>CM074283.1:4489852-5697352 GCA_037194245.1 Opsariichthys bidens | reverse complement strand
TAATAATCCCTCTTCACTTTGGAATATTATCCCTAACTATATTTTCTCTAAAGTTGGTGGCCTGAATTTTCTCTTACTTTGCAACTATAATGTCACAAAGATCCCTGTCAAACTTTCTAATTTCCATAAGCAGATGCTCTTGGCTTGGTCCTTAATATACAAACATAACTTTTCTCCGCACGGATATTACTTATGGAACAATAAGGATAAGAATAAATCACTTTTCTTTGACAACTGGTTCAAAAATGGCAGCTTTTTAATTCACAGGGCAGTCTTTATAACTATTTAGAGTTTTTACAGAATTATAAAATTCCTATAACTGCTAATGAATATGCCATTGTTTCCAATGCTATTCCTTCTGGAGTGTCTCTTCTGTTGCGTGGTTCCACATTCTCTTGGCCATGAACCTAACGGACACAACGATCGGAAATGTGTGCTTTTCTCCAGATCAACATTAAAACAATTATAAAATCAGAGCTCTGTTCCAGAGAGAGAGATAGTCACAATTCCTTATGTCATACCATACTGGAATAACATTGTGGGGTGTTTCCCGTGGGAGAAAGTGTGGTCTTTGCCCAATAAGTATCTGCTTACTAATAAAGTAAAAGAAATAACTTTTAAATTAATTCACAAATGTTACCCGACCAAAGCCTTTCTGAGCAAATTTAAATCAGATGTTGAAGTGAATTGTTCATTTTGTCACTCTGCTGAGGAAGTTTTGGCATTGTACCTACAACAGAGAAATGTTGGTCAGATGTACTAATGTTCAAACAATCAGATCTTATAAGTGACTTTTCTTTCTGTTTCAAAGATGTTTTCTTTGGTTTATTTGACTATTCAAAAGAGAATACAGGGAAATATTACTTATTAACTTGTGTTTTCTATTAGCTAAATTTCACATTCATAGACAAAGATTTGCTGGCTCTAAAACTTTTTTCTCTCTATTTAAAGATGACTTAGATAAATATATGGACAATATTCAAAACTCTGTCAATCCCAAAGCAATGAAAACCGTATCCCTGTACTTAAGGTTTAAATTTATTGCATTGTTGTTGTTTTGTTACCCTGGCAACTTTTTCACCTGTTTGTTTTTTTTTTTTTTTTTTCTATTTCCATTTGTATATGTATTGATTTAATGCTTTGATGTAATGTAATGTTTAATAAAAAAAAAATAAAATAAATAAAAGTTTACAGGGAATCATTCTGACCGAACCGGTTCAACCGATTCACTGAAAATATCCAACTTAAAAGAATCGCCTCCCGAATCCAAATCTCCATCTCTTTTTCAGAAGCAGCTAAACATGGCCACGAGGAAATATGTCCGTAGATCAATTCAGGAAAAAAAACGTCTCCTGGAGAAATACGACCAACTTCCACCGATGTCCCACAGCGCGGCTGCGCGTCTGCTAAACGTATCAGCACCTCTGCTTTCTATCTGGCTCCGAAAGAGGAACATTAAAACTGCCAAGTCGAAACTTCCCAGAACCGTCTTTCCCTTTCACAAGACGCCTCGAGTAGAAGCTGCGCTGTGGAAGTGGATCGACTCTTGTCTCGAGAGCGGCACGACAGTCAATGATTTAATGATTCGTAAAAAAGCGACTCAAGTGGCTGCGGAACTGGGTTTCTGCAGTTTCAGGGCGAGCACAGAGTGGCTGAAGCGCTTTAAAACCCGGGAGGCAGTAATACGACAGATGTTTGACCGAAAAGAAGAGCCCAAATCTGGCAATACAGCGACGGAGCGGGTGAAAGAGCATAAGAAGGTCCTCACAGCCAGAAAGACGCACCGAATCGAAGCTGCGCTGTGGCGGTGGATCGATCATTCTCGCGAGAACGGCATTAACGTAAACGAAACAACGATTCGTTCAAAAGCGGCTCGGTTGGCCAGGTCGGCGGGTTACCTCAACTTCAGGGCGAGCCCAGACTGGTTCTCGCGCTTTAAAAGCCGGGAGGGAATAATACGAACGATGTTCCAGATCGGCCGAAAAAATCGACCAGAAGAGCTCGCATCTGACAATAAGGCGGCGGTACCGGAGTTCACATCTACACAAATCCGGCAAATTGAAGCCGCGCTTTGGAGATGGATCGATCATTCTCGTGAGAACGGCATTACAGTAAATGAACTAATGATTCGTTCAGAAGCGACTCGGTTGGCTAGGATGATGGGTTTTCATAACTTCCGGTCAAGCGAAGACTGGTTCAGCCGCTTTAAAGTCGTCCGTGGGATGTTGCCGGTCGACCAGCTTTCAGAAAATGACCAAAGAGAGTCCGATCACGAGCCAGTAACGCCACAAGCGGCTGAAGCCGGCATAACGAACCAATGTAACAATGAAAGCCAAGCACTAACGGATCTGGACGTTCCCAAACTCGACCCAACAGTGGTCAGAGCTGAGCTCAACGGCACTGCTCACACCGTCACGGTCCCGTCCCTGTGGCAAATGAAGGAGGCTATGAAAACACTGGCTACCGGTTTACTGTACAGAGGATTCTGCGACTTTAAACTTCTTCATGAATTTGAAAAAGAAGTTGAGAATGTTGTAAGAAGATCTTTGGCACTGGGATCCTAAAATCCTGCTTTAAAAACATCTGTATTGAAGTCTACAGTTAGAGTTTAGTGGACATGTTTTAAAACTGGTGCTACACAAACGCGCTCTCTCAGATGACCACGCGGGGGCGCCAAGTGTTTATTATAACATTCCCCAAAATTGGAAAAGCGGTTCCATCAAGTGTTCATTTTAAGCCACCTTTTTTATTTTTGTAGCATGAATGTGTGTTGTATTGAGATCCTTAATTTGTCCTTTGATTTTGACTTGAATTTTGGAATTTCTTGTTTTAATGATATTCTTTATTGTTTACATAAAAGTCTTTATTAAAATAACATGTTTCTGACTCCTCGTTTTTTTACATGAATAACAGCCAGTGAGACAAAATATTAGCTTTTTTTTTTTTTTTTTTTAAATAATAATAATAAAAAAAAGCCACTGAAGCTTGTAAAGCAAGACAGAATAAATTACCATCCTCCTATTTGAGTAGGGCTGTGTAACCTAATTTGCATAAACATGAGTAATTTATGAATAATAAATGTCCTTGTATTCAGCGTGATCCATTAATTTGCATATCACCATGGCACTACAGTTATTTTTCCTGTGCTGTGCTACCATGAAGCGATAAGAGTCTGCACAAAACTGAATCAAAAGGTGAGTTTTTGTTGCTTTTTTACACAATAGTTTCCTGCTGTAGTTGAGACATGATATATATGTATATAAATTAACTAAACTATCTTTTTTTCCCCATGCTTTTGAGTGTGCATATGCTGTTTGTAAGGATGTTGTCAGTATGTGACTGCAATCACTATCATGTACTAGTGCTCTGTCATTGTGTGAATTGCATAAACATGATGTTTCGTTGCATTATTGATGAGATCCAAGCTCTGCCGTACAGGTGAAGCGATGGATCATGAGTGCTTTGCCTAAGATGATACCACATATATAAACATGTCTTTGATGGCAGCCTCTCAGACCCTTGGTCAGTGTTTTTATTTATTTATTTAATCATTATCAGGTGGTCTGGTCGAATTAAAACCACAGGTATGAAGCGGTAGAATCGCAGCATTCTGCTTCTGCTTCTGAATCCATCAGAGGTCATTTGCATGATCTGTTTGTCATGCAGCATCTGATTTCTGGTATCAGCACTGCCTTCAGCCTAGAAATACGGGCTTTAGGTTGCCAGGGAATTTCACAGTTTGACATTTAGTCTGTATTGGTATTTAATGCAGGTGGAGATGAGTAAGGTGTCAGAGCTTTTATCCTTAAATTGTGAATATATTCTGGCAGATGACTTTAGTTATCAGCTGATGTCTTTGGGTGTTGTTGTTTCAGTCTGTACTGAAATCAGATGTCTCACACCGTCTACAGTGCCTTAGTTTATCTGTCAATATTTCCTCTCCGTAATTTCGACAAATGGTACATACTGATGGTTATGCATAAATCAATGTCCAGACATGGCAAATTGATAGTGTGGAGAGATAGAAATGTCTTGTATGCTGTCGACATGATGAACAGCTGTCACTCTGCCCCCCGAACCTCCCAAATATTGTGTGGAGGCTTCCTGTTGAGCTCTGACCACATCGATAGTGCTTTAATACACTGATTATGTTGCATTCAGGCATGTGCACATATTGAAAGTGCATGTCGGTGCTTTTCCACAAGTCATCTTGAAGGAGCAATATTGTGATATGGACCTACTCCTTATTTCTCTTATGCTCTACACTGTAAAAAATATTTTCATGATTTATCACAAGATTTTTTCTTTTGTCAAATCAGCTTAGATAATGATGGAGGTTCAGATAACATAATATTTCGAGTTTCTGTTGATTAAACAACCTTAAGTTAAACCAACGATTCTTTTTCACGGTGTGCATGTGAGCATGGCAGCACAGAATCCTTGAAACCCCTTACGTTTACCTACATAATGCCAGTCAGTGTTTCCCTTCAGAATGATTGTCTTCTGGAGGCTATAAGTATGTTATGGCTCAGGGATGTTACAAGAACATATTCCTTTAGACGATCCGTTGCGGTGGCCTTGCTCAACTTATCAACATCATAACGCCAGTACAGATTCTATAGAGATCCAGAACTCCCTGAAGTGTGTTTGGAAGATATTATGTAAATTTGTTTAGCTATGTAAATTTGTACCCTAAAGCACTTCTCGCCCAACCTAGTGCAATATCTAGGACCTCCTTTGTAAAATTACTTTTCCACATGAAAAATATAACTCCTGTTTTTATGGACAATTACTCTTTTCTGTGTCATTTATATGTTGATACATAAAGTAAGAGTTTTTTTTAAAAAACATTTATTTATACGTAATGCACAATATATCAGTATCTTATTGGCCAACATCACATATTTGATCATTTATCAGTATTTTTTATATTTATGAAGACGATGGCAAAGGTAATAACGCTATTATTTTTTGTCAGTATATTTATGTGAATTTATGTGATGCATAAATTCACATTTAAAACCAAGTGTTTTATTTATTTTTTGTTTTAATTTTATTTTTCTTACACAAAATAGTAAAGAATATTCAAATATTGTCCATTAATTAGGTATGGAAATCAGTATTTCTTTTTCTTACTGGCCAAAATTTTAGTAATGTGCAACATTTTATTTTATAAAAATATTTTATTCATTTTAAAAATCTAATCAAGTAACCATTGATATGCAAGAACAGCAAATAGAATTCCTCCTCCAAAGTGAAAGAACATTACATTTATGTTGATAATCATTCATATTTAGTATTTACAATATATATTACAATATAAATATATACATATGAGAGAGAGATAGATATAGATATTTGGATTATATATAGTTTTTGGTTTCAGTTTGCTCATATATTTGGATGTGTACCAGACACTGGCACTGAACAAAGGCAAGCCCAGGCTTTCACATATCATCCACTCTTTATGCAAAATTAATGCATGCACCCCCATGACAGCATGATTTAATTTCCTCCTTTCATTTTCTGTCGCCCGTTGCCATGGACACCAGCGGAGGGCTGTTGTGATATTAGCTGCTACAATATGGACAAGTGCAGCTCTCTCCATGAAGCAAACAGCTACTTAATCACATGACCTCATCAAATCTCTATTCTGCTCGCAGACTGGCTGGCACTATGCCATGATCAAGATCTGTAATGTATTCATAGCTTACTTACAATTTCAGGTTGTAAAAACGTTGGCGATTTATGTCAGACATACCATTGGAAGTGTTATATTGACAAACCAAACTATTTTGAAATGACTGAAAAATGTATTTGAGGGACACGCGATAAATACTCTCAAAGCACATTTGAGAAGATAGCGAGATGCTATTGGCTTGTGCTCCTTATTGCGAAAAAGGCGATTGCACTAGACAGAATGGCGTCATAGTGTTCACGGTGTTGCCACCCAGAACATGTTGCCTGCAATGACCAATTGTGTGTGTTTATGCGTGTGTGTGTGTGTGTGTGTGTTTGGAAGCATATTAGTCTGCCTTGTCTGCCAGTGGAGAAATGTATGCCTGTGAATCCAAGTGTGGAGATCAAAATGTCTCAGGTTGGCATCGGGCACCCTTCCCCCTTCAGCTCCACACACACACACACACACACACACCGCAGGTCCCATCCTAACCATCTCTCTCTAATTGGGTTCTGTCTAGATTCCTCAGCTTAATATTGCATCCTATTTGCCTCTTGTATTCAGGGCATCCCGAGCTGTACAATGCCAACGACTTTAGTTTCAAAACTGGTTTTATAACACGATTCGTCCATTGATGAATTCATTCTTTGTTTGTTTTCAAGCGCACAAACCTTTTATTTCATTTCTTTGATTGTAAGAGTTTGTGAGAGAATGTGATTAAACAATTAGTACAGTAGTGAGGAAAAATGATTAACCTCTAAAAAAGGTTCATAGTTCACCCAAAATGAAACTTCTGTCATCATTTCCTCCGCTGTCACGTCATTATAAACCTTTCTTTTGTGTTTTCTGTGGAAAACAACGTTTTTTTTAAAAAATTTTTCATACAGGTTAGGAGCGACGTGAGTAAACGATGACAGCGTTTTAATTTGTGGATGAACTATATCCATTTAAGTGTTATTTATTATGGAGCATAAGCATTTTAAGAGTTCAATTATTTTTCCTCGTTGACTGAGGAAATATAGGCTAAGCGGACATTCCTCGTACCCCTGAGTCTAAATTCTGGCCGCTTTCATTCTGACACACTTCTCGATAGCAGTGTGCCCTGTCAATATTGCTGGAGGTGAATAGATAATCAGACAGCAATCAGAAATTGAGATCTGCCATTCAAAGGCTATCTCTGTGTGGACGAGGAAGAGGACGGGCAGCCTGAGAGTGCGAGCATTCATGTGAAAATCCAATCCTTCACAGTACACAGCCCGCGCAAAGCCTGCAGAATGACCCTTTTATCAAAGTGCCATGTCCGTAGCTCTCCAAATAGCCAGTGCGCTCTCAAGGTATAGATGCATGTACAAACCTGGCTGAGTAATGTATGACCTGTCTTCACAATGTTCTGGGTTTCTGACCCTGCCGTACATGTGTGTTTGTTGTGAGAGTGTGGGTGCATGTTGTCCGTGGAATGTTATTTTTGGGTATACTGAGTATTAAATGTTTTATTTACATGGCTTTGACATGTGAGAATGTTATTTTCTTGATAGTCTTGAATGTTGAAAGTGTCTCCAAACAGACCGTATGAAATGACAGTGTTTTCATCCGAGGGCAAGAAGGATATACTGACACTGAGAGAGGAAAATAATGCATTAAAATATATCATTTTCTGCCTTTTTGGGGGGTTGGTTTGTAAAAGAAATCTAGTCATCTAGTCATGTCAATAAATTCATAAGTCATTGGAATTTTCTGGTTTGGAAAACGATGATGGCAACGATCAGCAGCAGGATTTGGCATTACAGTTTTGCAGTCACGTCAAAACAAAACATGTCAACATTTTTGTTTTAAGTGTTTTAATTTGAATTACAAAATGACAACAAAAAAAAAAACATACATCTGAAATGTTTTTTCCCCCAAAACAATTCCATATGATTTACATATTTTATATCATGTATCAAGCTGGTTTTATAATTGAAATGTAGTTTTCATAATAATATTAATGTGTGTGTGTGTTTCAGGTATGTTTCAGGTACATTATGGAGACAAAATGTTCCCACAAAGATGGCAATAACTGAAATCCTTGTTTTTTGGGGACATTTTTGGTCCCCCTGAGGAAAACAGCTTATAAGTCGTATTATTATTACTATTAATATTGTTATTATTATTCTGAATTGAAAAAATGCAGAATGTTTTCTGTGAGGGTTAGTGGATAGAGTACATGAACAATATAAAAATCATTATGTGTATAGAATGTCCCCATAAAATATGAAAACCCAACTCGTGTGTGTGCGTGCACATTTTTGTGTTTTATAAGGAGACAAATTTGTGTAATGACATGAGTAAACATGAATTATGAGGACATTTCATGAGTCCTCACATTTAAAATAGCTTTAAAAACATACTAAACAATGTTTCATTAAAAATGTTAAAATGCAGAATGTTTAGGTTTAGGATAGGGTTAGTGTAGGGAGACAGAAAATACAGTTTGTACAGTATAAAAACCATTACGCCTATGGATTGTCCTCACTTTTATAGCAAAACAAACCTGTGTGTGTGTGTGTGTGTTATGATTATTTAAAAATATGAGTGCAAAACTAAATAAAGTAGGATAAAACAAGAAAAATATAAATACTATATTTCATAATACCTTTTAAATCTTTTTCATATTAAGGATAAAAAGACTGCTGATGGTGGCCACTTCCACCTCAAGATGGCGCAATGACCTTATTGTTTGACTGGGTACAACTAAACCTTAAAAATTGCCCAGATGTGATTTCATGGCATTTCTAAAATTCTCTCCCTAGCATGCTTTGCAACATCCTGAGCAACACACACTTAAGAAAGCAACACTAAGAATCCCGAGAGTTTATTTTGCTTTCTCTGGCTCGATTATGTGTTTCTAACTACATGAGCGAGGATGGAGCTCAGCTTGTGGGAAGCTAACAGAGGAGTTTAGTACTATGGTGATTACAAGTGGCTGTTGATTAAGCTATTGGCCTTTATGGGCTACTCATCTGTCTTTCTTTATTCATTGCATTCGCCCCTTTTTCTTCTTGAAAGAGACCAAATGGATCCCAGCAGGTGAAAGTAAAGAAACGTGAAAAGACGCCCCTTTTTGGTTCTGCTTTCACACCAACACAATACCCCGTCCCACCTCTTTCTGTCCGGGTTTCCTACCTGATTAAACCTCTTCCTATGAACCCATTGATAGATGGTGCAAAACCTAAATCAACAAAAGCTGTATGAGCCCCTCTTAAAATTTCAAACCCTTTTAACAGTACGCTTCAAATAGCTTTTGTTTCATGTGTATAGTGAACATGTGACAGAGAGAGAGAGAGATAGGCAGAAAGAAAAAGATGTCTTTTATATACTCTAAAGAAATAGATTACTTACTGATTAATTCTGAGATTTTAAAGATAAAACTGGACTCTTTTTATTAGTTTCTGTCTGTTTCTCTGTATGTTTGCAGAATTTATTTAGCTTGTTTTCTTATTAAACAGCATAAAAAGCACATAGTAAAATGACAGAATTTTAATGTGATAATTATAGAAGTAATTTCAATTATGTACTTACTAAAGGGTCAGGATAGGATTAGGGTTAGTTGCATGTAATTATTCCTAATTTATGGTTATTTTCTTATAGTGAACGCATGCAACGTGTAACAAGGACACATTAAAATAAAGTGTTACCCAGAAAATTTCACATTGTTTGTCATCAGACTTTTTGAATTTGTAATTTGTTGAGAATAGCGGTTTCATTTGTTTTGGAGACTTTCATTTTTGTTACTTTTAATTGCTGATGCCTATAAATGTTTGCAAATTGATTCTATTATCAGTGTGTTAAAAGGCCTCCTTTTTGTCATTCAAATGAGTAAAACTTCAAATAAGATTTTCTTCTTCTTTTTTTGGCTTCGTCCTCCATGCAGTATTTGGTGAGTTACATGGGAACCCATAATTGACTGAGTCAGAGACTATGTCGTATGGCATCGTAATATGTATAGATGCAATGCCACTGCTCTTCAGGAGTGACATCCTTCATCTATGACAATTATACACATACACGCTTAAAGCTTTGATCACATACTGTTTGCCTCTGGATCATCTTTCCTTTGGATTTTTACCTCTTTATATCAGTAAATATATAGTATTTTTTATTATACTATATGTTTGGTGGCAGATTTAAAATTGTATAGCCCATTGAAACAGCATCTGGGCATCTTAAGGGTTTTAGTAAATGAGTGCAAACTAGTCTAACTGATATTTAAATACGATTTTGTGTGGATGACAAATTGTTATAACCTCAGTGAATAGTGCGAATAAATCAGCAGTGCATTTATTAATTCAGTATTTAATAATGAATTGGATTTGGAAAAAAAAGTCATTGTATGTTTATTGTAATCATTTATTTTCACTGTGTTTTCTTAACATGAATTCAACATTTATTGTTTAATGCTCATTGTTTAATTGGGGGAAGCAGTGGAAACATTCCATAGAATTTAAATTGGTAAACTCAAGCTCTATTCAATGATAAATTAATTAATAACCATGTGTTCATATATTTATTAATAACCAATACACATTACAATGTATTGTGAAAATAATAAAATAATGTATATGTTATTTATGTGTTAACATAATATTGTTTAAACAGATAAATAATATAGCCTTCAATAGCGAAACATTGTTATTTTCTCCTTAATCTTAATTCTGGCTAAATACATTTTTAAAGTCAGCAAGCAAATTTATTTGAAAGGAATAGTGCGCCTAAAAGTGAAAATTCATTTACTTAACCTTATGCTGTTCCAGTGACTTCCGGTGCCAACAACATTCACAATAAGTCTCGTAAGGTCATACACGCAATAGCTTTTTGAGTTGAAGACCAAAATTTGAGTCATTATTCTATGAAATTCTTCTTTCCCTCTGTAGCTCTCAGATCTCATTTGCATATTCAAATATTTCATTCATATTCAAATATGGCACAGACAGCCCCTGGTCTCCTCCATTTTCATAGTATAGGAAAGAGCAGAATTATCCTTCATCTTTAACAGCTCCTCTTGTGCTTTACAAGAGAAAAATATGGGTTTGGAACAACATGAGAGTGAGTGCATGATATAATTGTCAATATTTGTGTTAACCATCCTTTTAATAACTTATTATGCATAATGTGAATAAATCTAATATTTACTTACAGACAGCAGCTCTGTGTAAATTACCTTATATATATTATATATATATATATATATATATATATATAATATACTGATGATCTGATTGACAAATACGTGGAGAAGAATGGATGGGCAATGTCAGTTGCTACCAGAGGGGTGAGGGGTGAGGTTGGCACACCCACAACCCTGTGGTCACCTCCAGGCATGATATCACACACTGACTGGCAGGCGTGATGCCACAGCACTTCACACAAACATAGCCACATTGACAGCCGACTGACCCAGGCTGACAGCACCAGGAAGAAGAAGTGGGGGAAGGCAGAGGTTCTCCGGTTGTCCGTCACGGTGTGAGCGTGTTGGGGAGTCAACAACGTTTTTCTTACAGTAGCCCCCAAAGCCTCCGCATCAGAACACGCTCACATACCCAAACATCCGTGACCTTACCGGACACGGGTCACTGTACATTAGCACTCGAGATGGCTGCATTGGTTTTGATAGGCTAAATAGAGTATGTCCGTGTCATTACTGATGGGTTGAGCTGAAAGACTTGTAGACAGAGGATAGGATCTAACTTGATTTAGTTAAGTTAATACAGCCAGACTAGAATGGATGTGGCTCTGTGCCATCCGGGCATCTTTTTCAGTCATTAAGCATTATAGATGCATTGGCTGTATGTCAAAGGTTTAGTCAAAAGCTTGGGCTGAACCAGAGCCTCTTATGCGTTTTATCTGTCTTCATTATAATAACATGCTGTAGTCGGTTTTGCACTTAACAGTTAGCTTCTGAGTTCACCAGTCAATAAAGTCTTTCAATTATGCTGTGGTAGTACCATACCATAATGTTCTGTATTGCCAATGGCTCTTTTATATAAGAAAGTCCTTTGAAGTCATTCCATAGAAAGACTGCAAAGGCAAAAAATATACAGTAACTCACGAGCAATTGCACTGAAATCACATCATTGAACATACAGGGGCCTTTTATTTCAATTTGAGACAGCAAGACCATCATCTGTTTTCATCCTGGATTTCTGTGGGAAGGGAAGTGGAGAAACCACATTGTCTTTATGTTTACGAGTGAGAGAGGTATACTCTTTGATTCCCCTTGAAGTTTCGAGAGACGCCAGTGAAGATGTAGGCCTCTGAAGTTGATAACCCCATCATGTGACAAGGAGATGAGAATGACTGAGGCATTCAGAGCCCTATTGAGAACCCAACTCATTAAAGAGCAACCTCTCAGCTCTTCTGTAAGGAAGTTGACCTCCATGGTAAAAAAAAAAAAAAAAAAAAAAATGTGGGGGTGCAGGTGAAGTGAAAAGCAAACATAAATCTTATATGGATCCTCGCTATAAGGCTCAAGATCTTCTTGCTTGCTATATTCATTTAAAGATGGGTGTAGAGAAAGTAGCATTGGAGTGAGAGTGAAGAAAAAACACAGTGTAGACAGAGTCACACAAAGCATAAAAAGAATGAAAAAAAGATGGACAATAAGGAGGAGTGTCATAGCTTTGTCCACCTCCAGATGTCCTCTATGTTGGTGTCTTTTTGGTCTTTCATGTCCATTCTCCATGGCTTGGTCTTCAGCACCAGGTGGTTCCAGTTCCATGTACACTACAAAGTCCTTCGTTTCTGGTAAGAATTATCAAAGGACTGATAGTTTATCCCCTTCATGCTGAGACGATGACAATAGTGACCCTGTGCTGAAACCAAGAGTAACCAGGTAGAGCCTCATCTTGTGTAGGCACTAGATTGAGCCTCTTCAGGTCCCTCAAGCTTATTGAAGCAGGTTACTGACTGTCTGTAGGTGATGAGAGGTTGTTGAGGGCATGGAGCCTTGCTGACAGGCATGAAAGGGCCAAGGATCACCTGTCACCCGCCTCATCACATCAAAGTCCCAAGTAGAAGCTCCTTGTGTGAGGAATCTGCTCATGAATATACTGGGCAATCTGATCCCTCTTATTAGTGAGATAAGGTTTTTGTGGGTTGTGTCCTGAGCACGGATGGCCCATGATAAAGTACCACACCTCTTGAAGTATGTGTGCTTTCACCAGGAATAATTTTTTTTAGGTCTTTTTAATGGTATCATCATCTTCTTATTAGTAGTAAGACCCCTGAGTGCCATAGTGAAAGGGGCTTGTGGTGTCCCCCCTGAGCCCTTGCTTTTACCCCTTAATCCGCTGGCTAATAAGTTCATAGCCAGTCCATATGCTCTGGTGCTGTTCAGGAGGGGGAGGTGTTGCCCCATGCTACTTACACCGAGCGGACCCATTTCTCAGGTACCTCTCCTGCTGACCGACCTTTTGTTCTATCGGATCAGTCCACTCCACGGCCAGAATAGTCTGAATTGATTAGCCCTGCACCGTATAATTGCCAGCAAATCCCACTGAATCGTTTCCCATCCATTTGAAAAGGACAATGTTCGTTCTTTTTCTCCCCAGCTTTTCTCGCCGCCCCTCCCCCATTACCCTCCTTTTCATGCCACTTGGTTTGTCTCCTGCCCCACACCCCAAGCCACCTCCTCGAGGTAAGGCGAGAAGGGGGGAGGGGCCCGAGGAGAAAGCGCTCCTATTCCGGACGAGCCCCCTGCCCGAGCACTGGCAAAGGATGAAAGCGGCGGCGGGTGGACGTGTTCTAATCCGTCACCCTGGAGTGTGAGTGGCGGGCTGATCGGAGTCCTTACCTGCCGGTGCACAGTCAGGGTTGGGAGGACAGTGGGAGGAATCCAGCGAAGGGGGAAGAGCTGGGGTATAGTGTGAAAAGAAACTGTGGGGATATGCACAGGATTATTCAGAGGCCCAGGCGCCAGCGTAAACTGCTCCTGCAGTTCTACTTATTCAGAGAGGCCCAAAATCTCAGGTCGGGGCAAAAGTCCATCAGTCTAACTGAGAATATTGTTATATTGGAGTAGACCTGGAGGGCCGATCGAGTGTGCCATGTCTGGAACAAAGACTATTTTAACATATTTTACTTTGAGATGGTCCTTTCCCCAACACACAGCTACAATTCAGGTCTCTCTCTACAATGTTTGTGACCGTTCTGCACCGTAATTTAATAGTCCACAATTCATTTTAATATTACACATCATTAGTTCCGCATCAGCCATTAGCCCAGAAATGAATGTGGCCCACCTTCACAAGACTGACAACACGTATGTTTTACCATTATCCTTGGGCCAGGCTGAATATCTTTTATGAGTTTTGAGGTATACCGACTTTGTTTATTAGGTCATCATTAATAAGATGCATTCTAATAAAGTCAAATCTCTAATTAACCTGCTTAAACCTCTGCATGCATCGTGTACCTCACCTTGAGGATCGCTTGCCCTTCATGAGAATGATCTAAACTATCTCAAAAAAGCTTTGTATAATTTTATGCCAAACTGGTGTAATTTGGAAACTTGGAAAAAAAAAATCCACATTTGAATATCTTATATGATAAAAAAAAATGTCATCATTCTCTCCTTGTTTTTCATATTCTATATTTCAATCAACATTGATAAAATCAACAATCCACATCTTTGGACACTGGGTCAGGTCCTTTGGGAAAAGGTCATAGGTTTTGGGTGTTAAGGGCTGTGACCCTTCCCATTTTTGACCAGGCTTGTGTTCAAGCTCAAACAAGCTCCTAGATAGAGGGCCCTCATGGGGTTTTAAGAGACACATGCCTATTGTGTGCTCTGAGAGCTGACCACAAACAAATTGTGTATGTTCTTACAACATGACCCTGGTGGCCATATGCTAAGGATGTCTGACTAATGAGATGGTCACTGAATCACACTACATGGGAGAGTGAGGACAGTACAGATTGAAAAACCCTTTTCATCAGTTTTGCTGTAGAAATTTTTATTTTTCAAAAACTTATAAAATTCAGTACAAAATTATAAAAGTGGAAATGTTGTGTACAATATCAATCTGGGAATACATATTATTGGGTGTGTCATTGCATTTAATTTGAACACATTAGGAACTATAGAAGCTATAATGATTGGTTTTAGAGTATCAATATCAATGAGTTGATAATTGGTTTTCTTCGGTGACATACTCTACATCTGTCCAAGTTCACCCATATGGTAGGCCATGTCCTTCCCAAAGGGAGTCTGTGACATTGACAAGACCTCTGGCCAAAGGTCATATTAATAGTGACCACTGAAGTGGTTGATGATGAACTGGTCAAGCCCCTCATTCTCAATGCCCCTCCCTTTCCACCCAAAATGAGCCATTTTACCAGCTTATCTATTGACTCAGGTTCCTTTGGAGGGCAGGGCAAGTAAAATGGTTGACATCCCATAGGTCAAAGGTTAAATGACAAGGACTGTTTACAGGGGGGGGGGGAAGTTAAATTCATGATGATCATAAAAGCTAGCTTTGATCTATAATCTATAAGCTGGTTTTTGATCTCAAAACAGTCAATGTGTTTAATGAATTTTGTGAAATAACTGTACACAGTAGTTTGTTTGTAATCAATACTTCATCTAATAAGCCTGATCGATTCTAGAATAGTAGCTCCTCATTAAGAATATGAATATGTTTAAATAAATATTTATATATAATATTTGTTTTAGCCAGTCTCTGCTGACCATCTCAGAGGGGTGTCTCCTGGGACACTTCTCTGCTTCGCAGGGTCACTGCTCTGCTTCATGCCAGATAGTCATCAGTCATTTTTCCCATGTTTCCAATTGTTCCTCAAAGAGTGGCTCTTCTAGTGTTTGACCCAGTGAGGGTTAGTGCTGGGTGGATGACAGGCCTGGGGTGTGAGCCTGTCTTGCTGCTTAAGTTCTTGAATGGCTCCCTGGGAAACTGCGTAACTGGGAGTGGTGGAGTTGCCCAGGACAGCATGTGGTTATTTTCCAGCTTGCTGCCCCTTAAAAGGCCTTCAGCGCAACCAAGAGGGGACTCTCTTTGACTGTGCATGTGTAAGAAAGATGGAGAGAGAAAAAGCATGAAGGAAGAAAAGCCATAGCCTAATGGGAAAGTAGGGTAAAACTATTGGAGAAGCAAGATAAGATCACAGCAGTCGTGATGTCATTGCTGCATGGTTGGCTAGCATTGGGCCATATGTGTTCTGAACAACCAATAATGAGTGGACAGTGGCACATGCATTAAACTACTGGAAACTTAAGACAAATCTTTTCAAAAAGGCTTATGGACAGGAGTAACTACTGTACTGAGTGTGTTTTAGTGTTGTATACACTCTCTGTGATTGTTTTATCTTATTGATAATAGCATCATTTTATTCTCTGTGCACTTTGGTCGACTCTGTCATTATTAAATGTGCTATATAAATAAATTAAGCTGAAACTGAAACACCTGGAACAATAGAGGAAAATGTGAACCAGTCTGTTCAGATAAATAAAAGAATAAATCCATATGACTAAAATTTAGTCCATCAAAGACATCTTTCCTCAATAGCAGTGCAATTTACAACATGTATACTCAAAGTGAATATAAAACTTCACCCGCCAATCCAAGGCAACACAAAACAGCTAAATAATGTTAATTGGTTATTTACTTGCTTTTCTCTTAGTTAAACAGTTCAACACTCAATATGTTGCTTTGTGTCACATTTTAGGTAAAAATAAGTACAATATATGTACATACATGTACCTGCCCTGTATAAATTCATACAGTTGTGCATTTGATCTGCCTGAGCTCACAGTGGCATCACAGCTGTCTCTGTCCAGTAATTGATTCCTTCACTGTCAGCCATTTTCTCACTCACATACTTCTCCCCTTTCTCATTCTCCATTTCATCTTTAGCATGGGCAGCTAATGGAGGCAGATTTATCTGCATCACCCTGCCATGATGACAGAGTAAATATTCATCCAGACGGCCAAGGTTCCCACACCATTACCGGGGCGTTCACTCTTGGCCCCGCTGGTACAATCCTTAAAGGGATTGTATGGAAGAATGAATGTAGCCAAAGTACTGAAGGGCACAGAGTTGTCCAGACAAAAGTTTTAATGTTATTCCCGGATGCAAATTCTGACTAATGGGATAAACAGAGCGAACAAACAATCAAACAACAACAACAAAAACACGGTGCTCACAAGTTCACACAAAAATACGTCAGATAGAATAAATGGTATGCGAATTTGGCGTGCAGTCCGAGGAGAGAACTCCGAGCTCAGTATTTGACCCGAACCCAGAGCACTCCCCCTGTAGTCCTGGCTAGGAACAAGCCAAGAGTGAGAAGTTTGGTGGTGGAGGGATGCTGAAAACTGTCGAAGAATGTAGGTGAGTGAACTGTATATATATATATATATATATATATATACAGTACTGTGCAAAAGTTTTAGGCAGGTGTGAAAAAATGCTGTAAAGTAAGAATGCTTTCAAAAATAGACATGTTAATAGTTTATATTTATCAATTAACAAAATGCAAAGTGAGTGAACAGAAGAAAAATCTACATCAAATCAATATTTGGTGTGACCACCCTTTGCCTTCAAAACAGCATCAATTCTTCTAGGTACACTTGCACACAGTTTTTGAAGGAACTCGGCAGGTAGGTTGGCCCAAACATCTTGGAGAACTAACCACAGTTCCTCTGTGGATTTAGGCAGCCTCAGTTGCTTCTCTCTCTTCATGTAATCCCAGACAGACTCGATGATGTTGAGATCAGGGCTCTGTGGGGGCCATACCATCACTTCCAGGACTCCTTGTTCTTCTTTACACTGAAGATAGTTCTTAATGACTTTCGCTGTATGTTTGGGGTCATTGTCATGCTGCAGAATAAATTTGGGGCCAATCAGATGCCTCCCTGATGGTATTGCATGATGGATAAGTATCTGCCTGTACTTCTCAGCATTGAGGATACCATTAATTCTGACCAAATCCCCAACTCCATTTGCAGAAATGCAGCCCCAAACTTGCAAGGAACCTCCACCATGCTTCACTGTTGCCTGCAGACACTCATTCGTGTACCGCTCTCCAGCCCTTCGGCGAACAAACTGCCTTCTGCTACAGCCAAATATTTCAAATTTTGACTCATCAGTCCAGAGCACCTGCTGCCATTTTTCTGCACCCCAGTTCCTGTGTTTTCGTGCATAGTTGAGTCGCTTGGCCTTGTTTCCACGTCGGAGGTATGGCTTTTTGGCCGCAAGTCTTCCATGAAGGCCACTTCTGACCAGACTTCTCCGGACAGTAGATGGGTGTACCAGGGTCCCACTGTTTTCTGCCAATTGTGAGCTAATGGCACTGCTCGACATCTTCCGATTGCGAAGGGAAGTAAGCATGATGTGTCTTTCATCTGCTGCAGTAAGTTTCCTTGGCCGACCACTGCGTCTACGGTCCTCAACGTTGCCTGTTTCTTTGTGCTTCTTCAAAAGAGCTTGGACAGCACATCTGGAAACCCCTGTCTGCCTTGAAATTTCTGCCTGGGAGAGACTTTGCTGATGCTGTCTTGTGTCTTGTTGCTGTGCTCAGTCTTGCCATGGTGTATGACTTTTGACAGTAAACTGTCTTCAGCAACCTCACCTTGTTAGCTGAGTTTGGCTGTTCCTCACCCAGTTTTATTCCTCCTACACAGCTGTTTCTGTTTCAGTTAATGATTGTGTTTCAACCTACATATTGAATTGATGATCATTAGCACCTGTTTGGTATAATTGTTTAATCATACACCTAACTATATGCCTACAAAATCCCTGACTTTGTGCAAGTGTACCTTGAAGAATTGATGCTGTTTTGAAGGTAAAGGGTGGTCACACCAAATATGGATTTGATTTAGATTTTTCTTCTGTTCACTCACTTTGCATTTTGTTAATTGATAAATATAATCTATTACCAAGTTTATTTTTGAAAGCATTCTTACTTTACAGCATTTTTTCACACCTGCCTAAAACTTTTGCACAGTACTGTATATATATATATATATATATATATATGCTTCCTCTCATGCTGATAGGATAATTGCTGATGAGTTGACTAGATAGATCATTTGTACATGCTCCTCTCGAACTCAGTTAATAAAACATCATTTAGTGACAGTGATTTAAAGAGCAACACAATCTAGCATTGCTGTTTACATATGGTCTTTGTGATGGCCCATCACCAATAATATTTTAAACACCAGTTCAATGGTATATTTTAACATCGGTTCGAAATGAAAATCCACCCGATCTGTTCTAAATACATGTCATAGACCTGATTGTGAAGGATTCGTCCATATTTCTGTTGTTTTAAATTGACCTAATATTTTGAATCAAAAAGTCATTAGTGGATCTTCCAGTAGAAATGGTGGTCTTGGGTGCAATAAAAGATCTAAAACTTTTATGTTACTTTGTGTGTTGTGAATCCATTTAGTTCTAAAGATAGCTATACATTTAATTGGTGACCTGTGAGCTATTTATTTGTTTAGATGTCCTGAGGGGTTATCTACATGGTGTTTGTGAGGTGAATCTGTGTGTAATTGTGTGTGTGTGGGTTGTGCTATGGCTTTGTGTCACGCTGAGAGCCCCTCCTGAGAGGCACTGCAGAACACTGAGGTGGGTGCAGCTGCAATGGCTTTCATCTCCTCAGGCACTCGGTGGGGAATCACAGTATTTATGAGTGTATACGTGTGTGTGTGTGTGTGTGTGTGTGTGAGGAGAGAGAGAGAGAGAGAGAGAGAGAGAGAGAGGATGCAGTGTCTGTCATTTGAAGCTAATTAAGGGTGGCAAAAATATTGAATTTCTGTATCTCAGACCTCACATCTGGGATTGTAACACTGGTAATTCAATATATCGGTATCAGTTAGGAGAAAAGTGAAAACTCTTTCAGTGTATTTGTACTTTAATAAAAAGAAAGTCGGTTCAGTTGTTCACATGGCTTTTTGGAGAGCATGTCTGTAAGTTTCCATAGGAACAAAGCTATGAGAAATCATTCAATGGGACTGGATGCTGACAGCATCCACATTTGAAGGACATCTTCTCTCCCCAAGAGTGTGTCTGAGTCGATCATCCACTGCGACTCCCTTCTGGGCTATGTGTGGGGGGAAAACAAGTGTGTGAACGCGGCCACACGTGAATCTCTGAGGTTGCCCACGGCTACAGCGCGGGCAGCTAATCCGCAGTACAGATGCCGTTTACAGTTGGGCAGAACATTTTAGCCCCCGCAGTGTGCCGCAAGGCAAGAAGTGATACCTGCAGTGAAAAGAGTTTGCTTCTGCTGTCTGCTTCTTTTCCTCTGCTTTCATTTCGCTCATTCCTAAATCAGTGACAAGGCACTAAAGGCCTCATTTAGATTTACCTTTGACTTGCAGGTGACGTCACAGTGCTCTGATCAGGTCTGGCGTGTAAGATTAGGTTTAGTCTTGATTTGGACTCTTGTTATATACAGTGTAGATCCAGATTATTTTGTTACTAAATCTTTCTCTTCATCAGAAAATATACGATTTTGTCTGGTATTCAAAGTCAGTCAGCTTGGTTGTCATGTAAACTCTTCTACCAGCCAAGAGGCAAATGCGGGGGAAGAGCAGAAGGCAGGAGACAAAGTGATGATAAGTAAGTCATCAAGCATGAGTTTATAGAATATATATTTGTGTCTTTGTCAAAGCTCAGTCTGAGTATGTCTGGCCAGAAACAAATTCAAAATATAGCTGCTAGCAGCGATGACGGGCCCAAGCCGGTGGCACCGCCAACCCGGTGGCATCAAGGCAACTGTGCACAGCGGGAAAAATGAATTTAAAAGGTGTCTCCAGTTGGAGACTGACCAGTTAGTCGAGTCAGATTATTCAATATAATACTAAATAAAAGCCATCATATCATAGCAAAGTTATCATTAGCAGTTCAAAGTGTTATATATTCAGCTGAATTTATCTTATTATATTGTTAAACTAATTATATAAAACTAAATAGTCAGTGAAATACAAATGAACTGGTTCTTTGCCTTTATTTCTTTATACAAATTTATAGAAGAGAAGGGCTAAGAGATTTCCTATCCTTTAATGCAGACAAAAGGAGACAGCAATGAAAGGGTTAAACCTGCAAGACCCTCAGAGAGAGAGAGGGGGGGAGATATTCAGAAAAAATATTTTGAAGAAAACAAGTATATTGATCTGAAATATAGTACATTCATTTTAAATTCATCCAGGTTCCATTGGATTTATCTCAAGGTATTTTACGTTATTTTTAACCATATTATTAAACTAATTATATAGAACCATATAGTCAGTGCACGACAACTGAATTGGTTCTATGCCTTCATTTTTTATGAGATTTCCGATTCTATAACTCAGAAAAAAAGAGACAGCAATGAAAGGGTTAAACCTGGAAGACCCTCAGAGAGAGAGAGAGAAGGGGGGGGGGGATATTCAGAAGATATATTTTGAAGAAAACAAGTATATTGATCTGAAATATAGTAAAATCATTTTAAATTAATCCAGGTTCCTTTGAATTTATCTTAAGGTATTTTATATTATTTTTAACCATATTATTAAACTAATTACATAGAGCCATATAGTCAGTGCACGACAACTGAATTGGTTCTATGCCTTCATTTTTTATGAAATTTCCGATCATATAATTCAGAAAAAAAGAGACAACAATGAAAGGGTTAAACCTGGAAGAGAGAGAGAGAGAGATTCAGAAGAATTATTTTAAAGAAAACAAATATATTGATCTGAAATGTAGTATTTTCATTTTAAATTCATCCAGATTCCATTGAATTTATCTTCCATCTTTTGGTTATTATTAAAAAAAAATTTATATCTTGTGCTTAAACAGAACATTATTGTGCTTATTTTTGAGTTAAACTACATAGATTAAAAAAGTTTGAATTTCTTATTCAATGTTAGTGTTATTGTATATAGAAATAAACAGTGTATAATTCAAAGGAGAATATTGTTTAGTGTTATGAATTATCATTGAGTGTCATCTCAAAAATAGGTATATGCTGCCCTCTAGTGCTCATTTGATCATTTCAATAATTTTAAGAGTACTGTTTCCCCTCATTTTAATTTACACATACATCTTGAAATGAAAAAAAAAAAATTAAAATGTTTATTTATGATATTTGTACTAATAAATATAGAAATTTGGTGTGTATATTTCAATTATTCATGAATAATTGACAACTTCTAAATTCCCTTTTTGTTCTTAATTTAAACCTTCCCCACGGCAACACCATATGAGATGTACTATAATCGTTCGCAATTTAGCATCATCAGTATGTTGTCATCATGTGCAGAAGTTTATTATTAGTTATTTGCAGAAGTTTATATTTTAATTTTATTTTTTTTAAATCCCTGTAAATGTATGCAGACGTTATAACACACTTCCTGTTTCTCTTTTCTCGCCATAAATTCGTTGCCTCGCCACGGGCAAACCGTTTGAGATATCAAAAATTCACTGGACATTTGGCATCATCAATATCTTGTCTTCATGCTGACCGAGTTTGGTGGTGATCGGATTAAGCGCCTAGGAGCAGTATATCAAATTCCAGAGCATGCGTTTTTCAAACAACCCATAATAGCTCACTTCCTGTTGAGGCGGCGTACAACTTAGAGCACGAAAGTTGTCAGGCCCGATCAGATCTATATGTGTTTTGAGTTTCATACCAATATGTGCAAGCATGTTTGATATATGGACCAAGATTTCGGACCCCATTCAAGGGGGCGCTGTCGAGCCCCCCTGCCACGCCCGGGTCCCAGCCTCAGTGATTTCCTAATGGCCGCCGGTTCCAATGTGTGTGCAAAGTTTCAAGAGTTTTCGAGCATGTTAAGGGCCCCAAAAGTGCCCGAGTTTCATCCAATTTGAAAGATGCCAAGAGTCTCAAAACGATCCAAAACAAATATTTTGATCTGACACTTTGATCTGTTGCTATGACAACAGTGTTTCGAATATATAAGATCTTTTAACAGGTCTACATTCGCCATGTCTTGACATTATTCTGGTGAAGTTTGAAGCAAATCGGGTAAAAATAAGAGGGTGAACTCAAAGCATTTTGAAAGTGACACATTTCCTGCTGCCAATTGGTGGCGCTATATCTTTGACTCATAATAGTCACATCCATGTACTCGGCCTCCTACAACGAACACACAGGTGAAGTTTCATAAAAATCAATGAATGTATGCAGACGTTATAACACACTTCCTGTTTCTCTTTTCTCGCCATAAATTCGTTGCCTCGCCACGGGCAAACCGTGTGAGATATCAAAAATCCCCTGGCAATTTTGCGTCATCAATGTCTTGACTTCATGCTGACCGAGTTTGGTGGTGATCGGATTAAGCGCCTAGGAGGAGTATATCAAATTCCAGAGCATGCGCTTTTCAAACAACCCATAATAGCTCACTTCCTGTTGAGGCGGCGAACAACTTAGAGCACAAAAGTTGTCAGGCCCGATAAGGTCTATATGTGTACCGAGTTTCATACCAATATGTGCAAGCGTGTTTGATATATGGACCAAGTTTTCAGACCCCATTCAAGGGGGCGCTGTCGAGCCCCCCTGCCACGCCCGGGTCCCAGCCTCTGTGACGCCCTAATGGCCGCAGGTTCCAATGCGTGTGCAAAGATTCAAGAGTTTTCGTGCATGTTAAGGGCCCCAAAAGTGCCAAAAACCTAAAAAAAAATAATGAAGAAGAATAATAATAATAATCCTAAGGAAAACAATAGGGCCTTCGCCCTTTGGGCTTGGGCCCTAAAAATCTTCTTAATGGTGTATTATGAGCCTCAAGACTTTAACTGGAGACAATTTGTCATCTCAACTTGTGAAGATAGCAATAGTTTTCCTGGCAGTTAAAGAGTTCAATCTTGCAATTTAGGCCAAACATTATCATTATAGATTATATACAAAATTATATAACTACAGTAAAACAGTAAAAGCATTTTTAACATTACAAAAGATCTTTCTATAAATCAACAACTCCTGAAAAAAAAAAAAAAAGTATTGCGGTCTCCACAAAAATATTAAGCAGCATAACTGTTTGATAATAATAGGAAAGGTTTGTTATGCAGCAAATCAGCATATTGGAATGATTTCTGGAGTTAATGTGACACTGAAGACTGGAGTAATGGCTGCTGTAAATTCTGCTTTACCATCACAGGATTAAGTTACTTTTTTTTAAATATATTAAAATAGAAAAAAAGCTATTTTAAATAGTAATAATTTTATATTTTTTGATTAAATAAACGTAGCATTGGTTATCATTATAGACTTTTTTCTAACAAAACGCACCTTGCATGTACCAGATGAAAGGCAGTGTACACCCACACACACTGACTTCCATGTTTTGATGAGTATGATTTATAATATGTTTTCCTAATTGGTAAAAATAAAATAAAATAAATAAATAAATAAAATCTCCCCATAAGGTCAAAATTTATTTGTATTACTATCCTTGTGGAGACATTTGGTTAACCTAGCGCAGGGATACTAGGTACTCACACGCACACACACACACACACACACACACACACACACACACACACACACACACACACACAAACACAAACACTGCACTTAAGAATTTCAGAGCCTTAGATCCTTCACGTCTGAAGGAAGATCTTAGAGTGGGATGAATCAAATCAACGAGTCAAAAGGAGGAGAGATAGTTAAGATATTTTCCTGCCATTTACAGTTCCATTCTGGATCTGAGGAGAGGATTCAACAACTAAGGTTCTTTGAAAGCCATGGTTTTCATGGCATTGCTGTTGAGCATGCTCTAATCTGAGTTTGACTGGGTTTGGAGGATAAAGGAGCTATTCTGTTTTCTAGAGTTCTCTGTAGATTTTGCTGAATTCTTACTCTGGCTCTGATAGCCCTTGTCAGCTTTCTATGGTGAGAGTCCCGATTAGAGATGGCACCACTCTCCCAGTATATTCAGAGATGTGAGGGCTGGCTTGATCATTAGTCACTGTGGTAAAGGGCCATATCAAAGCAGCCTCCAGTCACGCCCTGGTGCCTTAAGGCCTGAACTTGGAAAGGATCTCAATCTACCTGCCTATTGTAAAAGCGTTATTGAGGAATGATGAAAACTATGACCAATTTAATATATATATATACACACACACACACATACATTTAAATATATATATGTATTACCATGCACTTTCATTGTATGGAAAAGAGAAGCCCTGGCATTTAAATAATTTCCAGTTTTGAGCGAGTCTGTACTGAACAGATTTCTGCCAAAATATGTTTACAGATATATGTTCTTTTTCATTTTAATTTTTTTTTTTTAGAAGTCAATGTCAACTTCAAAAATCTGAAACGAACGTCATAAAATAAATATACACACTTGCTATTACCACTATTCCTAACATTACTACTGCAAATGATAATATTAAATATTTTCACTTAAATATTGTCTTAAATGCCCCATAATGAACTAAATCAACCTATACTATTCTAAAAGCACATGGCATGCTCCTTAATCCCTTTTAGCAGTATTTTAAATGATTTAACCATTAAAAGCGAAGCCCTTTTTCATTTGGCTAGCATACCATGAACGTACAAACGCAGAAACACTTCTACTTTCCTTTTTCTAGAGAGCTTTTGTCCTCAAGTAAGGCATAAATGACAGTCCAATGAGTCTGTGGCACAAGGCAGTAATGATTGCATGAAATTACAGAGGCCTCAGCAGGCCTCCCCCTCCCTCTCTCTCAGGTAGCTGGATCAGCTCTCACCCCTGCCTTGCCTTCCCCTCTCTCTCTCTCTCTCTCTCTCTTTTCTTGCCTCTCACAAGCTATTCAAAGGGAATGTATAACTGAATATGAGATGGAGCGGGCGTCTTTCAAGGGCCAGAGCTAATGAGACGTTTTACCTTGAAATCAGAGCAAGACAGGAGGAGACCCTGTTGAGCTGAGCTTGCATAGGGGGATCACAATTGGGTCTGGATCCTTCAACGAGAGAGAGAGAGGGAGAGAGAGAGAAAGAAGGTGTGATCCATTCCAGACAGGAATAATGCTCTCAAACCAGAGTGGATTATGACAGGAGGACATTTTCAAGCGACAAAGTGACCTCACAAAAGACGCTGGCTTGTTTCACGCCATCGTTGACCCGCTTTCTTTTGTTGCTTTTGTCCTGGGTGACACCTGTACGTCAAAGTTAAATCTGTAAGGCTTGGCTTTCAGGTGAAAGCAACAATTACGCTCACTTGGAGAGGCACAAACTGGAACGGGGTTGGATGGAGGTGATGAGAAGGAAGCGAACAGGTACTCTTGACAGTTAGCAGTGCCAGCATGGATCAGAGAGCCATGTTATATGAGGCCAGGGATGAAAGGGGACAGGAGATTTGTGTTCTGAGGGGTCCTCTTTTTAATCAGGGGCCCAAAGAGATTGTTGCAGCGCAGGCCACTAACCAGTGTCATGCTAATAAAAGAGAATAAAAGTGTGAATGGAGGGTGCAGCTAGTTATCGACACTCTAATTAACATGGTACCAGGAGCGGGATGCTTATTTGCGTAGCATTGAGAAGACGGGAGGCGGGAATGCTGAAGTGTGGGGGAAGGGTGAAGAGGAGCAGCCTAAGGCCGTCCATCTTTTGTGCAATTGTATATGTGCGAACAAAGCCGTACATCCAATCTACATTGCGCGCATGCTAATCACCGCATATGATAATGAAAGTCATTTTGGGCCATGGCATATTTTTGTTTGAAAGATGATGGGGAAGGTTATTTATTTTTCTTAAAATAGCATGGTAGGTAATAGCGGTAATTAGGAGCAGCTATGCTGCTATGGTGATATTACATCTTATTGAGGGACAAAACATGCTTTTTTTATGATTTAAATAATGGTACCGTTCACCAAGATCTCAATCATAGAAAAAAAGCACTTAAAAATACATCTGTACTCATACACCCAGAAATTACCTCGGCCCTTTTCAACAGTTTTGTTAGGAGCTCAACCTCGTGACCTTCGGTGTCTGGCGTAGTCCCCATCCCTGCTTTCCCACAGACAATCCTGCAAACGAAGCCATGTCAAGAGGCTCAGCATATGGCCCTGGGCCGTGCCTATTGTCTGGAGTGGCGGGGCAGGATGGGCCGCCATTATTGTCACCATTGTAAGATGGCAATGTGTCTGGAGAAGCAGACACACGGCAGTGTGAACTGATCCCAACAACTGCTTGGCCCTTTCCCACCAATCCACAATCACATATCAAACATTGGATTCACAAATGCTTTCTTGCCTGGTCATTCTTGTTAATGTCAAGGCCCAAATTTTGGGGCAGAGCTCCTAAAGTCATTATGTTAACAGAGACCCTGTCAAACACTTTGATTTGCGTGCTTTGAATGGTTTGAGGTAACCAGAGTAAGTGAAATGGTTTGCTGTCCACAGACTGTTTAGACTAACTACCCGTCAATCTATTTCATCGATATGGTTGCTGAATAATGACAAAATTTGTTTAGTGGTAGTTCTCGTACCATCTGCTTGGGCCGTCCTATAAACCACCTAAACTACTCTGTGTGTTTTCCTGTAACTGAAACCTGACAGAAAAATAAATGAATCATTCACCACCGGCAGATGATGAGGTTTCTACAGCATTTAGTGAAAACGAGTTTCTGCCACTCCTGGAGCTTGATCTAAAATTCTCATTCATCACCTTTTTAGGACAGGAAGGTGCCGATGGGGGAACATATTCTTGTTTGATTTGTTGAAACTGACACTCTGTGAGTAATTTTGAACATAAAGACCTTACAATTATGAAATCAATTTATTTTCCATATCGAAACCATTTTCAGCAGCACCCCCTTATCCCCCTCTATGTTGAATAATTTGGATGTACAGATACATTTTAAAGTCGCAGAGTATTTGACTATTGACTACTCATTGTTAGTTAATGCATTAACTACCATTCATTGATATTTATTTTACTTTATTTTACAGTTATATAAAATAATAATATTTGATCATTTCCCCCCTGGCCTGTCCTTTGTTTTTCAAGCTTTAGCAGTGTCCATAGACTCCCTATTTAGGCCTTATTTAATATTCTTATTGGGACACACACACACACACAAAAAAAAACCCCCTGCATTTAGAGTGAAAGCCGCACCTTGCATGTACCATTTTAATTAAATTGTTGCTAGGTAACAGAGGCGATCTGTTGGTAAATGGGCAGGGATTCGCAAAGTGAGCAGAGGCCATTTACACAATGGCGACACATTGCCTCTTTGCCGCACTTGAAATACGTCCATTGCAAACTTACAGACTAACCCTTATTTCCCCTGTCTTTCAGGCCAGCAAACAGAGGACACAATATGGGTTTCTCACCTCCAGTGGTGACTTCTGGGATACTATATGCGGAACATGCTCCAGCCACTGCCCGGCAACAATTCCCCAATGACAAATACTTCTGTATAGGATCATCACTATGGCCACACATATACCAAGAGCAGCTGAGAACATGAGCAGGACAGGGCAAGTTGTCATGTCTTGGAAAGTGGAAATAAATCTCATGTCTGAAGCAACTTGCCGGAGCAGCAAACAGTAAAGTTTTTCTGTTCTTCACAGACATCTTATATTGTATTGATAACACAAGCAACTAAGCATATCCTGTATTAGTAATAGTTCTTCATGCATTATTTCCCTCTCATTAACCTCCTTAATTTACAATCACTCACTGCATTGGTGTAACAGAAATAATGCTCGCTTATCCTTAGCTAATTACCTTTTCCTTTTTAATACCAGGCTACTATTCGAGCGGACGAAAAACAAATAGAGCATCTTCAGCGATAGTGCTGGTGTGCTGGAATCTAAATGGCGGTGTCCCTCGGGGGCTTCGGTTGACTGGCTGCTGACCTTTGCTGCCCTTGGACCACTAGCCACAGTTCAAACAAGAGGCACAAGGGACACATCAAGGGCAACTGAGGGCTAAAGAGGATTATAGATCAACGGGCACATGCCTGACGAAGGCCGCTTGACCGAAACTTTGTAAAAAATACTGTTTGTTTTTGCAAGCAACGGTTGTGTGTGGGACATTTGTGTAAACTATTTTTTTAAATAAATCAACAGACAAATAACAGCAATAAAATATATGTATTATTATATTATATATAATAGCAAATAGCGTGTATGTGCTCTTATAATTCTATTTTAGAACATAAAACAGAATATTTGATTTTTATGATCTATACTTTTGTTTTTCTTAATGCAATATTAAAGTGACTGGTGCTTTCATAATTACAATTATAATTTACAACAAAATACAATTAAAGTATACGAATATGTAAGGCAAATCAATATTGCACACTCAAGATTTTCAATTAAAGTGATCTTTAAAAGGGTTTAAAATACCTTAGATGTCTCTCCAATTGTTCTGTCCTAGTCCAGCAGCTTTCTTTGTACTCCCACTTACAGTTTAGTAATACCTTCAAGACAGAATTAATCATTTTTAATGAAATATAACAAATTAAAAAGTAAAATGACAAGGCATGCATCAAAAATAAAGCCTCTCTAGCCCTCACATTCACGCTAAGCCTGTCAGTACATGATGCTTTCACAAGGGGGCAGTCACTTCTGTTCAAATGCCCTGTCGTGAGCGGTTCTGAGTTCAAGTCATTACGCAGTTCACTTAATTGCATTACAGCTGGCACTACAAACACCCTCAAATACTCCGTGATACATTTATAACAACAAACAATCGCGTGGTCTTATTCCCTCACCTCTGAAAACACATAAAGCAATGTATCCATGCAAAATACATAAATATGTGTATGTCGTGCACGTGAACGATTCCAGTGTATTTCCATGATTGGAAATCAAGTAGTATTTGAAAACGGCCCTCGGCGCGAAACTAAAGCGCCCATGTTCGTTATCTTTCTCAAGCGTCCTTTCAGTCCATTCATTTCTGGACAAAAAGAACAAGGTTAGGTCACCCATTATTACAAGTTCTCATTATTTATTTTGCTGCACTCAACTGAGCTAACACAATAATGAAACTCTCATTATTTATCACAGACAGTGGATCGGTCGTTAAAAAGATACCTTTCGAGAAGATTCGCTCGTTCGGGCACTAGGAACGAAGACACTTAAAAGGACTGTTTGGTGGGCCTCAGATAAAATGGTTTGTGTGAATGGAGTCTTCTTAGGGAAAGAAAAGAGCCCTCTTCGGCTGTTTGTTTTGGAATTTGTCTCATTGATCCGAGAGCGGCAAGTAAAAGAGGAGGCCAGTGTCGACAATAGCACTCAGGACAACGCCACTCCAGCGTCACATGCACGAGCACCATTCAACGTGCACGTGCATCTTAGTCACGAGAACTCCGGGCTTAGAAGATTAACGAGACAAAACTGCATGTCAGAGATGTTTCATTATTATTTTAAGAACCCTAAAGAAAACAAACAAAAACCATCATAACGATTGGTAATGTTCTGTCAGGATTTTAACAATTCTAAAAATCAAGAAAAAAAAAGGCAAGTCACGAGGTTTTCTTTATACAATCATTTATTAAACAAACTGAAAAGTCATAAATAAAGGTAAGTACTTCAAATGAAGCTCAAAAACGGATCCCAGCTGCTTCCCTCCTGGAATAGTGGGGGAAGGGGGTGTTTGTCTTCTCATTTTAATATGGATCAGTTCTGAGCCTTCTATACTGTTATTTTGGCATTAGGGTTAGAAATGTTTACTTACATGCTTATTGAAAACATCTTAAACTGGGGGTAGGTTTTTAGTAGCAAATTTTTAATCAATTTTGGTCACTTTGTAATGGTGGAGGGCAGGGGAATAAAATCAAAAAAGGCAAAAGAACAAAAACCTATACATGAGTGTAAGACTAGAATGGCCCCGCTGATGATTACCAAAGGTTTTGAATGTTTACAGTTAAAACAAACTCCTCATTGCATACATCAATCTTCACAGCTTGATAATCAACAACAGAGAAATAAAATAAAAAAATAAAAAAAACGGCTCTCAAAATTTGAGCTCAGCATTTTACTGCCATGTTACATTAACAAGCGTGCGATTGATAACGGATGTACTTTTGCAGTATGAATAAAGTCCCAGGAAGGGCACAACATACAAAATTGATTTTTCTAATTTAATTGATATTTGTTGAAAGCCAAGATTATGTACTAAATGACATGTTTATTAGGGGCACCGAGGGTAGTGGATTCATTCAAATAAAATTCATCATAACGTCAATCAAAAATCAGGCAGGATCTATACATTCATTGTCTGCGTACCCTCCAAAAACTCACAATGGAGGATAAGAATAAGACTTTTACAGCAGGTTAGCACTAAAAAATGACTAACGAAAAAAAAAAACTTCCGATATGTCTTTGTGCGGTTTTGTAACTGTAGTGCCAAAATGTTATAACATTAAAATGGACATCATTATACACCATGTTTCTTTGTGATCAAGCCACATGTTTTGCTTTGCCTCGTGCCTCTGCACGTGTGCTTTCTGATTTCCAGCAGGAAGTACTGTACACACTCATGGGGGAATACAAGCGTACTTGGCACCTTCACATGAAAGAAATCCAATCCTGTTATTTGATGCATTACAGAAAATCAATAGGCTCCATACAGAAAACATGGAGCACGCTTCCAGGATGCGCTTGAAGTCACTGGACCCGAAATTCAAAGTGAAACATCTGACCGGTTAAATGACGGGGAAGGGTATCAGAAGAGCGGAGGCCACTGCTTTCGACGTTTTTTTTTTGAGTTAGCTTTTATACTTGATCAAAATGCCCTTTTTAGATTTACCCACCAGCAGCAGGGGTCACTGGGAGCCTGCAGGCACTGATGTTAACACACGAACCATCACTCTCACACGAGCATACACACTTAAATTATCTCTCAGTCTTCTACAGTCAAACAAAAGTCTCCTTGCGAGAAAGCTGGCTTCAGTCTCTCTGAAATAAATACACATTTAATACATACCTTTCTTCTCGATCCGTCCCCTCACTATACTCTCTAAGCTCGACAAAAACACTGTGTCCTCTTCATGTATCTTCGTATATATCAGCAATGAAAACCTTCCCTACAGCAGAACCCAGTTTCTACTCTGGAGAAGTAAAACATTAAAAAAACACAAACAAACAAACAAAAAGATCAAAAACCGTAATAATTTTCAACTAAAAAATAAACTGTCAAAGACCATGAGTGATCCCTTGCTTTCAACCATCTGGTGGCTCAAAGACACGACCCCCTTTAAAATCGGCGTTATTTTGAGGTCTCCCTTAGATGCCATCCTCAATTCATTGATGCTTCAAACCAGTCCAATGAACAGAACAGTGACTGCATTATTACTAGTCATTTTTGCATTTGTTGTTAGCTTAAAACAATGTGTCAATGGGGGAAGCACATCAGAGAAGAACCCAGGGCCTCGTCGTGCAGCACAGTTCAGTCGAACAAGCCCTTCCCGATGCTATGCGGCCATCAGATACTGGTGGTAGAAGAGGCCGAAGAGAGAGGTGGAGAACAGGCAGGCGGCAATCCACCATGTGAAGAAGGACAAGAGCCCTCGAAAAAGCAAGGGGGAGAAAACAGTCCTCAACCCCCCGAGAGCAACCGATAGCTGGGCCACGGTTTGAGAGGCCTGCATCTCGCCTTGCCCCACCTCAGCGGGGCTCGAGTCCTCATTTGATAGACACGGCAAACTCTCTTCGGGGTAAATCACCCACGAGTATCCACCTGGGGTTAAAACAAGAGTATGACACATTCAAGAATCCCTACCGGGGGAAATGAGAATGTGTCGAGAAGAACCTCGATGCACTCACCTAATGTCTTTAGCAGCAAAGTAGTGTGTAACAGCATCACCAGAGGCGCAACATACTGCAGTGCTATCACACACAAGTAGTAAAAGACTCGGGCGACCTGTGTGAGCAAAAACAAATTTGCAGTTAAAACATTTAGGCAAATTTCGTTGAAAACAAGCAGCTTGGCAGGAGAGGAGCTCATCAAACAGACTCGGTGAAGTATCACTGGGAGCTTAAGTTCAGAGGGAGGCTGCGCGTATATGATTCTGGAGCAGATGTAAGACCAGACACCCCTGCGACTCTACAGCCATTTGCGAGTCTCACTTATGGCTTGGAACATCAAACGGGCTCTTTTCCTCAGCTCCAGCTGTGGAGTGCTGTGGGTTTTGATCCTTGCGCTCCACTAAACTCAAATAGCCTCCTCATTTTGGAGCTTTGAGGGCAACAATGCCACGCAGTCCTTTTTCATACTGACATATTTCCACCTTTGAGGAATGTCGACACTGTAATGTAGGCCCTTAGAGTGGACGCCACAAGAGGGTCCCTGAGTGCATTTATTAACCAGGATCAGATCAAACATCACAAGACCAACCTAGTGAAGATAGGATACTTGAGATGGATGGAATATCGGGCAAAATAAAAGGATGGCTTTGCATCACAATAACTTAATTGCATATTATTAGTATTATTATGTGACTACTTACTATCTCAGCAATTTTTAATGCCAGTAAGAACAAGTGATAAGTACCATCTTTTGGAGGTCCACGGTACTAATGCGCCCCGCTTCCTTCTTCATCTGCAAAACGCCCTTCTGGGCCAGGTTGAGGTAGGCCTGGAGATGATGCCGCATCATGGCTAGTCTCAGCACACACACAGAAGCAGGATCACCCACAGACGCAACGTGTCGTATGTCTTCTCCGACATTCTGAAAGCAGATGAAGAGGAGAGACAAACCGAATCAGGGCAAGTAAAACGTGCCCAAACCTTAGGATGTGACTTGAGCAGAGAGGAATTAACAAAGGTCCCACTGAAATAACATCTCCTTCAGTCGACAAGACGTGGCATTTCACAGCCCATTTGAGGATTTAGCAGTAAAATATAGGGAAGGACTGGATTGATTGGTTTGTGAAAAGTGAGAACGGGCATTCCACATGAGGATGGAATCCAAGTGAGAGTTTTAGTGCATTGCCGATGGTATCCTGAAATACCATCAGCACCAATTTTGAGGAAAATTTCTTGAACGACAAGTTCACCCTCAAGAGATCAATTTTTACCCCATATTTACCGATTTATTTATTTTGCCATAACCTTTATCAACTACCATTACCTATCATAAAATTCCTGTGTAGTTAACTATTGGAAAGGTTTTGAAAGACTTACAAATTCAGCCCAATATATAATCACCTTATGGCTATTTGATCTCGTGAGAAAACGGAATTTGAATGAGAAAATTGTATGTTTTCATGCAAATAAAATGGTACAAATTCGTTTCTTTTTTTCTTAGGAAAAAAGCATGAAGTCCCACCCCTCAACCAAACCATCAGTGGGCCGCCAGCAGATAATACAAAAAAAAAAAAAAAAAACTTACAAATGAGATCATATAAATTCAGCTCAATGTAAAATAGTTACTAAATGTCATGAGCGTGTTGGGCTATTTGTCAACATTATTTGTTTGCCTTTCATGGCATCAACAAAAAGCCATTTCAGAGGCAAAACAAATTATTATAAATAATACTTTAATTATAAAAGACATTATTATTATTTTTAATACTGTGTACTGATGAATCATGCACAATAAGACCAGGAAAGTGTATTAAAGTAAGACGGGACAATTTAGTTTTCATGCTGACATCAAAGTAGGGTTCAATTTTGTAATCGTGATTAATCATATGCTTTTGTGCAATTAATCCTGATAAATCCCATACTTACCGTGACATATCTTGTTTAACGTGTTTATTTTGTCATCATTTGCTATATCCAGCAAAGTAAACTATCATGATAAAGGATGATTCTCACAAAACTGTATTTTCTGCTAGCTAGTTTTTTGTTTTGTTTTTTCGGTTCAAGGTAAATGTAGGTGTTTTTCCAAACAAGGACACTTGGCGACACCAAAAGGACTCGTAATAACCAAATTATATAAAGTCCATATAATTAATACATTTATGCACACATGAAAAAAATAATAAATTACAGAACAAAACTTTTCAGAATTCAGTGTACAGTATGTGTGCAGCTCGTTTAGAGCTTTTTCAACCGCTTTGACCTGACTGCACATGCCTACTACAGTACACTGATCCATGCAGAATTACTAAACACAGAAACATACACAGGACATTATCCTGAATGTGTGGAAACATAATGTACAATGTTTGTGTGCATAAATACAATGTGAAAGTGGAAAGTGAAAGTCGTGACGCATTGTCAGGTATGGTGACCCATACTTGAAATTTGTGCTCTGCATTTATCCCATCCAAGTGCACACAGACAGCAGTGAGTAGTGAACACACACACACACACACACAGTGAACACACACCCGGAGCAGTGGGCAGCTATTGCTACAGCGCCCGGGGAGCAATTAGGGGTTGGGTGTCTTGCTCAAGGGCACCTTAGTCGTGGTATCGAAGGTGGAGAGAGTGCTGTTTATTCACAATCCCCACCTTCAATTCCTGCCAGCGTGGGAATCGAACCAGCAACCTTCTGATTACAAGCCCCACTCCCTCACCATTAGGCCACGACTACCCATATGTGCGATCAGTGTGTCGAGAGCGCGCATGAACTGTTTGTTTGCACATCAATAATAACTGACTCAGGCCTGCTTACTGTATGACTCCTGTACATCACCGCAATCGTCTTTACAATTCGCATCCATCAAAACTTTACTAGCAAGAAGCTGGTTTGCTTTATCCAGCCGACAAACGTAGTTTGCGTATCATCTGGCCAACGGTGAGATGTTTTGAAGTTCCGTCCAGTCTGTATTTTACATCCTGTGATGCGTGAGGGCTCCCGCTCTTCAGAAACAAATCACAGAATATGACAGCTTGTGTTTAAAAGCTAAACACAAGCTGAAATGAATAATTCACTGAAATCTGGCCACGAGTCACTGTTCTCTCTCTGCCATCGCAGCCTAGTTTTCTTTTTGAATTAGCGCCGTTTCGGACTGATTGTTTGAATGCATTCGCTTACTGGATCACTGGACTGAAAAGTTTCCCGGAGTTTAGCAGTTTAAAACAATCTGATCGAAATCAGGGATTAGAATAGAAATTTCCACTAACTAGGGTTACAGGTGCTTGCGCAAATGTAGATGGTCAGTGTGACAAACTACGCTAATGTCTTAATTCCGCGTTCTTCATTAATGTATTTGTGTTCCATTATTTTAACACGTTGAGGACTTTGAATTAATCACGTGTTAACGCATTAACAGCCCTACTTTAAAGTGAATCTCCTTGAGCAAACAAATGGTCTTGATATTAATTAATCAAGAACAATTCATCCAACTAGTAATGCAAAATGTAATGTTGAAAAAAACAAATTGTAAAAGGTACTCACAAAGGCACACTATCTTTCCCAAATGTGGGATTCATTAAGTAATCCTTTGTTATGGGCTTCACCCATAGCAGCACCATAATCAAGGGGGCCAAGAAGTTGATGTGCAGCAAAGTCCTGAAGGATGGACACATAAAAACAACCAATTAGACATGGCAACACACAAGAGTATCAATATCAGTGGAGCAGTAAACTTCAACTACCATGAAGTACCACTGCTTTAAATGTAGCACTTCGCCAGCACAAGAAGCATGGACGTAATCCAGGCCTTAAAGAGGTCTAACTGTAAGCCCCATAGTGTCATGAGAGCAGAAGAGGATTAGCTATGTGAGATGTGTAATGCCTAACTCCTCTTTTGTAACACAGTTAACCTAAAGCCCAACGCTGGCTGAAAATGGAGAATAGGTCCAAATGCGGTAATGCTTGTCGGCTAACTTGCTGAGGTTATAGTCAGAAACTAATGCTCCACATGAATTAGCATGGAAATATTGCTAGGGGCTACAATATTTCAATACAAACTGTTTAAGTTCAGGTTGAGAAATCATCTAGATCTGAATATATCACTGTTAAATGGAAGGACAGAAATAGCAATAATTCAAATAACTTAATTGAGAGGTTTCAACATAGTAGTAATTAGGGGTGTAACGGTACACAAACATGACAGTTTGGTGCGTACCTCAGTATTGAAGTCACGGTTTGGTACAGCAAGGGGGAGGAAACTAAACATTAAATTGCTTTTTTCTTCTTCTTTTTTTATTAAACTGGTTTATTGAACAAATTGTCTCTTTAAATAAATTCAATTCTAATTAACATTTTCTGTGCTTTCTCCTGTTGCGGCAGTTAGCAAACAGCGTTGCATTACCAAGTGCGCCCCTTCTGGATTGGAGTGTGAATCGCCTGTCTGACTGTATTTGTCGTCTAACTTCATGGATCAAACAGTGACATCCATACAGTACGGTTTGAGGTGAATACATGTATCGTTACACCCCTAGTAGTAATTGCGAGGATGATATGTAGTAAATTGTGTATTATTTTGAAACATTTACTGTGTGACTCTGCAACTGTTCAGCGTGAGGGCATCAAGATGCATCTGAGCCAATCGCAGACCAGGGAAGGTGAGGAAAGCTCCAATGAGAGCGCAGAGCAGTGCCAGGATCAACTTAAAGGTCAGCTTGGATATGGGGCCCCTGTAGAGGCAGAGGAAGAGAGCAAGGCCTGTTCACCGCAGGGAAGCACAAACCATCACATACACGGATTAATCCCAACCCACAGAGACAATGTATACTGTATACACACACACACACTCCCTCTGTACTGACAAAGGGGGTAGGGTGAGGAGGGGGCACTACCCATAATACTCACTGGGACTCAAGGCCTTGGTTCTCCAGAAATTGCACGGCACTTTCGGAAAAATTTGCAAAGCCTATGAAAGGAGATAAAAGATGATACAAACAGTGTATATAAACAAATTCTTAAATACAAATCAATGTTTAAAAAAAAATAGCCATACACGGGGTGTGCAATATGTATCATCATTTCATTTTTCATCATTTAGCAGATGCTTTTATCCAAAGCGACTTACAAGGGGAGCAATTAGGGGTTGGGTGTCTTGCTCAAGGGCACTTTAGTCATGGTATCGAAGGTGGAGAGAGTGCTGTTTATTCACAATCCCCACTTTCAATCCTGCCGGCGTGGGAATCGAACCGGCAACCTGCAGATTACAAGCCCGACTCCCTCACCACTAGGCCACGACTACCCCCATCATCGATGTGCGGTGACATTAAATGTGAGAACTTGATAAATTTAATGACAAACATCTAATAAGGATAGAAAGAAATTGCCATTATATAGTTCAAACCTATATAAAAAGGGGGAAAATGTTGACTCAAAGGAACAGTTCTATTCTGTCACTGCTGTCAACTAACCGCAATATGAAAAACTGAGAGTACGCCGTCCACAACATACATAAAAGGTACCAGCACAAAAACACACTCGGCAAAATATTGTGAAATTGTTCCACAAAAATCATAGAAAATATTGAGATATAATTTGTCATCAATATTGCACACCCGTTAAGTCATGGTCCAAGTGTTTAATTTGGACCCTTATTATAGGATCTACGGTGAAAATGACTATAGTGAGCAAGTAAAATAGTGTTACAGTACAGTTTTTTGAAATTTCAGCCTAGCACAGAGCTTAAATCATAAAGGAAGAATGACATGAAGTGATGAGAGTGATTCAAATCAAAGAGATGAAAATGATCTAAAACATAAAAGCATGGTGGACAATTTTGTCAGAAATTCAACTGGAAAGCCAAAAGCTTTTCTTTTATTGTCTACACATTCCTGGTGTTAAACGTCATCTCAAGCTAAAATATGAAGAAGAAAAGCCAACATTTTTGTGAAAGTTGCTTTCATTCCAGGACTAATTAGTGTATGATGCTATGAGTGATGAAATGCAAATATGCAAGGGAAAACATTTTTTTATTTTTATGGAATAATATAAAGTACAGTTTCCTTGCCGGTTTTAAATATTTCCAATGGCATGTTAGATTAGACACATTAATGTTACTACATACTGTAAAAAAAGAATCTGATACACACACACACACACACAAAAAAAAAAACTCAACTTGACACTACTATACCTGTCTCGAGGCCAAATTCCAGGTAGTTCTCTGTGACAATAAGGATAGCCATGGCTTTCACAAAGAAGAAAAAGGCAAAGGTGATGCAGAGGGAACGCTCACCACCCTCCTCTAGTCTGAAGTAGTGAGCCGTCAGGGAGAAAAGGATCTTCCTGAGAAAAACTGAAGCTAAGGAACATGGTCACAAAGGGCACTTTTGTACACTAGAGCAAAACTTGCTCTCCAAAATCATGAGATAAAAGCAGATTAAAGAAATATTCTGGGTTATAATTAATAATAGTGGGTCATAATAATAATTGCTGCAGACATGCCCCATAGACATCCACTTTAAGAGAGAGTATAACGAAACACATTCTTCCTACACTTTTACCAAACTGTTACATATGCGTTTGATAGAGCCCAAGACTTTTCCTTTAAGTGCCATTACTCTCATGGATTCTACATTCAAACTCTCTGTATTACTGAAGATGGTCAGGTTCTAGTTAGCCAAGTTCTACAAAGCACATCCTAAAAGCCGGAATACACGCAATGGCTTTTAACATTGGAACAAATTGTAAAACACTAGGCAACATACACTTGAAGATTTTGTAAATGGTTACGGAGCAAACCGGGATGTCGCAGACTAAACGACTGAGAATCATCCACTGACAGACTTTTTCAGTCATCTTCAAGCCAAAAACCAAACTCACACAGAAACACTTGAAAAATGAAGACAATACACGTTCTAAAATTGGCTCTAAATATTAAACATGTTCAATATCCTCCGACTGCGTAGAAACACTGTCTGAAGCTTAAAAAAAAAAAATCTGTTTACTGTCTACACTCACAATTTTCTGTGAAATCTGTCAACTCTGAATGGCCAAAATCTGCTGACTGGCATCGACTTGTCAGACTGAAAACCAGGGTAAAAATCTGTGCAAAAGTCATGGCGTAAGACTCACATTTAGTGTCACAGCAGTAGAGAAATGCATTTAAAACATGCCACGTCAAACAGTGTCAAAAGTAATATCCCCGAGGTGAGAAACGACAAATTTGAAAAGCGTCAACAGCAGACAGAAAACGTCCAGCTGTGCCTCTTTGTTACGACAGCTTGCCTATACGTGCCCATTTTGATTATACTGGTCTAGGGTCAATCATTCAACTTGTGGCTACGTCGTGCAAATCTGCAAGGCAAGCGGGTGGCCATCTGAGAAAATATTTCAGTGACCATCTCTTTGACAAGGCCATTTTCCCCACCACACACTCTCCACTGAGATCAGGAAAAATGGCTCCTTCCTGTCCACATTCAGCCATTTGCACACATATAGACCTATCATCATCGTCATCATCTTCATCACCCTACCAGGCACCTTCCTTCATTCCTCTCCTTTTCCCAGGCAAATCAGTCCGGTGGGCCGTGAAAATTGGGCCTCCAATCTTCTGTGGCAGGCTGAGCTAGGTAAAGGGCAGTGCCGAGCGGAGGGAGATTGATCTTTGTGGACTGTGCCGGGGTTAATGTGTGTGATTTGGTGAGGCACTAGAAGGGGAAAGTAGCAGGTAAAAGGCAACAGGTGCAGCTTTCATCACTCATGGCTAGACTGTCCCTGCATCGAGACTGAAAATTGAGCTTCTCCACAAGGGTTTTGTTATACAAAGGATGTTTTAACATTTAAGGACTATGGACACGTTATTGAATAAAGTGCTTTGAAAAAGTTCCTTCTGTAGTTCTGCTAAAATAACAAAATGTTCCCTATGCAACATTACAGTCTACATGCAAGTGCAGTGGCACATACTTGATGATCTAGAAGCAAATTAAACAATACAAACTTTACAATGTTTGTTAAGCATCTCCATTACTTCCGCTCTTTTTTGCGATTATAGATTTGAACTAAACCCAAACCGAAGTGTACAGAACAATAATTCACTTCAAATTGCTAAAAATTATCCTATAATTACCCCTGGAAGTAAGCAACTGCATAGCAATACCCTGGCAACCATCAAAAACACTCTAGTATAGTTACGTTGACATTTGCACAGGCAATATCAACCACATTTCCTTCAGAAAATGTAAAAATGGATATTAAACGGAAAATTTGAGTTTTCTAAAGCAAATTCAAAATCTAAAACTAAAAGAACTAAAACTAAAAAGGCTCACTCTCACTAAGGCTACATTTGTTTGATCAAAAATTCAGTTAAAAAACAAACAAAAAAAAAAAACACTAATATTGTGAAATCTCATTCCAATTTAAAATAGCTTTTTCTATTTTCATATATTTTAAAATGAAATGTATTCCTGTGACGGCAAAGCTAAATTTCCAGCATCATTACTCTAGTCTTCAGTGTCACATGATCCTTCAGAAAACCCTCTAATATGTTGGTTCACGAGAAAAAAAATATTTTTTATAATCAATGTTGAAAACAGTTGGGCTGCTTAATATTTTTGTGTAAATTGTGATATATATATATATTTTTCAGCATTATTTGAAGAATAAAATCTTTAAAAGAACAGCATTTAATTTAAATACAATTTTTGTATAACAATGCAAATCTCTTTACTGTCCCTATTGACCAATTTAAGGCATCCTTGTGCTGCTGAGATCATATATTTTTGCAGGCCATAACCAGGAAACAAGTTTTAGCATTTCTGGTTCCGTCGTCAATGGGATTTTGGTTAAAAGCCAGAAATAAGGTCTGTGGTGAACAAGCTCAATATAATTTCAGACTTTATTCTACAACTTAAAACACACCAGTAATACTCCACACGATTTTTTTTTTTAAAGCTTTTATAGGTCTTGAAAAAGGCTGAAAAGTTGCTAAAAGGGAGTACAGAAGTAGTCAGGGACATTAAACGTCATGAACTTTTGTTGATCACAGACCTTATTTATTTCATAATAATTCAAAAGCCAATGGAAAAATCTTTTTGGGTTGTTGTCGAGGGAACCAAGGTGATGCCAATTTCCAGGTTAACCTACAAAAATACATCATTGCAGCACTCAATAAAAGTATTCATTTCTTGAAAATATATAATAATAATAATAATAATCTTACTGACTCCAATGTTTTTAGTTTATAAATTATTCAAATTGTGATACGGGGAAAAAAAAATGTTAAATATAGTTGATCATGTTATTTGTCAACTATACTTATAATGAAATAATTTCAAGAATTATTAGCAATAAAATATGAAAGAGGGAAACCAATGTAAAAGATGAAAGGCTTCTAGCTCGAAAGGGATACATGACAAAGGCCAAGACCAGCAGGCTCCACACCACACTGATGTTCATCTCCCCACTGGGCTCCGCAACACAGAAGTACAGTTCGGTGATGAGATACACCACTGTGGCGGCCACCGTAAAATCCACCAACCACTGGAATTCAGGAAAATAATGCAGAGCTAGACAAAAAAAAGATAGCCAGACAAAAAGAAGCTTTAGGAACCAGACGTTCTAAGAAGATCCTTCAAGCTCAAGGGTTCATTGGGTATATAATGACAACCAGTGAGTTACCAAGTGTGTCCACTTCTGCAATGCATTTAGTCTCCAGCTGAAGGTCGATGTCTTTGGGAATAGTCATCGGCTTGTTCTCTAAGTGCCCATTGTACTTCCTGAGAAGCAAAACGTGAACATACCACATTTAATAGTTAGGAAATGAAAGTAGGCTAAGCTGACAGACACACACACACACACACACACACACACACAAAGTACCAAGGACATTTTGGGCCAAAAACTAACTGAGTACTAGAGTGCTATTTTTCGCCATTCACTTGCCACAAATATTGGATAAATTGTATTAAAGTTGATTTTTATTTATGCTTTTGAATAAAACTGAATATAAAACACAACAGTTTATTATTTATTTGCCAAAGCACATTACTCAAAATATCTAGGCCAAACATAAATAAGAATAATTAGCATACCACATACTAAACTCAAAATGATGTTCAAAATGATAACAGTAGGTTCGTCCAAGTAGCCGCCGTTATCATCCTCTGCTGCCCAGATAAGACTGAATTTATTCAAGAGCATCTGGGCTACTTTATCCATTCATTTATGATGTTTCAGCACTCTTATAAGTGGCTTCAGCTGGAGGATGATGGGGCTTCTCTGGCATTTAACCTCATCACACAATGCAATGCATCACATGACTCATATCTCCTTCTTGACGGAGGGAATCTTGGTTGATAATGTGAAGTGGGATTTCATCATCAGGGTGAGAAGTTCAGAAGCTCCCAATTTCAAAAGACACTTTTGTTTCATTTATTTTGTAATACACAGCTAACCTTTCTGTCAGAGTTTAAGTTGGCTCAACTAATGAAATGGTTTCATGAATTTGTCATCTTGAATACTAACCTGCTCTTCATTGTAACCAAGTAAATAAATAAATACATACATACTTGAATATGCAATATACAAATTCAATACACCTTATAATGAATTAGCAATATTAAGTCAGTGGTGACTAACTTGAGCCTTAGGACTAGTTTTCTTGGGGGACGTTAGAGAAATGTTTCACATGTGTACTTTGTGGGAATGAAGGGAAGAATTCAACAGTTCTCAGAGAATCCAGTCCGATTAGATAGTCTGTGATTGCAGTTATTGTATTGTACCAACACTTCTCCTTCATGTCTTTTTTGACCTGCCAGAGCTACCACTTGTGCACCAATCTTTTGTATGCTTTCATTTAATATCAATATGGATGGTATCCGACTAAAATAAAATTATAAAATTAATAAATAGAGTTAAATCACGAGACTGCTAAGACTGCCCGTTTTAATATTAGTGTCAGGTTAGATACTAGTCTAGATTTCTCTGCTCACTGAAGTGCGTTTATTATAAACAGCCACTTCTATAAACTCATGTGAAGTTAATTTAAATAGGGTTTTTTTTTTTTTTTTTTAATAAATTAAAATATCAACACATTTTTTACACATGACCTTCTGTAATGTCCACATCTAGAAAACATACTTCCACCTTTGTAATAAACAGTTGAGATGTTAGTCTCATCCCAATCAGTCCATGAAAACTACTCCTGTCCAGATAGGGCATTGGAGAACAATGAAATGGTGTCCTTTTGACCCCTTTATTATCATTGTATAGAGTACAATACAATTTATTACAATTACTAATTAACTAATTTGTGAAGGGCTGCAATAAAAATTTGGTGACACTTTTTGTTGTCATAATTATGAGATTTCATAATAATTGGCCAAAAGCTGAAGAGTATTCTTTTTTTTCTTTTTTTTAATAAAATGAACGACCTTACTGTTCAAAGGTTTTGGGTCGGTAAGATTTTTAAATGTTTTTATAAGTCTCGTATGCTCACCAAGGTTGCATATATTTGATTAAAACTATTACTACAATTTAAAAAAACTTTTCTATTATAATATATTGTAAAATGTAATTTATTACTGTGATTGTAAAGCTGAATTTTCAACATCATTACGCCAGTCTTCAGTGTCACATGATCCTTCGGAAATTATTCTAATCTCCTGATTTGCTGCTCAAGAAACATTTCTTATTATATATTCATATTTTTGTGGCAACCGTGATACATTTGTTTTCAAGATTCTTTCATGAAAGAAAAGCATTTATTTGAAATAAAATCTTCATTAACATTCTAAAAGTCTTTACTGTAATTTTTGATCACTTTAACTTTTCAGGGCACCTAATTATTATAAACTATGCATTACTTTAATTATTCACAGAGATGAGCAAGCAAAATAATAGAAAGAACTGCAAAGCTGATATCAACGTGTGGGATCGGCAACTTGGTTCAAAGGACAGCAGATTTTTCACAGACTAACAGAGGGCTCTGTCTCTATTGGAAACCAAACACTAGAGTTTGCACATTTTACTGGGGATTAGAGGAGCCCTCCTCGCTTTTGAAAAAGAGCTAAATCCATACAACGTTCAAATCAAACATATTTCCACCCATCTCTATTGCTGTCTGCATGACAAAGAACAGAGAAATGAATGTCGGGCTCTGCTGGGAGCAGTGGGATATTGGAAAGGGGCACAGGCCTTAGCGTGAACAAGTCTAGTATGCAAGCTTTCTGCTCCCGTGGCTCCAAGCCAGCTGAACCTGAGATTCTTGGACTTCTCCTTTGGGTCTCTGTTGTTTACATAGGTCAGTGTGCACAATGGTGTTCAGCACAAAAGCACTGTGGGCATGGTAGTCTCTCTGCACTGGATTGCGGCATACCTGCCTGACAAAATGGCCCAAGAGCTCCCTGCAGAGCAAAAATGGGCTTTTGTCTGAGAACAGGAGGTAGGTATAATAGAGCTGACTATCAAAACTAAGCTGCTAGACATAGGCTAGTCTACATTTTCTGGGAATTAGCATTGTATGCATAGCCTACAGCTTTCATCCACAGTGGATGATGGGCAACAAGGCTGCTTGATCTTCACAAAAAGTAAAAAAAAAAAAAAGAAAAAAAAAGTGTTAGTCAAAAACTAGCTGTGTTGTACCTGTCCTTTTTGCTCTTTCCTCCTTTCTGCTGCTTTCCAGCCAAAGTCCTCAGCTCATCTTCAGTGGGATGCTGGTACCAACGTAGACTAACAAGACAAAGAGAAGTACATCACCATCTCTGAAATACAAAGACCTTTCGAAAAAAGCATATACGTTACCATTCAATACATACACTATCATTTGGGGTCGGTAAGATTGTGCGTGTTTAATGTACAACGTTACCATTTAAAATGACTGTTTTCTTGTAAAAAGGCGCAGAACACGTACCCCTTAATTTCTTTTAAAAAGCCTTACTGAGCCCGGCCTTTTGAACCGTAGTCGGAAAAAAAAAATGTTGGTCAGCACTGTCGTTTTAAAGAAGCTTAGTAATAAAAAAGATTTATTTAAAAATCCCCAAAATTAAATCAGTCACCATTTAATCATGTCATTTAGTTGTTTCAAACCTTTGACTTTCTTTCTTTCTTCCGCAGAACTGATAGAAAATGTGTGTTTGAAGAATGTTTGTGTCCAAAAAATGAAAGTCAATGGGGTCTAAAACTACATTGACTTTCACTGCATGGACCACTTTCATAATTCTTTTATGGTGCCTCTGTGACCTTTTTCGAAGGTTGAAAGCTTAAGTACGCATTCACTGGAACCGCATGGAAAAGAACGACAAGCGCGGCCTTCTGAATTTCTCCTTTTATGTTCCACGGTAGACGGAAGGCATATGAGAGTGGAAAGATGTGAGGGTTAATGATCACAGAACTTTAATTTTCATGTACACCATTCCACCAAATTAATAAAAGGTTGTTTGATGCTAATAAAATGAGCATATCTTGGTGGCAAACATTTACCACAGCCCCTTCAACTTTGTTTAGAAACTGGCCTGTCACGAGCCCTGAGAGGGCTGTACTGCTTTCAGTTGTTTTTGCGTGTTTACTTCCTAATGAAAACTTAATTATGAAAGTCTCCTGGGCAACACTTCAAGCCCTGCACTCACGCCAGAGTTTTCCCAAACTATTTTTATAGCCAAAAACAAGCACAGATGAATTATTGAGCACATTTGGAGGAGCTGTTTACTCTAAACACATATGGCGCTAATTAAGGGGGGAGAAACCAGCATGGCTTGTACTTTCGTTAGCGGTTCTCTTGGGTTGCAGCGCTTTTTGATGATACCCTTTGGTCTTACTGAAACCCCATAATGATGCATTTTTGATGGGCCCTTAATATGAACAATAAAACAGGATATGCTTGCAAAGTGGAGCAGGATCTGTGGTTTGTGTTGGTAAGGCTGCCTTATGGATTAAGATGCCATTTTAGGTTGACCATCGAGAGGGAAGCCGGAGTGGCACAGTGGGCTGTACTTCCTCATTACCTGCCGCTGCAGAGGAGCCATCGTGCAAAGGAATAGTGGGGTATGATCTTCTGAATCATGCTGGCCATTACCATGGTAACCACCAGCTGCACACTGATCACACCCTGAAGGGAAAGAGTGAAATATTAGAACACTTTCTGATCGCACCAGCAAGAACACAGAACAGCATTCAGACTAGTAAAAACCCCGTTCCTAACCTCAATTGCCGTTTTGGTTGGCAAGAACATATGATTTTGAAACCAATGGTTGAAATTTTCTTGCAGATATGGATTTAAGAAAAAAAAGAAAAGAATGGAATGCCTCAAGGCACCCACACACTACAAGATAATCGGGACGATTTTGGGCCCAACTCTCCCACTCCAACATTCCTAGGTAAAGTAAAAATGATCTTGATGGTTCTACAGATTATCTTATCACATTTTCCTGTGGTGTGAGGTGTGCTAAGAGAGACTGAATCTGAATCTGTTGAACATCCGGGCCGCATCGATCTCAAATCGTAAATATCTGCTGTGAGGAAGTCCAATTCTGAGAAAAACAAAAAAAGTTAGAATTGAGACTTTACGTCACGCAATTCTGACTTTAAAACTCTCAATTGTGAGTTTACACTGAGCAGGCATAACATTATGACCACTGCCAACAGGTGAAGTGAATAACACTAGTTATCTCTTCACCACGGCACCTGTTAGTGGGTTGGATATACTAGGCAGCAAGTGAACATTTTGTCCTCAAAGATGATGTGTTAATGCCACAATATACTTGAAGCCAAGTTCTTTTTCGTTCTTCATTTAAGGGGTAAAAAGAAGTTCGAAATACACGAGCATCGATATACTGTAATCGAACATGTGACGCCACCCACACTGCTGAAAGCGTCGGATAGATGAACGCAAAAATCTTGTCCGCTGTCCTCACAGTAATAAACAGCAAAAGCTGTGTGAAGCTTTTCCAGAAAGTTCGCTTTGGCAAGCCTTTTCGAATTTACAAAGCAAACTTCTCTTCGGCCTGATTTTGTTCGGAATGACGTTGCATCAGTTCGTTCTTTGATTTCGTTTCAAGTATATCGGGGCAAGTGTAAGGATATGACTGAGTTTGACAAGGGACAAATTCTGAAGGCTAGACAACTGGGTCAGAGCATTTCCAAAACTGCAGCTCTTGTGGGGTGTTTCCGGTCTACAGTGGTCAGTATGTATCAAAAGTGGTCCAAGGAAGGAACAGTGGTAAACTGGCGACAGGGTCATGGCTAAATGATGGGGAGGGAAGGCTGGCCCACGTGGTCCGATCCAACAGACAAGCTCCTGTAGCTCAAATTGCTCAAAACGTTAATGCTGGTTGTGATAGAAAGGTGTCAGAATAATCAGCCCACGCTGATCCGTCCACCGCCGAGTGGTCACGCGAGCATCAGAACTGGACCACGGAGCAATGGAAGAAGGTGGCCTGGTCTGATGAATTGTGTTTTCTTTTACATCAGGTGGATGACCTGGGGAACACATGGCACCAGGATGCACTATGGGAAGAAGGCTAGCCGGCGAAGGCAGTGTGATGCTTTGGACAATGTACTGCTGGGAAACCTTGGGTGCTGCCATCCAAGTGGATGTTCCTTTGACACGTTTCACCAACCTAAGAATTGTTCCAGACCATGTACACCCTTTCATGGATGTTCCCTGGTGGCTGTGGCCTCTTAACAGGATAATACACCCTGCCACAAAGCAAAAATCATTCAGGAATGGTTTGAGAAGCACAACATAGAGCTTGAGATACCACAGCACACCTTCAGGGGTCTGGGTTAGTCCATGCCTCGATGGGTCAGGGTTGTTTTGGCAGCAAAAGGGGCCAAACACTATATTAGGAAAGTGATCGTAATGCAATGCCTGATCAGTGTAACTCGAAGGTCGCAGGTTCTAGTCTCAGTACTGTAGGTGGGGGAGTAAATAAAAAAGGATCTCTTCCACTCTCATTACCCACAACTAACATGCCCTTGAGCAAGCCACCTAACCCCCAATCGCTCCGCAGGCGCCGCGGCAAAAATGGCTGCCCACTGCTCTGGATGCGTGTTCACTACTGTGTGTGCACTTGGATGGGTGAAATGCAGAGCACAAAAGCAGAGCATGGGACACCATACTTGGCCACACATCACGTCACTTTTAAACAATAAAAGTCCACAGAGCCAGGGAAAAGTAATGAATTTGTTGCCTCACAACAACCTTTGCAAATGAAGCTAACTTCCTCAGTCAAGCACCTACTCTGTAATTGCCTTAAACACCCCAGCATAAATCTATCCCAGCAACAGCGTGGGAGGACCGCTGGCATCAATGGGCAATCTCACCATCCACGCGTGTAAGGCACAGTGTCCTGCCCCTATGTTGAGGAGACGGTGATGTGCATTCAAATGATCGCTGATCCGCACAAATTGCTATGTGCCTAGCTAGCCATTTCCAAACTCACACAAAAGAAATCTACATGGCAACATGGCTGGCGTGTCACTCAGGAACGAAGGAATCATGAATCATATTGTAGAGCAATTCAATCACATGACAGAAAAGCTAGAAAATTATCTGAAATATTCTGATGTGATCAAATTTTGAAAGGTTGATTTGTTGAATAGTTTTCCATGACTTTGGAGCGTAATTGTCAAGAGTTGTGGTGTGCAATGTTCCCACGTTCTTCAAAATCTAGCAGTTTATTTCCAATGCGCACTCTGAAAAAGTCTGTTAAGATTTGTTGGTGTCGTAAAATAAGCACCAGTAACAGCTCTACGTTAAACCAGAGGTTCTTAAACTTTTTGACTCTAAGGGGGGCCCCCTTTTGTCCAAGACTATATTCAAAGGTCTTTCTCTCCAAGCTGAAAAGTACCTCTGGTGTTTCTGTTAAAAAAGAAAAGAAACTCTAAAATAAGTCATTTATGTTTTGTTTTTTTTAGCACACCGTCACACCGGGTCACCTGCACTGTCAAAGAATGACAAAACGCACACACACACACACAGCATTGTGTGCAAGCAACAATGTAAAACACCAGTAAACAAAAACATATACAAACAAATATGTTTCAACATGTATTTTATGCCTCAATCCACACAAATCCTGTTTAATACATTTCCATGCTACCATGAAAAAACTATGATTGTACTTTTCTTGATGGACCTTTTTTTCAAATTAATGAATGAGATATATACTGCATCCAAGAGAGTCTAGACTGTGAAAAAAATGTATTCTGTTCTTCAAAGGTAATAACCTTTGCTCTACTTGTCTTGATTCCCTTAGTCAATTACATAATCTGTGCTCGTTTTAAAAACCACAGCATCAACTATTCCAGTTAGAGGATAAACAGCTGTGATATTTAAGCACTGCTGCCATTTAATTCACAGTAAAACACTGAAAAATGAGTTTCTCAGCATGAACAACTCACTCTGTATGCAGCACAAATGCAAAGCTATCCATGACAACTGAAATGTTACATTTCATTTATTTTATCCCGCTTTCCACCACTTTGACAAACACCAATACCTGCAAAGAGGTAGAGCCACACAATGGCACAATAGCTATAATGTGCTGGTCTGAAACACATGAAAGCAGCCACATGCTTCTTTTCACTGCTGGTCACAAACATCTCTGAGAGAACAAGCCAGACTTCAATGTTTCCCTCACTTTACCTGAAACAGACAGGTATCCCATTGCCATGGGAACTATACAGCCCCTAGAAAATGAATGGGAGACTGCCAGGAAAAGTGCCATTTAGTTGAATCAATGGACGTTATTCATGCATGGGCTGAAATCAAGAGTACATTTTAATGTCATTTTATTTAAAGATACACTGACGTGATAAAAGTGCTCAGCAATTAGTTTTATTTGTAGTTCTTTACGTTGTAAAGAAATTCATGCATGTTTTGTTCTACTAATATTAAAAGGGTCACCCTCATGTCGTTCCACAGCCTTAAGACCTTTATTCATCTTTGGAACACAAATTAAGATGTTTTTGATTCTACGTCTGAATGCCGACTCTGTATTAGCCGACTCCTAGCATGCTTAGAGCTTCTCTCGTGTAGAGTATCGGCCAACACTGATGTAGAACCCGGAAGCTCTGCGTTAAAATCATCATTTTTGTTTCGTAACAAAGTTGAACCATTGTAGTCACGTGGACCATTTTAACGATGTCTTTACTACTTTTCTGGACCTTGAATGTGGTCATTTCATTGTTTTCTATGGGAGAGAAATTAACACATTTTTGATGAAATCTGAGAGGGGTTTTTTTGTGTGTATGTGTTCCAAAAATGAACAACCTCTTACAAGTTTGGAGCAACATGAGGGTGAGCACTAAATGACAGAAATTTAATTTTGGGGTGAACTAACCCTTTAAGGTAAACTAGTAGCACCATTAAGCATGCCACTGCTCGCTTGTATAGGAAGACTTTGAAGAATGAGGATTTTTAAGTATTTTTAAGGGATATTTCCTGAAGACAGTTGCAAGTCTTAATGTCCATCCAACTAGCAATGTTGAGATGGGTCGGTTTCCAAGCAACTTCCCTCCAGTCGACTCAAACCATCAGAAAAGTGTCACACCTTAGGATACCAAGCTAACACTCTGGACATTCTTCTTAAAAGCGTGACATAAAAAAAAAAAAATGGGATGCCTCCCTTGCAGGGGAAGTTTGATCCATCAGTGTAAGTCACCATGAGAGGTTGGGGCAGAAGAGGTAATTGAAGCAGCATGGGACACTTATCTGCCAAACTGGCAGTGACCTGGACAGCACAGGGGCCAAATGAGCTCTGAAGGGGGCCACTGAAGATAAGCAGCAGGTCTAGAAGCTCAGTCACCATATGAGATAATGGTCAGGAGGAGAGTAGCTCTGGTAAACTATGGATTTTGAGCTCTTCAAAAAACAGCCTGTTGGCGCGACATCCAAATTTGAGATTAAAATTGCAATTCCTTCCATTACCCAAGTTCTCGCTGATGTATAGAAGATTTTAATATAACCAGACACAAAGACTAATGACAAGAACTGATATAATAGCATTGTTATTAGATGACATATTACATCACCTTAAACCACATACATCATGTAAAGCCATCTATAATGTACTGCCTCCAGCGGTCCAGCTGACAGTTAAATATTAACGAAGCATTTACAGAATGTCCCAATAACCGCTACTGCAGTCTAGTGCGTACATGTGACAGGAAGCATGCGTGCAAAACGAAACTGAGCAGTATTTGAGGTTAAAGCATATCCCATCGTTCATCGTGTTAAGGTACACATGTGTTCTGAAATTTTAAGACGGAGGAAACCGTCCCAGTGTAAGTTAACTTAATTAGAAAAGAAAAATGGCAGTAAAACAATGTTGGTGCAGAGATGAGTTTGTGCATTTCATTATATAAAACACGTACAACTGCTTTTTTTTTTTATCACCATCATTAGAAGCACCACAAAACTGCCACCTGTTACTTCAGGACTACTTAAACAGTTCACATGCAAAGTACTGGAAATCTAAACATGTAAATATAGCGCTGTAAAAAGCTTTCATGCAATATATATATATATATATTAAATATAAGTGTGTTACCTATCAGGTAATCAACAGTTCTACACACACACTTGCGGTCTTCATGCTAACTCGAACCAAATCCAGGAAACACATCATGTTAGTAGAAAAATAATAATGTGCAAAGACTGCAAATGTAGGTATGGCCCATAATTTGTCTTTAACTCAGCATTCACAGGTTAAGAATAGTTCATAGTTAAAGAGAGGTCATTTTGGGGTGCGTTTTCTGTCATCATTTACTCACCCTCATGTCATTCCAAACCTGTATGACTTTATTTCAAGAGACAACTTCAAGAGTTGTACAACTTCAAGAGACAGCTGAAAACTCATCTCTTCTGTGAACACTTGATCCCCTCATAAAAAAAAAAAAAACCCTTTCCTTCCCTTTTCCCTTCCTACTCTAGCTTATGGTCCTGAGCAATGTATGAAACTTGTATTGTGAGCACTTCCTGTGCTATTTGCCAATTCATGAAGAATCGCTTGTTTGTTTTCCTCACTTGTAAGTCGCGTTGGATAAAAGCGTCTGCTAAATGACTAAATGTAAATGTAAATGTAAATGACTAAATGTATTTCTTCTGTGGACTGTCTGCAAGCGTTCATGACCACCTTTTCCTTACAATGACAGGTAATGGTGACTAAAACAGAACATCTTTTTCCTGTTTACACAGGTTTGAAAGTATTTGAGGCCAAGTACATGATGACAGAATTTTCATTTTGAGGTGAACTCTCTCTTTTTCGTGCTTGTGAGAAGATCTCCTCCGCTGCCCTTCCATGACGTCATCCAGTGGAGGGCATTTCGAGGTCAAAAGCACCTGCACCAGGTGAGTCACCCCCCCCCCACCTCAGCAAAATCAACATGTCCATCGTGTCAAACATGTACAACTACCATTAAAATGACACTATATTCCATCATCCTTCTGCTCTGTGTAAAACCACGCATATATTTACACCCATTCGATGCAATGGCCTCAATCTTAAAAGATACAGAAATGTCATGCTTCTAGATCATTAGAACGAACAAATAAATGAAAGATCCTCTAGTATGCATTAAGGGAAACACGGCAGTAATAATGCACTCATGAGATGCGCTCACTTACCATATTGATGTTGCAGTGCAGTGAAAGACCTCAAAGCCGGCTGACACTCTGAGCACCCCTGAGCGGAGATCCAGCGGCACGGAGCACATAAGCCTGTCTTACGGTGCTGGACTCTGAGAGTACTGTGTTGACAGGTAAAGTGAATACCTAAACAAACATCCCACTGATCGAGCCGCGGCTCCACTGTGTTTTCAACTGCAGTAGAGGTCACGCTCAGACTCTCGGTCCCGGGCTGCCACTGACAGCCTGTACGGTGCGATGACTGCAGGAGGGCCCTGATAATGAATGGTTATATCACAATAATGATCGGGAATAATTAATGACATTTATTTTTGTAGATGTGTCCGCGTTATTAAATACATTTGTAATGAGAACGTTGTCGTACTCTCGTTTTTGAAACAGGCACTGCTTTGGTCGACTTAAGGCTCTTGCAGGACCCCTTTGCCGGAAGCAGGGCAAGCAGTACATGTGACGTTTTCCTACCGGTGTTGTTAACCCTACACTGGACTGAGGAATAGCACTGCAAAATGACTAAGATCAAGCCCAGCTTTGTGGTGTTAATAAGCGAAGTCTGGTGCTGCAGTGACAGTGACAGATTCAGTGAATGAAAGTTTTTCATACTAGAAAAAAATTATTTATTATAAATTATTTATATCCCCCCCTTTTTTTCCTTGTTTCTTATTGCATTGTATAATGTCATTCTCTGAATATGTAAAAAAGCTCTTTTGAAAGACGATACAAAGAAGAAGATTTAATGCATCTTAACTATTTTGCATTTCCAAGTGTTTTATTTATAAATTTAAGGCGTTTAAACATTTTTTGTAGTTTTCGAAAAGATGCTCAGATTTGCATTCTCTCTGAAAACAAAAAGGCTACTAAAATGTGGTGTGTGTGTGCCAAAATATGGTATTTATGGCTAAAATTACAATATGACTGATTTGTTTATGAATGTTAGTTTATGTCATGTATTTATTTATTTGTTGCATGCCTGTTGTTTCTCTCTAGTATATATTTTATAGTTAATTATCTTGCGTTTCAGTTATATCTATCTTTCTTTTTTGTTGTTGTTTTCTATAAAAAACACCTCGTGCGATTTGAGCGCAGCTGTCATTTGTAGACAAAAGGTGTAAGTTTGGAGAATTCAATCTATGAAAAAGTCATTTAACATTTAATAGATGTATAGATCATAGTAAAAAGGTGCGTCCACACATTTGAGTAGTAGTGTAAATAGCAGTGGGTCATGTATGAATTCACTCTCCCTCCATTATGTCATTATCATTGTGTACAGTAAACAAGATTTCCTCATCCTCTATTTACAAAAGACCGTTTTTCTAACGGACGTCTGTAACGGTCATAACGGGATTTGACGCCTTGTGGAGTGATCTCATGCTTGCCTTTATTGTTTTATCATATATTGTAATTTTTGATTGAAAAAAAAAAAAGGTTTAAAAAAAAAAGGCCTCTTTATGCAAAAATTTGTATTTAGTGTGACTGTCTGGACTTCCATTTTCTCAAAGAAGAAACTCTGAGAAACTTCTCATCAGATTTTCAAGAAGTTTTCTTGGTCTTCCAGTCCTTTTCCATTCCATTTAGGTTTAAGAGAGCCGGTTCTTGCTATTGCTCAGGTGTTCGAAGAGGTCACTAAATACTTGCCACTTTAGCCTAAACTCATATTTTTGGTTTGTTTGTTTGTTTTTTAATACTCCAAATTTGCTGTATTTTCTGGTTATATTCTAAAAAATAATTATGGTCATTATACCATTGCTAAAACAGCAACTAATGATGGCCTGAGACTTTTGCACAGTACATACAATACGTACATATATATATATATATGCCTAAGACTAAATAGGATAATTCTGAGGATAAACTTAATGCCCATTAAATAGTTAAAAGTCAAACGACTTGACTAAGAAAAATCATTATGTTAATTTAAATACACAAGTGACATTAATAAGCCTCCTTCTATTTTATTATGTGTACAGTGTGGTGGTGAAGTGCCTTCATTACTATCCCTGCTGCATGTTTTATTTTTGGATGAAACACCATATCTGGGTCATGGGAGATCACAGTCGACTTTCACAGGCATTTCTTCTTTTTATCCAAGCCTCCTTGGTATCTGTTCCCTTATTTCCAACTGTCTTGCTCTGCAATAGATATTCACACTATGACAATACTACAGCCCAGCCTCTGTATATCCAGTCAAACACCCTTGTTTCTAAACGGCACTCGTTATTTTTCATGGTGTATTTTTTTTAACACAAACTAGAGACAGCAAGATTGCTTCCCGTTTCTTTCTTCTATTAATTAAACATGATTTGAAATGTGTGCCAGAGCCCCAGCTGCTCTGCCCTTGAGAAACAGAGACACAGTTCTGCTGCACAGTACAATTCGACACTTTACTTTATCAGTATAATCTGTCATTTAAATTAAAATGCAAATGCAAACACATCTGAATGATTTCCGTGTTTGTTTTGATTTTTCCTCTGTAAATGAAATGGCTTTCTGTTCAACATTTTTAATTTGTATTTATCTTTTTATATTTCATTTTAGATCCGATTATTATTATAATTATTATTCTTTTTAAATATAATGCTGTAAGGAGCAGACCTTCTCTTATCTACTTTCACTACATATAGCCTTCATATTTCTTCACTATTGTTTAAAGAAATGCAAGAGTGGCATTTATATGCCATTGTGATATCCGGTCCACTTAGAAGCATCATACTCGTTCTATCAAATGTCATACGGTTTTTCTAGAGACATAATGTTATTTAAAGGAATTACACTGGAGGTGCTTTTGTTGCATGTATACACTTCTCTCAATGTAAATGTCACCTCCATGCATTGTTGACATTAGACCCCGGTCGCAAGCCCCAAACATCCCTGGCACACGGCAAGATGGAATACCGTGCACACGAATATGTGCTCATTATGCATTTTTTAGGGAAGCCACAGGCAAAGAGTGAATATTGTGGCATGTTCTAATGAACAAACGTATTGAATTCTACTTACAGGAACGATCATCTCTCATCAAAGGCTTCATGCAAGTCATAGTATTTCTAGAGCTAACACACAGTTAGATTCATGACTATAGAATAGGCTTTCTTTACCAATAGTGTCCTCTAAGTGAGGCCTTTTGAAAATCCTCTGAAAGAGGGGTGGACCGTCTCTGAGAGGGCTGCTTTGTGGGTCCATTGGGTCAGACAGAGCTCCTGCTGTGAACTCCCACACCTTACAATCCATCTCTCCCTGATGGTCCCCCCTGTGTTGTCTCAGAGAAGTGCCTATCTAATGGCCAGCGCCCCTTAAGCCCAAAATGGAGCTAGATCTTATTTTTTTATGCGGTATTCTTTAAATAAGCCATGTAGAATGACAAACAAAGCAAAGAACAATTTCAAATGGCCTGGATTTTAAGTCTAAGACATCCTGGCCAAACGGCCCACTGTGGTTGTATGCTGATGGCATTAGTTTGAATGGATTCTGCCACAGCTCTGAAATCCAGAAATGTGATAATTAAAAGAGAGGGGAGGGCGGGCTCTCCAGGAAAGAGAGAGAGAGGAGAGAGAGAGAGAGAGAGAGAGAGAGAGAGAATTCTCTTCATCAAGTAATTAGCCAGGCTTTCATACGGCGCCGGTCGGCATCCTTATTATTTTGCGTTGGGTTGATGATGGACTTACAGGGAATCACGGACACGCGTACCTGAAGTGCCACGTCTGAAAAACAGTAAGATCACGGGATGAAAGCTGTCTGGCCGCGGCATATTCACGTGCCGTTATTTGCATGTCCGACCGGGTCCGCCCTTCTGTCAAGGTTGCATTGTGTATCTTCATGCAACCTCTTTATGTTTATCTTTATTTGTGGTAGCCTACTAGAGGATAATATGCACTGACATTTATAATGAATGTTTTTATTCACATTCATGTTATTTCATTATCTCAGGTCTTTAAAAGCTAATATTAGTGTCAGTCTGTCTCTACAGGCCGCTTTTCTGGGTGATTGCTTTTCATGCACTATTTGAAAATTTATATGAAAAAGTAATGATGTTTTCTACATGTTTCACATGATATTACTTTTCAGGTTTTGATCCTTTAATGCAGTTTTGCATGGTAGCTGAAATTATTCAGTTTATTGTAATCCAGCGTAGTCTATTACTGTTAAAAGCCTATATGGAGCTGCTGAAGTCTGTAAAGTCTCTAACTAACAACACATTTTTTTGGTGATAAAGAGCTTGACCTTTAGGTTAAGGGTGTTTGGCCAGCATTTGACCTTGACCTCTAGGCATGTTATCTGCTGACCTCTTCTTGTTAAAGTCATATTGATTACTCTTCCCAGAGACTGGAGCTCACTGACCGCTCATCAGACCCCTTTATTCTCATTTACTTAACTGGAAATCTTTGTTAATGTGTGTACATTTCAAGTGCTTTGCGCAGTGCGTGCTTTTATCCAGTTTTGCTGCCGTCAATGAAAACAAATAAAAATGTTAATAATGAAAAACTCAACCTTTGTAATTGACTGTACATCATTAAATACACATTTTTATTATGTGTCTCTTTTTGTGCTTTATGAATGTTTCCCATTCTTTGGTATTTTTCTGTAATCTTCCAAAAATACATGGGCCTGTCTTTCTTTACTTACATATTGCATTAGGTATATATACATATACATATATATATGGTGTATATATATATATATATATATATATATATATATATATATATAACATTATTATTATTATTTTAAGGCTTTTAATTTGCAAGAATTGAAAACCTGTGTTGAATAGTTTTGTTACAGAGTCCATTTTGTTTCCTTTAAAATAATCTTAAAAATAAAAATTCTCTGCAGTTACATGTCAAAGATCTAATTCATATTTATAGCAGTTTCCATGAATGATGGTGTAATGCAAACTCACTCACGTTAAAACTGAAAAATAAGAATTCAAATAAACTAAATAAGCTGTTCCCGTTGTGAAGATCATGCTATGCTTTTATACTGTGATTTGAAAATCAGGTGTCTCGTAGAACACGTAAAACGGAAGTGAATTAAAATGGAAAATTATATTTAAAATAATCACACCACACTACATCACTTCCCTCACGAAAGAATGACCATACTTCACGTCTTGCTGTACAGTACATGAGTGCAGCGGTATTGTTCGCAGCCTCCTCGTCCTGCTCACACACACTGTCACCAGTCTAGCAGCCCCCTCCAATGCTTCTCTGTAAAAAAGAGATCTGCGCACTGACCACGCAATGCTGTGACACACCCAGGAGCAACAACCCGCCGGTGAAGTTCTCAAGGAATAGTTTGAGTCTGGCCGTGGAGTGGGGGCTGGACAGGACCGTTAGCATAACAAAGACCCTGGAGCATGTGAACTTGAGGAACCTTTCGACCCTGCAGCTCGATGTCTGAATGGTGCTAGGGCCTCCTCATAGAGCTCCTCCACCACTCTGCTATTCGTGGCTAAATTGTTAATCAGGGTAATTTAATAAACTTTTCAATATACCCCCATCTCTCATCAGGAGAGGCATTCACAGCCTCTGGTCCTCTTTTTACGCACACACACACACACACACACACACACACACACACACAAAGCAAAGCTTGCTCTCGCTTTTTATATAGTCGGTTCAGACAGGCAGCTGTTGCTCATGGTTTTCTGTGCAAATGAAATACTGGAACTTTGTGTGTGTGTGTTTGTAGTGCCTCTGTACATCACTGACAATAATAACATCACAATCAATCACTCACGGCCATTACGGCACTGGGAAATTAATCAGGAATATCAAAGTGCAATGTATTTTATTTTGATGCTATTTATTTACTATGGAAAAAAAGCATTTGAATGATACATTGTTGTTAATGTATTTTTTTCTCTCTTTCTCTCTAAGGAAAATGTATGACAGTTGTTCTTGTAAAGCAATTCAACACATGTCTGACATCTATTTTAACCATCGGCAATGATTTTCGCTCTCTATCATGCTAGCTGTATGAACGTCCTCTAAATCTCTCCTTGTTTTGATAACATCTCAATTCTTGTCATTTCTTTCACACATTTTGAGGTCCTTACCAATATGTTAGCTCAAATGCAAGTGATGTCATGTTTAGGTGTGTTTGTCATGGTAGTGATGTCAGCCCAGTGGCGGTGTGTGACTCAGAGCGGAGGCTGCAGTACATGTGTAACACTGGAGGTCCAGCTTCAGACCCCATAAATACCCCAATCGCAGTCTTCAGAGTAGTGTATGACTCAATCCTCCAAATGAATCCAGGGGAAATTGTATATGTGAGTGTATGTGTGCGTGTACATGAATGTGAGATTGTCCTTTGGACAGCACTTAAGGGCTTTGTGGAGAGGCTGTGTGCAAGTGGAGACCTCTAGGGTTCAGTGCCTCAGCTTTTATGCTGAAGCCACATCCAACCGTAAAGAGGTTAACATTTTATGTATTTAGTAGATATTTTCTACGTGAGCTGCAATAAATAAACGCATTCTAAAAAATAAATACATAAATAATTTATGTATTTGATGTACATATTAAATATTTATTTAAATATATTATATACGATTATAATTTAAAAATTGGAAAATTACAGCAAAATTTTATAAAGAAGCTGGTCAAAAATTGCACAATGGGGCATAAATAAAATAAGTAACATAAAAATATTTCAACATGCCCCAACCTCTCATTTGGAATGACATGAAAAAAAATATATATATATATATATATGAATACAATACAATACAATACAATATCATGCAATATATGAAAACCCTTCTTTCTAAAGAAATTCAACCTTGAATGTCATTATAAGCTGGGTATTTATAAAGCATTTTATGCCCAAAATATTGTTGTTAAATAAAATGTAATCATTTCAAAATTCTTTGCATTGTGCATTTTAAATTTTATTCCAACACAGAAAACAAACACCTTATAGGGGCTTTCATTTCCTCATACTGGTCCAAAATGGGGAAAAATGCAGAACATTTTGGCAATATTTGGCAGAAGCTGGTCGATATTTGCTTCAGGCGAAGTAGACATGGAGGGGTATGTTATATATACATAGACATATCACACACACGCAGACAGATTTTCTCATGCACTTAAGTTGATTTGCATCAGAGTTAGCCATGATAAGGTCTTTCTCCCACATATGAACACAGCCATAGTGGAACGGAGCCGACTGAGACACTCCCTCAAGGCTGAAACAATAAGGACGTGTGTGATCTGCAGGTGTCTGTCTTCAAATCCACAATCACACCAAATATCTGCTGGTGTTTTACGTATACTGAATGTTTTCATAATCAAGGAAGCCATTGCTTCTTTATTAAATTTTGCTGGAGACAAAGTCTGGCATAAAATTTTGACCTGTATGCATTATTCTAGCTCTGTAACTGAACAGCTTTAAAATAATTTCTATAATTGCAGTTAGCTACCTCCCTAATGACATGTTTGTTTTAAATATAATACTTTATTTCATTTTATATACGAAATAAAATACATGCAATTCTTTGTTATATATTTTTTATTATTCATTAAATATATTTTATCGTATATAATAATTATTGTTTTTTTGCATTTATTTAAATATATTTAACAGTAAAAATGTTGGCCAAAACTTTGCATAATAATGGCTTTTTTTTTTTTTTTTTAGCTTCGGACACATGTCTGAAGTTCAAGTTGAAGGCTTCAATGAGTTTAGCTGGCGACATTTGGTGTCTGACGAGCCAAATAGTGAAAGGCTATGGAACGAAGGATGGGTCTCCAAGGACCTCCGCCGTAGTCTGAGCACATGGGTGAGGGGACTTTGTCTAGACCAAACCTCTTTTGTGAGTCCCCTGTGATCCCCATGTCCTGTCTGAATAGAGGAACTTGACCCTAGGACATGGGCTAGTGAAAAAGACACATAATCAGCAGTTTCATTTATTTGTAAATAACTCAAGACTCAGAAATCACAATCTAAGACTAGGACTGTATGTTAACTCTTTTTTGTTGCACAGTACTGGTGCTACAGAGGAAGTTTTGTACCACAAAAACCATCTTTGACAACAACCAAGCAGTGCAGTTCATCACTTAAACAGGCATGTGGACATTAATGTTCCATACAGGCACATAAAATACAAACCTTAACAAGAAATGTTTTCAGACAAACATTTTCTTTATTTGCCGAAAATAGCAGACTGCAGAGTGACAGTATTTTCATAAGAATAAAGTATAGTATTATATATATATATATATATATATATATATATATATATATATATTATATATATATATATATACCCTTTATCACTGTATAGAATAAAATAATAGCCTATAATTTTTATCCTCATTCTATGAAATGAAGCTTCTAACTAACTCAACTAATGCTGGGAGTAAAAACGTTATTTAAAGGGTTAGTTCACCCACAAATGAAATTTCTGTCATTAAGTACTCTCCCTCATTTTGTCCCAAACCCGTAAGACCTTCTTTCATCTTCGGAACACAAATGAAGATATTTTTGATGAAATCTGAGGGATTCTGAACCACACAACATCATTGTGAGGTTGTGAGGTCTAGAAAGGTAGTAAAAAAAAAAATAGTTGTTAAAATAGTCCATGTGACTGCCGTGGTTCAATCTTAATTTTACGAAGTGAGGAGAATACTTTTTGTGTGCAAAAACAAAACAAAATTAGTGACTTTTTTAAATAATTTGAACTGTTGCAATACACAGCTGACATAGTAAACGCTGAATGCCGGCTCAGTATTGGCCGTTGTTTTTGCGCGCAAAAAATATTCTCGTCGCTTCGTAACATTAAGGTTGAACCGTGCAGTCACGTTGGCTATACAATGATTTTAACCATGGATGGCCAACGTACATTGTTAACAATGTTTTTACAACCTTTATGAAGCTCAAAATGTGCAATGACGTTGCATTTATGTGGTTGAGATACCTTCGGATTTCATCAAAAATATCTTAATTTGTGTTCCTGAGATGACCGAAGGTCTTACGGGTGTGGAACGACATGAGGGCGAGTAATTAATCACAGAAATGCTACTGTGGTAAATTCATTCTCATATTTTTTCATTGTATAGCTATACCGTTCGGCCCAGCTTTTAAAGTATTTAAGATTTTAGAGATGAGTTCAGATTGTTCTCAGATTTATAGTAGAGTTCCTGGAGTTATGTGAGATGTCATTTGTTCTTTGCATATTAATGTTTGCATCTCATGAATAGAATCAAATAGCTGTTAAATTCAGCGAGACAGCAATAGTCTGCAGTCTGCCAGATCCACAGTCATAAGCCCACTGGATAATGGACAGGGACACTCTTGGATAAGTTTGGAGTGGATTCAATGAGAGAGGCTTTTGAGACCCGAGTATTATTTAGGACTGCAATTATAGTGAATGATGAATTAAATTTAGATGATTATCAAATCTTCTGATGGTTTTTAAGAACAGTGATAGGACACTGGGGCTTTTTTTAATCATACAAAGGCTAATTAACGAATGTGTCATGAATGTATGACTGTTTTTCTTGTGCAGGGAAAAAATGCGGGAACAAATGATATTTTAATTTGTAATTTTTTTTTTTTTTTTGTCATTGTCCATGCCAATTAGATTTCTTTTGTATTTTTTTTTTAAATGTTCTACAACGTCATCATTTACTCACCTTATTCCAAACCCATGTGATTTTTTTTTTTCTTTCATGGAACAAAAAAGACCATTTTTAGAAGTAGTTACAATTAATGAGACCTGAATCTTTTAAGCTTCAGAAAGGATGCAAAATCACCTCAAAGGTATGATGAAAGAAGCCCACATTACTGTGTGTTAGTCTTACAATAGCTTTGTGTGAGAAATAAGAGTCTTTATTCACTAAAAATGTCATCATGTGCTCATGAGACAGGGAGCAGTTAATGAGCCAATTAGTCTTTTAAGATTAAATGAATTGGTTTACAAAACTGAAATATTTGTTCACCAATTTCAGTGTAATTTTTTAGGTGAACTTTTGCTTTTAAAATATCCTTGGCTCAGGAATCAGTCATTGCCAAATACCAAAACACTTCTTGACGCCATACTGTGTTTGTGTGTGTGTGTGTATATATATATATATATATATATATATATATATATATATATATATATACAGTTTCTGTCTTGCCTCTCATCATCATCCCCAGTTTTGTTAGGACCCATGAAACAATATTAGCTTTGACTGTTGGTTGTGGATCAGTCAAGAAGCAAAAAGCACTCCACTTGTTTAAACCACACTGCCTCAAGGCATGCTGGGAGAAGAAAGGACACTTAGAGCAGTGGGATAAGCCCAGTGAGACCGTTACTTATGTCAGATATATACAGACCAGACTCATTATCAAAAAACACTTTCCTGAGTCATTCACAGTATTTCTGCATAAGTCTGACCGGTAGGCTGTTTCTTATTTTTCCTTGCGAGAAGAATTTGTAAATATGTTAAATCAAAGTCAAAAAGATCCCATATTTCATAATCATCCTACCAATACTTGGTTGCCTCCACTCATTGCTGGTGTTTTCTCAGAGATTCAACATGCCTGCTGTAGTTTTCTGTTGTCTGTTATTTTGTGTGGCTTGTCTCACTCCTCATAAACACACTGAAAATATGATAGCAGTGAACTCGGCAAACCAGAAATAAATCACAGGATGCGTAAGGCTTCAGCTAGCCTGTTATTGACCAATATAAACATTTTACACTCACCAAGTGCGCTTTTGTCGAAATAAACAACCATGTTACTACAATGCAGACATGCAGAGTGGGGAAGGATTAAACTGTCCTTGTGTCTGAGCTCAGGGGTTTTCTGGATCTCTGGAAACATTGGCCTTCAATCAGAAGCTTCACCAGAGTCTGTATTACAGAAACATTATGAAGGTGCGGTCATGTTTTGTGGGCAAAACAATTCATGTAAAAAGTAACATTTACAAGTACAAAACATACATTTTTGTACATTTGGATAGGTGCTGAACATACAAAACGGACTTAATGACAACGACTAAATGTAAACATTTTTACGTATTTACAGCTAAAAAAACGTAAAATATTTACAATCTTTTATACCATAGAGATACAGTATGTGTAATTGACCTTTTACCATACATTTTAGATCCCTTAACCCGACCCCCAAACACAATCATTTTATAGAGAACATAAAAAAAAACAGAAATATAAAAAGCAATGAACAGAAATGTGGAAAATGACAAGTCATTTTAGTAAAAATATAGGCTTATCGGACTAAAATATATTTTGAGCTGCTAATCCCACTCCTAAGTAAGTCATTTATGTTTTTGTGCTGTCAATACGTCAATATTGTACGTTTCAGTATATGCATACATAAGAAGGCCTAATTGAACCATACTTTCTGTAAAAATACACATGAAGTCTCATGAGATCACGTTGAATCTAATCCAATCTGCATTTGAAATCGCATACTCTCTTGACTTATTTGAAATAAGCCTACTACTTCACAACCGCTTAAAAGTACGTAGGCTATGTTTCATATAGTATGAATGGTGCAGTATGAATGTAATCTGGACATTCGTACCACATGTTGTCATTATCATGTGACCGATTTCAATCCTCTGTCGTGACCTCATAGGATAAGGGTCCATCATACGCAGCCTTCAGAATCTCGCCGGAAGTAGTAGGTCATCTGGGTACTTTTTGGATGCTGTTTATAAGTGCTGTGCTTTCTTCTTTTGTCACATACTGTTTTTCACCAATAGCAGGGAAGTGTGTTATTCTTCAAGTTGAAAGCGCATCCATTCCATCCCTCATGAAAATAATCCATGCGGCTCCAGGGGGTTAATAAAGGAGATGCGTTTTTGTAAGAAAAATATCCATAATTATATCTTTATAAACTATAATTACTATCTTGCGGTAACTTCCGTCCGTGCATTCCGAGAGAGTCGAGTTCTGGCATATGATGTAGGATTTAGGAGTAGCGTAAGCTTAGGTGAGAGTAAACCCCTCTCACGGTTCAAACAAATACGGCAGGGCAACAAACTCGAGCTCCTTCAACATTTCTCTTTAAAAATAAAATTTTACACTTCTAATTTGTGACCGGTGCTTTGTTTTGCTCCATCTTCTGCACTTCAACATTCATCAAAATGTCATGCATCAGGTTAGAGGTCACTTTTCTGCCGGAACTAGACTCCTTATCGGAAGCTAGTTATTACAGTTAAAATTATAATTATGGATATTTTCCTTACAAAAACACATCACTTCTTTGTTAACCCCCTGCAGTCATATGGATTAGTTTTATGCACTTTTTGGGCTTGGGCACCATTCACTCCCATTTTAAAGCTTGGAAGAGCCAGGATATTTTTTAAATGTAACTCAGATTGTGTTTGGCTGAAAGAAGAAAGGTATTATAAGGGAGAAAGGCTGAACTATCCCTTTAACTTCTGCGTTTAAAGATTGGGTTTTGCCTGTGCAAAAAAAAAATAAATAGATGCTGAAGAGCAGTAAATATGTCCGCACCTTAACTTGGAATCGTATCCTTTCTGCTTGTTTGATAATTTCACTTAAGAAATAGAATCCCATAATCATTACAGTTCTACATTCTTGATTTTGAAAGTTTCCGTTCCCCAGATCTTAAAATGCAAAAGGCTACATGCATTGGTGCTGTACCAAAAGAAAAGCATATAAAATTCATAATAAAATTACTGCCATTGGACCTTGTTCGTGAAACGTGAGCGGAATGATACTTTGTCATTTTCACGTAAATCATCAGGCTGATTTGATGTCACAGCGTTTCACAGGCAGTTTACACAGAAATCCGAGGCCTGTTGTGATCAGACTTCATCGTGGTGCCAAGCTGAAAAAAAAGAGAGAACTAAATCCTGCTAGAGTTTTAGTGTGGCCCAAAACTTGTCGTTCTCAGCTTGAAGTAAGAGAAAAAAAACCTCACAGGCCACTGCAACCCATCTGTGAAAATCAGTGCGGCATGTGTTCTGTCACAGGGGCCTCTTGCACAGGTAGATCTGTGCTTTGGAGGACATCACCTAGCATGCTTGGGAATTCTGACTGGCAGACAGACACTCTGGGAATATGTCACAGTTCTCTCTTTAAAAGTTCTCTTTGTGCTATTCAGCCCGGCTCTGCGCGAGTACATATGCTGCTGCGCGAGGTGTATGCACGCCTGCGCGTGTGCGTTTGCGTATATATTCGGCTTTTCAGATGTATCCCTCTATTTGTCTGTAGAGAAATCCAAAAGAAGCTCCTTTTACAATGCAACTGGCTCTCATCTCCTTTAGCATGAAAGTGTGGAAAGTTTGGAAAGGAAGCGTTTGGTATCTCACCATCCGTGGGGAGTGCGTGGTGTATCTCGCCTTGGAGGCTTTTCCCCTCCTTCCCGTTTCTCCCTTCTTTCCAATAAGAATAAGATAACACAAAGACCTGCTATCGGGAGATAAAGGTGAAATACTGCGCAGTACTTTCCTCTTTCTTAAAGCAAGAGGAGAGAGAGAGAGAGAGAGAGAGAGAGAGAGTAGGTAATGAAGTTTTTAAAGTTAGATACCTCTCACTGGCCTGACCAAGGTCACTTTCTTCGGCCTTAAAAGCACTCTCACTTTATTTTCTTTTCTCTAAATTTCAAATGTCAACAAAAAGTATATTGAGTTTCATTGTTTGCGTCTGATTTTGGATTATTCGTAAGTGATTCGAAAGCAAAGCTAACGGGAGCCTTTTGTGGTTCTATGTGCTTACAGACAATTCAATTGTGCTGCAGAGTTGAGGCGGCCGGTGCCATTGTTCTGGGAAGATCTACTCTAAAACTGTGTTTCATAACTGAAGATGGAACATCAGTCATCATTGATTTACAATGGACATCAGTCAGTCAATATGCCTAATCAGATTCTGCCTCTGCCCGTCATTTGTAATTCTTCATTATTTTCAATCTCTGCGTTATAGATTACAAGTCTGGGATCATCAATCTGAAGGTTTGGACTGAAACAACTGAGATGGTGAATTCACGTGTTCGTCAGATTTACTAAATGCTGGTATATGGAAGTAGAACAACTGCAGGAGGGTTTGTGTACGGTTTCAATCAGACGCTCAGTTCAAAATGTTCAGAAAAATGCTTTATGTGTGGTTTCATGTGGGCTTGATGCTTGAAGACACACACACACACACAGGTTTGTTTTGCTATCAAAGTGAGGACATTCCATGGGCATAATACAGACTGTACATTCTGTCCCCCTACACTAACCCTATCCTAAACCCCATCACAGAAAAAATTCTGCATTTTTACATTTTAATAAAACATTGTTCAGTTTGTTTTTAAAGCTATTTGAAATGAAATGTCCTCATATTTCATGTTTAAGTTGTAATACGAGTGTCATACCCATGTCATTACACAAATTTGTGTCCTCATGAATCACACACACACACACACACACACACTTTGAATTTACAGTGGGGTCCAACATTTTGAGACCACTAGTGAAAATGCTTCAGTTTGCATTTTTTTAATTTAATACATGCTTTTGTTGTAATATCAGCATTTTTTTTTTGCTTTGATGACATCAGTACTCAAGTTGTAATATATATATAATAAATGTGTAACATATGTAATAAATTATAATATAATACAATCAATAATACTAATAGCATATGTAGATTTCCTTTTTAAAATGATGAATCCCATAATATCAGTATGTACTTTAAAATCTGCACACACTCTTAAAAAGAAAGGTTCTTTATTTGGCATTGATGAAGAACCTTTAATATCTTTTTTTTGCACAAAAGGTTCTTTATAGTGGAAAGAGGTTCCTAAGATTTTTTTTTTAAAGAACTGCACACTGAAAGGTTCTTTGAGGAACCTAAAATGGTTCTTCTATAGCGTCGCTGCAAACAACAACAACAACAACAAAAAACACCTTGGTATCCTTTAGAAACCAAAATTTTAAAGTGCCCCAATTATGCTTTTTCGAATATTACCTTTCATGCAATGTGTAATGTATCTGTCAATGTAAACAATCTTCAAAGTTGTGCAGCTGAAAGTGCACGATAAATAAAGTTATTGTCTCTCAAAAGAAAGAATCGAATCTGAACAACCTAAATGAGTCATCAGTAATCCGAATCCCACTTCCGTGATGGGTAGACGTCACTGGGTAAAACATTTGCCTAATGCCCACGAACAGCTTGACCCGCCCTCAAACACTGTTGAGAACATGCCGTCCTACACTTTGAAAGTATTTGTTTGATGTTCACTTTCGAAAGATGAGGCTGCGAAGGTTAAAATTCATTTTTTCAACGATACTACAGCAGTACAATCCCAATCTTTTCTTGTGTCCCAATTTTCTATCAATTTTTCCAAATGCATAGTTTTGTATGTTATGTTATGTACTCCCAGTGCAGCTGTAGGTCTCTGGCTAACTCACGTTGTGGCTAATCGGCTTTGGATGGAGGAAGACTTTGGTTTACAAACATTATCAGTTATTCACAATTATGCTCGGTGCTGTAATTCAGTTATGGCAATGGACGTTTCGACACGCTGTACACACGGTAGACCAATCACAACAGACTAGGCTCACAGAAAGGAGGGGTTTAGAGAGACTGAAATTTTGACCAGCTTCGAACGAATCATATGAATCTTTGAGACATTAGGTGATATTAAATGTATATTATGACAAAACAAAAGTGTTTTTTTTTTTTTTTTTCGCCCAAAACAATATTAGGAACCTTAAAAATGGCATAAGAGAAGCACTGTATTCTTGTAATTCACACTCTGTTTCCGTCCTTCACTGTTGCTTCAGTTTGTTTTTGGTTTGGTCTTAAGAGTAAAACACCTCTTCTGCTCCAGATACAGACAACACCTGGCCATAACAGAGTCACATGACACTGAGGTCAGAGCGACAGACAATGCCTGGCTTTGTGTTCAGGTGTTCTGGTAGACTCCCATGTGATCAACTCTTTGTGACACATGCAGAAAGAGCAGAATATATGAACTCTCATTTCCAGACCAAAGTAGCTGTATTCATGCATCTTGACCATTTCCTGATGCAATTCAGAGAAAACTGCAAACCAGCTTTTCTGGGACATTAAACAGGAAATTCGTCTTGCTCATTTGAGCTCAGTCACATTTTATAGGACTTTTTCCAAGATCAAAAATTGGAGCGTGAGAGCTACTTTGCATTATGCATGTGAAATACTTGTGTATAAATCAAATCTAAGCAATAGCATTGAGACTAGACATTATTGTTCTTTCATATTGTGTGCGTGAAATTTTCGAACAATGACAAGCCGGAGAGAACTTAGATCCGAGAACGGAAAGAAAGGATAATTGTACCTTATAATCATAGAAATATTGTGGAGGTGACATGTTCAGACTGAAGCAATAATTCCTCGTGCAGCAGTCCTTTAGTGTGGTACTGACTCAACCATGTCAACCCTCTCAATGGATCCGAGACTGATCATTTTAATACCCAGGATATTAAATATTTCATCACCCACAGTTCAGCAAATAAATCACAAGACCTGTTCCTTTTTTTAGAAAAATACACAATTTATTGAACGAATAAAATCTACAAGCATGTCGAAAAGTTGGAGCCTATAGCAATTTTATCAAAAATAATGCACTCCACACAAGGTTCAAAGGTTTTTCAAGCTACTTTGTATGTTTCTTGTAATGTGCTGTCGGACTGTACTGCAACATTAGGTCACAGTGGTCATTTTTCCATGTCGGCAAACTGAATGAAATGGGCAGTTCATTCGGTTTGTGACCTCGTGTCTTCAGGTGCTGGACACTAATGAGGGCGGCATGTGCTGGAGAGCTCTCGCAACCTGCAGCAGAGAGAAGAACACTTTAGAGCGGATTCCCATTTATAGCAGACCAGCATTACACACAGAAATATGACATTAAACACTACTAAACATGAAGGGTTAAAAGTAAAAATTGCATTAAATTCCCTAAAAATGACACATTGAATCACAGAGTTCTTAATCAATCGTCTTGCGCCTTTAGAAGAACTCATATGGAGTTTTTCTCAGCATTCATGTCACCAGAACTGATGTTACTGTTGCTACACTTGTTGTACTTTTTCATGTTTGTACAATGTATAATAGTTGCTTTTCAAAATCACATAAATAATAATTCTTAAATCTGCTATAGATAAAATTAGTTCTACAACAATGCAAACGCAACTGTAGATGCTGTTACATTTTACGAAACTTATAACTAAAAGCTTATGTATTTGATGTTTTATTGACATTTATTCTACAGTTACATTCCATAAAACTGAGTGTACATATGATACTGTTGTGATTTCAGGCAATATGTCAGCTTGGCACACTGTATAGTTGCTGGACAGTGGTCAGCAGCCCTTGACTTCCATGGTCAATGGCTACCGTGTGGTTAAAAATCCCTTCTTTTGTTTCCAACAGAAGAAAGAAACTCATGCAGCTTTGGAGCAACAGGAGGGTGAGTAAATGATGACAATTTTAATTTTGGGTGAACTATCCCTTTAAAGTAAAAAAAAAAAAAAAAAAGTAAAAAAGAGCAAAAGGTACGTCTTAAAAAAGTATTTCTTTCATATAATCTTTGTTATTCCTCACTCTGGTTTGTAAGTGATTTGACTCAAAACACTAATTCTGACATTAAGCCCTTGCAAATCCCTTGCTTCTCATTTAGTCCATTTCATTTATCAAGAAATTGAAAAGAACCTCTCTCTCTCTCTCTCTACAGTACCAGGGAAGCGTCCTCATAAGCATCACAAAGTTTTCCACACAGCTTGCCAGTTTTATTAAAAGTTGTGTAGAACTAAGAGGGATTCTGACATTCCCAATATTCCGGGCTGTCTGTCGGCAGGCTTACAATGTATTATTATACCTCTTTAATATAGATACACACTTAATCCAAGTGTACAGTTTGAGTAGAACAGATCAATGAGAAATAAAAAAAATGGAGGATTCTAGCAAAATGAACTGTCTCTATTGCCCTGTCAGACTTTAAGTGCACATTCATAAGCTGAATTCTGAAATGGTTTGGCTCTAATAGAGCCGGAATGGCCCTCTGACTGCTGCTCTCAAGATCTTTCTCCTGAAATAAAACACTACCCCCGTATTTTATGCGTTTCAAGTTTGTAATGAAAACAAAACAACACAATGCACGCACATTTCACTGGCTTTGGAGATCTGACACACATCCTGAAACATCATCTTCAATAAAAGTGGAAGATATCACGATGACATTCTCACTTCCACGACTCCTTGCAGCGACCTGGCGTTTAACTTCTAAACATGCCTTCGATTCTTCAACAAAAGGAAACTGAACCCTGCCTCATTATGAAACATCAGATGAATCACTTCGAGTCCAAACCATTATCACCGTATATGCGAATGACAAAAAGATCACCACGTTCTCAAAAATCTTCACATGCTGTTCGCTAACAAAGAGGAAAGTGTCCGACACGTTCTTGTCTTCACCTTTGTTCTTCTCACATGGTTTTTGCTTACACTTCTCCTTATAATCTGATAAGAGTGTTTTTTTTATTGTTGTGAAGAACACAGGTCTGGGAGGGTCTGCGTTTCTGCCTCCCCTCATTATTTCTTGTTTGCTGTCTGGCAAGAGAATAACTTATCCGATTCCACTTACTGCCTTATAGCTTTCTCTCTCTTTGGGTATTGTAGTATTATATTTCTCGAAAACTTTAGAAAACGATAACAAGCATGAGATTTTATACAGGAGAGAACCCTTACATCAGTACTGTTAGCCATATCTTAACGTTTTCCCAGCCTGCCTTTGAAGTCGTAAAGAGTTACTGCAGGTAGGATATTGTGGACGTCGCTTATGGTCATGTTTCCAGCACTTTCTTCAGTGGTGTGTTAGATTTGTCTCATCCAGCCATCTCCATTCTCTTGTCCCGGAAAGTAAATAATTAAATACCAAAATCAAGACAACAACAAAAAGTACTTCAGCCCAGAGGAATAAATTAAAAGTGCTTGCTACATACAGCGCGCTGCCTCGGGAGAAGCATGTACCTTTGAAGTCTGGTCCAAGATCGGCACAGATGTGTTTTTCAGCATCACTTTGCTTTTACTGACTCTGCAGAATTCATCATCCTATCTGTGTCAGATTCCTCTCCAACCGCACATTATTTCTCTGAGAAATGAAAGAGGTGCTTGAGCCACTCTTTCCCGAACTGAACCCTGCGACTGAATAAGGCACACGCTAACCTGATCCAACCACACTGCGGCCCTGAATTAAATGGGAAACATCATCTAAGAACTCAAAAACTATCGCCTAGACATCAAATTAAGTGTCCATGTTCACTAAATACTGTCAATAACTGTGTAACTACTGTAGAATGTTTGCTGTTTGGGCCAGTAAACCAGCTACTCAAAAAAAGTTGCTGTTGGATACTCTCTGTTAAAAAAAGAAGTCTAAAACCATTTTAAACTGCTTTTTTTGTTGTTCATATAATGAGAACGTACACCATGAATCAATCTTCTTATTTATTTATTTATTTATTTGTGCCTTCCTGAATCCTTACGCATCCGCTGCGGAGTAGCCCAGTACCTGCGTGACTCGTCGTATACACATGCAGAGTGAAGTAGCTCCGGCTACAATGTTCTTCTGTAAGACGCAAGAAATTTTGTTTATCATCGTACCAAAAGTTACATAAAAAAACGTAACGACACATTTGCATGATCATGGTTCTTCACGGATCACCGAGCTATTTCTCTCTGTGACAAATCGCGCAGACCGCCTGTGTTAGTCAACTTACGAAAAAAAAAAAGGAACTGACACGACGCATGTTACGGCAGTGGTTGTCTTCCAGCTTGGTCAAAAATAGTCTGAACATCAAGAAATAAAATATTGAGTGTTTTTTAGTATGTGTTTTTAATTGTTTTTATTTTAAAACATTTGACATTCTGATGAAGCTGTATGAATAAATATCCTGACACAGCCAAGCTTTACAATGAGTATGAACCTCAACCAATCAGATTTGATAGACAAGGGTTAGGTGTTTCCACATCAGTGTTATTCACTCATCATTTCCCTCTGATTTTAGGGAGAAGTTATGGCTTGGGATATGGTTATAGATTTTCGGACAGGAACGTTGTTCCAGGATCAAACAGAATATGTTGACTCAGGAATGCATCTAACTCAGGATGAGCCAAGCAAGATGGAGCAGAAAGCTGAAAATGAAATACCTGGGCATTTAGGCTGGTTAAATGTTTTGGTTCATCACGGTCATCTCAGTTATTATTAACGGTTCTGCCCTGACAAACGAGTAGATTTCCAAATGTACAGCGTCCTACCAAAGGATAAGGAGTTTGCAATGGCTTGTCATGCCTTTGCCTCCTATGAGGCAACTTTGTTTCTTTATTACTTTATTTCTTTGATTCACCTCAAGCGACTTTAACTGTTGAGTTGTTTTTGTCCCTCAGTGATCGCCTCTTAACCCCAAATATGACCCCTCATTTTATGTGACATACTTAACAGTGCAGTCCACTAACCTTTCTTCCTCACAGCAAAGAGTAACGCAGCTCCTCGGAAGCATCACTAGAAGAAAAAAAAACAACAATAATTAGTGTCATGTGTGAATGAACTGCTTCTATACGTCTAGTTAAACCTGTCAAAATCTCTCTGCTCCTTTCTGACCTGAAGTAAATGACGTGACCTACTTCTTCCTCTTACCTACAGCTCTTTTGTTGGTGTAGATAAAAGCAGCTCCTCACCACATATCTGACAACGTATAAGTAAAGCACATTCCAGTGCACAGTCTCACTCCCAACCCAACAGAGGAACACTAAAAGAGTTTCAGCTATTATAAATAATTTACAGAATTTTTCATTCGCCCTTTTAACCTCTCTGCAAAAAGCACATTTGGCTCAGGTTAAAAATATATGCTCCATATCCGCTCGGTGTATAAAGGCGAATCATAACCTGGAGAAGCCTGCGGTTTAGTCAAGTCTCATGTTGTCCGTGCTTTCTTGTGCCGACGAGAGAATGAATGAATATGTGACTATAGGTCACAGGAATATAAAAACGCTAAACAAATATCTTCTCTGACCAGGACATCTTAAGGACAAACTCAACTGATTCTCCATTGAACTGTGAAATGATTATCCTACTACTGTTTAATGTAACTAATGCACATAATTGCTTTCCTTCCTTATCCCACCGAATCAAGTGCTTTGCCCTGGGTACCCCCACTTTGGTACGGCCCTGGCATGCTGCAGTGTTGCCATGGAGACCAGGATAAACCCTTGACGGGTGAGGCTAAGCATCCATGTACATACAAACACACCCCCATCTTGGTATCTGAAACCAGACAGCACAAATATCTCGGTTCTTCGCCAGGGGCTCCTCTCCTTTCATATGTGTGCAAATGAATTCATGGCCATCTAAGAGCGGGTGAGATCAACCCCGTCTTCCAACGGCTAACCCAATGGAGCAGGGGCAGCCCCATCACAGGGCCTTTCAGAAACTGCGAAATCGTAGATAAATGCATTTAGCACGGTGTAAAAACGCATTCACAAAAGGGGTGCAATATTTTCCAATTTTTATGATTTTCATAAATCTTTTCAGTTTTGACACTGTAATTAGATATTTGGTAGCTCATATTTATCCATTAAATATTGTGTGTGTGTGTGTGTATAGATCTCTGTGTGCTTTTGTGGGTGTCCAGGGACATGTACAGTTTATCCCTCTGTTCATCCTGAAACGATTCTTTTCATTAGCTGTTATCAATAATGTAACAGTGTGCTTGTTCAGTTCTCTTCTCTCTCCACTACAAGATTACATATGCACTACCACATGCACTTACCAAGCAGCTATATGAGAGTCCACAAACATACACTAACACACACACACACACACACGACCTACAAACGGTGTCTGATGTTTAGATATTAACATTTTCAGTCTGCTCATCCCATCATTGGAATTGGTTTTCAATCATTACATCACAGCATTTGCTATGGCAAGATTATAATCAGCTGAAGAAGTGGATGTTATTATATTACTGAACAATATTGTTAAACAACAATTATTATTATTAATGCATTATAGTATTATTGGTATTTATTATTATTATTTATTTATTCATTTATCATGTACTTAATTGTTAGATAATAAATTAATTAAAAAAATATTAAAAAATATATTTTTAAAATATTTAAAAAATATGTTTTATTTATTTATATCTAACAATTAATAACACAATAAATAAATAAATCAATAGTTACTATAATTAAAACGTTGCAGGTTTAATATCTTAGCTAACATAGTTTCTTTGCCCAGGATGGAAGAGCCTCTACTTACTTACCCATACACTAGAAATAATCCTTTGTGATTGGAGGGCTAATTTGAAGTGTAAATTATTCTTATGCAAATGTATATGTTCTTTCTCACATTTCAAAAGAGGCTGAGCACAGATGGCTTCCCACAAATCATGCTACGCAAGGCAAAGGCCAGACAATAAGACCTTGTATAATGTGATGATGGTGTCTGCATGTCTGTCCTCCCTTACGCTGGTGGGTACTCTTGATGAAAGCAAGGGATATGCAAACTAGCTCTTGTTTACCACCAGCGGAGTGAAAAACCAATCACCTGATATGGATATATTTATGCCATTTATCAGTGTAAGTAAAAAAAAAACCCAACAAAACAACAACAACACAAAAAACAATAGTAATATAAATTAATATATAGTTTCAAGTAGCATTAACACGTACAGCATGTATTTTGGATGGCAATATTAAACTGTATTGCCCATATGTATTATTTTAGTATAAGCTGGCAAGCATGGGCAGCAAAAAGGAGAAGAAAGAAAGAAAAAGGATAGTCAAACAGAAAGAAAGAGACAGTAAGGAACAAGAGGCTGCTCTCTCAGCGTGACCTGAACAAGCCACTAAAACGTGATTTCTGACAGTTTCCTAGCACTCAGGCTGAGAGACAGCAGCTTCTCTGCTTTCACGCTAAAGACCATGATTTTGTCTCAGGGAAGTCGGCTGATAGACACACCTGCTGTGAAACCAAGCAACTCCCAGACAAATATGTGGATAGACTTCAACAAACTAGCATGGTAATGGCACTTTAAGAACTGAAGAGGAAAGACAACTTAGTCCCGTGGAAAAATTAGACCTTTTTAATGCAATTTACAGCAACATTTTTTTATGTATATAAAGAAGATATAGGAAGAGACTGCACAACAAAAGACAATGTTCCTTGACCTTCTCAGCTGATCTATCGGTTAACAAAAAAGGAAGTGAAAAGAAGACCCCAAAGAAAACTTTTCAGATGAGTGGATCAAACAACCAGCTCTGGCGTCTTGTTACAACACAACAATGGAGCCATTGAAACCAAGACTGAACATGGCAACCGGGTCCACAGGTTTTGATTGTCTCACAAAGGGTCAAGAGGGAGAGGAGAAGCTGAGTGTTGAGATATTTTAGACGATAATGGTGCTCCAGAAATGAGACGGTTTCAGTTTGCCAAGTTTGTTTTGACTTATCTACCTCAGAGACTAAAGTTGTTAAACCTGGATGGCTAAAGAAATAATGGAATTGTCCAGACCTTAATGCCTCATGTCCATGTGGATAATGGATCAGCTAACAAGATACAGGAGTGTGTAGTGTGTGAATGAAGTGATACTTTACATACACAATGTTCCTGAAAAATGTTAATTGGGGAATAAAAGCTGAACCCTTTCAACTCCAGACTCTAATGTGCAAATTGAGATGTTTGCTTACATATAGTAGACACAGGGCTGTAGTTCTAATTATACTGTAAAATGATTCACACATACTGTAAGTGAAGGGAGAATATCATTACATTATAGCCTCAATAACATTCACCATTCACCTCTATCTACAAAAATGTTGTTGCCAAATCAACCAAGTCCATTACACCCCTCTCAGGAGAGAGTCTACTGGTTAACCAAATCCTATTGATTAGCCTACATAAGAACAGCCTGACAATTATGATTAGAAGAAAGGCTCAGTCATAATTTCTATTAATAATAACTAGTAAATTGAGGCCTGCACAGTCCCTGCAAATCAACAAAATACCGTGCTTCACCAAGTGTTTAATCATAATTGTATCTTAAAGTGGTCATGAATTGAGAAATCAAGTTCTTCTTTGATCTTTTGACATATAAGAGGTCACTGTACTATAAAAAAATCCAGTAAGTTTCAGAGCTTAAAACTTCCTTGTTAGTCCAAAAACAGCTCAATCTCATTTTGTCAAATTGCTACGTCATAGTGCGATGAAAGACCGCGTCTGCAGAAAATCAACGTCTACTTCTACAACATTGCCTCTTTAAAAAAATGCAGTTCATGACCACTTTAATTTGAACCTGTTGCTGCAAAACGGGACACTACGCATTAGTAGTCAACTCCTCCATAGAGACAAGTTAATGTCTACACTACAAGTAAAGAACAGATGCGATGGAAAAATGGTTTCTTAATGTCTCTGAGAGATTGTTTGCTGGAACAATGGATCCCAAAATGACCAAATACAATGAAAGAAACTCTAAAACTAATCTTATAGCAGCAGAAAGGTTTACTTCCTGCAGAATTCTGAAATCTCCCAGCACAAAATGGTGGCTCACTTCACACCAACAGCTAAGTCCAGACAAGCAACCATGATACTGTCACAAACACTGTCACTGTGAGGGCAGACATGCCTATTCACACAGCTCACACTAGTCTTTCCATGTGCCAGTGTTTTTCCTTTTCACCTATCTCCCCCCAAAAAAGTGTGTGTGTGTGTGTGTCATACACATCAAAACGGTAAGGTGAATCCTTTTGAGCTGGCAGTGCAGTTGGCCACAGAATGAATAAACATCCATGTCAGGAGAAACTGATACACTCCCCTTTTCAAGCAGACGGGCCTCTCGTGGGAAATCCAGCACTAACACAATGGATAGAGACTGCCTTTTGTTGAGTCTCTCAGCTATGGGCTACTTCTTCTCTCGAGTCTGTAGCCTGAACAGACCACTCCCCTCGGTTCCTATTCCCCTTCTCACACACAATTAACTTTTACCTTTTTCACACTTATCCATACTAGAATGTGTTTCTAATATGTCACTTCAGAGGGTTGGAAATCAGAAATGATGTATGCTGCCTCTCAACATGGGATGCCATTATGCTGATGTGTCCCTACCAGGCTTAAAAACAACTAGTTAAACTACCAGCCTGAAACAGCTAGTTGAAATACCTGCTGGAAATTCATACTAGTCTGAGCTGCTCTTGTTTTCAATGGCTTCTTCCTCGACCCATAGTTAATCACATCATGGTGAGGATTTTTAATTCTGGCTCTAAATCCTCTAAATAGTGACACCATGATATTCATCCAAAGCAAACTCTCAAGGAAGAGCTCCCGACAGGTCAAACTGAGCGGATGTACAGGAAGTTCATCTGTATAACTCCCTAGTCTCTGTTGGCTGGTTGCATTGAGTTGGGTGATTTTTCCTTTTTCAGGGAGGGTCAACATCTACACTAATTTTGAAAATAGACTTGAACTTGACATATTACCTATACAATAGGTCACATACAATAACTGTGGCAGCCGACAGGTCACCACTACGTCAACTGGCAAGCAATTTCCATAAAACAAAATCCATTTGATATTCCCTCTAATATAATATAATATAATATAATATAATAACTGCGATATTCCATATTAAATGGCCATTCACACAGAATGTGTTTTTCTATTCCAATGCGCTACTTTTACATTGTTTTTCTATGTCAATGCGCTAGACCGACGTGTGTGACTGTTACGCTCGCGTCGTGTCTGTTGCAGCGCCTCGCACGAGCGCCGCATTTTTACGATGCCGTATAAAGTTAAAATAATCTCAACTTTAACACTTTAGTACAGCTCATCAATGTCAGTTCCGAAACAGTGGACCAATCAGAAGAACTCGGAGGCGGGGCAAGCGGTGTCATCTTCTGTTTACGGTAGCAAGTTGGCACAGCAACTGGAGGAGGCCATAGGCAGTGCGATTATTTTCTTTTTTTGCACTGTCAAAAACACTATCTATTCTGCTGATTGCATCACGTCTCAAAAGTGCTTCCCGTTCTGCGCCGCGCTTTTTTAAAAACCATTCCTGAGCGCTGCATTGTGCGCTTTTAAATGCACAGACGCGTTTTGTGTGAACGAGCCCTTACATGTCAACCACACTGATGTGACAATGTTTTAGTCCACACTGAAATATAAATTTGTAAACCTTGAGCTTAGTTTACATACTCTGATCTGCCCTTTTCCAGTTGTGCTTTAAGAGAAGATTTCTCTAACTCCCCCTCATCTTTCATTCCCTTTCCCTATTCTTTTCTTTCACCTCACATTTGGGTCACATTAAAGTTGTTATGCATGACAGTGGAGAGACAGTGGGGAGCAGAATAGGCCCAAGCCTGCTGTGTGGCTACAAAGTGGACCCATTCTCTTCGTCCGGGCTCAGTTACAAGGCCCTGGGCAGTGGGACAAGGACAACATTGCTGGGACATTCCCAGACTGACGGAAACAATTAGACTCAAACCATCTTAAAGTGAGGACATCGTGATGAACAGGCCAACTCTCAGTGAACCAAGTATCTCTTACAGTTGAATGGGGATCTAACTAAAGACACAGGTGTATCATGCGCACAAATTGAAGGCATATTTCACTTGCTGCTTAAAGAGAAGACCACCCAAAAATGAAAGAAAAAAAAAAATCCATCATTCTGAACTAGTATGTCTTTCATTCTTGTACAGATGACAAAACAGTTCCAAACAGTTTTGCTGACCATTGACTTGCAGAGTACAGACAAAAGCAGTGGGTTATTCTGATATTCCTGACTTCAGCCTATCTGTTAGAAGACGTTAGAAGCCCTTTTAGGTTCTTAGAAGAACAATAGAGGTTCTCTACTTGCATCAGGCTGCAAAACTTTTTTGCAATCTTTGCTTTTAAAAGAGTGCCTTTTCTGATGATTATGAATAACAGAAAGCGGGGCATGTATCTTACTCTGTTTCACTCTGTAAGAGAGAGGAGAGTGTTGCTTTGCAGGGATGGAGGCTTATTGTCAAATTGAAAGAGGGCAGGGACAAGGCAACGCAAATCCAAAAGGCCTACAATGCAGAAGGACTCGCACAGCAACCATGGGAATGAAGGCTACTGGGGTTCAAGGTCAATGCTAGAATAGAGGCCTGCAGATGCATTGTGTGTTTTGCCCTCACACGTATTACTCACACACATATGCAAACATACATTAGCAAGCCACAACCAAGAGAAGTCATTGGTACCCCCACTAGTGCGAGTCTGTTTGTGTGTGACACAAAACCAACAAAAGCAGCAGTTCCGTCTGTATGTATGTGTGTGTGTGTGTGTGGGCGCATTCACATGTGCACACTCACTTGTCCTATAGAAACAACAGCTGTACATATACACAGAGGATAAATATCCCACAGCTTTGTTTGTCCGTCCAGACAAGCTTCGAGCTAGCTGGCCAGCTAGCTGTGAGAAATGATCTAAGACCTAGTGAAAAGAAAGACTCTGGCCAAAGCTGAGGAGAGAGTCTGTGATTAGCTCCTTTGTTGGAGGTCTTTTGAGCTTCATTGGCTCCAAAGAAAGGCTGTCTAATGAATCCATCCAAGCTTGGCCCAAACTTTGTATGGACGACAAACTAAGTTATGGTGGTCTCCCTGTGCACAGCCGCACAGCATAATGATACGGAGCGTTTGCACATATGGTCCCCTGATTTCAGGACCCCATGTAAGCACTTTCTCATATGCCTGGTTATCCGTTCACTCCAAGACACCAGGGGGGTTTACTGAGCCAGGGGGATGAGTTTCCTGGGCCTGGCGTGACTGAAATGTGTTTTTAAAAAAGTTGTTTCCTCTGTATGTCTGTGTTTTTAGAATGCAGTGTCATGCGTGAGACGCTGCGAGTGCAACGGTCAAAATGTCCGTCAAGCATGTTCACAACAAAGCAATGCATAAGCAGTGCAGTGGAATACAACACGTTCTGTGTGAACAACCCATAATTCATATTTTGCTTTAATAACAGCAACCCTTCATTAACTGATGATTATGTTTTCCCGCATGACTTGAGAACATTTGCTCATCTGTGAAGAAGTTCACAGCCAAATTTATTTATTAGTGACTGAAGTAGTTCTGAATAATAAAGATTTCTGTTCATATAGTTTGTATTATATTCTGTTCGTTTCCAGGTTTAAATTAGATTTTGACTTCCAGATTTCAAAAATTATCTCTAACTTTTTGACCCCCACTGTACAGGGAGTGCAGAATTATTAGGCAAGTTGTATTTTTGAGGATTAATTTTATTATTGAACAACAACCATGTTCTCAATGAACACAAAAAACTCATTAATATCAAAGCTGAATATTTTTGGAAGTTTTAGTTTTTAGTTTGAGCTATTTTAGGGGGATATCTGTGTGTGCAGGTGACTATTACTGTGCAAAATTATTAGGCACCTTAACAAAAAACAAATTTATACCCATTTCAATTATTTATTTTTACCAGTGAAACCAATATAACATCTCAACATTCACAAATATACATTTCTGACATTCAAAAACCAAACAAAAACAAATCAGTGACCAATATAGCCACCTTTCTTTGCAAGGACACTCAAAAGCCTGCCATCCATGGATTCTGTCAGTGTTTTGATCTGTTCACCATCAACATTGCGTGCAGCAGCAACCACAGCCTCCCAGACACTGTTCAGAGAGGTGTACTGTTTTCCCTCCTTGTAAATCGCACATTTGATGATGGACCACAGGTTCTCAATGGGGTTCAGATCAGGTGAACAAGGAGGCCATATCATTATATTTTCTTCTTTTATACCCTCTCTTGCCAGCCACGCTGTGGAGTACTTGGACGCGTGTGATGGAGCATTGTCCTGCATGAAAATCATGTTTTTCTTGAAGGATGTAGACTTCTTCCTGTACCACTGCTTGAAGAAGGTGTCTTCCAGAAACTGGCAGTAGGACTGGGAGTTGAGCTTGACTCCATCCTCAACCCGAAAAGGCCCCACAAGCTCATCTTTGATGATACCAGCCCAAACCAGTACTCCACCTCCACCTTGCTGGCGTCTGAGTCAGACTGGAGCTCTTTGCCCTTTACCAATCCAGCCACGGGCCCATCCATCTGGCCCATCAAGACTCACTCTCATTTCATCAGTCCATAAAACCTTAGAAAAATCAGTCTTGAGATATTTCTTGGCCCAGTCTTGACGTTTCAGCTTGTGTGTCTTCTTCAGTGGTGGTCGACTTTCTGCCTTTCTTACCTTGGCCATGTCTCTGAGTATTGCACACCTTGTGCTTTTGGGCACTCCAGTGATGTTGCAGCTCTGAAATATGGCCAAACTGGTGGCAAGTGGCATCTTGGCAGCTGCACGCTTGACTTTTCTCAGTTCACGGGCAGTTATTTTGCGCCTTGGTTTTTCCACACGCTTCTTGCGACCCTGTTGACTATTTTGAATGAAACGCTTGATTGTTCGATGATCACGCTTCAGAAGCTTGGCTATTTTAAGACTTCTGCATCCCTCTGCAATATATCTCACTATTTTTGACTTTTCTGAGCCTGTCAAGTCCTTCTTTTGACCCATTTTGCCAAAGGAAAGGAAGTTGCCTAATAATTATGCACACCTGATATAGGGTGTTGATGTCATTAGACCACACCCCTTCTCATTACAGAGATGCACATCACCTAATATGCTTAATTGGTAGTAGGCTTTCCAGCCTATACAGCTTGGAGTAAGACAACATGCATAACGAGGATGATGTGGTCAAAAAACTAATTTGCCTAATAATTCTGCACTCCCTGTATTCTGTTAACATTTTGGTGGGTAAGTATTAAAATTCATTAAATGTATAGTTCGCCCAAAACTGTATGACTTTTCATATGTTGTGAAATGTCTCAATATAAATGTTGGAACGATGGCATGTATTGTTTTTATCTCTTTGATGAACCTAAGCTACTGCAAAGAACACGAGTAAAGCTAGACAAAAACAATACATATGCCAGGGGTTCAAATGTAAGGCTATGCGAGCTTCATTTTTATCATTTTTATTAAATTAATCTATTACATACACTATTGTTGATAGTTTGGGCTTAGTAGGCTTTTTAAATGTTTTTGTAAGAAGTCTTGTGCTCACCAAGGCTGTATTTATTTGATCAAAAATACAGTAAAAACAAGAACAAGAACAAAATACATTATTACCATTAATATAACTATTGTTTTCTACTGTAATATGTTTTAAATGTAATTTATTCCTGTGATGCAAAGCTGAATTTCCATTATCCATTACTTCAGTCTTCACATGATCCTTTAGAAATCAACTGATTTTGTGCTCAAGTAACTTATTACAATCATCACCAATGTGGGAAACAGTTAATATTAACATTTCACAGATGATGCTTAATATTTTGGAAGAAACTGTGAAGCACTTCTTAAGATTCTTTGATGAAGAACAGCATTTATTTGATATAAAAATCCTAACAATGTAAAATCTTTGCCATAAATTTAATTCATCCTTACTGATCAAAAGCATTTATTTCTTTCAAAATCATATTATATGTTGTTTATAAAGTTCCCAGCCACAGGCGAAAGTAGCTAGTAACTTCATAAAGCTAAATATGTCAATTTTTACTTGTATTTGGCAACTGACGAGTCTTAATATTTGACCCTGCAAATGATTGGATTAAGACTATTAGAAGTATTCACTACAACGTGTCTAAGGGAATGAAAGACAGCTCTTAATGTATTTGACTTATTTTTATGTTAAACACTTTTGATTGTTGCACTGAAACGGCGCAAGAGATCTCATCTTTTATCACATGTAGCACATGCCATTTTCTCAAATAACAGCCTACGGGAAATGAGGGAAAAGTGCACTGACACGGGGGTATTCCTCAGTTGCATTGAGGGGCTGCACGCACCCCCGCCCTTTCACTTCTCAGCGGCACCCACAGAAGGCAGAAAGGCTTTCTGGCATTGCCCTACATTCAGCTGACTGATCCCACACACACAGTCTTCTGTCACAAATAATCATTACAGCCGCACCCGTGCCCGCACACGCGCGCATACACACCCTCTTTCTCTCCCACTGTATTAAATATTGAAGATTTCAACTTTCAACTGGGAGCATGTTCAAGCACCCTCCCATCAAAACACAGAGACATGCACACAGACACACACACACACACACACACACACACACACAGCATGTGCATCGCCCTAGCTGCAATACAAACCACCTCTATTAGAGTGTCAATCGCATTCAGATCTTTCTTTTCTTGCCAGCGCTGACTTTCAGATTATACGGAAGCCCTACATCCTCAGACGTGACTGTGCCCACGCCCATCCATCCATCCATCCATCCATCCATCCATCCCGACACATTTATCTGCTTTTTTCTTTCCGTTTCCCTTTGTTCCTCTCTACGCATCAAGGCGCCTTGCATTTCTTCCTAATGTTGGCTAATGCTTTCTAAAGAATACCACCCGAGTGCTGCTGCCCGCCTCTGTTGCGAGTACCCATGTCACCGGGTCGTCATTAATTATTCCCTTGCTTACAACATGCTGTTGCCACGGTAATGTGCCATTAAGGGAGAACCAAGCGAATGACAGTTTCTATGCAAATGAGGCTGCCACAAAGACCCTGGGCGCGGATTTGCAGATCGGAAGACGCTGTGATGGACACACTCTGTATTAGAATTGAATAAAGGGACGATAATGTACCTGGGCTTCCTTTTTAAACACGACGGTTCGGCGAACGCGTGCAGGAAGGAGCAGAGAAAGAGGGTTCGAAGGAAGCACCTGGCATTTTAGAAAATACAGGGGTATGTGTGTGTGTGTGGCTTTTGACAGACATTTGAGGGACGAGTTGGCAGGGACCATCAGCTTAACAGCAGATGCCTCTGCGACAAATCCGCAAGTCTTCGATTTGGATATAACCTGCATGTGACGATGTGGAGAAAATAAAGAGGTTTGAAATGAAGGCCTTAAATTTACAATATGTCCTTGTCGTCCTGACGGGTTTCGCGGAAAGCTTCAGATAAAAATCAGTAAATAATATTTGCCTGTGATGTCTCAAAATGAGAAGAGAAGTCTGTGAGAAGGGGAAAATGAGAAATGCAAAGATGAAGATTTGTGCCCTGCTGAATATTATGCTGTTTTGCCATGTAAGCCCTGAGCCAATCAAAAACGATGTTCTTGAAGCATTTAGGGATGGCAGACCAAATCAGCAAGAAATCACAAGGCAGCATTACTCACACTCTACATTATAAGTAAAGCATATTCACGTTTAAGACATAATATTAAAATGCACTGACAAATCTGTTCAATTTTGTATTATTTATTTGTTCAATGCGTGCAATGTTTGATTGACATCCAAACAGTCTCTGCACTATTAATGAGAGCAATATGAAGAATCATTCGGTAACAATTTACAATAAGGCCTCAATTGTTAAAATTAGTTAATGTATTAACTGACATGTCAATGAGCGATACATTTGTAGCAGTATTTAATAATCTTTGTTTATGTTAGTTCATAAAAATCCAACTGTTCATTGTTTGTTCATGTTAGTTCACAAGTGCATTAATTACTGTTTCCATAATGTATTAGTAAATGTTGAAATGAACACTAGCTAAGATTAATAAATGCTGTGCACTGTAAAAAAAAATATTTTTGTGATTCATCACATTTTTTAATGTGATTCAAATAACAATGTTTTGAATATATATATAGTTTAAGTTAAACCTACACTGTAAAAAGGAATTGTTTTGTTCATTCTTATGTTAGCTGAAGTAGTTAACTAATTTTAAATAATGAAACCTTTCTGTAAAGTGTTTTCAATCACATTAACTAAAAATTTTAATATTACTGTAACGCCAAAATTACAATGTAACCATAAAAAAAGTACATTTCAATTTTTGTTTTCACTTACTGAAATGCATTTACTGCACAATTCATATCTTTAAGGGAAGCCAGTTCACTGTGGAACAAGTATTATTTAATCTTTTTACAAATATTATAGAAGTTTTACAATTTAATTGTAAAGTCATCATTTTGACATAATTTCACATCAAATTGATGGATTGACTGATGCCGCTCAATTAGGGATTCCAGACGGAAGTCATTGCGGGTTGCCGGAGAGGGAACTGTCCCCTGCCTTTTGGATACAGATTGCAGCCATTATCAGGACAATTTCCCAGGTGGAGAAAAGCATCAGAGGAGTCTGGGATAACGTTGAATAAGAATCACAGATGGGGTTGTGCGTGTTGGGGTGCGGTGTTGGGGGGGGGGGGGGGGGATCTTCAATTTTATATGCAATTGTCATTGTCTGCTGCAGACTTTCCCTTTCCGCAACTTTTATTTTGTAAAAGCCATCACTGCCAGGAGCCGAAAGAGGGCATTGGGTGCTTTCACAATTTCAAGGGCATTCTTGTGTGTTACATCTAATATGTGACATATGATTTAACAAATCCACAGATGGAGAGGAAATTCCAGGTATCAGATATATTTGATATAAAGCAAATAGAGAGAGAAAGAGAAAACAACAACAAAACAAGCTCAGAGGGGGTTTGATGACAGATACAAATCTGTTGCTGTGTTTCTATACACATCCTTTACACTAAGCTATATTTTCCTAAGGTATATTTTGTGACAATCATGTATGGACTTTCTAGCTCTTTCTGTCACACGCACAATGGGCAAACACTGTCACTTGGTGCTGAGAGTCCAATCAAGCATTTGAATGCAGTGACACATTCAGGTTTTTTTTTTTGGTTTTTTTTTTTTGGAAATGACAACATTTATTCATCAGGGAAAGAGAAATTTCATTCAAAGAGCCCACAATGCTCTGCCAGGGTCGGTCTGGCCCTGTTAATTGATTGCTTCTCACTAACAAGACTGTAAAGTCCTTCATTGTGCACCTCTTCCTCTATGCTAATGAAGTCCAAACACAACACGCTCTTTCTTTCGTTTCCTCTCCGCATCCCCCTTCCCCTCTTTCTCTCTCCAATAGGAGGTTTTGATGTGAAGATGCTATGACAGGCTTGCTCTCTTTCTCTCTCTGCAGCTGGCACGAAAGATGTGATAGGAGCCAGGACCAGGAAGCAGTAATGGGATCATGGGAGAGTGATTGCAAACACACACATACACACCTCCAAGTTTACCCTCACACTCCCCCTAATGAGGGGTAAAGGGACAATATCGTCATTGTTCCCCCCCATGTTTGGGAACCTCGGGCCAAGAACAATTGCTGTTTACCCAAGCAGTAGCGAAAGTCCTCGCTGTGTCTGTTAATTAATCGGAGGGATCCTGATTAAGTCTGCTCTAAACAGCCAACTCAAAACTACCTTTCACATCCAGCCATTAGAGATGAGGGACTCTCGGTTGCACTTCCTGCCTCATTTATTTGGTTTTTACAGCATCCATGGTTTTCTATTCCTATCTGTAGCGTGGTCACACACACACACACACACACACACACCTCACAAATCTGTATCCTCATTGTCTATGTAAGAGCACTCCTTCCCTAGATTTGCACATTTTACCAGCAAAATACAAAGGCTAAAGGCAAAGATACATAAAACTACATTATTAAATCAATAAATGTTGTTGTTATTATTATCATTACTACTACTACTACTTATTAATGTCAAGTTTATCATGAAATACAATTTTGTGAATTTCTAATGTTGTAGAAAAAACAACTATAATTTTCAAAAAGTAATTGTGTTTTTATTGAAATTGCATTCAGAGCAATTAAATGCCTTTACAAAAGACACGGTTAACATCTTCGCTGTCCACATTTGCATTGAAGTCACCCACTCGTTTACCATCATATATCTCTCTCACGCCACAACCCAATCCACTACAATCGATATGCAAAGCACCATCATGAATATGTGCAATTAGGCAGGGCTGGTGAGATTTTTCCGACGTATGGGATGTGACATTTGTAGGGCAGAAGCACAGATCAGCATAAGCGAGAGTGACAAATGCCTAATCCCTTCCTCCACATTTCAACATTTTTCAGGTCTATCAAAATACGTTCTTACATACACACACCTACACCGCACATTCACGCATTTCAATTCCCAGATCAACACGCCTCGGCTGTGGTCATACGGTATCATGGATATGAACAACACCACTAGAACAAAAAAAGAGGAGACTTCTTTATGGATTGTGGTCCGAGTGCTTGTGCTCTGTAAATCAAGGCCGTTCTGCATGGAAATCACACAATTTTGAAACCATTTGTGAGACGGAGTAAGTCTCAAGGATAATCAATTTGTGCGTTATTTAGAGGGAATACACAAACAATGCATATATACAGTTATATTCACACACCACACAGGGGGAAAAAAAGCAACATGATAGACAAATTCCACACTAATAACCATCCTTGGAGCTTTTTACATAAAACCACTTGAACCCGTTGAAAATGGATTGTGTGTTCACTATACTTTTAGTTGTCAAATCACTGGCATTCCTCACCTATTCATCACACACCTACTTCAGTTGAGGTCTACAGCCAGGCATTTTACATGAAAACATGTAAAAGGAAAAAAAAAAAACTATTTTATTTCTCAAAGTAAGCAATATAATATTTCCAGGAAATTACTGGTCGCTGCAGTGCACTTAAAGAAATATATATTAGGAAATGGCCACATAAGACTACACTAATATGTGGCATATACACATATATCTCAATCACACACACTCTCGGGCAGACCGGTTTTATTCAGGTGTGGGAGTTTAATTTTGCTGAGAGACGTCTGTGAACCCTATAATACGGTTCAGGTCTGAATCCTCTTGGAAAATCATCAACCCATAATCCTTCACATTGTGTCGCATTCAAATGAGGTGCTGGAACTCCCACTAACGCGGTGTAGCAGCGACGGCTAATTTACACGTGCACACACACACTGAAACAGACATTGTTACCCCCCTCCACACACACACACACACACACATACTGTATATAGTAACAAAATTTGAGCAAAACACACACACACACACACACACACACACCTGAATGTAACGTGGCGCATTGCACGAGCTCCTCCTTACAAACCTCTTCCCCCACAAGCTACCACACACACATCATGTCACACACACGACGCATGGCGAGGCGTCGCTCACACCACCCAGGAAATTAACTTGACATTTTATGGTGACCACAGAGGAAAAAAATAGGGAAGGAAAGAAAGAAAAAGAAAAAAACAAAGCGAACCAAAGGCACAGATAACATAAACCCTCTCCCGAGCCTCGCCATCATATTCGCCTGGATTTTCGCCGATCTGCAATGCAGACGGCACGGGGTGGCCACAGAAAATGAGCTTTTCCGTCCTCGCCCGCCTCTTCCTCCGGAGACGACGGCTGTCTCTCTCTCTCACTCTTTCTCTCCCTCGACAAATGCTTCCTGTCTATTTTCATATCCAATTCAGTTGGTCCCATTGGCACGGTTCTGCCTGATGTGAGGTTAACAAAATGAAATAAATAGAAACGGGACAATCTCACCTCAGTCTAAGCTCCCAATTAAAATGATACAGCCGCCCATGTCGGAGACGAGAGCGTATTGAAATGGGGAAGGAGAGTTGCTTTGTGGCCGCTTGGATTTATTTTTTCGTATATGCGTGTGCATGCTGGACGGAGCCATACTGTCATTGCGACTCTTCCTCCATGCATACACACACACACACACAGACACACTTTCTTTTCCATTTCCTTGACACAATCTAGCACAATAAATCTCCGCTAAAGCACAGCTATCGTACAAAATAACAAAATACACCAAAAGCATTTTGGGTGTGTTAAAAAAATCTGCGTCTATTTGCATCCTCGCACATGAAGTACATGTGAAAGTGTGTTTCTAAGAGGTGCGACGGCTTGAAGCCGTTAGGCCGGCGCTCGCTGTCATAAGCTCAAAGAAAAGATTCAAAAACACCCGTGCATAAAGAGTCCAAATTAATGTATCTCAGGATGCTGAGTGCGTGGACACACACATCCGCGCACACACACACGTGCTTGTCTGACTTGGTGCATCTCTCTGTGGCTGGGTCCTGCTCTATTAGACATGCAGGAATGTTAACATCATTATGCATTATTCTGAGTGTCTGTCTGTGCCTTCACACCCCCCTCCTCTCTCTCTCTCTCTCTCTCTCTTTCTCTCTCTCCATTCGCCATATTGTGTCTGAGAAGAGGCCCAGACGTGTGTGTGCCACAGACTAACGCAGTATTGTGTCTCCTGTCTGGGGATGGGGCATTATTTTAACGGCCTTTCATGTGCTGGTGCACACAAATCACTGATCTTTTTGGAAATGGAAAAAGTGGCAAACACATGCATACGGACAACCACACCCACTCACACACACACATTCGGAAATAGTATTAATGCACCACAGATGCCCTGCAAATAACGGCCAGGTTAGGCTGCCTTACATCTAAACAAAAAGCACATGCAAAAGTGAGCACGCGATGAAAGAAAGAAAGAAAGAAAGTATATTGAAATATCATTTTGAATGCTATATTTGCTAATGGCAATGAGTGGCTGAAGTGTTATTACTGTCACGCGAGTATTTACTTATTACGCAGCTTCATACAAAATGTAATCATCAAGTCCCATTTTCAGACTGTTAATGGGGAGGGGCTGTTATATTTGCAATACATCTCTTTGGGAATAATGAAAAGCCGTTAATGGCACACTAATAAAATGTCATAAATTCGGATCAAGCTGAAGCACAGACCTCGTTTCTTTCTTTTTCACACAATATTTTATTATGCTGAAAAAAAAGCATTTTGAAATTCCAATACCTAGATTTTAAGGAGAAGAAATAATTTATTTATTAATAATTTCTTCAATTAAATCCCTGTACCTCTATTTCCATCCTAATAATGAGGGTTACGTTATTTAACACCTCTAACTAACTTTTTATTTCATTGATTTATTTTAGATGTAAATTATCTATCATGCTACGGTGATATTATATCATCATGTATAAAGCATTATGTTGAACAAAAGGACAATGCAGTCAGAAATGGTGAAGGATATGAGAAAGAAAGTAGCATTGAGCAAACCTTAGAGCTAAGAACAGCTCTCAGGTGATAAAGCTGATCCTCTCGTGGGTGTGGGTTGGAGTGTTTATGCAAAGGATTGAAATTTTTTAGTGTCTTTTAACCTAAAATCTGGCATTCCGGAGACGTTTGTAAAACAATGTGCCCCGAGAATATATATATATATATATATATATATATACACACACATATACACATATACACATATACATTTTATATATATATATATACACACACACACACACATATATTATATACATATACATATAATGTATACATTCAGTGTATTTGCACTGAAACTACACTACAGCCTCTTCTCTGCCTCCCCTCTCAACTCCTCCCCCTTGCTGCTTGAAATCTGCATACATTTGCATGGCATTACCATGCGCATACTCTTTGTTCTGAGAGGGAAAGGAAGATGCAGTTTACAACCACATTGCACGTCGCTATTATGTGCTCCGCTTGAAGATGCTCGCATATTTAACGAATGCAAAAATGCTTTATCATCTGTTGTGACAAAAAGCTAACTAGCAAAAAAAAAAAAAAAGTATAAAAAAGGGTTATACAAAGAATGTAAATTGTGGAAGGTGGGGATTGTTGAATAAAATATTAAATTACTTTTCAAGTGTAAAATGTTTCTATTATTAAAAAAAACCTAAATAATTCAATGGCACGCATGAATGTATATACTACATCATGTTATGGTGAAATGCACTTGAATAGCGTCCAAAGCAGATTTAATTTTACAACACCTTTTGCATTCAAACATGTCACATAAAACACAGCGATACAGGGCGTTTGATACACAGCTGAAGCATGGGCTGGCATGCTGTAAACTGACATCTATTGTCCTTGTGGGCTCTTCGCTTTGTGCCGCAGCCAACTGTAATCATGCAAACGCAGGCGCCAGACTTCATTAGCTCCTCAGGGCCAACGCTAATCACACCACAGCAAGGCACAAGAGAGGAGGCGCCACAGAGTATGCATAAAACAGCCGGGCATTGCCTGTGTGCTGCTGATATACAGGTATAGCGTACTGATAGCATGCATGCTAGCACTGACTGCTTTTTTTCCCCTAGCGCTTTTTCCTATATCTGTAAACTTTGCAAGTCAGCTTTCTAGGTATGCAAATTCAGAGTTTATAAAGTGAAATGTTAAAATATGTAGTGGCTGGCTGTGAACACTGCTAAAAAATCCAGTCACCATAAGGTATGTTTTGAATGCTGGTACCAGCATGGGATTCTGGTTTGCTCATCACCACCATGGGAAGCTATACTAGCTAAGTTTTCCTTGAAAATGGCATGACTATGCTGGTCCACCAGCTAGACCAGCCCTATACCGGCTCTAAGCAGCATAAAGCAGCTTGAAAAACATGAAATATATGCTGGATTTTTCAGCAGGGAAAACATATTGTAATGTAATGAAAAAGACTGGAAAGAAAAAGTGAATGTGAAAAAGTAAGTCAATAAAGTGCATGCTGTTAATGTTTATGTGCTTATTAAGCACCGCCTGTTCTGGCAGAAACAATGAGAATCAAGACTTCTTGAGGCCAGCATGCTGTGTTGCAGCTACATAAATCTGTCAGATAAAATAACGCCAAGAATTGTACAAATATATTTATGGGCTATGATAGAGCCAGATTTACATTGGTTCTTACATTTAAATTAATCTGAGAACTCACCTCATGTTGGATTATCATTTGATTACATTGATGCCAGTTCCTGCTCACTTCTAGTCGGTAAGTAATGGTCACATTTTCCTTTAGACCTGCAACACAAAGGAAAAAAGGAAATCTTGACTAACACACTACATGTTAATGTAGTTTTCCTTTTAGATTCTAGCAAATATCCACCTGTTTTAATGACATAAATGAAGTAAGAATGTGGCATAAATGACTTCAAACTTTCATGAATTGGCATGTGGTTTATGTAGGTTGGGCAGGTATATTTAATGGTTTTATATGCAAACTGCCTGTCTTTGACTTTTTTATTTTAATATCTCCCAATCAGTTCGCTTAAAAAAATAAATAAATAAATAAAAAAAAAACAGTAAATGTCAAAAAAAAAAAAAAAAAAAGAACATTATACAACTGAGAAGTATGTTGTGAAAAGTGAGTCTGTGTACGGAAATTGCTGCAGTTAAGTAAGCTGTGTGTATGTGTGTGTGTGTGTGTGTGTGTGGTAAACCCGATGTTAAAAGAGACCAAATGTCTCCACAAGGGTACCAGTAATTTTTGACCTTGTGGGGACATGTCCCGATAAGGAAAAGAGCTTATAAATCAAGTGGGGTTTTTTTTTAAATGTAAAAATGCAGAAAGTTGTCTGTGAGTGTTGTGTTTAGGGTTAGGGGATAGAATATACAGTATCAAAACATCATGTCTATGAAACGTCCCCATAAAAATAGAAGTCCAATGTGTGTGTGTGTGTGTGGGTTTTTGTGATTTATGAGGACACAAATTTGTATAACGACATGGGTATTACACTGGTATTACAACTTAAAGATGAAATATGAGGACATTTCATTTCAAATAGCTTTAAAAACAAACTAAACAATGTTTTATTAAAAATGTAAAAATGCAGAATGTTTTCTGATTGGTAGGTTTAGGATAGGGTTAGTGTAGGGGGACAGAATGTACAGTTTGTACAGTATAAAAAACATTAAACCTATGGAATGCCCTCATTTTGATAGCAAAACAAACCTGTGTGTGTGTGTCAGTGCAATACTGTGATGTTGATGTGCCTATGGCATATGTAAGTATATGTTAATTTAAATCATAGTGAAAGTCAAGTTAAAGTCAGGATGAAATCAAGTTTACTGCCCTCCACAGGTATAGTATATGATCTCTGGATGTCCAGAAAGGCAGTCTGCCCATAAGTTACTGCAGCTGGTGTAACCAGCATTGCAGCTACCTAGAGGGGGTTCGCCACTGGTGACTTTTCAGATGAAATGACTCTTTTTCTGTTTCAAACCTTCTCTGTGTATGGGAGAATACTGGCAGAGGCTGCATGACTGTCACCTCAAAGCATGTCTCTGGCCAGCAGAGCTCGAGATCTCTGCAGCTATGCATTCCCTAGAGTCACACACACACACACACACACACACACACACAACTCTGTTCTACTGTCGCACTGATCCAGAGCATAAAATCATATTTATTTTTGCACATATTTAAGCATTATACATTTTTGTAAACCGCTCTGAGGTTTGCTGATGTTGAAAGCTTAACAGGAACCTTTTGAATGTTTCTTGATATGTGTAGCAAGAAATAAACATGTATAATAACACATATGCTACATAATGTATATTGCTGGTGGGCTACAGCTTTTCTAGCCAAATGTGTATATTTTTGCATCATTAGCTGTAGATTTTTATGAAATTCCGTTATTAATTTTTGTCTTTATTTTTAACTAATATATATATAAATAATCTTTTAATATATATATATATATATATATATATATATATATATATATATATATATATATATATATATATATATATGCTACAGACAGCACATTAAGGAAGCCTCACCTGAACCATATAGGTTTCAAAATAGCTTTTTTTTTTTTTTTTTGTAAACCTGTGCAGTACGTGTTATCTCCAGAAACTCTCAAAGAGTAGTGTAGGGCCATGTCCATATAAAGGTAGTCCTCTCCTGACACATGTCAGAGGCAGAGTGACAGCTGTCAGCTTTTATTAAGCCTCTGTGTTTGTATGGCTTGAGCTTTTGACTTAGTCACTGCTGCTACACAATGCAGCAACGCATATTTCACATGGGCTAATAATATTTTATTACATATTCTGTTGTAACCTATGAGCAACATAGGTTTTTGAGACTTTTTAAATCGCCTCTCATTACAAGCCTTTTCAAGACTTAAAAGATGTTTATTATCACATAAATAATAAAGACTTTTTGTGCCCCTCTCACGTCATAAACCCTTAGAATACTTACAAGATGTTACTTAGAGAATTATAAAAAATATAATAAAAATATATATAGCAATAATATAGCAAAAAATATAGCAGTATCTCATAGTTCAATCACATGATCAATTGCTGACTGTTTGGATATTATATTCTATGAGTCAGTCTTGACATCTTATGAGCTGAAAGCAAATGTAAAAAAGGCAGAAAAAAGCAAATTTCAATGAGAAAATAGAAATTTATTTTTTAAAAAAGCACATCAATCTTTGCTTTCGCAAAATACAATACAATAAAATGATCACATAATAGCACATTCTATGCAAAGGTAAGTTACTGTATTATATATATAAATAAATAAATAATTCATTATTATTATTATTATATAGAATATCACAAACTGATGTTATTCAAAGCATTCTGAAATTGAACACTTTCTGCTTCTGGAGATCAGAAAGCAATAATTGAGCTGAGCAGCTATGCTAAAAAGCTAAGAGTCTTTATGTGCCTGTATCGCCTGCAATACGACGAAACCAAGGTCCATTTTAACGCTTGATGTTGGCAGTGTTTGAGTCGTCCCCATCCCCCACCCCGTCTCTCCACACCCTCAGCGTCTGCACTCACTGGATGCCTCTGCCAACACCTCAGTCCTGACAATCAGTGGCTACTGGACTATATATGAAGGCCGACTGCTCTAGCATGGAGCCAGGTATGATTCCCCAGCTGACAGTCTGCATCACATCGGGTGGCTGAGAAGCAAGAGCTCTCTCTCTCAAAAACACAAACACGCACACACTCGTAGCCGTATGCCTTACAGATCATGACCAGCTACAAACAAAAACACTTAGGAAGCATCATGCACACGAGCGTTCACAAACACATTCCACACTTGTGTTTGTTTAAAAACACATCTATGGGGAATAGCTCAGGATATTTTTTGTGATTTTACAATGACAATCTAGACGTTTTAGGCACTGCCATTAAGATGCGTTTTAGTCAATCCATTCACAAGTGGACAACGCTAAATACAGGTATAAACAGGGTCTAAAATGTTTTAATCTTATCCACTTTTGGCCACTTTCAGAGGTCGATGAAATCACATTTAACCGGATTGCCTTCGCAGAGTAAATGTTCATGTGATTGATTTAGTTCAAAGAGCCAAAAAAAAAAAAAAAAAAAGAAGAAGAAGAAGAAGAAGAAGAAGAAGAAAAAGAACTAGAGCATTGTGGGACTTGTTGTGAGAAAGAACACCAAAACAAGTCATTCAAACTTTACTTCATCGCACCAAAAAGTCATGGTTGAAATTGTAGCTGCTTTCTTTATCCTTTTAAGTCATTTTCCCCCCGAACACTTGTAATCTGTGTAACAAGCACAAGTAATGCTATGCTACTCGGCACTCCTGCAAAAGTGATGTAGAGTGTAATGAAATAAGAGGGGAGTGTCTTGAGGAAATCCGAACAGGAGATGAATTTGAAACGCATCTTAATACCAGGTGGAAACAGGGCCTTAGAGTCTCAAATGACAAAAAAAAAACATCAGTCCAGCTGTGGATAATGCTTTGCTTGGCACAAAATGGTTGCGACTATGTGAATGATTATAGCCTATTGTCTATATTGTTGTCCTTTTCATCTACGCCGCCAACCTTTACGCTTTCTTATCTTATTTCTCAACACGTTTAGTGCAGGAGATACTCTCGTTTCCTCCTATTAACCACTGACAGGCTGAGTCTAAAACATGCAGGAATTTAATTACATTCGCCCGGCTCTCATAACGGTGGTCTGGTAGCGGGGGGGTTGAGGTGGAGGTAGGTTGCACACATCAGGTATAAGTGTGTGTGGGTGGGTGGGTGCGAGAGGGAGGGAGTTTTGCTGACACCTCTGTTGCCCACTTTCACGCTAATTAACACTTCTCAGATATACCGGGTGACGGTAGTCTACATGACAGGCTCAAGAGGACATTTGCACAGACCTTTCGTCTCTGAACAATCTCTGCAGATAAAGGTGCACGCGATACTTGCAACAAACGTGTGTGTGGGAGTATAATATATACACATATCAGCACAAATATCTAACTGACAGCAACAAATGCACATGAAACGGATCTTCGCTGATGCCACCTCATTATACCATCCCTACTGGTCACCATCTGTAGAAGTCATGCAGAAACTCTTTCCAAACCAGGATAACACAGGACCATGGCGGTTTGATTCATGTAACTGTCCGTTCTCCATGAGAATGCCTCACTGCCACTCTGCACTATAATATCATGTCTTTTTGATGCTTTCCTCCACACTGAATTCAAAGGACTCTAAAGAAGCCCATCACTCTATGACAACCGATGTCAGTCCTGCTGATGGATGCACGTAGCGCATTTCAACACGAGAATGAACGTACAACGACTTCTTAGCTTGGCCTTCTATTATTAATACTAATTTTACCCCGGCGGATGGCCGATTCTCTGAGAAAACCTAGGTCTAATTTCGGTTTGAATAAATTTGCAGGTGAAACACGCATGCGGCATCATGCGAAGCTCCTATGCCAGCGTTCTATATGTTTTTGTGCGTCTGTATGGGGGTGATATACAAAGAGGGAAGCATTAAGAGTCATTTCTAGCACTCCTACCTCGGCAGTGCCAAGAGAACGCGCGGAGATGAAAGGTAATGCAAATGGAAGTGTCATATAGCGAGTTCCATTCCAGACAGCCACCTTTGAAATAATTAAGACAGTGGAATGGAGTAGCGCCCGAGTGAGGAATAGCTATTCCTCTGAGTGACTCCTTCTAAAGACAGCAAGCAACCAGGCACAACACTGCTGCGCAAACGTTACCACAGCATCTCTATTGAAATGTTTGTAAAAATTGCCAAAAGGGCATTTTAATGTTAATTTGATGATTAAAAACTGTAATCTCTGTCAAAGGGACCCAATTAGATATGATGACCTTTTTACAATAATCGAGATGGTTATTAAATGTAATCACATTCAACACAATCATATTGAAACATGTCAAAATGTGTTAAATGCACATGAATTGGCCTTCTTTTTTACCTTAGCCAAGGGCCACAATTCCAAGTAGAGTAGCAAATAAATATTAATCCAGAATTTTCTAAATCGCACACGGCTAAAGATGAATAAATGCAAAGGATTCCATGCTGTGTTGGAATATGGCGCATGTGTTGTGCCGGATAAGTACAAGGCTTGCCACAAGCAATTCGCATGTAGCTGACAATAATGGGGCGGGTTTATGCATGCAAATGGGTTTCTTGAGATGCACGTCGCCAGCGACGCTAGCTAATTTCATAATTGGCGAGCGTGATTATGCGAGCGCGGTGACACCTTATTGGAAAACGCGAGGTGGGCTTGTAATCAAGCGCGTGCCAGCGGACATTTTAGGTCTATCCTTTTCGCATGCTCACCACTGCTAAATTCTTTAAGATGGTGGCACCTTGAAGGAAATGCTACTGCGCTGACGGAGCCCAGCCCACCTCCTCCCTATCCAGAGTCTGCAATGCGATTCTGGGAAGATTGTGGGGCACCCTTCGCCTACCCCAACTGCATGATAAATTTTTAATTCCCACGTCACTAATAAGGATATTAAGCAGAGAGTCTGGAGCTTCCGCATATATGCATGAGTCCGCATGCATAAAATTTGCATAGAAACAAGGGATTCAAATGCAAGTATGCTAACGTGCAGCACTTCACGGTGCAACATTACTGGCACATATGACAAATGCTGTCTTTGGATTGTAACCCATGTTTTTAGCCCCCCACACACAAAAAAAAATAATCTCTGCGCAGATTTTCGGAGAGAAATGAGACCGAACGACACTAATTATACTGATTTAATCTGAACTGATTAATACGGTCAAAGTGCTAATGGTTTTTCTGCACACAAACACACTATTAAGCTGTATTTTAATGGCATTATTCACTCCTGAAAGATTCCTAACATTTATCACAATATATTCCTTTCAATATATTATTTTAAAAAGACTGTACAGAAAAGAATTATCATTATAGAGCAATGTAGGCTTTAAATTTATTTATATATATATATATATATATATATATATTATATATATATATATATTATATATATGGTAAATAGTAAATAATAATAATATTGTCCAACTTGTCACATGCATCATTTAAGCTCTTTCATCTAAAAGTTTTAAGGGCTTTTTGCGATGCGGTTATTGATTTATTTATAGCTCTAAGAATTTGCATAATCTAAATTCAGCAGACAACAGATATGCTCAGTCATACCGCAATCCGCAATCAAACAGTGTCACAGCGCTGTTATCGCACAGATTGCTTCTGGCTTAGAGTAAAAATAATATTACTTAATCTTGTACCATTTTATAACTGTCATTATCATGCAACGGAATATTTACAAGTACACACATTACGAGAAACTATACTACATGAAATATAAAAATAATGACAGATTTTTGACAAAAACAACTGATCAAATCAATAATTCAGCCATTTCAAAGAACATACTCGTAATGAATTGGTTTTGGAGTTGATGTCAAGATTGAACTACTAAATATAGCGCTGAATGGTGAATCGTTAACCTTTACAATTACTCATGTTACTAAGTGTTATATACATTTTGACTTTTTTTTCCCCAATCACTGTACTGCTTTCAAATCTTGACACGGAGGTAAATTTGCTCCATGAATCATGCAGCGGTGTTGTTCTATTTTAATTAACATTTTGGCACTAGATCTGGCTTTGAGATGTCAATGAGCTTTGCATTAACAAATCAAGATTTGAGCTTGGGATTCCAGATTGTTGTTGCAACCTTGAAAGAGTGATATACACAATTAGACAAATACCTTGTTGAGAACAAAGCACACATACATCCTTTCACTTTCTAACACACGCAGACACGCACATATATATATGGAACCTGTCCTGCTTTTGCACATTGCCATCATACGCATGTGAGATCACCCCTTGTTGCCACAGCGACTCCAACCAGCGGGAACAACATTGTACATGTGACCTGGTCGAGAAGGGGCGGGTCTACAGGATGCTCTGTGCCAACATGTATCTGCTTGTTTAACATCTCAGCACATTTTAAAGCACATTATTCCTTTAGTTTGTAGGAAGTAAACTTATACATGAACACAAAAGCTTAGTGAGTCTAGAATCGCTAAATAAGTGGGATGTAGGTGAGAAAGCATAGAGAGGCTAAACTTGTCCCATTACAACACTATAAAAAGTAGCAATATGCTGCATGTGCATAACTAAATGTCACTTTATGTATCAAACTAGATTATTTGTGGGACTGAGAAGTAAACTTGAATGCTGTCTCAAAACTGTGTGGCTTGTCTCATCTATCTATCTATCTATCTATCTATCTATCTATCTATCTATCTATCTATCTATCTATCTATCTATCTATCTATCTATCTATCTATCTATCCATCTATCCATCTATCTATCTATCCATCATCTATCCATCATCTATCCATGTATGTAATGTCTGTCTGTCTCTCCATCTACCTCCACACACTATTACAAAAAATGAATCGAATTGAGTTTCTTCTTAAATGTTGTGCCCCACCATGGTTGAATAAGGATAATTAAAGATGCTATTTACATTTGCATCAACAATTAATTTTGCTCAAAATGTTTTTCCATCATAGTGAAGAAAGAGCGGAGGCTATATTATGCTTGAAACACTCAACTAATCATGGAACTGAGAACACAAGTCAACGGCTAAAGAGGCTAAGCATCCAATGATTAAGTACATTCTAAAACAGAGGACAACAAAATGTCTTCGAGGAAATAAACAGAAATGACAAACCGTGTCAATTCACCAAATGCTAACAGTTCAGTGAGCACAGTATTAAAGACAACTGTGCAGAAGCGCTGCAGTTTGTGACTGAGAACAGGCGGAGGATGTGGAGTAGCCAAAAATATGAAGATTGCTTGCCCAATGAATACTGATAAGCTGCCATGGTCGCCATGGTTATAGTATTCAGCCAATTACAAGACAGCAATATGCCTCCACTGTCTAAGACACACACACACACACACACACAATAGCAAACGGCTCATTCATAGAGCTGCAGGCAGCCAGCCTACTACATAAAAATTAATATTCAAAAGGAACCTTGGAGTTCACCTCAACCTAGGTGTAAATCATGTCAACATGCTGAATATTTAGTTGAAGCTCTGAGTGAGTACACTTTTGAGTTTTTGCTCATTTCCATAAAAAAGTATTATTATTATTATTTTTATTATTAATTCTAGCAGGAGCAATTCCTCACAAAATAATAATAATAAATAAAATATCAATAAATCTATTTTCTATGTTACAAGTTAAAGCACTGGCTTTTAGCATATAGCGCTGTCTTCTCTTTAGTATCACTAATATTCTTGAAAAAAAAAAAAAAGAAGCATGGCCCATTTCTATCACTCAAAGCATGTGGTATAGCTGTAATGAAAGAAGTGATCTCAAAAATGATCTGCAAACATTCAGCACGACATTCAACCTTTCAACACCACACATTAAATTGCAATGCGGACATTTTGAATAGATTGACTGTCAAGTCCTGGCGCATACAAAGCAAGCGCTGGAAATGTAAAACGAGAGGACACATAACATTATCATAAAAGGGATTATGATGAGTTTGACTGGTGTGCTAAAAACAAAGTCTACGGTTTTGTGTGATGCTAAAATTAGCCTAAAAACCAAACAAACTGTAAACAAACAGGAGAAATATGTCACATTATTTAGCATGACAATTGGATAAAAAAGCAGGCCTTTGTTTTTAACACGCCATTGTTGTCTTGTGTCGAAATCTGAGAACTCAAAAGACAAGGTGACGATGCATTTTCACAGTCAATATCATGTTCTCTTTTTTTTAGTTAACACATAAGGTCTTGTTATTACTAGCATTCACAGACAAAAGCCTAGAAAAAGTAGTTTAGTTTGTCAGGCATTTAAACAAAAGTATATTGTCCCCCTTCCAATAGGTCTATATATAGGTTTTTTCACATTTAGATCTTATCCAATACATTTATCTGTAACATCACAATTTTGAAAAACTAAACTACAAATACAATAATTATACTACTAATAAAAAGAACATATTTAATGCACGCATTTCTTTATTTTGATATTAAAACAACAATTTAGTTTAGAAACGTGTTTAAAGCTGTGGTCTATGTCTTAGATCATCCATTTTAATATTACATAAAGCGTTTTATAATGTTGCAGAAAATATGTTTTTAGTCTATAAAAATGTAACCTCCAACTAACTTGCGTTAGGCCTCTATACCTCATATATTTTTTTATACCCTGGATATATTCATAATAGAGAAGACCTGTATTAAAAATCTGCTGCAAAGAATAACTACAGTATAATGAGAGGGCGTTAAGCCAGACGAAAAGAAAGAAAAAAAAAAAATCTCACACTTGCCAAGTTCAAAAACAAGCGCTTTGAGGACAATGGTGGTGATGTCATGTTTTCACGCGCTCTAAGACAGAGCTGCAGCAAAGCTATGCTTCAAAACGCCACTTCTTTTCCATACACACGCCTTATTCCCACACTTATTCCCCTCAGCAGAAGCAGCGCATATAGCCATCATGCCTGTGAGATATTCACAGCCGTTAGGCTACTGTTCCTGCTCTGGGGCCCGCGTCTGCTGAGGCTGGGAACGGTCGCCACTTTCTAAAGGGATGCAGATGAGTCGGGTGCACTTGACATCTTTTCATGACCCATGTCGCCCCCAGCCCCCCCAGCCCGCCGGCGCTGTCTGTCATATTCTGGATAGGGCCGTGGCATTGCCACTTGCCCTCGAGCGTGGGAATGGGAGCGTCCAGTCGTTCACATCTCCTGCGCTCCGTTTAACGGAATCAATTAAGGAGGACCGACCCCCTCGCTCCCCATGTGCCCACCCCTTTTCATTTTTGTCAGCTCTCTCTATATGTCCTAATTATTTCTGTTTGGGATGCCAGCGCCGTTTCCTGGCCAAAGGCGACCGAGCTGAAATAAATAGTGAGCACGTGGGCTCCTCTCTCTTCTGTAAATTGGTGAGATCATATAAACTCGAATATTATTCATTTAATCTCTGCACGTCAATTAATATATTCTGTTTCTTAAAGCAAAACTCCCTAAGGGGAAAATTAGGCTTAATTTTTTTTTTTTTTTTTGCATCTTTGCGCGCTAGCGATGAGTAGAAAACGCATAGTCTACTTTTCAAGCAACGTGATATTTAAAAAAAAAAAAAAAGCCTTAACATTAAAATAAAACCCCCAAATTCTTGTCTGACATTATGTGTAGCTATCAGCTCTCCAAAGGCACCGACACATGCAATATAAAACAAAATGTATCTTCGTGTCATTAGGCATCCAGAGTTTTCGATGAGCCAGGAGGCAGTTTTTACTTTCGGTTATCTAGCTTTATGAAGTGCAACATACTCATACAGCTAGATAACCAAAGATAACAACTCGCTTCCAATTCCACAACAGTAATCCCCGGATACCTCCGTGTCTTGAGTAAGAATAAATCCAAGTGGAGAAGTTGCTAAAACACAACAAAAATAGGCACGGGACTTGACAATTGTCATTTGTAGTTCTTAAAAGTAGGTATGCTCGCAGCAAAAATAAATGACAGTTTCTTCACAGGGTAATGAGGATCAAAACGGAAGCTATAATCCATTTGACATCGGAGCAGTTAACGTTAAAACAATATGAGAGTTGGAGTGAGGGAGCCTGTCGAATAAGAAGCAGTCATCCTCGCACAGGCCATCATTTGCATTGCAAATTACCTCCCAATCTCACAAAAGGCTCCTTTGGCTCTATTAAATCGTGGCAGCAGCGATAGATATCCCACGGAACCAGCAGCGAGATTGTACAAAGGAAAAATCCGATTCCAGAGGAAAAAAAGTGCACTCGGAAATAACATCGCGTTTGTTTCGGCACTGAATGGAGAGATCTCTCTCTTATTTTTGGCCGAGTGGTGGCAGGTTGTCCGTGCACGGAGGAGAGCGGCAATGCCACAGATCCCTGAGAGCTGCTATGAGAGAGACGAGAGGAGGATTGTGTTGCTGCTGCCAGCGGTCTGAGAGAGGGAACAGGGCCACATCTCGAGGAGTGGGGGGGCGGAGGGGGTAAGCGGGGGGACGGGCTTCCAGTACCAAAATATGGACCAGCCAGAGAAGGTCAAAGGTCTCGGACCACGGGAGTGATGATAATGATGATGACGATGTCGTTAGAAATCTCCAGAGTGCGTTTGCTTTCCTCGTGCAGGTTGAAGCTGCGATCCCACACGCATCATGTATTTTCAGCGACGGGCATATAGGCTACTTGATGGAATATAAATGGCAATGCCAATCACCCTCGATCACGAGGATTTTAGATTGTGCGACTGAATGCATGGAAAATGCTCGGCAGCGACAGGAGGAATCTAGCGATCGTTCCTCTGCCACTGACAGACTACACGCACAGGTATGTTGAGCAGTATACAGCAGATCGCCCTCTAGTCAGAGTAAGGTGATTTCCATCGCTAGTTTACGGCGATGCCCTCATTTTCTGACCACTTATATCAGAATGTTTGTTTTTAAATTGATCACATACTCATGTAACAAGAACTGTAATAGAGTGCAAAACCTATCATTCAAAACGTGATGCTGCTGGCTTTCCAGCATCTGTGTGGGTTTCAGAATGTGGGACTCACAGTACAACCCTCCCTCTCTCTCTCTCTCTCTCCCTCTCTCTCTCTCTCTCTCTCTCTCTCTCTCTGTGTGTGTGTGTGTGTGTATGGACATTGCACAGATAAAAAACGCAATAAAATGATCTATATCACTTATAAATCGTGTCTTCATTTCATTTTCACACTGATGTTTCACTAACTGAACAGGCTTTGAGACAATTGTCACAACATGTGTCAGGTGTTCTACAGGCCTATACAGGATTTCTCACCTTATAGCTCTCTGATTTTAGCCATGCTTATCCAAGGTCAGAAGACGGATATCATTTCTATTTAATCTGATAGGATGGTTTTAGGTGAACCACAGCAGTTTTGAATCATTGGCTTTGGGGAAACTCGCTCACAGCAACAGTTCATTTAAATTTAGAAAGACAAATAATAGTTTGGGAAATCTTTACATAACATCACAGCATTATCCGGGCCTGTGTCACTGCCACAATTGAACACAATTAGAAGAATCTAAACATGGACACAAAGCACTGCTAATATCAACAGGAACAAAACATTTGACTCTTTGCAATGAAAAGCTCACATAAAAGCTAAGCATCAACACATATGTATAAGAACATGTACATATGCCTGCCTTTCCTGAAACAACAACAAAAATCTATTCGTGATTCTTCTTCCAAGAAGATCAACATTACAGTGATTAAATTAGAAGTAACGACAGCTCGCATGACATCTAATAGAAATTTGAGAAGATAAAAAGGGGAACGGATTAATCACTATCTACAACATGAACAATATATATTCCAAACCTGCAACAATAATTCCCTTGCGCACAAGTTAAGTGACTTTGTCACACACTGCTTGCAGTATCACTGAAACTTTGGCCTTGAGACCAGTGCTGTGTTAGATCAGTTCAAAGTATGTTAACACACTGCTCTACAACGTGCTTATTTTACCTCCCGAATAAAGTACAAATTATCATTAAGTGAAATTTATTTAGTCAAAGTCTGTAATGCGACTAATAACACTATTATTCGTAATGGCCATAAGAAAGAAGTATGAGAAGTGTCTCCAGATGTACTCACTTGAGCAAAGGTTTTTTTTTTTTTTTTTTTTTTTTTTTTTTCTAAATTATGTCGAAGTCGACGTGACCAGATGCAACTCCTGCTGTAGGTAAGAAGCCGGCGTGCACGAGGAGCGTTCGGTTTAAAATTGCCGCTAATACTGAGTTGATTACGCGTGCCTCAGCGGCTCTGATTCTCACAAGAGCGCAGTCCAAGCGCGCGAGGACGACAGCTCCCGTATAAGCGAGAGCCAGCGAGAGGGGGAGAGAGGGAGGAGGGGTTGAGAAGTTTCCCATAACCTATTTGTCTGCAGCACCAAATAGAAAAGTGCACTGTTGAGCAGAGAAGGTCGGCATGTTTTTTCCCCCTTTTCTTTCCTTTTCTTTTTTTCATGAAGGGTGTTCGGGAGGGGGCAGTCCTCTCTGTGAAAGAAAGGACGTGCTCTGAAATTCAAACAAGTTCGCCAGGTCTTTTGTTGGACTTGAACTGAGGAGGCATTGTTCCTCTATTGGCGTGGACTAGCCCCAAGTTCCCAGACCAGGTTACGGATTGACTGCGGTAATGAATTTGCTCCGAGCGCTTCTGCCCAACACGTTTTGACTGACGGAACGCAGCGGCAATCTGACACTGAGAGGACATCATTAGCTTGGAGAAAACTTGCACACCGATACGTAATGGCTTGTGAAGAAAAAGAAAAGAAAAGAAAAAAAATATAAAGTCAAATCTTTAAACTTACCATAAGCTCACAAGTGCGCGCGCGCACGCAGACACAGAAAAGGCCACGAAAGGCCATGTTTACGGCCTTTAGGCTACACACAATAACCTACACTGTGTGACAAAGAATTTCACATTTAATTCTATTTTCGCGCCTCTAGTTAGAATTAGTACAACGTGAACTAAAATAGTCTACTTTTAAACAATGCAGCCCATTATTCTTTTGCGCTATATCTGTGTATAATAATGCATAATGAAGAAATAAATAATGATATTGTTTATGTTTTGTGAGTGTCTCATCCGATGTTGATCCTAAAAAAGTGCAGTTGCTATAGTTACCTCCTCTAGCTGTTCGCGATGGTTTTATTTAAACACGCGCTCTGATTTACTTTGAACATACACATAAAAATAGACCTATTTGGCCTTTTTGCAGACCCCGATGCCAGACTTTTTATTTTGACATTTTATGTTGGGGCTTCAAAGCTTAATTAGGTGGTCAGACCCCCCGCCCAAACCCTCACCAATTCACACCATGCATATCGGAATTAATTAATATGATCTATTACCATCATTGCAAAGCGTTTGGTTTTACTCCCATTCGGGTTTCTTCGTTTGGGATTCTCAGCGTTTCCAAAGAATGTTGCTTAAATCTTTTTCTTTCACGTTTCTCAATTATTGCTGCCACTTGTGTTTGACTAAAACGAATTCACGTTTCGATTTTACAACGAGGTCACGTCCAATGACGTAGCAAGCCTATCGGCTACGTGCAGCCATATTTAAATACATCAGGGAAATTAGCGCATCAAATATGCAAATCCCCCCAACATAGCCTTTCTTTCAGCGGTCGGAGTAATTTCCCCTCATCGGCTTCGAGGTGGCTCCTTTCTTTTTTCCCCGGAAGAATATGTAAGTTGCAGCTTTTTACTGAAAGCAAGCACCTTTCTTGACCGTGAATACTGGACGATATATGCAGCAAAGAAGCGGAGACTCTTTGCCAGGGAAGTCGCCCGTCATGCATAATGAGACGCCTGCTCCGCCATTCTTACATCTCCACCGCAGTTGGTCCTTGCGTGTGTATAATTTTTAATATTGATGCATATTTAAAAGGTATATTTGAATTTCCTTTGCATTCACGGTGGCTGTGTGTTGTCTTTATTCCATTTTATTTCCTTCGCATTTGGCAGTGATATGGCTCTTCGCGATGCGGATTTTATATTGCATAGAAGGCTAAAGCATTGTCTCCATTATTGTGCAGTTTCAACCATTCAGAGAAGGTTTAACAATACTTCATAATGTTGTTTTTTTCCCCTTATCCACTCTTTAGAGTCCGTCAATAGATACAAACATTATAAAATGCATATTCAAAAGCATTATGAGCAAACAAAGACATTTGAACGGCACAAAGAGCATTGTGACATTAGCATATCATTAATTTAGACAGATTCTCCTATATTTGACAAAACTGATATTCGCATAAAATCTGGAGTCGTCTATAAGAACTAAAATGAGAAAGTTAAAACCCCGTTTCTGCGCACATCACATTAACACGTAGTAATTAAAATACAATGGTGCATATTTTGTAAATTAATACATAATTCATAAATGAGCATCACATCTTTATTCTCTAGCTGCCTTGAACCACATACATCATCGGTCTGCTAGCAGTCTAAAAAAAGAAAACCTGAAATCACAAAATTAATTGACAAACGATATACATTTCTTTGAACATCATCGACCTCAAAACTTACCGCTAAAGTCATCATTAGGCCTAATATCCATTTCCTATTAATAAACGTCGAGACATGACTCTTAGTCTTGTCCGTAACTTTTTTGCGCAATCTTAGGCATCTCTCCTTCATAGTTCCTACTCGTCTGATCTTCATCTGTAAACCTTTGCTCAACTGATCTGGCACCCAATAGAAGTGGTCAGACGGGCACACGTAAAGATTTACTCCCAATGGGTCAACACACGTGCTCGCATGTTTTCCGCCTAAAACTAACTTAAGACAGCCCTGTTATAGACTACCTCTTGATACGAACACACGTCAATGAGAGAAACAGGACTTACTTGGACTCTGTATGTCCTCATCTCGGCGACTTCGTACGGTTCGAAGTTGTGTAGCACATGTGTGATCTGCTGCGCCTGTTCGCAACACAGCAGGACCGCGATTACCATACTTATGCATATTTAAAACCTATAGAGAAACGGATTTTAAAACTTTCCCACAGCTCATATAAACTATAATGGGAGACAATGACTCACCATTTGTGTTATTATTGGACAATGAAACCGAGCTATTATCTTATTTCATTTTATGTTATTTTTAATGTATTTTTTTTTTATTCTTAGCATCTTAGAAGTAGCCTACATATAAAATCATTAGAATATAGGCTATAGCTATATTTAGTCATATTTCGACTTCGCGGAGAATTCAATTTCAGGGCATTCGGGATGACGAACACCCAATTAAAAAGTAGGCCTGATTTAATAACTTTGACACGGTTTACGGGGCCCATAAAAATAAATGTTTCACACCGAAAAATGAGCAGATTTTGTATCCACTTGGTCCTGCGCATATTTTGGATTCGTTAGCCTAACTCTAGCCTACATTAGGATTCTTGCTTTTGCTTATAGTTTTTTCCCCTTCCAATGTGTTCCTGTAAATCTACAATCCTGAAAGTGAATATCATTCTTATCATCGAGCTAGATAAACACAGATCAGAGAGCTAGCTAAATATCAAATGATCATTTTTTAGCAAGAAAACACACACCTGTAATTCAGCCTCAGTGACGCGCGTAAATGACAGGAACTTGAACATATAAAATGTCTACAGCGTCTAAACGAACCTTATGCTTTATTTCTCATTCTCTCATCGTTTCTCTCTTTTGTTCTTCTTTTTACAACCATTGATATCACCGCTACAGATATAGATATAACATAGAAAATATATGAATAGAGAGTTGTTTAAGTCAATTAAACGTGTGATAGAGAGAGAGGGAGAGAGAAAGAGAGAGAGAGAGAGAGAGAGAGAGAGAGAAAGAGAGAGAGAGGCGCAGAGGGAGAGGCTGATTTCCAGGTAATTCAATACAAAGACATTCACGTTTTCTTTCCATTGTTTAGCTCTGCCGAATAATGCAGTGCACACTTCACAATTAATAGAGAATTATGAATTATGACGGCGGTGGGTTTTTACAAATATTTTATAAACTGAAAGAAAGAAAAAAACTAGGTTTCCCAAACTTCCCCTTTTTTACTGTTAGGCTGCATTGTTATTTTCCGCGTGTAGAGTAAGCTGGTGCTCATTGATAGGCTATACCCGATTTTTCTTAAAGCACAAAAAATAGTCACTTCTATATAAAACTATATTCTAAATTATATTTCAAACTGTTTCCGCGTATTGCCTCAGCCATCGATTCTCTAGAAATTCATTGGAAGTAAGAAATGACATTCGAGTCGCCGTGATGCATTTTCGTGACACGTGGCGACATCTAGCGGCGCAATGCTCTAACGGGAACTGCTGCGGAAACAAATGCAACGATTTTAGAGGGACAAGAGCGATAATTCCATGCGATAACACCATCACAAATTAAAATGATGCTATCGTTATACTTATATTTGATTATGCCCTAGTTAGTTTTTCTCTGTAAAAGCTTCCATCTATATAAACAGACAAAAGCAAACTGATTTTGATACAATGATTTCAAATTGTAAGCAAATACTGAAGTTAATAAATATTGTATCTATTTTTTTTTTTAAATTATAGGAGTTTTGCGTCCATTTCTTTCGTAGACACATTTTTACAATTTTATCTTTTTGGGAAATAAAATCCAGTTTCATGCACACTATTTAACCAAATAGCCTCGATTTGGTAGATTTCTTTGTTGGAGTCGGTTATATATTCGTCGGCCTCAATCATCAGATGACTAATGGCTCTTGTTCTCAATGATGTCCGGTAGCCACTGCGCAGTTGACGGACACCTGGCAACTGTGGAACACACGCTTCCTTATTTAAGCCAAAAGCCACGATTTTTTTACAATATGTTGATAAACAAAGAATCATTACCATTAAATATACCATTTTCTTAAAATAAAATAAAAAGAGACAAGAAAGAAACGATTAAAACTGTCGCAGCACTGATGGCCAAACACGCGGGTTACTCTCGACAGATTATAAACGCGTTCTCAAGATAATGCATTTATGAGCCTTTTTTTTTTTTTTACATTGTCATAACCGTTTTCAAACATATAACACAAAATGGGAATTGTTTAACGATTTCATCTTCATTAAAAAACTCTAAAGTTATTCCACTTGATGATACTTGTCAAAACGCATTTATGCCCCACTTTCTGTTAAACATATTCTCGAATAAAATATCTGAGATGTTCCGAATTTTGCATTGCACTTTATGCACATTCTATATAGCCTATATTTGATCATGGGATCATCTGGAAATTTTCGATGAGCTATTATTGCCAAATTATCCGCAAATGCAACAGACGATTCAAAGATTATAGCTCTTGCATATGGCTGATTAAAAATAACCAAAGGCCGTGTAACTTTAAAAGGATTTTTTTTTTTTTTAATACAGATGCTGCTATTGCATGTTTTCGTTTATTTTCAGCAGAGAGCCACCAGCTCCTTTGCATCTTGAAAACTCTTCATTCATGTCTGGAGTCAGAATGAGCTTATTGGGATCTGTTATGCACAAGCTTTTGATTATTTATTTATTTATTTTTGCATCGTGTTAAGTTTCACAGCGTTCAAGTACTTAACATGTTTGTAATAATATTAGTGATGGGATTATCAAAATACATTTTACAAAAAAAAGCTTCTTTTTTTGCGTAACTACCCAATACCTGTTCATTTGCCGGTTTTACATGTGAATGCAAAAAGTTTTAATCGATAATATAATAACTTCAAACCCAGATTTAATTTGCAGGAAATGTAAACTGCAAATTCTTTCCGTGTAAAAGTGCGCATTTGATTCATCCTCCTTCTTTCGTTTGTGTTCATTTACAATGTATTTTTTGAAAGTGTAACTCAAATGAGAATATCTTCTTGTCCAGCATATAAATGAGAATGACTGATGAAAACGTGTTGATTAAACTTTGAAATAATCTCTTTGTTGTGACTTTTTTCTTGATCGTTATACAGACTTTCACAAACACATTTTAGATTTAACATTTTATCTTGTATATACGACTACAATACATTTAAACTAAGTATAAAAGTTAGAGAACACATGCTAAAAAAATACAAAACTGCCCTCACATCTGAAAAGAATCTATGTGAAATTGGCCTATGCACTGAAAATGTTAGATTTTAGGTACAGGCCAACAGTAATTAAACATAAAGCAGCTAGAAACGTCTTAAATGCAATCAAAACAAATTCAATTAATATTGAGCATAAAAATGAATGCCTAATCGAAGAGTACGAATGTGTTTGTGCAGGAAGCCGATGAACGTCTCATTTAAAGCAGTTGACGATTAGTTCGGTAATCTCTGTATAAAAGCGTGTGAATGCGGTCAGGAAATCTTTTAAAAATTGAACAATGGTGACATCTTGTGGCCAAAAGGATTCATTGTCTCTTCAACAGCCTCTGCTTTTCACAACAATGCTGTTGCATTGGGTCACCTTAACAAATAACTAAATAAATAATTAAATAAAACCCTTTCCCACTACTTTCATAAAATAGCTTACTTAAAAATTAATAAACCATTCCAAACATCGGCATTCAAAAGTCGACGCTCACAGATTAAATCGATAGGCCTACTAAATATGATGAGCATACAATTATCGAGCTAATTCTACTAATGAAGTATGTCTGTTAGGTTTTTAGCTGGAATTTAAAGAATAAACATGAGCGGGAGCTAAACATATTTTCCATGAAAAACAGATGACAGGTAAGAAGCTCCCTCTCCTGCTCAGGAGGGATGAATGACTCTCAGGTGTTGTATCAACGCACATCGTTGCACGACCTTTTATTTATTTATTTTGGAGTGACCATGCTTAACAAACAATATTTACCCTTAAAACAGAATCAAATCGAATGAACGTGTATATTAACCATATTAAAAGTTTGCTTAACCATTTTTGAGCTCTCACCTCCCTCAAACATGAAAAGATTTAACCTACCAATGTTCACTGCCTTGTGATTTGTTTGTTTGTTTGTTTGTTTTTCCCGTTACTTTTTGGTCTCTTTATGTTACTCTGTCTTCCAGTATTCCTTTAAGAGGGGGTTGGCTGTTGTTGACGTTTTGCATCCTTCAAACTCAAGAAAATGCCCAAAGTTCATCAACTACCACGCTCTTAGCTTCCGGTTTCCATATATGGACTGGCCACTGTATACGCGACAGAACGCCCATGAAAGCTTTCTGATTGGCTTAACAGACAGTCTGACCTCTACCACTTTTTATTTTACGTTTACAGACCCGTGCTATCGTACATTTTCGTGCGATATATTAGGAGAGTTCGTTTAATTATTATTATTATTTTTTTTAGGAATCAGGGTTAGGATCATTTTCTGTATGAAGGCTTACAACCCAAAAAACAAACAAAGAAAAACGTTAACAGAAATGGAGTAGCCTACATTCCACATAGGCTACTACACTTGACATTTATGTCAATGAGATATGGCAATTACTTATTACTGAAAAATAAATAAATAATATAAATGTTCTTAGCGGTTTAATGAACGTGTGAATAATGAATATGATCTATTTTTTATTTTTTATTTAGAAAAGTCACTTGTGTGTACACCTCTATTTGATAATATAGAAAACAGGCCTACTAGTAGCTTTTGCTACATAAAACATAAAATGCTCATATGCTTGATGCTCATAATCAAATTTGATTTAGAGACATTGGCTACAGACAATTTCACAAGGCTATCTTGCAATCAAGGTGAGAGACGGAACACAACAAAAACTACACCAGGACGTCTGAGTAACTAAGAAAGCCAGTAACTTTACTGAATTCTCTGCAAAATACAAATACCTTTTTTAAGTCCCAGCAGGAGAAACAATTTTTATTCCATACATTAATTTTTACTACATACAGCTGAATCAAGTCCCTTGAGATACAGAGATGTGGTTTTAATTTAATGACATCTTGTCTTCAAGTGGCGACAAAGTCCAGCTTGTGCCGCTGAAAGCCTCTTTCTCCTGGTTAGAAAACAAAAAGAAACTTTTTCCAACCTTACCCATTGTAGGTTTATACAAGCTACATTTGTTACTACAGAATTTTTCAGCATTTTTTTTTTTTTTTCATTTTTTTTTATTTTGTTATTTATATACTTAATGGAAACAACACTCGAGAGAGAGAGAGAGAGAGAAAGAGAGAGAGACAGAGAGAGACAGAGAGAGAGAGAAAAGATCAACCAAAAAAAAAAAAAAAAAATCAATAAAAAAAGAGAAAAGAATAAGAAAAATAACCGGAGAGTCATATATGGACAGTTGAAATCTATATAACAAACAATGGCATTGTTTCACAATACTGTACACTCGTTAGTTAGAGGAGAATGTTCCCAATTCTTAACAAGACCATCTCATTTGAAGGTAATCTGAGGCACTGGGAGGGTGAGTCAGAGGTACCAGCCACTAGCATGAACAACTTGTGAAGAAACACAATGGTCTCAAACCCAGAAAGGATAATGGATCGGCAAACAAAAAACATCACTTTTTGTCTTTGGTAGAAAAAACAGACTAACGTATGTCCGGTCAAAATCACAGAATGCACAATGATAGATATGTATAACAATTGAACAAAACTAGTCACAATCCACTAAATGATGACACAAGCTTACACAAGCAGTCATGAGGTATCTATGACTGTGCTGTCTTATATTATAAAATCTTCAGTGCAATGTCGATTAATGTGACACTGGAAACTTTAAAAGATTTTGAATACTCCAGACCATAGTGGAGATCTGGGCAAGTATCCTGTGCTTTAAAAAAAAAAAAAAAAAAAGGGGGGGGGGGCATATATTTATGAGTGTGAGTTCAATTTCAAAATGTCAATTCTGAATGTTTTTGCCCCTGAAAGACTCAGTCCGGTGAAGGAAACAAAGAAGGGAAAAAATTAACGTGTGCAACTGCACATATCCCCTGCAATGGGAAAAATTGTTATGACCATATTTTTTCATCATATATATTCATATATTAGAAAGCTATACACAAGCATGTTAATTTCACAGATTCTTTAAAAAGATTCTTAATATTATTATTCAATATACTTAGAAATACACATTTAAAAACAAAACTTCTACAAAGAGAGAGATAGAGAGAGGAAAAAAAAAAAAAACATTGAGCAAAGCAAGGATTCACTGTCTCAGATTTCATGGCTTATGGTTGAAAAGCCCAAGGTTTCTCGTTCTTTTACTATCATTTCTCATATAAGCAAAGCTATCAAAACACATTCTGGCTCTTATAAACTACAAAAAGCCACAAAAAATGCTTTGCATTGTATTCCTTTTTGATATGAAAATAGAAGCAAGTGTATCATACTTTTTTTTTCTCTTTTTCGTCTTTTAATACTGAACAACAACTGCAAGTCCTAGGTTTAAATGTCATCAGACTGAAGTAACATGGCTCTTAATTTAAAGTCCTTCATCTCTGTCCTGCTATTTTCTTTCCTTCAGCAGGAGAGTTTTTTTTCCTGAAATACCCACTCCCCCATAACTTAACCGAGGAACCTGCACATAGATCTGTACAATCCTTCGAAATTCTTGCATAACAGTTTTGTTTGTGTGAAATCAGCAATATTTACCAACCTTGACCCTTCCCCGTGTCCCAGCCTTGTCTCTATATGTACAATACGTTGAACCTGCAACATGACATTGTCACCCATAACATACATTTAGCGAAGGGGCCCTCTGAAGAGAGTGGCGCTAAAAAAAGGAATCTGTACATATTGTACTGGTACAACAACTCAAGTGCTAAGCTGTCACCTCTCTGCTGTGCTGACATCACTGAGGCAAGTACTTTACAAAGGGGGGGGGGGGGGGGGAGAGATCCAAGAGTACCTGACACTTTTTGTTGGTTTGTTACTCTGCATACATGTACACCTACACAACGTGTAAATATATATGCATATATGGTAATATTCTTTACATTGTATTCCACACACTGCACAAGTTATGCATAGTAGCCCGCCCACTAAACCCTCCCCGACCCGGTTCTACTAGTCCTCCTTCCTGTTTCCCTCCCTGAAAACCCATCAATCACAACAATATGTATATCAGACACACTCTGATCAAATAATAATAATCAAAAAAAAAGAGAGCGAGCACTTCCTCCCCTCTCCACAGCAAATCAGAGAAAAAAGGAGAGCAATGATTGTGACTAGTCATAAACGGCAGAGAGAAAGCGAGAACGTGTGAGGCGCCGCGGATCCACGTCGCTTCGCGTGGGGAGGTCAAGATCGAGGACGGGGCAGTCCAAGGGGGCATCGCTTATCATGTGGCCCACCCCTCCGAGAGGCGGACGCGCTTGATGGATGGACTGTCTTGCTCGTCCAGGCCGGGCCGGCCCAATCCTAAGGGCGAATGGAAGTCGGGACGGTGATCGTCGCGGTCGCTGCCCTCGTGCGAGCTGCCGCAGCTGCTGAGGCTGTCGGCCGGGGAGCGGCCCGAGTCCTGTCGCCCCTGTGGGGGCGGGCCCTGGTGCTGCTGGTGGGACGGTAGCGGGCCGTAGCCGCCGGGCGTGGTGCTGCTGGATCGATCTCTAGGAGGAGAAACAGGTTCGGACTTGATGTGCAGGCTTTGAGTAGAGGGCAGGGAGAGATTTGAACCCTGACATAAGTGAGTGCTAGAGCAATTTCTGTAGGAAGGAAAGGAAATGAAGGGGGTTACGGATCGGAACGAGTGCACTCATGCACTCTTGTACACAGGTGGCAAAGACACAATCAAATCAGTGACATTTGTCTAACGTGATTATTGCAGAATGAAAACGATGAGCTTGGAAAATAAAAGAGAAGTTTATTCTCTGTATAGTGACAAAGGAAGAGTGAGAGAAAGTTGCACATATCAAAGGTACACCATGTAACTTATCTTTGTTCACAATTTACAAAATTTAAATAATGAGTAGGGATGTAATGATTCACTCAACTCACGACGCGACAGGATTCACAGGATTTTTGTCTTTTTTGACAAAATGACATTTAAGACTAGGCTTTATACATTTACATTTATGCATTTGGCAGATGCTTTTTTCCAAAGCAATTTAGTATATAACGAAACTAAATTGAAATTTTAAAACAAATCCTAAATCAAATAAATAAATAATGCAAATAAAAGAAATCTCTTCAAATGAGCACATGAACAGGATGTTCTATTACAGCTTGAACTATCTGTAACCGTTTAAAATTAGAGGCAATACATACAGCATGAGCAGTTTTTTTCCATGTGAAGCAATAGAATGTTCTGACTTTAGCTTTGTCAAACTGTTCTCCATAAAACTTCACAACAGCAGATGGGGCTGCATGAGAACGCAAATTTGCTGTCTGACAGCAGGTGGCGCTTATGGAACAGCAGCAATGCAGCACTTCCTTGGTTACCGCAGTAAACAAAGCAGATTCACTGCATTTCAATGCATTTTAAAGTAGCCATCTAAACTTATCTGAACGCAGTCAGTTCCCCACAACTATACATTCGTATAAACCCGCCTCCAAACGTATCTCGATTCTTTTTGCATCTCAACCGCTTTTAATCATTTTAATCGGTTTTCTACCGCTTCCGGGTGCATCGTTACATCCCTAATGATGAGCCAATACATCATCAATCCTTCTTCCAAAATGTGTTTTGTCTAATATGTTTATATTTTAGGCCACAAAGAGCGAGAAAGGCTGACATGGAGCATGCTAAGTCTAGAACCTCCAGAGAATCACCAGTTTTAAAAAAACAAAACAAAACGCAAAACAGAGCAGATTCTCCAGGCAAAAAGAATACATGACAGAGCTCGTAACAAAACCAGAATCAACACTAGCTTGGCTTTTTGAATTGCAGAGAACGGAGGGATATGAAATGTTGTAAAAGCGATGCGGAGATGGTGTTTATCATAATCATCCGCAATGTTCTTCTGAAAAAAAAAAAAATCCATGAAGTTTTTTTTTAACCACTAGAGGGCCAAAAGTTAAATAGTGTACCTTTAAGTGCATAAGGATTAAAATAGGCTATTTGATGTGTGTATTGGTAATTATATGTGTGCGTTTGGACTCACCCCAGCTGACTGAGAGCAGAGTGCTGCATGTTCTGGATCTGATGTTGCTGCCATCCGCTCATTGAGCCCAGATGCAGAGTGTTGGCACTGTTGAAGCCAGATATAGAGGACAGATCTGCACTGCTCAGAGAATATTCTAGAAGAGAACACATGAGCATGGTTATTATTTGCATCCTAAAAAAATTGGTGCTGCTTATTCGGCTAACAATGTCTCCGCCTGCTGGAGAGACGGAGCTATTACACAGAGAATTAAGGAGATTCTGCATTCATTTAGTCTGAGTTTAATAAAGTAATGTAAAGAGAGCTAAATAAATAATAAAAAAAACATAAGAATGATTTACAGTAAATACAGTAGTAGTAGATCAACAAACAGTATTTTAGATTGATGCACTAATTAAATTATATTTATAATAAACTATAACCTATAAAATATAAATCAATAAACATTAAAGTTACTCAATTTAATGGTATAACAATAAAAAAAATCTATTCCTCTATATGATATAATGATATGATATAACACTTAATTGTCAGACAAGTCTGAAATTTTTCTTGCATGATGGTAAAAAAAAACAAAACAAAACCTTTGTAAAACATTTTAAAAATTCTGATTTATCATTCTCGTTCTCTCATTCATTCATTCTCTCACGTCAACACAACATGTATGCATTGCGGTGCTCTTGTAAACGTGTGTTGGAGATTAATATTTTGATTAATAATTTGCCTGGAAAATGGTAGTTGCATAGGCTGTCAATAGAGGGACAGAAAGCTCTCAGATTTCTTTAAAATGATCTTCATTTATGTTGCTTATGGGTTTGGAACGGCATGAGGGTGAGTAATTAATAACAGACTTTTCATTTTTAGGTGATCTAACCCTTAAAGATGTGAAATGTGTATATAATGCAAAGTAGACTCATTGTTAGTGTATTGGAGGTACCTACCAGTACCATATGAGGTGGAAATGGCTGATGGGTAACCGCCCATTCCCTGCCCTGGTAGAGTGGGTGTCGCTACAGAAACCACGGGGGTAGCCAGTGACTGTGCAGACTGAGAGTTGTTTATTCTCTGGTTCTAGGAAGAGAGCAGAAGAACACATATAGATGACTTGTCACTTGTCAAGAGATTTGAATATCTTCATCAAACAAATGAGGGAGCATCGCCCACCAAAATAATGAGGGGAAAAATAGTCATTTGACATGAAGCACCACTGAACCTTCTCAACCTATGATTTGCAATCCCTCATAGGGCACTTGGTCGCTATAGAAACTCAAGGTCTCCAAGGCAACAGAACTAGCAAAAAAGGTGGAGGTGTTTTTCCTCTTTTGTCGTGCGGGCATGATGACTGAATGATGCGACAGAGATTAAGAGAAGCAGAAATGGACATGGAGGGGTCAATAAGAGCTGAGAACGAGACGACTCTTATAACCACTAGATGTCACTCTGGAGCTTGGTTGTGTAGATGTTCCTAATCCGAAATTGCATTTAAGCACTTTTACAGGTCAACACGTGCATCTCCCTTTTGGCATTAGAACAATAAGCTAAACTATATCAGAGCACACACTACTGGTCTGACCATTTTATGTGTATGAGGATGACAATCTATTTGCCTATGTCATCGGTTTGAGTGACAGTGTCACTTACCAATAGAAGGTCAACATCCTCAGACTGACGGCAGTAAAGGGAGGGCGATAAATCCAGAATTAGTGCCATTGGCTGAAAACGGCAGTGGAGGCTGATGGCCGTCTATGACACTACGTGAAACTACAGATGGGTACTTCACCAAACAGGACCAACGCTGCTGAGGAGACTAACTATGATGTTTCTAATAGAACTCTAAGCTGTGCTGATTGGATTCTAAAAGTACTGGAGAGAGGAAATGGGAGGAAAAGGGAGGAGAACCATGGAGGATTACAGAGGAACCACGACGTATGGTTTAATGGATGTGGTACCATCGTGGCTGTTAGTAAAATTCAACACAACACTCTTTGGTTAACTTACAATGGAGGGCATGTTGTTCTTGGCCCCAGGTGGGATGAGCACTCGGAGGTCAGGCTTACGGCTGTTCATCCCCAGGTTCACTGGTGGAGGGGACTTGGCCTGCATGCTCTTGTTCATTCCTCCGGAGGACACCAGAAGTCCTGGAGAGTTACGGTGGTTTCCATAGCCATTTCCTAATGACAGACAGAAAGGGAGGGGAAAAGGCGTTAGACGCAACAGAGCCAAATTGAGTACATCAAACTTTCACCATGCCACACAATTTAAGCACGCTTCATTTCACTCTCTCGCCTGCACCAGAATGCACCATTTCCAGCGCCATCTACTGTGAAGCTTCCATTCAACCCTGTCTGCAGCTCTCCACACGGTTCCAGCGAGCCTTCACCACATGCAGCCATTAAACACTGTTTTATCCGTTCTGGTGTATTGCAACCATCTTTCACCAAGAATGTGCTCTTTCAATTCAATGTTTCCACACCATTTCACACAACTTTCACCTCCACCACCACTCATTCATTTGTACCAAGCACTTGGTAAACACACCCTCTCATTCACCCTCCATCAAATCAAGCCAGACTAATTCAGCTACCCCAAATCACCCCGTCACGCTCAGATGATTTTCACTCATGAATCATTATGTCATTATGATTCAAAATATGTTTTTGCGTCGGCCTCTGCACGAGTAAAAAGATCCAAGCTCTCAATTCAGCTGATTACAAACTACATAATTTTGTCACAAGATAAAGCAGATTTGTTTTAAAAACAGTCATATTTTCACTTTGAGACTAAGCAGAGATGAAATACAATTTTATTTATTTTCTTAATCAAAACGATTGGCTGCATTATCACCCGTAACCTCACAAACCCCCATAAAATATAAAAATAAATGACAAAAATCTAATATATATTAAGTTTCAGAGATTTATATAAAGTAAAAAACAAAATAAAATTAAATAATACTGCTGGAGGTAAAGCTTCACAGTTGTGTCACCTACTTTTATTTGTCAACACCATCTGATACTTAGGAAAACATTCTCTTTTAAGAGACGAGGAGAGGTCGAGGAATAGTCGTATGTACAGCTAAATGGTGGTAGCGAGGCGTTTGGACAGTGGCTATGGCCGATTCATGACAGTTTCAGAGCAAACTGTTGCAGCATCATGGAGTTGAGAAATGAAAATATAGAGTGTGGGTAGATAAAGAGAAAGAGAGATGAGGCTCATTTGTTCCTATCGTGGTTTTTGCGGTAAGGAGGCAGGTGTTCGATGAATAGACACAAGTGGCATTGGTGACTTGGTTTTTTAAGAGCTGATGTCAAATGAGAGCAAAACAGTAAAACAAAAAAAAATCTTTAGGTAAAATATTTTGAAATATGTTCAATATTATCGTTATTATTGAGCAGAACATTACTATTTTTGTCCCAACACTTTATATTAATTAAAGTCATTTCCATATTTGGAATGAATAAAAAACCGGGGAAATCCAAAACATTTATGCCTGCTGTCACAGACTAAAATGCAAGTTTGAACCGAGAGCAACTTGCATTGACGTATCTTAAAATATGCCATTGCCATTGTTTTGTCTCAGTATGGCTCCCTATGTGTATTTTCCTAAGGCACATTTATAAAACCTACTTAAATGTCCTAATTTAACTAAGGCCTACTCCTGGCTTAATCTAGGCCCTGTCTGTGAAACCAGGCCTTAATGTACACATGAAATATTAGAATGTATAATATGAGGGAGAAAATGGATTTTGAACGATATCCCAGTCATTTCAAGACCCTTTATTTCAACTGTATAGGATCACTCCCAGTCCCATCTGGAGCACAATGGGAAGGTTGCCACTATCACATCTCATTTCTCAAGGCAGCAGTCTCTATGAATGACATAAAATGCATGGCCCTTAACTACTGACAGTGAAGGTCGTCATTTGGCAATCAATGATAAATACATGTGTGCACATGTGGCTTTCTCTTACGACTACCAGAAGTGGATCAGACAAGCAATCTTTATTCCTCATCCACAATTGCTAACCCAACTTCATCATCTCCAAAGAACCAGAGGGGTACATTATACTGGAAAAAAAAAAAAAAAAAGAAGTACGGAGTCTTTGTTTCAATCCAAATCCCTCTTTTTTTTGCTTTCGAGGGGGAAAATGTGGAGTGCTGTATGGCTTTTGCCACTTAAAAGAGGGTTAGGAATTATACGGTAGACATAAATGAATTTCCCAATCATACACTCGAGAGGAAAACTAGACGCAGATGTCGTCCTCGGCAATTTCGCCCTGGTGATCTTTCTTTAATTTGAAGGAGATGGTTTTTGTTGTTTTAAAATGAGAAGTCTTGAAAGCGCAATTTGCACGATTCAAGAAAAATAAGGAGGACATGAGCCGGGAACCAGGAAGAGTAACTGTGATTGTGAGAGATTGTGTTTGTACAAGTGTGAGCGGGTGGATGTATGTGCCATGTGCACTGATGCATTTCCTGTCTCCTCATACACAGTGAAGTACAGGGCTCGAAAAACAGCTGGCTGGAGCTCTTCTCTAAACACTTAAACAGCCACACTTCATTGTTCGCAGTGGAGATGAGGAAATAAAACTGCATTTGATCCTCTAAAAATACATTTCCACACTTATTGGAATATAACGGGCTCAGTACAAGTAGAGCTCAATCGAAAACACTCGTGCTGATTACCACAAAGATTTATTTCAACTCATCCTCGCTTTTCTTTCGCTCGCTCGCTCTCTCCAAAAACAACAATGACAACAACAAAACGTACAATTGAAGTGAATGGGGGAAATTCATAAACACTCACTGTTTCCATACTATAGCAAGATGACATAAACAATGTGCATGTTAACAATTTCAGTGAGATTTTTTTTTTTTTTTAATTAACATTTGTATTTAAAATTTCCATGTAAAGTTATAACTTTGAAGCAATGCCATAAACTACAATGATTTAATCATCTTAATGGATCAAATAATACACACGATGTAATAGATGAATTAATCTAACTGTTTTTATAAAGTTATAAGCTGCACATTTCTGTTTTAAAATCTTTCAATCTGCTTTCTTTGACCCCATTCACTTCCATTATAAGTGGCCCCTTTCATTACCAGCATGTAAGCTTATACTCAGCATCATGTCACATATGCTGTTGATTGAACTTAACTTATACCTTGTTTTGAAGCCAAAATGTTCAAGTCTTTAAACAAAATAACTAGGGCCATATGTAATGTTTACTGAAAATCTATTCATTTTTAACTTTTTAGGTTCAATCGATCCGACAGGTATGGTAGATAATGAGAAAATCCAAACACTTTCAGTAATTATCACCACACAAAAGTACTGAGAGGGAACAATTCATAGAGACCGGCCTCTGTTCTGCTCTCGTAACCATAGAAACTTCTGATTTCATGATGTGTGCAGGTTAATTAAAGAGGCCAGTACAGTACACCCTGAGCCACTCGTAAAACACATGGACACATCCCGAGATGTATTCAACAACCGGGGCGCTGCCGTCTGTGATTAGCAATACCACGCAAGAGTTAAAGTGACCCGTCGAGAGCAGGCAGACGGAGACGGCGAGTTCAACTAAGGACGTGTGCTAGACACTGGTGATGAATGAGCCACGGCGACTTGATTTATGGATCAGAAGCAGCACAGCTGGGATTCAGGTGGCCAATAAGTAGCACAAAACTCATTTATCTCATGCTCTTCAACTGATTTTTTTTACAGTTGCTTGAAAACGGCATCTCAGATTTAAAACCAGTGCGCTATAGACCTCAACAGTGTCCATCTTCTGACTCATGCTGTTTCCCTTGCAAAAGCCACACAAGTCTCTTCCCTGTGCGTTTGTGGCCCAGCTATCGCCCTCACAATGGGGAAGTGCTAAAATTACAGCTGCCCAGAAACGAGTGGTCCCCTCCTCACACACAAATCGCCTGATGTGTACACATGATAAAGGAGCCGATTCTATTTCTGGGGCTCCGCAGAGGAGACATAACTGTAAATGGGCTTGGCCTAACTTTCCACTCAGCGTCAAAGCGAGCTGACCGGCCAGTGTGGTTAAGCGCACGCTCGCTTTCCCTGCAAGTTGGACCGTCTCTGTGTTTGTTGATTTGGTGTTGAGGTTTCAGGCCAGCCTCGGTTCTAGCAACTGAAAGAATTGCACACGCACCGCTACTTCAATGACCCGTAAACTGCAGAGGTGTGGTTGGAGCTAAGGTGTGTAAGCTGCTAATGAACAATAAAGAAGCACAGAGAGAGAAAACTCAATGGACTTGCTATGAGATTCCACCTAAGAGACCTAGAAAAAATAGACTGGCCACTTCACTTTCTCGTTTGTGTTGGCTGACCTTTCCCTATCTCATAGCACAACCCATATGTCACAGATACATAAATACACATAGCAGAGGATCTGCGGTTGTCTGAGAATGCCAGGGTGCCAGCTAAACAAATAACTGTCTGCGACAAACATCATACCATGACATATAGTCAAATACAGAAACTAAATATATATATATATATATATATTATATATATATATATATATTACTGATCAAAAGGTGGGGGGGTTGTCTGCGTTTGTTTGATAAAAAATACAGTAAAAACAGTAATATTGTGAAATATTATTACAATTTAAAATAACTGTTTTCTATTTTAATATATTTGTAAAATGTAGTTTATTCCTGTTTATATTTCATATAATCAATGTTAAATCAATGCCTTTATTGTCACTTGTGATCACTTTAATGCATTCTAGATGAATACAATTATTAATTTCAGTGCTTAACTAATTTATTAGACCACCACCTAATGTAAGGTGCCCTAAAACTAAAAGTATTGGTGATTACTAAAATCATTTTTTATGTTTCTGTAATGGTTAATCCACTAGTATGGTCAAGCTCTTTAGTCACAGTAGTGTTTCTAACGCTAAAATATAATTTTGTAGGCATTTAATGGATTCAAAGACTGTTGCTAGTATATAAAAACAAGGCCAGCAAAAATGTGATTTGTTATCAAGGCCTATATGAAGACTATATTTTCTTGTTATTATGACAGGTGGTCTAATGAATTTGTTAAGCACTGTACATATATAATTAAGAAAAAAATCTGCCTTTTTTTTTTTTTTTAAAGAAGGATACTAAACATATTGGAATCAAGAGGTAACTAAGGCTACCAGAAAAGAGAGAAAAACAGACTCATGAATATTCATGTCATATTCACTATTACAGCATTAAAAGGCCGATTGTTTCATTTGACTCTCTTCAACTCTTGTTTCCAGAGTTGTGGCCTACATCAACTCCACACTGTGCCCTGTGTTAGCCTGTCGTCGGCACAATGGCTGTATTCGATGGCTGTAGACCTTGAATGTGGACAGCAGGGTCACACCAACAAGTGGTACTTTTGTGCATTCGAGACAGTGAGGAGAGGGGGTCAGTTGACAGATCTCACCCTCACCCTCATACAATGGACCCCGGGCCAGACAAGGTTACCCAGCTGTGTCTAAAAAACCCGGAAGCCAAGTTCAAAACATCTACTGTCCCGCTTTAAATATCCAAGCCATGCTTCTGCAGTGACCACTGGTTAGTGGTTAAGACTGGCAGAACCACATACACACACATGCAGACACAAACAGACGTGCAGACAAACACACACACACACACACACACACACACAAAGATGTCTACATATACCCAGAGACTCTGAGGCAACCACAAGTCAAAGCACCAATCCGGCTGCATAACTATTGCTTTCAAGTGGATTGTTCTGGTATATAGAAACTCATATACAAATTCTCTGAAAGGACTGGGCTACTAGATGGAAAAATATTCCAAGTACGTTTCACTCCAAACATACGATAGGCCTTATCCTACAAAAGACATAAAGCAGAAGTGCATGGTGAGACGGGAGCTATGTGTGCTATCATTTTAAGACAAGAGCTGAAGCAAACAAAGGACATGGCTCAAACAGAGCAGCATATTGCTAATGCCGATGTTTTACCTCTTTACTAAAAAAAGCTGATATTTACAAAGCTTACAGGGACAAACAATCACTATATTCTTGAAGAGCATGCAATAAGAGCATGTGCATGCGATTTCACCAAACCTGACAAAAAAAGAAAAAATGGTTTAATACTAATATGCACTAAAAGGTTTGGGGTCATCAAGATTTTATTTATTTAATTTAATTAATTTCTTTAGGTTAGAAATCAATGCTTTTTTTCAGCAAAGACGCATTAAATTGATCAGAAATGACAGATGTTACAAAGGATTCCTATTTCAAATAAATCATTTTCAATTCCACAAACATATTAACTGCCTTCAACATTGATAATATTAAGAAATGTTTCTTGAGCACCAAATCAGCAAATCAGAAAGATTTCTGAAGGATCATGTGACACTGAAAACTGGTGTAATCGCCGCTGAAAATTCAGCTCAACAAGTTTTTGATCAAATAAATGCAGCCTTGGTGAGCATAAAAGACTTCAAAAACATAAAAAAAAATCATACGGACTCCTAAACTTTTGTACATGCTAATATACATGCTAACACAAAACAACTATTGTTATTAGCAAGTATTTTCAAAACCAAATATTTTCAGTTACTGTGGCTGTTGGGTTTGAACCCATCAAGTTCAGTCCAGTTCACTTAATGACTAAAGTCTGCGAAGAACTGACTGCGAATACAAGCCCAGCTTATACAAACATAACATTCTGCTGAACATTTGCGAGGCTGGTTAGTGCTGGAAGAGAATTCGTGCAGTTATTGGCTGAGTAAAAGTCATGATTGAGAGGGAACATACTGTAGTATGTGGGGATGCCGTCCTTACCAGCACTGGTGCCCGCGCCAGTGGAGAGATCAGTGCCCATCAGACCACCTAGCATGGGAAGAGAAAGACAGACAGAGAGAGGGAGATTTCAGTCACTTCATTCCAGCTGACATACACATCCTACCACAAAATCTTCCTTCTTAAAACTGTCAGTTCATTTATTCAAGTCCCTCACGACACAGAGACCTTCCTCCCTCCCAGCACGTTTCAGAGCAAGGGAGACCGAAAGACAAATATAAGGTGACAGAGACGTGTGTGTGTGCTTGTCTGAGAAGAACAAAACACTGTCCTTTTCCACCTCAGCACACTTTTCTGAGGAAGCGATGTGGCCGACGGGGCTCGTCCGCGGTGTCCAAGAAAAATTACACATTTTTATTTTTAAGCATGCAGGGGAGCAAGTGTGGTCAGAGGAGAGCAGGCTGGGCCAAAACTCATATTTAGCTAAGCGCTCCTGGAATACAGACCTGATTGCATCAGGAGAAAGCAGTTTTAATGACAGAGCTGTGGTTGAGAGACTCTGTCTAATGAAGCAAGGCAACACAACAATTTAGAAGAACCGGTCAGGATCGTGCTGTACGCTGTAAGAACCTTTTAGGGGTTCCCATCATGGGATAATTTTATGAATTTCTTTTTAATTTCTTAGTTTTAATTCACTATTTATTTTAATAAAATTTTATGATTTAAACAGCTCGTAAACATACTTTATCACTATAAAAAATAGTGAAATAACCCATTACACATGAAAGTATTATACAATTATTTGACACACTTCTCCTTATAAAAGCTTCTTTAAAACTGAGCCAAGAACACTTGAGTTCTACATAAAACCCTGAACCTCATTGTCATAGGAAAATACAGACAAAAGGACAGAAGAAAATAGGGGAATGCTGAGTATTAAATTAATTATTGGTAATGCTATTCAGTATGCGTGACAGAAAATTTGTAACTAACTTTAATACTATCTTAATCATTATTATATTTAATAGTATTTTTTTAAACATGATTTTGTCATGTCAGCTGAACAGAAAAGTTGCTTCAGAGGCAATGAAAGTTACATTACATTTTTTTTTTCCAGTCACACTATGCACAATATGATATAGAGGATATGCACGTGTTACGTTCACTGAGTGGCAAAAAGGCTGAGTAGCAGTGTGAATGCCGCGAAAAACACAAAAAACACATCTAAAACGGGAAAGAGCTTTGTTATTTACTGTACAAATGCATTTGAATTGAAATCTGAGGTGTATTTTTTACAGACTGAATATAATCTCTTCTCTCTTCTGCATAATTGGATGTTTTTAAATAAACACTGATGCAAACTATACAAGTTTTAGGGCTGGACGATATAATATATAACATTGAGAATTTAATATAAGCGATCACCCAGATTTAGACCTACCTATATTGTATTTATATAAAGTGTGCACAGGCAAATTTGGTTTGTGCATTACCCCAACGTCGCATCAGGCACATATTTAAGGAAACACGGTTCCTTGCTCCATGTCAATGTCCATGGATCACTGGATCTTCAACACTATCTCACGACCAATTCGTATGTATGTTACGAGTTGGCTAATAAGTATGAATTTGTACGACCTTATTCGATGAATTCGTACAATTTGTCTAAACTCCAGGGATGGGTAGATTTAGGGGGAGGGTTGGGTGTAGGCCATTCGTACAAATTCTTACAAATTTGGCAACTCGTAAAATACCTATGCTAACAAACACAAATCTGTACATGTGAGGTTGTATGAATTAGCCACCTCATAAAATACGTCCAAACGGCAGGGAGATCGGGTGGGATATTTGGAAGGTTGCAAGTTAAATCCATATACTGTATGTGGTTTTACCTGCACTAGGTGGTCTGTGTGTGACCCCGGGTGACATGCTGTTTCTCTGAAGGCCATGGTGGGCCAGTGGAAGCAGGTTATGATTGCCTGGGTAGATCTGGTTATTCACGGGGATGGGCATCTCGTAGGTGGAAGAGGGCACCGCCTGGTTGGAAACAGAATCAGAATATACCTTTAAAATAATTAGTAACATAAAACACAATAATAACGGAGAAAACAATAAGTTAAATGCACTGAGTACAAAGGCGTTGCGGGGGAAACAAGGCAGAAAATAGATCAAATTTCAATGTGAATACTCAACATTTTGCAAAGGTCGAAAAAAGTATTTTTGTGACAAATATATTGCATGCAATGTCATCAATTCTTAGAACTCCTGAGAAGTATTTCTGTCCATTTTCTCTGTTATCTTCCCTAACTGGCTGAGATAACTCTAAATCTCTGTAAATCCTCTTGTCCATTTCACTCCAAAATACACAGGCTTAACCTTGAAGAGAGTCCTTCCTCCTTCATATTATGTTTTTTTTTAAGGACAAAATAGCCCCTAATTGTAGACATGTGTCCTGAGGGTCTGTAAGTGCTCATCTGGGAGAGCATCAACTGACAGGAACTGAAGAAGAGCCTCTCGCTCTTTCTCACTCTTTCATTCTTCATTAACTCACAAGGCTACAGCAATCATGGCTTGAGGCTGCCAAATATTTTCTCTCCGCAAGTGAAGGTCTTGGTGGGCACAGCTTCACTTTTGTTAGGTGTTCATTTTTCCGTCTTTACCTTCATGTTCTGTTTGCAGTCTCAGAGACCCTAAGTCCTTTTAATAGCTTGAAAAATATTAGTTTGATGCTTCATGACATTTTTTGAAATTGTATGAGAACGAATTTATAAACCAAATTCTACACCAATCAGTTATTGTACATTGTGTTTTTTCCAGGGGTCAAATAGTCAAATATGTTACAAGATCACATTCCTAAAAATTGCATATCTACTTTCTGACAAAACAGATTCAATAATATCAGCCTAATTTAAGTAGGTAAAACAAAATGTATTAAAAGTGAAAAGAAAATGAGAGGTTAACATCTAAATTACTACTACTATTATTATTATTACTATTATTATAGGTACATGATTCGGGTCACTCTAAGCAATAATAACCGTCAATCTTAACTGAACACGAGGGAAACTTTAGCGTCTTTGTCTAAGTTTCCTGAACCGCATCCCTTCTCATCTATTTATTTTGCATCTTTTTGTGTACGTGAGGCTGGACATCTTCAGCATGGTGTGTTTCTTCCTTTTTGTGCAACTGTACTCTCTAACTGGGAAAATATAAGTCAGTTGCAAAGTGAACTGCTATTATCTTCACCACTATTACTGTATTTACTACTCCACTCCACCCAATATAACTCCCTAAACCAATAAAACACTGTAGGTTACTGGACATCTTTAATCTTTAATTTTAAATAAAATAAATAAATAAATACATTTCTATTAAAAACATCTTTTCTTCATTAACTTCTTAAAATCATTCAAGGCAAAAAGACTTTCAACTTTACTTGAAAATGATCTTTTATTTCTAACAGCACTGGCAAATTACCTACACAGACAGACAGACAAACAGACAGACAGACAGACAGACAGATAGATAGATAGATAGATAGATAGATAGATAGATAGATAGATAGATAGATAGATAGATAGATAGATAGATAGATAGATAATAGATAGATAGATAGATAGATAGATAGATAGATAGATAGATAGATAGATAGATAGATAGATAGAAAGCCAGATAGACAGATTTTTGATGACATTTTGACATTTTTTGATTTTTTTTGCTGAATGTCAATATGAATATCTAATAATGACTCTCGTTCTTTAAAAAGCACGCAGCAGATTGTCTTTAGTAAAGCATGCTGTTTTATTTCTCTTAATTCTTTTACACACATAAATAACTAGGAAAGCACATGCACGATTTGCAAATGAATTTGTTTAAATCACTCAGGCTGAAGAGTATCTATTTCTGAATACCAATCAGTGGAAAGCCTTTCAATGCACAACATATACTCCGAAGGTTAAAATGACTGTATATCTTACAGTAATTGTCTTTCTTGTTTTAGCCATATCTCAGAAGTGCAATTATCTCCCATGCATCCAAGGGCAGCACCAGTGTATATATGCCCATTATACTACATCTACATGATATATACTTTATATGAGTTCTAAGGTTTAGTCAAGATTAGAATGAACTATTTTGTTTATTCAAATATGTTTGTTAGCTTTGCTATCTTTTCCACAAACATGTTAGTTTTTAGCCTCTCCTCTCTTAGCTGTACTTACAGGTATCTTCTGAGTCTTGATCATTAGATCAAACTCTTCGTTAATCTGTTTGTATTTCTCCTCTGTGCGCGGAGTGAGAGCGAGAGCAGACTCGAGCTCCAGGCTCTCGCTGCCTTTGTTCTCCTTCTTGCTCAATGTCTGAAGGCCCGCACAGAGCGAACAGTGAGCCAGAGAAGGAGAGATAGAAAAAAAGAGAGAAAGAGAAGGAAGTGTGAGAGGGCTGGTCTGAAATGCAGGTACTTACACATATCCTCTGTCTGCTGATCATGTGCAGATCAATGTCGTTGTTGATCTTATGGAACTTGTCGTCTGACTCTGGGCTGTGGCCCACTGAGTCGTCTGCGTCGGGGTCAGGGCTGTCACAGCCATTTAGACCCTTCTTTCTCAGGGTCTGTAAATACAAGTTTGCACACGGTTCAAATACTAACCACCACGTAGACCCTAAGGTGGGTCATAAAAGCTGTATGTAGACAGGATTAAACGGATTACTTTCTAGAGCTCCAAAAGCATCCATGTACTGTATAGCCCACTTCAGAATTTGGGGGAAACTACCTCAAAACTATTATTAGTATACTTATGTACAGTATCGTTCAAAAGATTAAGGTCAGTAAGATTTTATTATAAATTATATATATATATATATATATATATATATATATATATATATATATATTTTTTTTTTTTTTTTTTTGGAAGAAAGAAATTTATACATTTTAGTAATACATCTAAGCAAATACATTAAAATGATCAAAAGTGGCGGTAAAGACATTTAAAATATTACAAAATAATTATTTTTCAAACAAATTCTGTTCTTTTGAACTTTCGATTCATCAAAGAATGTTAAAAAAAGGAGCGCAAATGCTTCACAAAGAAAAAAATGTTTCTTGAGCAGCAAATTATCATATTAGAATGATTTCTGAAGGATCATGTGACACTGAAGACTGGCGTAACGAAGCTGAAAATTCAGCTTTGCATCACAGACATACATTACATTTTAAAATATATTAAAAAAGAAAACAGTTATTTGAAATTGTAATAATATTTCACAATGTTACTGGTTTAGTATATCTATAAACGGTGAGCACATGACACTTCTTTCAAAAACATAAAAAAAAAACCTAAAAAAAAATTATCAACCCCAAATTTTTAAATAGGTCTATATTGATAACGTAAACTTAATAACCTAATTTAATAATTTTTAAGGCACATTTTTAATAAGTCATTTGTCACTTGTGGACCACAGTTGTGTAAAAGCTTTAAAATGTTTATCAACCAAGAAATTCAAGCTGACATTTTATTTTCTAGAATCTTGTTTGCTTTAGACTATTTGAATAAGGTCATGTTATTTATATTTATGCAATATAAAATAATCACACATATTCTTAGTCAGTGTAAGTGGGTGTAAAGGAAGTTGTCGAGAGACAAGAGGATACACACAGGAAGGGCCAACCTAAAATATAAACGTTAATATTTAACCAAGTCTGGGTACCAAAGAGAAAAAAATTCTAAATGTGATTTCAGCAGCACGGAACAGCCCTTCTGCAACTGACCGCACCAGAGAGACGCCTGGTCCAAACAGATTAACAGAGAGGCAACATAAAACCATACAAGGATTCTTTTGATATAACCATTAAGAACATAAACCAAAAAAAGTGTGATGAAGATGAAAAGCTGTACTATATATATGCTTAAGCAAACAAGCTAGTGTAACAGTAAAAGAAAGAATCGCGGGCTCTCCTGACATTTTAAAGCAGCAGTTTCTCTCTCCGCCACCTGATGGCCACCTTCTAGTAGGAATGAGATCTTGCTCTCGCAGTAAAACTATGATCGAGTATCTGGCAAATGGGAAACTTTTGTATTAATACTAAAAAATCTACTATTAGCCATTGTGCTCATTCAATGCATTTAAGAGACTCTGCCAGCCCGAGTGATACAACATCAGCTAATATCAGAAATTCTGAGAGAGGCATGATGTTTTTGTGAAAAGAAGAAATAAAACTAAGACCAGACCCAACCCCCTTCAACTGTCTCGTGGCATTATCTGCACAAGTTTCTCGAGCAGTCCCAGACGTCTCATCAAAGTGAGACGCGTTCCACTGGATCAACTGACTTTAAGTGTGGCGTGGCGGGATATTAGCCACCAGCTAACATATGTGCAGCTTGCGCTCTCACACACAGTCCTTCATCTGCCTGTCTGCATCAATCACACAAGAATTAATTTACCCTGCTGACGTGAGGGCTTGATGAAGACGGGTTTCTCATCCTCTTTTCTTTGCTATGACATGCTTCTATTAGGTGTTGAGGGATTGTGTAGAGAGCGGCAGTGCGAGATGAGAGCTTTTTTTTTCTTCCTTTATACATATTGAGCTTATCAAATGCTTTGATGATGAGTTGTTTTGTGTGACTGAAATAGAAAATGATGGATTTTGAGTCTCAGACATTAAAAAGACAAACTAAACAACTTTACAATGCTATATATGTGTAAAGTGCTGCTCCAGATGTTCTGTGTCCTAAGAGTGGTAGTGCAATCAAATTGGTTACTTCACAAGTCTCTCTCTTTTTTTTTTCCTCAAACGAGAGGTTGCTCCCTAACTAGCTGAACTCAGGTATTGCCTCGGCAACGGGGTAGGGGAAGATTGCGGTGTGGCAAGGCTGGCGTCGATCTGAGGCAGCGGAGTGCGAAGAGGCAGAGTAGACTATAGAGTGCTGATGGGAGGCCATGCTGGCTGAGTGAGCGCTCAAGCAGGGAACGGCAGTTTAAGACCCAGCATGCAGCCGCTCTGAACCCCCTGAAGGTCCGCCGCTATGCCACTCATTCCAGATATGTGCACCTGTCAGAGTGTCCACACCTGTCACCAGCCCTCACACACAGAGACACACACACACACACACACGTACAGTATGTTCGGCTGTGGAGTGGTAGAGTTAGCCAATCACAGCGTATATGCTGAAGATGGCCATAGATGGCTAAATAAACACCCATTCCCCTGAGAGAAATAAATGCTAAGATGTTTCTCTTTCATTGCACGGGCGGCTTAGTGGAGGTCTGAACTGTTCTTCTGTGAAACTATATCATCTTTTTCTTAGGTTCAAATAAATTAAAAATTGACACAAATGAGAGTTCTTGACATACAGTAAGAGTACAGTGCTATACAATTAATTATCACAGCTCAGATTATTTGATCTTGGTAGAATTTAATAGAAAGAAATTGGACTTTTGATTGCAGACTTTGGCATCTTGGTAAATCGGAGCATATTTATCAGGGTCTTTTTCTCTTGAGCAAAAGTCTCCAGTTGAACATTCAAACTCATTGTTGAGGAACAATTGAAAATTTAAAAGGATCTCATTAAATAAAGTATAAAACATGTAAACAATACTTAAATTATATTACAAACAGGCCATGCTAAATAAATAAATAAATAAATAAATAAATAAATAAAATTACATTTTTAAAATAAATTTTATGAATAAATAATAATAATAATAATAATAATAATAATTAAACATTGGTAAAACTTTGTTATGGGGAATACGTTCACTATTAACTTTTGCCTCAATAAACTCTTAATTTACTTCTTATTAAGTGTTAGTAAGGTAGGTGTTGTAGCATGTAAGTTTTGGTATGGCTCAATATTTAGGGATGTAGAATATGGTCATGCAGAATAAGGCATTAATATGTGCTTTATAAGTACTAATAAACAGCCAATTTGTTAATAAGCTATTAAGCAACTAGATAAAAGGGAGAATTGTTCCCATACTAAAGTGTTACCTAAATTATAAATTAAATTAAATTTTAGGTCTTTTTTTTTTATTATTAATTTGAATAAACTTGGAATCTTTAGGGACAACCAGTGACAAGGTCCAGATCCATTTGGTTTCTTGGCAAATGTGAGCACAGATTGAGGCATGTTGAGAGAGAAGACACATTACATTACTGAGATCTCTTTCTCACTTAAGCAAAAGTCTCTATTTGAACTCCATTTAATGTTATTGCTGTCTAGGAGAAACAACTGAGACTTTAAAAAGATCACATTAGTAATTTTTCTTTCCCATGGGTTTATAATGACTCACTCATAATCACTCCCATGCTCTTCATTTCTGAAAGTAGGCAAAACACACAGCAAATGCAATTGATTTCCCAAGAAGCAATGGCAACATTAATGCTTCTAGTTTGCCCGTCTAAAAATAAGATACAGTAGACAACAAACACCCTGTACTTGGATCAAGCAGTGAGAACATTCTGACGTCTTAATAGCTCCGCTAGATGAAAGCTGCATGATTGTCCTTCCAAAACATCGATGAGAAGTAATCAATCTAACAAAGTGGAAAATAGACAGGCAAGGGTGAGGGAGGGGTGATAAAAAGCTAAAATGCACAGAGATAGTCGATATACGAGGGACGAGCGACTAGAGGTTTCTGAGAATCAAGAATCATTGAAGACAAGGAAGGGAAAAGAGTGGGAAGGAATGTCTCCTTCAATGGTATGCTCCTAATTAAACTCCTTCATACTTCTCGTCCCTCCTGGCTCCTTCTGTCAGACCTCCTCTCCAGGCTGAAGCCTAAATAATGGACTGATATAAACTATGGTCTTGCAATTCCAGCTGTAATCAAGCCAGAGAAACTCTAGCTCGAGTAGCCAAAGATGATTCCCTACTGTCTTCACAACTGATCATTTTACTCTGGCCTCTTTTTAAAATCTGAACAGTGTCCAGTGCTCTTTTAGACATCTAGTTAAAACCAGGCCAGATGGATGAGGGATTCTGACCGAGACAGACCTCATGGTTTATTTTCTAGAGGGTTTCTGTTGTGGAATGGGGCTGACAGGTTTGCAGGGAAGTCTGGAGAAAGACAGGCTTTATTTATATGATCTGACAACAAAATCCAAAATACAACTGTGCTTTTCTTTCTTGCACAATTAATCGTATTTAAATCATGTGCCCAGTGTTTTACTAATGTTTTACTTCAAAATGTATACTCTCTCTGCACAAAAAAAAACAACAAAAAAAAAAAACAATCAAACATGTCTGCTGGAATTTAGCCAACTCAGTTGTGATATTCTGCTCAAATGAAATTGTAATACGGCCAATCTGTGCTCCTTCACAAGGCCACTTGTGCTGTTTGCTGTGAATAAATCTGTGAGCAAATCTTCTCAGTGCAAAACTGTATTGAATCCAAAGATAAATCTCGACTAAATTGTTTGAGATTGTGGTTGCTGAATAAATGCACTTACGCAACTGATGTGTTACAATATAAGGACTTGATTGTTGTTTTAAGAGGAAAAAAAAATCTTTTGATAGACGTTTCATAAAGCCCCTGTAGTCAATAATTTTATCCCTTAAAACTCATCTTTAATCACCAAAATGACATATTTAAACGTATTTTCCAGTGAAATAAAATTAGTCATGCCTTAACCAAGCTTGAATGTAATTCTACACCCTTGCTTCATTTATTATTCGTGGATCTATGAATATGCCAATTAGCCCCGCCTCCACTCACTCGCAGCAGCTCAGAGATCCACTCGGTCAACGTACTGAGGTAAACGCTGCACAGTGGTATCGCTTTTTACAAAGTTGGACACATAATAGCAATTAATATGATTGGCTTGACTATGTTATCAAACAGCTAATAATGTGTTACACAAACTATGTTCCCGTTCGCCATCAGACTTCTTCTGAAAGGTAATAGTTAACGATATGCTGAAGCCAGCCAACACATTGACGTGATTGGTAACAAGGCAGTTTGTGACATCACAAACACCAGTGATTTCTAGATCTTTAGATCAATTCAGTTTGAAAGAGGAAATACTCAACGATTGTGTTGACTCATGAATTTGCACATGGTTTGTCTTAAAGCATATTAAAAACACTACATAGACACATAAACAACATTGAAAACTTGATTTTCACCACAGGGGGACTTTAAGATTTGACCAATATTCATAATTGATAACTCATTAAACTAGATGAGTTTGAGATGACATTCTCTTAATTTGTCCTTACGTGGAAATGCAATAATTTTGATGAAATGTGAACAGAAATTTCTCTGTGTCCCTCTCAGACAGATTCAAAGAACTTCCACTGATGATCAAACTTTGCTAAACTGTTAATTGGAGGTCCTAGAAGAACAGTTACATTCGTTTTCATTAGCTCGCGTCAGCGGTTTACAAAAAAGACACAATTTCACACAGAGCTCTATTTTGGCAGCTCTCTGACTCTCCTTGCTCAGCATATGTACTAGTGTTTTTTCCACTTCTTTCTCTCTTATACAAATCCACAATAAAACCACTAACTCAAAGGTGGTCCTATTAGGCCAACAGAGATGATATCATGCACCTCAACAGTAACGCCTCCACCATGTGTGTGCTGCGAGTAAGTTGGAGTTAATCATTGCGCACAGTCAGTCATACACGCTTCTTGCTTCAACAGAGTGGCTGGAGGTCAGAGAAAGCTTGGTGGCAGACACAGACTCGATCCAAAAGCGCTCTGCAGATGGCCTCACTAAAAACTCTGTGCTTTGATATGGTGCTTTTGGGGGGACCGCAGAGTCTCCTGCTCCCGTTGAACACGAGAGCGCAGAACTTTAGGAAGAGAGCCAGTCTGTCTTGACCTTATTGGAAGCATATGGCTGGAGAGAAAGCAGGGAAGCCACCATTTAATTAAGTGTGGTTTGAACATGCTACAACAGTGTAGCGAGACACGAATGCAGATGACAAAGGATGTGGCCTCCATATGTGCCTGTGCATGTGTACAGTATAATGGTAGTGGTATAATGGTAGTAATGGTAGGTGGTGCATCACAGAAGACCATCCTACTTTGAACTAAGCCATCAGGCTCTTCAGGCTTTGGAAGTGGGCACCTCTTAACTCATAAAAACAAACTACTTTACTGTAATTTTCTTGGTTTGAGCCCTTCCCCCTCGACACTGTAATCACGAATCAAAGAGACAAACTATAGGCCCGACATTCTATGATTACTATGAATAATGGTCATATCAGACATTATTTTTGTCCTCATGAGCTTACCAAAAAACGTTGCACCAAAAATACTCCTATCATGCAAAAGTTTCAGCATGATAATGAGGAGAAATGTTAGCTTAGTTTCAATAAATGTCTATTTTTCATTGAGAAGTTTTCAGTTCTAAAAGTTACAGTATGTGCTCTTGACACAAAGAACTCTTTTATCTCAAAGAAATCAAAGAAAATTTGATTTCTCAAGATTACAGTAGGTAATGGATAAGTAATATCATACCTTAAGCATCTAATTACATCCTGGAATGGATGAACATAGGGAAAATCCAAATCCACTTAAAATGTTCTATATTTAGACATTTCTAAAATTAAAGTTATTCCCAATACACAGGCATAAAGTGAAGTGGTACACACAGAGATATGAAAGCTATCTAGCTATTTTCAAACTGTTACTCAAAGAAACATTATTCTTAACAATGATAAACTACTGTAGGGGGAAAATGGAATGCTTGTGTCTTTATTTACTACCTTTACAATAATGTGATACTCTGTTGAACATTTGTGCCATGTTTTTCAGATTCTGGTACATGACCGTAAAGCGTGTCATCTCATATTCTCTCTCCATGGCTGTTACAGACAAACAAGTCATTCATATGACCTAATGGAGCATCCCATACATGCACACAATGACACTCAGTCAAGCTAAATAAAGGGGTGCTTATACCAAGGCCATCTTTCCATTTGAAACACGCTGGTTATGTCTTATTTAATTTCTAAAGAGACAGAAGGACACCTATCACACACACACACACACATATTGAGAGGGCTGTGATTCTTTTTTTGGATGCAATGAGCTACGATCACACTTGCATACACACACACACAGACATCAGTTATCAGCCTTTGTCTGTAGGGCTTCTTATCATGCAGCTGCATTACAGGAAGGGGCAGAGGGTTTTTGAGGAACAATGCACAGGCACCTGACCTCTCTGGCATGACCTTGTGTTTCCACACCCTCCGAGCCCTGTGTGAGGGGGCAGTGCCATCTACACCCACATACAGAAATAGATTGCTCATTTTCCACTGGCAGTATGAGGGACAGCCAGACAGGACCGCCTTGTTTCTTGTATCTTAAGCGCTGATGTAACGTGTTGTGCTGATTTAAGATCAGTCTAGGTTTTCATCGTGATGAAATAAACTTTCATTTTATGTATCAATTACATTAAAGGATTAGTTCACTTCTGAATTAAAATTTCCTGATAATTTACTCACCCCCATGTCCTTCTTCAGTCAAAAAGAAATTAAAGTTTTTGAGGAAAACATTCCATGAGTTTTCTCTGTATAGTGGACTTCAGTGTAGGTTAATGGGGGGAAAGGTCTAAAATGCATTTCCTGTGCAGCTTTCTTTTTTTTTTTAATCTAGACTAATGATCAGTCATTTTCTAAATATATTATATATATATATATATATATATACACACACACACACACACACACACACACTTTTTAACCACAAATGCGCGTCTTGCACTAGTGCTCTTCTTCTTCTTCTTCTTGTAGAATTCCAGCAACGTAGATGCTGCTAAGTGTATTACTGCCCTCCACAGGTCAAAGTTTGAACTAAATTGTCATGCTAGTGCAAGTATATAAGTAGTAGTTCAAACTTTGACCTGTGGGTGGCAATAATACACTTAGCAGTGTCTACACTGCCGGAATTCTACAAGAAGAAGAAGAAGAGAGCTAGTGCAAGACAAGCATTTGTGCTCAAAATGTTTATAATTTTTACTTTTTTTTTTTTTTTTTTTTTAATAAAATGGCTGATCTGACTGACTGATTTTGCTAGATAAGATTCCTCGTCTGGGATCATGTAGAACGCTTTAAAACTGCACTGCGTTGAAACTCCAATTTGGACCTTCCACTAATTGAACCCCACTGAAGTGACATGGGGGTGAGTAAATTATCAGTAAATTTTAATTCAGAAGTGAACTAATCCTTTAAGTTTTCCTGGAAACTAGGTGACATTGCAGTGACATCATATTCCACCTAAATTGGGGGTCAGTGTTTTTATTGTTCGTCAGCTGTAAAAATGAGATTTAAATAATATCCATCCTATGTGTCATTATCGTTATATCGTAGTGTTGGCTTACCTACTATTATAGAATTAGAACAATTTTTTAAATATTGCTATTGTCATTGTTATCATCTTTAGAGTGCATGGGCCATTATACATTCTTATTCTCTTTTAGTTTTAATCTTATACATTCATATTAATTCAAACCTAAAATTGCTAATTTAATCTACAATCACAGCCTTTCCTGTATATATAAATATATTGTGTGCACACACTATTCTGTGTCTGTAGCATTGAATCACTGGAGAAGCCATTCAGACTTGTTAAACTAGCCATAAAAACGCTTTAAAGTCTTTATAAATAAATAAATGATAACAGCTTTTTCCCTTGGATCAAATGTTTAAGTGGCACCCCCAGGTCTGGCAGTAGAGGGGGGAACGCAGTCCAAGGGCAGCGGTTCACTTGAGGCCTCCACGCAAGCTGTTGAATGAATAGTCTTGCTTACTCACCCTGCCTCTCCACGCCTATTCTTCTCCATTTGCTTCGCCAGCGCAATAAGCCAAGCGCTAAATTTAGAAGCACAGTACACTATTTTTAGACCACTACCATTTTTTTTTAGACATTTATTAGGGGAAGGATACTAAAAAAAACTCATGCACACGCACACACAGACCCACATCACACACACACACACACACACACACAAACAGAGGGAGGAAGGGGGTGAGGGAGGGGGCTTCTAATTTGGACACATCTGAAATACACTCATTTTAAAAGTGTTGCCGTGGATGCTTTGCAGCTGTTTCCAATCAGAGGGAAGTGCAGAGAAAACACGAGTGATTTAGACAGAGTAAAAGAGAGAAAAAGAGGCAGAACAACTGCGCTCCTCGGCTCTCCTCTTCAACATCCAGCTGCCATGTGGCAGGAGTTCAACAAGTTGTTCTAAGGCTGTGGGGTCAACATGCTCTGGACTGGTGCTGTTCCTCACTGAATGAGTGATGAGATCTGCTTTGAAGGCTGGGCAGACGTCTCACACGAATGTCACATTTTACACTTATTTTTCATCTTGTCAAAGATCTGTAGAAATTGTATTCTGGTTTGTTATGATACGAAAATGGTCTTCAGGAAGAGAAATGTGTGTGTCTTGAAAATGCTAACAGTCAAAGAAAAGCTTACCATCTAAGAATCATATTTGTGTGCCTTGCTGACGGGACGGAATTTCTGCCGTACGTGATTTTAGGCAGTACCCAGGTTTCAAAACTAATATAAGATTTCACTTCTGCTGTTAATGAAATTTTGGTAGGCTGCATGGTTTTCTCTATGACATGGATAGCCTAATTGTTATATTATTCAGATGGGCCACAGGTTATTTTAATAAAGTGTTTATTTTGTGATCGGTGGTAGGGTACATTTTACCAGCATACTTTCAACACACAACTTAAAATAAGAAAAGTATGCAATCTGAAAATTATTTTCAAATAAAGCATTTTCTTTATAAAAATTGACTTTATAACATTCCTCCAGTCTTCAGTGTCACCTGATCCTTCAGAAATCATTTTAATATGCTGATTTGCTGCTCAAGAAACATTTCTTATTAGTATCAATGTTGAAAACAATTTTGCGGCTTAATATTATTGTGGAAACTGATATTTTTTTCAGTTCACAAGATTAGCATTTACTTGAAATAGAAATATTTTGTAAAATTATAAATGCATTACCATATTTACATACAGCATCAAGTAGTATGATGCATTATACTATATAAACGATATAGAGAAATTCACAAAACATTTGCAATATCTCAGTCCTGTGTCTTACACTTTAACCGACCACAATCTAGTTAATATTGACTTAATATTTAAATGATGTCATTGGAAAACCACACCTTTCTATGCAAACTAGGCTCATCATAGACTATTCTTGCTCATCACATACTGTAAGAATAATAAAGCCTCCCTTTATACTCGACATCTCGTTTGTGACGCTCATTGTTCATCTGCACTCCTCGTCTCTTGACTTGTCTATGTCACAAGGTTTATTTGCTTAACTAGACAAAGCCTCTTCTGAGTTTAATCAAAAATTCTGGCAAAAACATTGAGTTTGAACATGACTCGGTTAAATTAGCATAAACTTATTGACTCTTTGCGTGAGCCATTAATAGTACGTGTGTGTGCGTGGTGGTAGATTATGGTGGTACACAAATATTTCCCTCTATCAGATGTATGTTTGTCTGTAAGAGGACACAGTTATGCGAGTATGTTATGTCATAGCGGGCTTTTGTAAGTTAAATAGATGGTCATTGAGACTTGGCGCTGAGAGAAAACCGCTGTAGGCTAATGTTCTCTCTGATCTCTGATTACTCAAACTCGTAAGAAAGAAAGTCTTTTCAAAAGACAACTGAGGGAATGTTCTACTGGAGGAGACCGCTAATGTGCAAAGCACTTACGAGGAAAATATCTTTTAATTAACTCTTTACTGCCACTTTAAAAAGAAATGAAAATGAAATTCGGTTAATTAGTGTACCTTGTCCACATTAAGCATTCTCCAAGAAGTTTAATGAACCTGTGTTTATCTTAATTTTTTTCCCCCTCTTCTCCTTCTAATTTAAACAGATGTAAGTTGAGAGAAGCCTGACGCCTGCAACCCTTCTTGCACATCTCGGCACACGGCAACACATACGAGGGTGAAACATCGTGAGGGAGCTTTGTGGAATCTCATTAACCAAGCAGGTAGTCATTAACAGTGTGACCTTTGGAAATAATCACCAGCCTCCCTCCTTGTCGTTCTCTCTCTCTCAGTTTGTCTCCCGCCGCTTACGGCTAAACACGCTCCTTTCTATTGCCGATTCATTTAGAAGTTGTGGAGGTGAGAGAAGAGAGAAGATTAAAAGATTGATGTTCAGATAAAGGTAATCTATGATGGGAAGGGCTTGGCAAACTCTGTCTCAAGTGTTTGTGTCCTGTTCACACGAGCGTGCCATGTGATGACGCGAGTGTTGACATGAGTAAGGCAGGCAGCCACAACGTGCTTTCTTTCTTTCATAGTCACGTTCATTTCGCCCCCTTTTGCCTCGCTTTTAGTAATAATAACAAAAGAGAACAAAACAGAATAGAGCTTACTAATTAGTCATTTAGCTGGCACTATTACCATGAATCAACATACGTTACTCGTTAATTTGCCTATATCTATATATTCAAGTCATTGTTTTTATGTAATATATAATATTTTTATGTAATATTTGGTATCTTTCGGATTTTCTGTATATATATACTTATAGGATTATTCATTAATTACCATTTAAATACCATTTTTATTTAATAATGATTTGTGATAAAACATTTTATTTAAGTTTATTTGTTATCATATTATTCATACAATGTTTTATTTGTGTCATACTGATATATTTTACGATAACCAATCAAATGAAAAGTTTGGTGGGAATCAATACCGCTCATCTGTTGCACAAAAATGTAAACCAACTCTAATGCCATCTTCGAGTGCTATGGGAATTATCTTAAATTTCCTTGCTAAAAATTAGACATGAACGCCCTCTCATATCATATTTACCACTGGGAAGCTTGGGGATAATTTTGATACCCAAGCTCCCGAGTTGGGCGGGCTATAAACTTCAAACACGATTGCTGCTGTGACTGGTATTTATTATTATTTTCTATTATTTATTATTTTATTATTTTCACAAGAGCAACATTGCCTTGTCTTGCCATGAAAGTAATGCATATTTACATATACGAACAATCATTTTAAGTGTATATGTAGCCTGCATTTGACCAGAAATCCAGATTTGTCAATAAGCTGACAATCAAGGTGGTGAATGTTTATATGGTTGTCAAGAAATATACTTTCAGCTTCAATAAGATTTTAAATCGGCAAGAACGTTACAAGCTCGTATCCACAACTTCAGAGGTGGAAATAGGAAATTTACGATAGCACGTGAAGGAGGCATAATGATCCACGTGTCTGGCACAGTGCATTAAGGGAAATTTCTCAAATTTTTTGACAAATAAACACTGCACTGAAACTGTGCCAACAGTAGAGAGCATTTTGACAACCAAACATGTTGTTGTGTTTTTGTTGCTAATCTCCCCCCCCCCAATCCCGCTAATCTAAAACTAGATAATTTTACCTTACACAAGCGCTCGTAATTTGTTCTTTCTTCATGGCTTAAGATGTAATTATCTGGACCTTCCCACCTTTCGTCTAGCCTCAGATGTTAAGACGTAGGAGACTTTTAATGAGTTTTTGTGTGAAAGCTAAACACGGTAGGAAAGGTGCTTCGACTGAGGTATGAAGGGATATGAATTGAAAGTCTACATTACTTAGCTTGCATGACAAACACAGATGTTAATTTGCTTCATTGAACACATTTAATGCGTATGATCAATCTTTCACCATTCTGTCTAGTGATATAATAAATAAAATCAGATTTCGACAAACATTTCCCTCTCTTGCAAATGATATTTTTTTCACGTCTCTATTGTCATGTCTTTAATTACGCCAATCCCAGATTGAGAAAGGCACGTCCGCATACATTTCGCCTGAATGAAATAATGGCCTGACCAACGAAATCGGTGATAAAAATGGGGCGAAAACGGAAGACATGAGCGGAAAGAAAGAGCCAGGGAGAGTAGAGTAGGGTAGAAGAGCCTCTAGCCTCTCATAAATAGAGCTAAAGAGGCTGGGCAAGCCTCTCACTGCCTCTCTCCCAACAACGCTAATTATCAACCAAAGACATGCTAATTACATGGAGCTTTATTGCTAATGTAGCGGGCTGCTCTTCAAGACGCCCACACGCTGCGCCCGGCTCCCCTGCCTCTCCTTATCCTCCCACTGCACCCCACAGGCACTCCAGGCAAAGGCAGGAACGATTGCTCGGATTTGTGTGTTTTATTTGAGTGTGTGTTTTAAACAATGCTAAATCTATGTATGTACAGCACACGTTTGAGGCCGTCCAAAGCCAATACTTGTCTCACACACACAAACCCTCACACGCTCTACAGCTCAAAGCTGAACTATGGCACTGATACCCCTATGCCGAGTTCCCCCTCCGGCCCACCCCAAGGCCTCGTCCCCATCCTGCCATCACAACAGGAAGTCTGCTTTGTTCCTCTTTACCTCCTACCGCCCACATCCCCTGGCCGTGATGTAACCTAGCAGCAGAAAAACCGGGCCCTGCAGGAGCTCAACACTTCAGCGTCGACAAATCCAGTTAGGGCGGCATTTTAGCCACCTTCAAATCGATTTCTCTAACACGAAATCTGGCAAATTGGAAAGAAACTCCACTAAAGCTGTTGCTTGGTGATGGGAGCAGTTTGACTCGCTATGCTCTTTTTTTATTTTCTTTCCACTCGATGTTTGCGTGTGCTGATTCTTCTAGCGTGCTTAGAATGTCTGTCTTCACACGGCAAAGCAAACCATGATGTTTAGGACCTTAGGCATAGCTCAGCCAAAAATGAACATTTTGTCATCACCTAAAAGCTGTATGAGTTTCTTTCCTCTGTTGAACACAAAAAAGATATTTTAAAGAATGTTGGTAATCAAACGGTAGCCACTGAATTCCATAGTTGAAAAAAAAAAATAAATACCATGGAAGTCAACGGCTACCGTCAACTGTCTGGTAACCAACATTCTATAAAATATCTTTTGGATCTTTTGTGTTCAGCAGAAGAAATAAATTCATACAGTTTTGGAACAACATGAGGGTGAGTAAATAATGACAACATTTTCATTTTGGGGTGAACTGTCCCTTTAAGCAAAGTGTGGCACGCTGAAGTTGTTCTACTAAGTTTCAAAAAGTCCGGCAAAGCAAGAATATTTTATATGCGGTGCCAATAGCCTCGTGGGCAGCGCGCCGACATATAATGCAGTTACATGTTTTAATCTCAGAGCTCAATAATAAAGACAGTTTTCAGGTCTAGCTGAACTAAAAGAGGTTTTGGTCAAATTGAAAGAATAATAAAAACGGCCTTTAGAATTTTATAGCTGTCACAGAGTTAAATAGTCGTTTATTTTTAAATTATAATATTTATAATATATACTGAAAAACAAGTGATTAAAACCAAATACATTTTTACTGTAAAGTAGTTTTAAAAGCATATAATGTAAAATATAATTACTAATATAAAAACTGTCAGGTAAAGTATAAATCTGTATTCCATATTGCTGGGCGTAAATCTGACTTTACATTCCATTTGAATGTAACTTGAATGGCGCATTATTTTCACCACAACAGTGTAAATTGGGACTTTTTTTATTAATTTCTTCCTTATATTTCTAAACTACTGGCCATGAGTGTAGACTATAATACAAATTAAAAAACATATAACTGTTCAATCGTTAATAAGAGCTTCAGAGAATTCAAATATTATTCGAAGTGATAAATATTCTAAAAATTAATCACAATAAATCTAGTATTATACATTTACATGAGTCATTTCTCTAGTGCGATGCACAGCTTCTCATGCTTGGAGCGCATTTTAATAATTGTACCTTGATGCACTGTAGGAATAACAAGCACTTTTTAATCTGACCTTTATATTCATAGTTTGTATAAGAGACAAAAACACAGTGCGTGTTTCACACTTTATATGGCAGATGATCACCAAACATGGCATTTTAGGTGATAATTTTTTAGTGCATAAAAAGAAATAAAAACTATATAAATTAGAAAAGAGTTGATAAGTACTAATAAGCAGCAAATATCCTAGTAATATACATGCCAATAAGCAACTAGTTAAAAGACCCTAAAATAAAAATCGAGATGCCACACTTGCTTTAAAAGACTTATGCATATGGAAATATACTTGCTGAATATGTAAATAAAAAAAAAAAAAAAATGATCAAGCTACAGAATTATTGAGCGAGTGTACACAGCTGAAATGAAGATGGGGCACAGAGTGAGCGGATAAAAAAGGAAGTAGACAGAAAAACATGTTTTTTTTTCCGTCTGACTCTAAAAGCAAAGCAATTGGATTGCACTTAGTTTGAGAACAACCCACTTCACAAACTCACCCAGAGATCTAGGGCTACTAAGAACTGTTTGTAGATGTGAACCTGTTTGTGTGTTGTTGCACTGTCGGCATGGCAGGAGGACTTCTTAAAGCCTTTAGTCCTTCAGAGGACCACCTTGTCAACCCACATATGTCACCTTTGCTTGTCAAAATGTGTTGTGACATCTCAGAAAAGCAGATTACGTAACCAGCTCACGCTGCAACATGCTTTTGGATGTTTGCCGTCAATCGCTTAGCTTGGCCTGACCTCAGGTTAGGTTAAAGGCAACGTGTATCTAAGACCTGAGAGCCTTTGGGAGCATTAAGCTGATTGAGAAAATGCTGACATCAAAGCAGCAAGCATTCAAAAAGAACATTACACTGGATATATTGAATGCACTTTATGATATAGTCTAATTTTAATCCATTAGACTGGAAAAACTTGTTGTTGGGTTTGTTTTTAGAGTGTGACCGAGGGTTGAGCTGAAAATAAGGGAGCAATGGCAGTATACACAGGAATCCTAGTCACGGTCACGTGTTAACGGTACATTTAGTCCACTGAAATATCACCCAAAAAACTTATTTATGTGTACTGATGTTTCTATGGTTTTTACCTTTACAGACCCACACCCAGATTTTCCTCCAACCCCAATATAAAACTCTATGTTTCCTAAGTACCATTTTGTCAAAAATTTAATGTTAAACAGCCAGACCCAGACCTTAATATTACTCACTTCTTAAATGTATTATTACAGTGTAACAAAGACACATTAAAATAAAGTGTAACCTAAGATTTTAATAATGTATGAATAAATGTTGAAATTAACATTAAGTGCAGTTCATTATTAGTTCATGTTAACTAATGTAGTTAACTAAAGAACCTTATTATAAAAATGTTACCGAGATTTTTAAAAAACAAACCGACCCCAAACTTTGAACAGCAGTGTTCAAAACATTATAATAACCCTAATAATCACCTACTGATAGTGTGGGAATGTCAGGTAAGTGTGTTTGGAGAAACTCACCTCCACAATGTCAGAGTTGGTCCTGCTCTCATGTGGCTCATTGTACTCAGTGTATTTGAGCAACACTTTGTCCATGTCTGTGCTGGCATACTGGAACAGCTTGTTGGTGCTGTTGAAGATGATGAGGGCAATCTCACAGTCACACAACACGCTCAGCTCATAGGCTTTCTTCATCAGTCCAAACTTTCTCTTTGTAAATGTCACCTAGGAGAGACAGAAGAGGGGAAACAAGGTTAGACAAGTCACAAGCTGTACTGACGGCGTAGAAAAACTGAGATGGATGACTCCATGTGTGTTTACTCAGCGTCTTGATGCTCTTAAATATTACGGACTCCAGAGTCGTCCTAAATACAGCTTTTTTTTGTGAAAAATCAATGTTACTTTTCTTTCCTTCTGTCTACTTTTCTTTATTTTCCTTTGTGCTCTTCCAAATGATCTGGAAAAATAGACAATAGCGTAATAGCTCCTTCCTCTCATAAATCAACTGAAGATCTGAACAATTCCATTCTTTAACTTAAAGTAAAATACTTATTTCACTTTTGCTTTTATTCTTACATGCATAAGAAGAAAAGAGCTTACTAATTGAAATATTACCCGTGTGCGCCAAAACCTTGCAATAACCTTTCATTTAAGATTAATTCAGAACACTAACTATGCCTGGCCCCTCTAATACAATAGTTCAACTGCATAATTAGGATTTTATTTCATGACTAAGGTTAACCATATTCACCTCAAGCAAATTATTGGGGGTGGGGTGGGGGTAAGATTGCCTGTATTGCGCGGAAGGCAGATTCTCCTCGCGTGAATCTGTGTGCAAAAGCACTTTTCAGCAGATGAGCAGACATACAAACACACGCACACACTCACGCACCAAGATCATCGCTGCCATGGAGTGTTTGAGAGGCTGTTAATGACTTCTCAGTGCATGTTCTCAGCTAAATTAGCAGCATTAAAAATAAGAAGCATCTCTTTCTGACCTCATAGGTTTCATGTCTCTTGAGCACTTAAATGCAGCACTGGAGAAACCACACACGCAGACCAGCTCATGAGAAGAACAACACAGAGGAGGAACCTTGAGGTCTAACCACTAAACTCTTCTCTTGAGTGTAACCAAAATGTCCCCATTCACCTGTTAATGTGATACATGTTTGAGGCAGATCTATACATTATTTATTGCAAAAGGAAAGTGCATAATATTTCAAAATATGTTGTGCATGTGATAATCAACAAAGCAATTTGATAAAGAAAATTAGCATGTGTTTGCATAAGGTATATGCATTTCTTTGATGATGCAAATTTGTTTCCGACGTTGTCATGGTGAAACTATTTGGTTTATCTTCTTGTGTTAAATGAAAAAAATACATACATAAAGATTGGGCTTTATTTATATGAGAGAGTAGATGAAGCTTTTGTTTCAGAAAGTTTTTTTTAATTTAAGTTAGAAACTTTTAATTCAAATATAAGGGTATCTAAACAAACAGTGTAGCTTTATGAAAATGGGAAAGGAAACAGTAACCCCTAAATGTTTATTTAGCACTTTCTTTTTATTTCAAGTTCACAAAACTTATATAGAACTGTTTCGTTGTTTTGAGTTTTATGAACTTATTTCTTTTCATTTTAAAACACTTATGATTTAAGTTCAACTGAAACTGGGCCGGGATTTATATTTCACAGCATGCTTTGCCCATGACACCCGAAAGGAAGAGTAAATACTAAAATTAAGTGTTATACAATATTTTTTATATTTTTATTTTCTATATTATAATTTATGTTATGTGGGAGATTTAATAGTGATTAATATGCTGTTATGCTAATTTCCAAAAGTTTCTGTTAATGTGGGTTTTTGGAGATTCTGGAAAAAATTAAGAGACCACTGCATATTTTTTGTTATTTTGACCAGTTGTTGCATTTGGCAAATAAATGCTCTAAATTACAATATTTTTATTTGGGATTTGGGAAAAATGTCAGTAGTTTAATAGAATAAAACAAAAATGTTAATTTTACCCAAACACATCCCTATAAATAGTAAACCCAGAGAAACTGATAATTTTGCAGTGGTCTCTTAATTTTTTCCAGAGCTGTACATGTAACATTTCAAGTTAAGAACAACACAAATTTTTCAGCATAAAATAAAAATCTGCACGTTCTGCTTGACAATTTATTAAATTTGTTTTTGCCCCACAGAATAAAGAATGTCATGCAGGTTTGGTGCAAATATGATGGTGAATAATAAATGATGGAAGAATTTTCATTTTTGGGTGAACTATCCCCTTTTATAGTTGAAGTGGAGTTCACCAATTCCATTTGACACTGATCTCTCATCCTTTGGAGATAATAGCTGCACAAAAATTCAATTCATCCCGCTGGTCATCTTCTATCGTCATATTTCTAATAATTTATGAGCAAAGTAACGATGTATTGATTATATATCATTTTGACAAGTCGAACAGCCACTTAAATAACACAACTGATGTTTTGACAGCTCCTTTTTTTCTGCAAGATAAAGCTAAAGTGAGCTTCCATACCGTGGCTTAGCAGTTTCTTCTTCTACTTCTGGAGATTTGGCTAGTGTGACAAGATGCAAGAAGAATAAGCCAAAAATCCTCCATCATGACAGCAGGTTGAGAAAAGAAAAAGCTGAACAATGTGTTTGATGAACGGACTTTGAATTTTGGTTTATTTGAATAACAAATTATAGAGTCAGTCATTAATTCACACATCCAAAATAAATGTAACAATTTTTACTGGGCAGTTCTCTGAAAGAGGAAGTAGTATCACACATTCTCAGATATGGAGATATAAGGACTTTAAATAATCACTGTGGTCAAGCTCATAACTGTGGCTAGTGACATCAACACCCACAGTCACAAAACAACATACTAAAGATACTTCACTAATCCTTTTTTTCTAAAACTTCACGGTCACATATATTCTTGTTTAAGTGAACGGCGCACTCAATGTTTTATTCTTAAAGGGATAGTTCGCCCAAAGATGAAACTGTTGTCATCATTTGCTCACCCTCATGACACGAGGATCAGTGAATGATGACAGAAAGTTTTTGTCTGTTTGTTTTTGTTTTTTGGTGAACTATCCTAAGTTTCACTCCAGCAAAAACTAAGTGGAAAAATCACATCCACTCAACATGAGATGAATGAAGACGCCAATCCCGTTTTTTAACATTAAGTGCGTCACCTCACTGTGACCACCATTTTGGATAGCATAACTGAATACCATCCAAATACTAATTATTTTATCTCATCTGTTGAAGAAGAGCATTATAATAGCCTTCTGTCACTCCGTCTCCAAAGCTGTTTTTAGGTTCACCATATACAGTATGTAACATGCTGGTGTAATGTGATCGCAAGGGCCTTGAGTGTGATGTTCTTCTTCTCCTGCTCACTACCTGCCTCCACAATCTGTGAAGCTCATGAGCCTTCAGCGATCCAGCGTGTTAATTGCAGAAAATGCCAGTTGCAACACCTCCGCGATGTGGTGAGAACTGCAAAGAATGAAGGACCACGGTTCATAACGATCGTGATTTTGTTTCTTCGAACCCCGAACCTGTAGACCGCAGGAGTGTGAAGCCCTTATCATGTGAGCACACTCTTATCACGCGTGACAAACAAACTGCCGAGCATGTAGACGTAAATGCGCCGTTGCGCACGTAAGGTGAGTTTGAACTGCTGTTCAAAGGACTGAGAATCACTTTCTACTGCCGAACAGAGCGCATGAACAGGAGAAAGGAGAAAAAAGGTCTGATTCCCAGCCCGAGCTTGGTGTGTGTGTATGCACGTGTGTGAGGGGGAGTTGAAGGGGGGAGGTCAGGAAGCACATTTGTATGCATTTCCTCTCATAACAGGAAGTGCCTGACAGGTTCCCCTTCACAATGGCTTCGCTTCTGCTTCCCGCCTCCAGTGCATTTTTTCCCCCTGGGGAGTTCCTCTAGAGGACAGAGACAGGGAGGATGAATGTCCATTTGTCACCATCTGTCCCTGAACTGTGGTCCGTGCGACCCACGCACCCCAAAATCTCCCCGCTCACACTCCGAGTCACGCTGTATGAATCATTATTGTGGTAAAGTAGGGGCCGAATTGACACTAGAGATCACGCTCACATACGGGACACAACAAATTTGTGAACATTGTATATTTAAATGTTAAAGCAGGCTGCGTTCGTGTTAACAAACTCACCATTTCTGCTAAACTACACTGACAGTAACAACATATGTTTAAAAGTCATGCGATATTTCAGCACATCGCTTGCCGTAACAAAGAACATGCAAGGTCATCAGCAGAAACATAATAAGAAACAAAACCTGCGTGAAAAATGAAAATGAGAAAAGCACTGAATAATGAGAAGAAAAGTAGAATAACAATTAGCGTAAGAGGAACAAAAGAATTTTAAGAAGATAAGTTCTAAGAGGAGAAATTTGGGGAAGTTACACTTCGTGGAAGCAAAGGAATTTTTGAAATGATGTTGGTGAAGAAGCAGAAAAAGAAGAGGAGAGGCAGAGGGAGAGACAGATGAAAAAGTGAAGAAAAAAAAAAACACGCACAGCGTGTTTCGTGAGGAGACAGGCGCAGAGGTAACGATCACAAGAGAAAGGTGGGAATCGTGGAGAGGAGAGCAAGGGGTGATGGGATACCCAGAGGGCCTCATTATTTTCTTGCTGTTAATTTTACTCAAACTGTTTTACACCTTTCCGTTGTTGATTGGAGAGACGCCTCTGTTGTCATGGGTGGCTGAATCAAGCACCGTCTCCATGCCATCACACCATCATGAGGCAGAGATGAAAAGAAAGGTAACAGAAGCCTACGGAACGTGTGGCGCCTGTATTTGCCAAGTCAGTTAGAGGGGTGAAAACCACATGCATGTTGAGTGCCAATTAAAGTGCGTACTTCTGAATGAACTTCCATCACGCGGAGGCTTCCAGAAACTGGATCTCTAACACAGACGTAACTACTGACCCTTTTTGTTGAGCCTTTTCGCTGAAGAAAATTCCAAAATGTCATATTTGTCACTGTTCTTTTTGCTCTTTCTCGGTTAAAACTCCCAGCTCATAAAAAGAAAATGGAATAGGAAACAATGGAATATACACTGCTATTAAAATTTGCTATTCAAAGCTGATATTTCAGCATCATTACTCCAGTCTTCAGTGTCACATGATCCTTCAGAAATCATTCTGATATGATGATTTGATGCTCAAGAAACATTTCTTTTTATTATCAAGTTTGAAAACAGTTGTGCTGCTTAATATTTTTGTGGAGACTGTGATACTTTTTTTCATTATTCTTTGATGAATTGAAAGTTAAAAAGAAAAGCATTTATTTGAAATTGAAAACATTTGTAAAACTATAAATGTCACTTTATATTCACTTAATAGTGACATTTTTTTGAAATGCTGCCCATTAACAAGATGTCGCATGAACTCCGCACCGTTTCTTGAACTCAATGAGTCTATGAGAGAATCATCTGTATGTGTTTGATTATATTTTCCAAGACAAGTGTATATTTTTAAAATAAGCAAAACTCTCATCACCATTTCCACCCTTATCAATATCAGACCCCATATCCAGCCTGGTAAAGCGGCTTCTCCTGCCATCATGGCAGATGAATCAGCACTGAGATTGGTTCCCAAGTGTAACTGACTAAATATAATTTATTTTAAATAATTATTACACCGATTTGTCTCTCTCAAACGTGCATGTAAGTATATGCTGTGTATTCAGCAGCGTGAAAATTAGTCAGTAAGCATGCTCTTGTTAGCGATGTGGCTAACACTTTAATGACACAGGGGGTCCTTTCATGTGACGTGCCCGGGAAAGTGTTTGAGTGGCTGAGGGGAAGAAAGCCAGGCTCCTCACACTGATGCCCTCTGTCTAAGCTTCTGGGCAGCCAGTCAACGCCAGGGAGGCCTGCTGGAGGTGCCTTGCTCTTCGCAAGTGTTTTCAGGAGGTGGGCTAGGGAGCCAAAGTGGCCGCCCAAGGCGACTGAGGCCTTGTGCCCATAAGCATGGCGCCAGAGACAGGGTGGGCCGTAGGGAAGCTGCCAATCTGGAAGAGGTGATATCAGCAAGGAAATAATGGGAGAAGACAGCTTGGCCAAACATTTTTGAGCATTCAGACTTTAACTGTTTAAAAAAAAGATGATTCTTATGGACAGATAGGTTTAGGTTTTTATAGTACACCCACTATTGAAGCTCTTAGCGGTTATCTCATTTTGCCTGTTTCATTTCATTTCATAGCTCTTTCTGCCTTATCTAATAATAAAAAAATCAGGCTACATGTACAAATAAATGAAATTAAAGAGTATGCAATTAAAGTATGCAACAATAATAAGTAGAGAACCATTACATATTAGATATAAAAAACTATTTAATATAAATTGCTGTTCAATAAGATTCTTAAAAAATAAATTATGTACAATAAATAATGTATCACGGTTTCCAAAAAATATTAAGCAGCACTAAAATGACAAAAAATTATTAAATTACAATGAATGCAAAAGATTTGTGTGAGAAACAGACTGAAATATAAATGATCTTATCTTATAATTATCATACATAAATATATATATATATATATATATATATATATATATATATATATATATATTCTCTTATAATCTTCATTTCAGCTATCACTGTCAAGTCTATGGAAGCTTCTAGCATGGAATAAAAAAAAAAGATAACTGTGACTTTTTCTCTCACAATTCTAACTTTTTTTTCTCACTATTGCAAGTTCACATCACAAAATTCTGACTTCTTTTCTCAGAATTGTGAATAATACACTCGCAACTGAGAGTTACAAAGTCCAATTCTGCGAAACAAATAAAATACTTTATAATTCACAGTTGCGACTTTACATCTGGCAGAAACAAGCTTTCATACAAATCTCAAATTTTAGGGACCAACAACATATCACTGGTTCTCAGATGACAGAATTATTTCATGGTACTTTTCTAAAGCTTTTTGTCTCTTTTATATATGCAAAATATATAAATATAATAATATATACTTGTATAGAAGGAGTAAATAATGACAACAATTTCATTTCATTTAAGCAGCACAATTGTTTTCACAAAATAAACATATTAAAATGATTTCTGAAGGAAATCATGTGACACTAAAGACTGGAGTAACGACAATGAAAATCCAGCTTTGTCAGCAAAGGAATAAATGTATATGTATATATGTATATATAAAGATGAATCTCTGCTACAAAAAAAAGCAAACATCTCAAGAATGTCGTGCTTAAGGTAACACCATTGAAGCAGTCTGTTGTTTATTTGGCTTTGGTATGGAAAGATTTCCTTAAAGAGGAAGTGAAAATATGCACAGCCCCAGCCACGTCTTCAACACATTAAGAGCTAGAGGGGAGAGAAAAAGCAAAATAGAAACCAAAAAGCCATTTGTAAGTCAAAGGTCCCCCATTCTTTTCGTCTTGTGATGTCTGTCTTCATGGTTCTCTTGTAATACAATGAAGCGGGTTGTTTGCCACAGCCCCAGATGAATGGCAGCAAGAGGACAAGAGTCAATGATAACCCTTGTGCCAGCTGTCGAACATGCTGTATGCTCTATAAATACACTACAATTTTTGATGCGTGTTTTCAGCAAAGCATCTTCTGACCAAAACCTCTCTAGAGAATGTGTGAGCTTATTTTTTATCATTTTGGAAGGCCACAGTATATATTTTGGCATTGCTTTTTATTAAAGTTGTTGACATATGGTTAACGATGTGGTCATACTAGACATTAAGCATACAAAAGTATGACAAATTTTGGCAAAAGGATAAATGCCATGTTCTAGGGCTTCTGAGTCAAATAAGTATTACTTATTTAATACAAATAATTATACTCCATACTCCATTATCCATCAACACTGCAGCTTAGAAGTTTATTTTTGTAGTGTGCCAAGAGGTCAATCCCACACAGTGTGACGCATCTGAACATTCGCAGAACAAAAGTACTTAATTAGTAAAAAAAAAAGGCTTAATTTCAACCACATTCAAGGAAACTGCTCAAATGGATATAAATGTCATTGTTTTTTCTCTGTCCTCCCTTTCTTCTTTCTATCCCAAGGCCTGGAAATCTGTGGCATTGACTCTCATCAGGTGTCCTTCCTGTATCAATCTCTGATCTTGAAGTCTGGTTAAGGGGAGTGAGCGAACCAGAGAGAGAGAGAGAAGGAGAGGAGAACAGCGATAACACCAAGACAGGATGCTCTCTGTGCAATCCGATAGCCTCGCCAAAAACATCCTGACCTCAGCCCCCCCCCCCCCCCTTCTCTCCGTTTCTTTCCTCCTTTCCTTTTCATCTTAGCTCATGATTAGAAACTCTGTCATTGAAAGTAATATAGTGCAGAGAGGTTGTGTAAAGTTTTTTTTAATTAATACAAATGTGTGTTAAGTTCTCCTAAAATTAGTAGAAGTGAATAAATAATGACAAACATCTCATTTCAGGGTGAACTACTTCTTTAAGCGCACACACTCACCAATAAGACTTATTTTTCATAAACACAAACCTTTGAAATTCAAACTATACATATTTATGTTATTCTAAACTCAAATTCAATATGATGCCTTGTTAGCATCCAAACATGTTGGTTTTTCAAAATAAACAGAAACAGAGAACAGAGAAGTTTCTGGTTTGAGAAGTACCTTGACTCATTCTTTCAGCGTTTGGCATGAAAGCCCTCATGAATGTGAGCCTCTGGTTTCCTCAAGGGGGAGAACTTACTCAACCCACAAGTACTGAATGACTAATGTCACTGTGCCCCCTCCGTCTGCTCCGGCTGACACGCCCATTACTTTCCTCACCCGCTTTTTTCTCTCTTTCTCCTCCACTTCTCCTCAGGCCCTCACACTATCTTCAATAATTGATCAACCCACCCAAGGTCCAGACAGCAGCCATTAACTGCAGCAGTATGGTCTCACTCAGTCATATCAACTGTTAGCCAAGTCCTTTTCCCAAAATCACTTTTTTTTCCTCTCCAGACCAGACTGAGGAACTACAAATGTCTGCTTCTGTGACAAAGTGTCATCCTGTGAAAGGATGTGAAGACTCTTGTTGACTGTTCAGAGAGTCAAGTTACAACACAAAAAGACAAAGACAACAACCTCAAACTAGTCAAGGTTACCTTCTGTCAAACTACAAACTGCTTTCCAGGTTTGTCTGCTTTTATTTCTATAAGGGGACAAATGTAAATGTCAAGCCTAAAGAACATTTATTGATCTTGCAGTAAAACAAGCATCTATGTAACTGGCACCAATACGATCAATACAACTACAGTAACTGCTATGCATAATATCTGCCTGTTTTTGTGTGTTCCTGACTTGATTCTGTTTCACGGCCAGAGAAACGAAGATACCAAACTGAATGTTTTTCTGTTAGTTCAAATTTGAACGCATTAACAGAATATTCTCAGTTAGAAATTGTCTGAAACAAAAAAAGCCAAAATTAATACAATTATTTTATTATTTTACTGCCATCCATGCAGAAAAAAAAAAAACAGCTTAAACTAGTCAAAGATGGTTTGGTCAGGTTTGCTGCTTTTAGAAAACCATCTTACCAATCAGCTAAACTAGCTGAAAACTGGCTTGGCCAGAATGTAAGACCTACTACTCTAGCTTAAAACAGCTTAGACCAATTTCAAGCAGTTTTTTTTCTCTCTCTCTCTCTTTTCAACAGGGATTACAATTGCAATTTTATTATGAATGCAACTAAAACGACACATGATAAAGAGGATCTCAGTGATCTGAAAGCTGAGTTGAAGAGGAAAACTACTAGCTAAGGCAGGAAGGCCCCTCGAAGGCCCCTCGAAGGCCTTCTTCTACCTCTGTGTTGACTCCACCTAAAGCCCTGAAGCATGTGGCATCATTCCACCATTGCCATCTCTGCATGTTTGTGTTCTCCACCCACCCTGCCCCAGCTAAAGTAATATTCCACTGCCATAAGCAAGAGGTGGCAGCGTGAGAGGATGCCGACAATTAGTGTGCGCACACCACCTACTTGGTCTATTTTAGTTTGAAATAACTCATCAAACTTCTGTGAAGGAAGCTGTCAGAGGCAGTTTTTGGCTCTTTCTGGTCAGCGTGACTCACCTGTCTGTTGCGTTCGTCCATAATCCGTGTGATCTGAATCTTTTTCCTCCCCATTGTCCCCGTCTTTTCGTCTCTCTCTTTCACCAATGAACTTTATTCTTTTGTCCCTCTGTTTTTGCTTGTGTTTCTTCAAACCAGGCTTTCTTCTCTTGACTTCCTCCTCTCAATTCAAAGATTCCAGTAGCTGTACCTGCGAAAGGCAGAGAGAGAGAGAGAGAGAGAGAGAGAGAGAGAGAGAGAGAGAAAGGCATTAAGTCAGATGAAAAATGGCAAAACCGCAACGTTAAAAAACAGGGAAAGGCAGAGTCTGAGCCACATGGGACAACAAATAAAGACAAAAGAATCCGTCGACGTTTCGAGGCAGCGCTGTTTTCTGCCATCAATATCATGCAAATCAGATTCTCGCACTTCGGCTGCGACTATGAGGGTAGACAGCACTGTCATGCTCTCTCTACAGTCACAGAGAATTTGACAGTGTTTTGGAAGTGCCACTAACTTAACAGCTCTAATCATTTGCAGTGTAACGTTTACTGTCGCCTGAACGACAAACAGCGGCACTTTCCTAAACAACGCAGAGAATTGTCACTAGCATGCTGAACGAACACACTGGTATTTCCCTTTTAGCTGAAATTTTGTGTGAGCGTTACAAAACCGTGCCCCAAAAGGTGAGGCTTTACGATCCCCGTATCATAAGATCTTAAGAAGAGCCTGAACGGGAACCTGGGCCATCCTGATTTAGCCCTCGTCAAACCCGCTCTGGAATATGATCCTGTTGTCACGTCACGGCTTTGCTCCGCTCTCCGTCTCGCAGGGAAAGAGGTGTGCGGGGCCTTTATCGGGCCCTCCTGCTGAGCTTTCTGAAAGGCTGCCCTCACCCGAGAAGCTAACCCAGGCTTCTATAAAGTGCTCACAGCTCAGATTCACACAGTGTGAGAGCTCGCGATCACAGAACACACATGTGCGCGCATCGGTGTTTGTGTGCATGTGCGCACCTCTTTGGTGCCGTAAAGTAGGCCAACCCGATTCATCTCTGGGAGGAGCGGCAGAAGTGTTGTTGTGTTTTATTCTGACAGTAGAGGTGATAACGTCCCTCGTTATGCAAATGAGCGTCCCATTATTTAAGCTCGCTGTAATGCAGTAAAGCTGTCAGTGGTGTCATGTTAAAAGCCCTCCATTGCTTTCTCTTTATTCTCCGGCTCTTTTTCTTCTTTCTGAACCAGATTTCACCTGCCAGAGCGAGCTAGGAACATTGATGTAGATGCACCTAAAGGATATGCTGCGCTTCTCACGTCGATCTGCGTTGCCATGCTTCTCTCTCATTTATTAATAATCAAATGTTTATGGGTGGAGTAGGGGTTTGAAAGTGTTCAAGAGACTTTTCCATGTCATATAAGTTAAACCGCAAGCAAACTCTAATTTCGTTGGCTGAGATCCATCTTCATTTCATAGGATGCTGCTAATCTACGAAATTCCACATTGAATTGTTGGATTCCTGCGATGTAGTTGAAATAGAGTTGTTAAATACATAGTTTCGTTGCTACTAATACAACCTTGTGCTCATATTGATATAATTTATTTTCCATTGTCTCTAAAAATAACTGTGAATAAGATTACACTCTATCAGCATACAAACAACTTCACCAAGAGCTGTTAGCGAGCACGTCTTAACGTGTAAGTGGCGAAATCCGAAGAGGCTTGATGATTGTTTAGAGGACCACCGTAAAAGACATAAAACAAGGAGCAAAACAACTCCGACTACAAGCTGGTGATAATGACTGGACGCCAGTGTAAATATTTACCCACCGTGCAGCCAGCAGAACCTGGCGTCACCGAGTGCGGTTTCGCCGCTCGCATTTGAAAGCTGATTAAGTAGTTAACTCAATCAAAACAGGGTCTTTGGCTGCGACTCCGAGAGGAGCTTCCTCATTGATAACGACAGGTCCGTAATCCCCGATTCAACCACACCACAGTCTCAACTGTCGTGCCTTACGTAATTTTAAACATCTTTTAACGGGCACTGATTCCTGTTTACAGTGACCCCATAAATTACGAAAGTATGAGCTTTATCGGATTAGATTTGACAAATTATCCAACGTCTGTAAACAAATGACGATGGACCTTGATAGAACTCCAGTTTTTAAAACAATCATTCAATCATTGATTGATTGGTTCGTTTTATTTATTTATTTTTTCTGCAATGACCTCACATATAGCTTTGAACATGTTATTCATAAATAAATAAATAATGCAGTATATAGTATTGCTATTATTATTTGTAAAGCATTAAAAACATTTTATTTTCACTTAAAAGTAAACATCTCAAAACGAGAAAATAAAAAAAGTAATAACGAAAAAGAACAACAATAGAAAGAAGAACATCAAAACAAGTATAAATCCGGATTAATACACAGAAATAAACAATTTTACACAATTGTATTTATTTATTAATATTTTTTTTTTTCAGAAAGTTAAATTAATGTAACTTGGTTTGATATTTTATCTAAAGCATATAAAGATGTTCATTCGATTTTAAATGTAAAATTTGGTTAAATATTTGTTGCCACTATATGTGGGGTGATTTGAGGCACTAGGTAACTCTTAGAATCTCACCTTCCCTTCCCCAGTAAGCACTGGGGTAACCTGAGTCGACCTAAGCACAATCTCTCATTCTCCCTTCACCCTGCACACCTTGGCCACCCCACCTCTACCATCTTTCTCTCTCTCCGTCGTTCCCTCCTTCACATGTACACATGCTCACACTCGTCTGCTTTCAGATTACCACAGATGAGCACAATCCAATTTACACCAGTAAAGCCGAACTACAGTGCAGACAAGCTGTGGTTGATCAGTAGCCAAAGGCACTTTAGATGTAAATAAGGTCCCTTCGCCGCTATACAAGCACTCGGATTTAATATCTTATGAAATATGTCTGTTCTTGATGCATAAGTGTGGCTGACCCCCGCCGAAAGCACACAAACAAATACTATGGGTGTTTAAGATCAAATATGTATGTGAGAGGGCTTTAAAGTTTAGTATTTGCAATTATGCCATGAAAGAGTGAGGCGGAGAGGGACTACTAACAGGCTTTCTCTGCCATGCTAAGCCAATTCACTAATCCACAGCCAAAGCATATGGGGAGGGTGAGGAGAGAGAGAGAGAGAGAGAGAGAGAGAGAGAGATCCCTCCCCCAAAAGAGAACCTCAGGACAGGTTTGGCATAGTGTGACAGGCAGAAGAAAGCCTGGAAGAGGGGTCATCACCAAGGGCTGAAGGGTCATGGAAGGATGCTACAGGACAGAGAGGGAAAGATAAGACAAGTTAACCCACAACCTCTCTCGTTTGATAAATTGGGCTCAAAGCAAGAGCACAAAGAGCAAATATGAGCGAGCAGAGAAAACCAAAGGAAAACCAGAGAGATGTGAGCTGGTCTCTCTTGAGGAAAGGGAGGAGAGGCTGCCGTCCACCCTCCCATCTGTTAACCATGCCTCTCTTTCTCTGCCACAGAGCACAAGGGTGGTGGGGGAACGAGGAGAAATCATGAGGGAAAACGGCGAGAGAGGTGGGGGTGCCGACACTGGGATGTAATGAGGTGCTGTGTGTTTTTCTCTCTTTCTCTCAGCCTCTCTCTCCTTTTAAGAAATGGAACTGTGAGGGCAATGAGTATGTTCATAAACAGGCACAATTCTGGGTCGGCTCGGTCCCCAGTGTTCCACCGGAAAAGAAAAAAATATATATATTTTGCGCGCGATTGTATTGTCAAAGTCCTAATAAAGTGAATATGACTACTTCTCCGTGCTCAGCGATATAATTTTGTTTGGGGAAAAAGAAACAAAGCAATTTTTTATTTCTCTAAGGGGTCTCGTGTTGAGAATGAAAAATGATTAAGATGCAAATACCATGAATTATATTTGTATAAAAAGTACAGAGATTGTATGTGATAATGAAACACTTGTTTTGATGAGATATACAACTCTGGCAGGTTTCGCTTTTATTGAGATCTGGCGCAATCTGCGAGGTTACAGAGCAGCGCTGCTTGACTCCCACCACATTAAAGTCATCTGTATGTTATTATTACAATCAGACAGGAGCTGATCTTTTGAGAAATCGACCTCAGCACTATGTTGCCACCCTTTGTAAACTCTCGCGCTTCCACTTTCCCTCTTTTTTTTTCTTTTCTTTTCTACGCAGCACATCTGCAAGACATTTGGTACTAGTGTGTGCTTGAAAAAAAGGCAGTATCCTCTATCCTCGTGGGGAAATGTGGTCGTGAAGATTTGAAATAACATATTATGGGCAGAAAGTAAACCTTTTAGGAGGTGCATGATACATTAAATAAACTCGCTCTTTTAAAATAAACTGCCCTTTCCTTGAAGAGGTCAACAATTTTTAATATGTCTTTTGAAAAATTTGAACACAAAAGGCACACTTTTGAACCTTCTTGGATTTGACGTTTTTTTTACCACATCTTAATCTTAAGAACTTTTCATTCTGTAATCATTGAAACAAAATAAATACCGTTTTTTTTTTTCTTTTACACACATATTTATGTGTACATATTTAGGTGCGTCTGTTTGGTTTGCACTTAAAACGGGGCAGGGAGCCCATAGTGAGAGAGTTAACGGTCTATTGTCTGTATAAAGTCATTATGACCAGTGCTTCTTAAGTGTGGCAGAGTCTGCCTGAGGACAAAGCTGACGAGTGCCCATAAATCTTGGCAGTGGAAAAGACACAGGATGGGTGACCTGAACCTGAGATCAGGATCAGTGTGGGAGGGACCCTGGCAGAACAGATCTTAATGAGTGCTGGTAAAAATCCACATTCACGGTTAAAAAAAAAAAAAAAGAAGAAAAATGTGTACTACATTTTTACTATATATGTGGACTTTAAAATTTGAACTAAAGTGGACAGGGTTAAAAGGGACAGACTTTTCTGAGCTACAACGATACATAATCTGAAGGTATATTTTCATATGTACAGAGCTGTGTCTGGGCAAGTTGCAAGCTGTGTCGCCACTAAAAATCTGTATGACAGTTATGCATGTTTGAATATGTAAAAATACAAAATAAAAATTCAACTTTCATTTACTATGAAGCAGTTCAAATGGCATATCGATACTAATATTTGGACTCTTAGAGCAGAAAATCAGTTATAGTTACACAACACATCTGATTTGGAATCCCCCTAATTTCCACCCACTATATATTGAATGCAATCATGACACACTAAAAGCCACTGTAACACACACAGTTTCAATCCTGTAAGGGAGCATCAGTGTCTATCTGGGTTCCTCCATGGTCTTATACATCCCCAAGACTCCCCACTGTATGATTGGATAGAGACAGGAAACATAAACACACACACACACACACAGAATGGTGGAAGGATGTGACATCAGCAGCCACAGACAATCAAAGGTGTAAAGGTGCTTCCTTTCCTAAACTGTTCCAGCAAACACAAAATGGGAACCAAAACTCCTGTGCTTCCTTCTCCAGGCCAGAAAAGAAGAAAAAATAAGAGAAGAATACAGAGAAAAAGAGTTGAGGGCTTGAGCCACAGCTGACTGTAAACAAACGGCTTCCACTGATGCAACCCCAGACAGAAAAGGCTTGTGGTTTGTACTTTTTAAGCACTTAGTGCTGGCCAAATCTTTAATGACAAGGCTTAACACAGATCAAAAAATCACTGCATCCATATTATAAGATTTCATCACACAAAACAACCTCATTCTGTGATAGTAAAACTGATTTCACAGCCATTCTTAATTTCCAAACTAAACAAGTCATAAACTCATTTCAACTCAAAGGGGGGGAAGCAGAGATGAGAGATTTTTAAATGTGAGATTTTATTAGCAAAAGTGTAAAATTATAGATGAACTGCTTTTCTGTTTTTGCAGTGATTAGTGAATAGCTCTTTTCAGGTGCTTTGCTAGATTAGGGCTTTGGGCGGAGGGATTTATTTATGTGATACAGGGCGCTCTTTCAGGACTCTACTGCAATCCCTTCCTTCTGTCTCTACAGGAATCAACAGCTAATTACTTAAATAGTTCTACATGTACCTTAAAATAACACGCCGACCCCTATGACTTCCCCAAAGTTCACCTCTCTTTGTCAAAACGGCTGAAAAATCTTGGCACAAAATTATGTAAGACATAAATCTAACATGCTCTTGTCTTATCTAGGTTTGTGGGTTTACACTGCATGCTGCATTATTTGGTTTGAAACTAGATTTAAATGGCCATCAGCATTTTCTACAACTTAAAGTCATTTTTTGAGCTCTCTAGAGTTTATCAGTTTCCAGTGACATGTAAATCTCCAGCTTTTGCTGTACACTTTACTAGCCACAGGAGAGGATTTACGAATGGCAGTGAAACGACGCAACTGACGTTGTTGGGTCACACGACAGTAAAAACATGGTAGATGTAGTACGTCCGAATTTTATTCATACTATATAGAACATACTTTTTTTTAACGTTTGCAAAGTAAGTTAACATTCAAATGCAGTAACTACTTGGTATGCAATTTGGGATTCACCGAAAGACTATCTATATCCACATTCACATATGAATAAATAATATAGTAGTACATACCAAATTTATTGAAGCACTTTTACCATTGAAATACATTCTGTATGTGTGGATGTATGTTGTGCATCTACAACGTTGACATTGACCTTCGACCCATATGTCCTCTGACCTACAGTATGATGGACAGAAACAGAAATTGCAGTAATAATTTACTCAGGTGTTCTTTAAACATCTAAAAAATAACCAAGTTGAAGAACTTTCTTGGTTCATTACCAGTGTTTATCTCATACTAATTTGATGTATTGCTTTTTTAATACTTTGTAACAGGTAGTACAGAACAGAAGTATTGATATTCGGTGTAAGGTCTGATGAAAAAGCACAGTAGTGCTATAGTCTTTCATATGGCGGCACGCGACCAAGCATAACAGTGGAAAATGGAATGAAAGGGTGTTAACAGCAGTCGCATCCTTCATGAAGTCAGTAAACAGGGAAGTGTGGCCCACTAAAGCTAGAACCGAGGAAGGTGAGAGCTGTCTTTCAATTAGCAATTGGTTACTGGCCCAAGGAAAGTATGGCACAACATACTGTGTCAACTCTAACTGAAAGAGGTACGCTGAAACCAGCTGCTCAGCTGACAGACACATACTGAGTGAATGGTGTCTAATCGTAGTCCTGTTCTGGGCGGCCAGCTGTGGCCAGTAAAGAAACAGGCAAAAATAACAGCCCTGACAGTGGCTTGGTTTTTTCGTGAACAGGGCGATGGCCCTGCGCTGGGCAACAAAAGGAAGCTTGCGTGGGTTGCTTTGGGTGGTTTCATCGGTCAGTATGCTGAAGACATTAGCTCAAAGAATCTCTCAGACTTCTGGGTGAGTTCTTAGTACAGTGGAACAGAGTTAAAGAAAGAAAGGAGAACTGAAATAATGTCCAACTACGCCAGCATGTCAAAGGGGAAAAAATGAATCTGTGTCAGTAAAACTCTAAGACTACATACACACAATCAGTGTTGGAGATGAACAACCGTATTTACTAACAGGTGTAACTCAAATTGTTGAGAAGTGGACTGATTAATGTCTATAGGAAAGAATAAGCCCCTTTTAATCGTAAATATGTCTGTAACCATACTAACAGTGACTAAATTCCAAACATGGTGACTTGTCAACACCATAAAGTTACAAATGATATGACACAAAATGCAAACGCATAGAGAGTCTCACATTGTATAAATTAGCTGCTGTCTGTCATGTAAGAGCATTTATAGAAAGCGGTGTCACTCTCATTCAAAACTGAATTGTGTGTGAACAGGCATTGATGCTAAAAATGGAATGGCAAGTGTATTCAAAAGCCGTGAAGTCTTTATCGCATTAAGAAATTCGCCCAGGCACAGCAACCACTCAGTACTCTTGTGGAGTCAAAACTTGTGATTATTCTCTACACTTCGCTCCACAGAAAACTAAACAAAAGGAAAAGTAAACTTGAAAACGTAAATTTGTCACTACAAACAGACAGGGCCTGACATCTTCGCCCGAATAAAGTCAATGTCTTGTAATGTTAGCCATGTTGTTGGTGGCGATAGTTAGGAGGGAAGACAAAGTCATGTGACCTCTCCGCAACACCAGACAGCACGCTCGGATGATTCTCTGATTATTTCATCGCAATTTTTTTCATCCCCTCTTCTCCCTCTGTACCACGGCATTCTAATCAGACTAATTAAAAGCTTTGTTCATTTGGAAATCTCCGATGACAATTTGTTTCACTCTACCCTACAGCGGTCCTGTGAAAAGAGAATTAAATTTGATCTTCTGACAGCAATTATTAAACGCTCCCTCCTGGCTTCAATTAAGCCCAGAGGCTAACGTGGCTCACTAGGCAAGAGCGAGGGCCAAGATACTTCCTTTGCCACTTTATCATCACTCTCTCTCTTTCTTTTCTTTGGATATTCATGTAGATTTTGTACTGCACTGCACTGATTTAAAGATTGTTTGTGGGATTTTTTTGGTTCCTTCTTGCAGTGGCCTTACAAGATGCTGGTTGAAGGGGGAGTAAGGGGTACGGTGGAAAAGGGAAGTTGAGTAACGTCTCTTCTCTGATCAATCGGCAGTGATTGCACGAAAGTTCTTTTTATGAGTGATGTTTCAGTAATGATGGTGAAACAGTAGGCGAGCAGATGCTACTTTCGCTTTCACTGTACTTAAAAACAAGCAAAAAAAAAAAAAGTTCAGACTTGATATGGCAAAATCATATAAAGTGTCATTTTGTAGCATAAATTTAAGTTGAAGTCAATTCAGACTGCACCGATTCACGCTGTCCAACAGCAACCATATTTTTTTTCAGCATTGGTCAGAGCCGATTGAACATTTTTGTCAGGTCTTGGAATGCCTGAGCGGGATATACTGTAATCTAGTGATTGTCGGCATTGGTTGGTGTCTGGCGGAGCCGTGAGAACTGGCTTTTATGGCTGGAAACTCAGTAATTCAAATACATACTTCTGACTGATCTGTGACCTGCTCTTGTAAGCAAATGATATAACTCTGAGAACCACAGGGCCTCGGTTTCAAACTGACAAAGCAATATGTCCAAATGACTGTTCGCTGTACCTATACACTGACCAGAGAAATGAATCAATTCCTACCGTAATATCACATGTGACATTTCTGACCCCCCCTTGGGGTGACCTGAAGACATCTAAACTGATCACAAAACACATTTAGATCTTTCAGAGAGAACATAATTTGAAGTTGAAACCCATTCAGCAAGGATGTCCTTCAAAATGTTGACCTGACTCTTTTTTTCACCCCCCATATTTCTCTCTCACCAGTCCCAAAGCTCTACGAGGAAACCGAGTAACCCAGATCGGGAGGAAAAGAGCGCGGAAGAGGAGATGGAGATTACGTGAGCCCAGACAGACGCTATCTAAAATCTCCTGCTGCAAAATGTTATGCCATTATTCCGCCCTCCCCATCCTCGGTTTTCCAAAGTGATGTCACAGTTTGATTTAAGCGCAAGCCGATCCGCTTGATTGTTGGAAGCATTGCTGTGCTGTTGACATTGTGGATCATTAAACTGTGATTGTTGCAGTTAGAGTTTGTCTAAACAAGAGTGTCAATATGACTGGGTGACGCCTATCTCTCTTTCCTCCTCTCAAATGGTTCCGTCTTGACTCACTCCTTCTATTTCTTGGCCTCAGCTCTTTTTATGCTGGAATAGGGATGTGGACTAAATCGACTAGCTGGAGGGTTGCATGAACGACTAGTCGGGTTAAGGAAGCTTGCTTAATTAGGTTGGTTTCAGGTGCACCAAATCAGAGATATTTCTTAGTGGGCCTTTACATAAGATGTGCTCAAAAACAGCTTGATGCTCACTGGGGTTTTGAGACAAGTTTTTAAAAGTAGAGTTATTTTTAACTTGACATGTCATCTGAAAAAATGTTATACTCATGGCAGGAAGCTCAGAAACACACAAGATGCGATTCAACGTCATAGGATACCCATCTGAATGCATATGGCTGTAGCAACAATGTTTTAAAGGAAATTATTTTTAGATTACTAAGAAGGTTTTACTGTGCAATTTGTTAAACCATGAAGGTACAGCACACTGTAAGCATGGCAATAAAAGCATAACCTCTAAAAATGTATTAAAATAAATAAAAGTTTTAATTTTAATATCTATACCGATAAAAAAAAACTTATGTAAAATAATTAAATAACTTAAAACATCATTTTAACGAAAAAATTCATTTAAATATGTATTTTATTGATATAATTTATTATATATATATTAATATCATTCATATATATATATATATATATAGTTAAAAAATATTATATATATAACATTTTTTTTATTATATTACTAAAATTATATTTATTAATATAATATAATTATATTATTATTTCTATTATAAAAAAAAAAAAAAAAAACTCTTCTATCTCAAATTTATTGGGCTAAGATACCTGCAAACCCCCCCATCTTTGGTGTCTTCACAGCTTGTGGTGGGCGACCAGGCAGCCCCGGGCCCAGTCTCTCATTACGGTTTCGGCATGCCGACGCATACCCCCCACCCCCCGTTTGTAGTGGTGAGGGGAACCACCAGGGGCTGGCACAAGTTACTCCAGTACCGGCTCGGCCTGACCTCATCAAAGCACGCTCTCGTAATTTGTCACAGAAAGCAACCAATTAAGATGCGTTAAGGGATGAGGGAGGGGAGGGGAGGGAGAGAGGGAAGGGTAGACGGAGCAAAGCAGTGAAAAAGATAGCATTTGATTAAAGAGTCAGCGCAGCTGCGGTGAATCAAAACGGTCCGGGCTTTCAAAGAAAAACCTCAAACATGGACGAGAGGTTTACAGCTTGGAGCTAGTGTGATCAGATAAAGCGCTGCTGGTTAACCCTTGAGAAGGAAGAAAGAACGGAAGAAAAAAGAGTAAATATTAGATTTTCATGACTTTAGTGGTAGTACGCACACACATGCTGAATGGACTGAAGCTTCTGGATTACTCAGGTGACCCTTCATGACAAGCTCCTCCTACTTTGTTGTGTCACAAGTTGACAATAAAAAAGATGTGTGAATGTGTGTGTATATATATATATATATATATATATATATATATACACACATACATACACACACATACATATAAGTTTCCTTTTAAGGGTAATCTTTCATTTTTTTCCATGTTTCTGGCTGATAGTGACATTCAAGATGTCCTGCCATGCATCACTGCAATTAATCTCAGTCTCTCCCCTGTGTGCATGAAAAAAATGTTCCACAACTTGTGCCTTTTTTTTATTCTCCTTTCAAATCTTCCATACAGGAGTATCCATGTGTAGCGTGTGATGTGTGCACGTGTATTTCACTATTTATATATTTATTTTTTACCTTGTTGTTCAGTAGCATGTCAGTGTTGCACGCATTTGCATAGCTTCCTTTACTGTGTTTCTTGTGTCGTGCAGCTGTGACGGGCCTGTTTTGTACATGTGATCAGAAAACAGTGACAGCGAAAGTTTTCCGATGCCGCACGCAGGATTAAATAGATACACTTTTCTGCTTCACACTTTTCTGTTGAAGGAGAAAAAAAAAATGCTAGTCAAAAAAAGAGAGAGAAAAATCTCTGCTCAGAGAAAGAATAAAAAATTGTGAGATACATATCGCTTGTTGTTTTTTCAGGCATTTATATAAAAAATAATCACTCTTCTAATTGCTGTTATTCTGATGGTAATCGCTCACTCCTGCTAAATAATGACCGCTTCTTGATTCGGCTCGATAAGAGCGGAAAAGAAAACAAGTGAAAGCAAGTGCTTACAGCCGGTGTTGTATAAATCAGGTCTGTGTGTGTGTGTTTTCCAGAGGCTTATCTACACCATCTTGTTTTTAGGGGGGTTTGGGAAAGTGCAGCCTGCAGAAGGTTGCGAAGGGAGGAAGCTTTTTCTCAAGGCTCCAGCCACTCGGCAGCACAGGGATCGGCCAAGCGATCTCCCTCGGCTCCCGATCCAGCTGCAGCGTTCACATAACCCCAGCTGTCCCCCTCGGCTTATGATAGCACAACTTGTCTCTCCCTCCCTCCTTTGCGTTTGCACCCATGGACTTTTCCACTCCCTTCTGCACTGCTGGGCACACATCTGCCCCCCCCTCCACGTACGTTGTTTTTCTTTTTCAGCATTGTATGTTTTTTCGCAGGTTTCTTTTCCCCCCATCCCTGAGAAAAAATCCTATGGCCGTTTGACCCTGAGATGGGATGTGAATGCCCACCCCTCCTCCACCGAGCCTCCCTTTCCTTATTCTGGCGCCGACAGTGGGGACTGTCTTTCTCCTGTCTCCTCTTTCCTCCATCCTCCTATCCTATCCTTGACTCTCCCTGGGTCTGCTCCCAGCTCCGGCGTTAGGCAGACGTTCCTGCTGCGCATTATCCCAAATAAACAACTCATTACACATGTAATTAACCGAGGGGGCTAGCCAAGCATCGGAAGCTAATCCACACCAGCATTCCCAGTGCCTCTCCTTTCCGATTTTGCTGGAGGGGAGCGTGGAGAAAAAAAGTGGGCTGCGTTCAGGATAAGGAAGAGAGGGAAGGAAAGTGCAAAAGGATTTGAAATCGACTTCCCAACAAAATTAACCTTTTTTTTTTTTTGCCCTCTCTCTGCCATTCTCCACAAATTGTGCTCGGCTCTTCCTTGTTTTCTCGACCATCTTAGAAGTGGGTCATCGACGGGCTGCCTAGCAGCGTTTTGAAGAACGTGGAAAAAAAGGTCTGCGCTTTCCTTGGCGAAAACAGTTGTAGACTTTTTACGAGCGGCCTGCTTATCCAATTAAACTGTCATAAACACATTAATATAACGGCACATGCCCGTTCAGGGAGAGAGCGAAAGAGGCTAACTGCCGCTTTATTAACATGAGGTTTCTTCACCTGCGCGCTGAAGCTTGACAAGAGCAGTTCCTCTTTCTCGCGAAAGATGATGATGAATCTAATAAGATTACACCTCCTACGTTAACAGGCCTGCAGCGCACAGCGCTTTTAATCTGACCTGGGAAACAATAACCTGAGGATAAAAGCAACCATGTCAATATAATGGAATTATATCCATTGTGTGTCTTCTACTCTGGTGGGACCAATCCAATGTTGTTGAAAGAGAAAATTGCAGTAAAAAAAAGAAATGAGTGTAACTGGTTGAGTACATATTTTGGAGATCAGTTTTGTCATGCAATACATTATAAGTAATAAACCTCTTTTCATTGTCAATTCTCATTATCAAACTCTTCAGACTTTAAAGTTACTCTAATCAATCCAAGGTGTCAGGCCTAAGTTCAGGCCTCTCTGTGGTCTACAGGTGCTAACGTAGAGTCCAGAGGTCCAATACACAACCCCTCTAGAGAGACACCAGCGGGAAACTGGGGCGAGTTAGCAGGAATGTTTGCCGAGTCAAATTCAATCATGCCACATCATTAATTCACAATCTTAACAGTTAGCAACAGGGCTGGGGATGTCGTAATGTGCTAAGTGCAGAACTTTTCAAACTGACCTTTGTCTTAATCAAATATACACTAGCGTTCAAACATTTGAGGCTCTGTACGATTTTTTTAAATGTTTTTAAAAGGATTCTCTCACACTCAGCAGTGCTGCATTTATTTGGTCAAAAATACAGTAAACAGTAATATTGAGACAATCACTATTTTAATTACAATTAAAAAAAAAAAAATTCAAATATATTTTAAAATTTAATGTCTTCCTGTGATGCCATTACTCCAGAAATCTTTTGCAAAATTATAAATGTCACTTTTGGTGAATTTAATGCATCCTTACTGAATAAAAGTAAGAATTTCTTACCCCAAACTTTTGAACTTTTGAATTTTCGAGACATTCAAAAAAAAAGGAATTATTATTTAAGCTAAATTAAATCTATTTTCTTAGCAAAGAACCTTGAAATTTTCATTCACTGAAATTTTTCACACACACCGAAAGTAAAACATTACACTGTTAAAATGCAATTTATTTTAAGCATAATTTACTTTAATGAATGTTATCTTAAAGAATATTTAAACTTGCTCTAACCCTTAAAGTACATTCGTTTGTGTAATCTAATGTACTCAGATTGAGCCATATTAAATATTTTTATTTTTTTTATTTTTTTTAAGAATTAATCATTTATAAAAAACAGTCAATTTAGAAGCACATTCATATGAAAGAATTTTAGGTTCCTGGCAAACTTATTTATTCAATGAAACTATTTTCCCTGAGTGGATTTAAATTGTATGTGATACTTCTACTGGAGGTGGGAACATACTTTAATTTTCAAAAACAGCTCAAGTTTGTAATGAAGGAATAAAATTAGCACTTCACTTCTAAAAATATTCCATGATGTGGACATCGCCCTATTGGATTACACTCCGTGCCTACGCACTATTTTTTCCTCTATTCTCTTTGCACACTACCTTCTCTTTTCCAACAGTGAAGACCATAAACCAGTCTAAAAGCTCTGTCACAATGTAAAGTCATATGACTATTTTCCATTTAATAAGTTCCTGTTATAACCACACACATCAAGGTCTGTTTAAGGAGAACGTGATATAGAGAGGATGCAACGTGAATGGGGTGGTGGGGGGACAACAGAGCTCGCCAGAGTCTCGGCAGGTATCTCCCTTCCTTTCCTTGTCTATTTATAACCCGTGAGCCGCTCTGATCCAAAAATAAGACAGTGACCAATTTTAACCTGAACAATACTGCAGGCTCACAATCGTAGTCCCTGGCGCACATATGCACACACAGGCAGACAAACACAGGCAAAAAAAAAAAAAAAAAAGTCAATCTCATGGCTGAGCTATTTCTGGCGGGACAGCAGCATTTAGGAAGTATGGGCCACGGGCCAGCAAGCAGTTTAATGACACGCCTGCGTCACATGGTTTCATGTCACAGGAGCTCCCGCCATTGTCAGGGTTGAGTGCGGGCACACACACACGCACGCATGCACAAGGTTATTTGTTTTTCCAGAGGGGCTGTAACAGACCAGCTGCAGGTGAAAGGAGCCACCTTCACACTTCACCATACAAAACTGAGCACTCCACGTCCCATCCTGCACTGGCCAGCAAACCTTGAAGTTTCAAATGAAGTGCTGGTCTTATTAATTATGCATGCAAGTCGGTGCCGCACATTTCCTTTCCCTCTCTCTCTCTCTCTCTCTCTCTCTTTCTTCCCATCTCTCTCTTTCATTCTCTTCTTTTCCAGATGGAGCATCTGTAATAAAATTAATGACATCATTGGCTGTACTTCGGAGTAACTACTGGAAGAAAAGTCATACATCAAAGTAAACAGTGTACAGTGGAGAAAGCAAGGGCGAAAAAGTATGAAGAAAAAAAAACTGAGATATATAAGATGTATGAAAATATATCTTATATATATATATATACTTCACAGACAAAAAAAATTATACATATATATATATATATATATATATATACCGTTGCAAGTGACATCTGAAATTTTCTTCTAAACAGATTTTTACAAAGCTTGTATATTGTATATTTTAGAAGAACATTTCGGATGGCACTTAGCCGGTTTCAGAAGGTTTTATTCCACAATTAATGCAAAGTGTAATTAATTTTAGACTGCAAAGAATAATATATTTTAACCATATGTGTGTATGACATACATATATATTCAAATATATTATTCTTTGCAGTCTAAAATTAATTGCACCCGGCATTTATTGTGGAATAAAACCGACTTAAGACAGAGCAGACAACCCATGGCTGAAACTGGCTCGTCTGATTGGTTATTTTGGAGGTAGATGACAGCCTGCTGAAGGACCCGGTGTAAACGCCACCACAAACATAAAGGCATTAAATGTCACAATGCCAGGCTCACAGACACATCTCCCCTTCTGTTTTCACGACTTTTCTTTTCCTTTCTCTTCGAGTGTCCAGCACGGCACGCTTTTTCCGAAGTTTCAGCCTCCGATGCTGACAGGCCGTTGTTGAGAACGGCGCAGATGACTGCAGAAAGACACACGTGTGCAGCTTGGCAGGACACCGCTCGTGAGAGCTGCTCTTGCGAGCGCCTGAGAGGCTGTCTTTGCGAGCTCGGCTGAATGAAACACCTCAACCTCACACTAATGAAAAGAAACTCTTATTTCCTCCCAACGTTTTATGTTCAAACGTATCTGAATCCCGTCTGTCAGTTGTCAGACGCAGTGGCCCGTGTTTACTAGCTAAAAAAAATAACACACCAAACAGTATATGATGATGAAAATCACAGGATCGTGACACTTTGAAAGTGTCAAGAAGACCTTCGAGTAAATTGCTAAAAATATACGCCTTGCCACACGGCGCTGTGCTACGGGCAGCTTCGGCGACAGAGACGTCGGGGTTATGAATGTTATGTGAAGCTGGGGCATAGAGGCCCCTCTGTCCGCCCTCTCACCGGAGAGCCTTACAGAATGACTGGGCTATGCTGCCCCACTGACAAAGATAAATTACATTTGCTGGAAAATATTTCAGCATTTTTTTCCCCTCCCCTAACCTCTCGACTCGTCTTCCATTTTTTATATTTTAAGATTTTCGTCATTTTTTTGGCCCTCGTCCACCAGCTTGCCATGGGTCCCTGTGCCGCGAAGCGAGGCGCACACATCGTGCCGCTGCGTTTTATCATGTCACGCACCCTCCGTCTCCGGTGTTTAAGCATTTAGCCGGCAAACACAGACCGGGACTGTTAAAGAGAACTTTTACTGGATTGCAAGTAAATTGGATGTTTATTTATTTTCTTTTTTTCCCCGCTTTATATTGGAATGTGTGAAATCTCTGATAAACTACATATTTTACTCTCTGCATATAATATGCTGGATTGCATCAAATATCCACGACTAGATAAAATGAGGGATGAACCCTTTCATAAACTGTTTCTACTGTTCTGTGAACTCTTATCCAGCATAAAATATGCTCTATTTTGCAAAGATACCGACCAAAGTGGAAGCGTTTCGATGCTGAAGGGGAGGAAGGCCAGAAGAGGTTCCTTGCTAGACCACCCAAATCTGAAAAGGAGTTTATATGAAACAGGAGTCACCTTTACCCATCTGATTTTTTTTTTTTTTTTTTTGAAACAGCACCTCTTTCATGTTCACAGCAAGATATGTTGCGCACATTCATTCGGCGTACGCACGCATACTGACTTGTCTGTCATCGCAACCTCCTTGTGGCAGCTCTACCATCCTTCACAGCTTTCTATCATCTGCCCGTGAACAAATACACAGTAAAATATAGTTTTTTTTCCTTATATCATGCAAATGTACAAACACACAGAACTATTTCCAGCCACATACACGCAAACTTCTTCAGCATACATAATAATTACCGTGTGTTCGGTACATACCACGTAAGCCCACAGCAGATCTTTAGAACAGAGAACGTTCAGCTGAAAAATTCAATTTTATGCAGAAATATTCTTTTCACAATATAATTAAACATCAAAGGCAGGACTATTCCTCTGTGATTGAGCAGCACTCTGGTGAATCAACTCCATACACCACCTTCCACTTTATAGAGAGAAAGAAAGTTGCCAAGCGTCACTGCTAATTACAAAATAGAGACAGAAGCAGAGTTAAATTCATTATGCAAAAACCAGGACAGACTCGTATGTGCTCGGTACGTTCTAATGCCAAATATCATAACCTCTTTGAGGGTAAAAAAAAAACGACTTATCTGAAGCTGGTTTATTTGCTTTATTAAACTAATTTTTAGCCTAGTAAATGAAGCTGAGAGAGTATGGAAAAAAAACGAAATGAGAAAATGTTTGACTTCATTGACTCAAAATTAACACACTGCTGTGCAATAAAATGGGCTGATATTACTTTTTTTTATTATTATTGCTGAAGAGTTACAAAGAAAATAAAGACTCGGTCTTTCTTTTCGAGCTCGTGAAACTTATTGGGAGATGGTGGCAATTGTTTGGTTAAAACGCATGTAATGACTTATTTTGGGGGGAAGAATTGAAACACATTTAGATGAATTACTATTACTTAAAACGAATTACTCCATCATCGCTTGAAGATCAATAATCAGTCATTACACTTCACATGCTTTCTTTCACGAGCAAAAGTGTCATTTACCTCACAACTGCGAATAAAAACATTCCCCTTGTGTTTATCAGGACAAACCTAGAGACAATACATTTGTGCTTCGGAGGGGCACACAAACTGTGCCTGTAAATGCCCCTGACAATCGGCTCAAGTATCTCAGCCAATCAGAGTGACACGTGGAGAGCTGATCCCTCTTTGAGAGTGTAAGGCCATGTTGTCACTGTTGGTTTTGTGAATCGACAGAAGCCTAATCCCCGGTGATTTCCTAGAGACGACAGGTCTGAGGAGGACCGCTCGTGTTTGCGTGTGCGTGTCTGTGCGTATATGTGCACGGCTATGAGAGGACCCTCAGAGTGCAATCATATGAGTCCACATGCGAGTGTGTTCATTTTCCTCTTGGGCAGATTAAGCAAACACTAAATCCCAGGAGAGCAACAGGTGAGACGCTCACACACACGAACATACACACACATACAGGAGCTTCATTGATTGTGTTCGCATGTCCGACAGTATAGTCTGAAGTAAAGCGTAGACTTGTGGTAGAAGTGACAGAAATACAATATGTCATGCCCTTTTGCATGGAGAAAATTGAATTTTTGCTTAAACTGTTAGCATATATATATATATATATATATATATATATATATATATATACATACATACATATAATATGACATAACCTATTATATTATTTCACAGTTAAGCACAGGAAGGCTGCAAAAAAATCTGGTAGGATAAAAAAAAGTGTCAAAAAGTAATTTTCCTGTTAATTAAACAATCACATCCAGTCATTTACATCTGTATCTGTCTTCACCTTTACTTGTAAAAGTATGCAGATCGTCATATTTTAGCAGCTACCAGTTTAATTTGTTACTTCAAAATGTAATTAGATTATAGCAGCTTCTTACAACAACTCCTGAAAAACTGATATACAAAATGTTGCTCACACACACGCATATATATATATATATATAACTCAACAGACAAATTCGTACTTCTTTGCCTTGACAAACACTCAATTTATGATGGTAGCTTGAAATGACACTAGACCCTCAACTTAACTGTTCTTAACTTGGGAATAAATAAAAATAAAAATGTATGTATGTATATGTATATATATATATATATATATATATATATATATATATATATATATATATATATATATACACACACACACACACACACTCACGCACAATGTTTATGTATATTGTTTTAAGATAATACATTCTTAAGTTTAAGTTTAGGCTACTGAAGACAAGAACAAATAATTTACCCTCATTAAACTGAAAACTTATGGCTGTATTATGTTTCTATTCTTCATAAGAAACAGGACGCTGTGAGTTAGTACCTAATTCATTTTTTTTCTGGTGAGATTTTAGTTTTATTTATGTGTGCATATGCTGGTACTAGATGGTCTAATTCAATTTTCAGGCTGTAGCGCTTGATCTACCTGCACATGAACACAGACAGCAGAACGAACAGAGTCACACGGGTGAAAGTTGATCATATCTGAACGTGTATCGTGTGATGCCCCTCGGACCCTCAAACCCCGCACCGCTCTGACTCTGTTCACATCGGCGGTAACAGTAAACGCATGCATGACCTCTGTAAAGTGTGCTGGTTTATTCAACGAGCTGATAAAGCACTTTAGAAGAACCAAACAAAAGCACGCGCCTGTTAAAATAATAATAATGATAATAATAATAACAAGAAGTCTACCTAGTAGTGACTCTCCTGTCAGCAGTCACAGAAATAACGTGCTGTCACGTCAACTTTCTCAACCGAGCTACTTTAACTCTCTGCCTTGCGATCTAGCGAAACAACGGAGATATTAACTCATCTCATTATTGTTTACTAAACAACAATGCCACACACTGTATCAACGAACAAACACACACCGGTGTCACTTACTTCATGGCGCGTCTGAAGTGTGTCCGGTGAAGTTTGTCCTGCGGTGTGACTGAAGGTGTTGAACCGCCGGGTGGACTTTACCGCTTCACACTTAAAATCCAGCAAAAATCACCTGCACCACCGGGACAAAGTATCGTTTTCTAAATGCGTGCTTCTTTTCTCCTGTCTAATAAAGCGTTTCAGATGCTGAGGTTGGTGTCGGTCGTCCACGCTGAGGAATGATTAAGCCGTTATTGCGACTGATGATGTTGAGCTCCGCGCCTCAGCCTCTCTCTCTCTCTCTCTCTCTCTCTCTCTCTCTCTCTCTCTCTCTCTCTCTCTCTCTCTCTCTCTCTACGCAGGGCAAATAATCGGGTTTACTCTTGAAGGGGGACGGGCTTAGATCACTCCAGTGTTTTAATGAAAGAAGCAGAACACTAATGCGTTTTTATCTCCACCTGATCAAGTCAAATCACACCGTGTGTAATCAAAGTGTGCACAGACACAATGCTGCTTTTAGCTTTGTGACTTTAAATTTCACTTTTACCCAGATATTCTAAAGAAAGGGAGATTTTAGCAGATACTGTGAAGAATTTTAATTAATTTTACTGAATTGAATATTTTCCTATATACTACAGCTATGTACTATATTATTGTATGCATATATATATATATATATATATATATATATATATATATACGCATACACACACACACACACATCACTCATCTCTAGAGGATAGAATATACAGCACAGCATAAAAGGTTAGTCATTAGGTTATGAAGTCTCAATCAAACATGAAAATCCAAAGTGCATGTGTGTGTTAATTAGATCTAGGTTCTATAGCCCACTGAAAAGTTGAATTATATATATAGTTAAAAAAAAAAAAAAAAAAAAAAAAAAAATCAAAGTGGCAACCTGTGTAGGATAACTGTCAGAACATTTTATTCTCAAGTTCTTTAGAAAACCATATACGAAGCAGTGCTCTAATGAACCCAGATCTGAAAAATCTATAAAATAACATAAAGGACTTAGAGAGTGAACACTTCTCATATAAGCCTGCTTAGATTAGTGCCCTCTCACAGCCCAGCAAGACAATCTTCTCACCATGTATTCAAATGAGGTTCCTTATCACTGGAGATGAGTACTTTAACACATGCTAAACATGAATAAATCACAGATAGATCTGTCCCACCATGAAAGGATTTAAACACATCTACCAAGGAATCAAAAGATGAGAATTAAAGGGTTAGTTCAACCAAAAATGAAATTTCTGCCATTAAGTACTCGCCCTCATGTCGTTCCACACCCGTAAGACCTTCGTTCATCTTCAGAACGCAAATTAAGATGAAACATAATTATTGTCATTCATGGTCCACAAAAGTTTGAAGACATCGTTAAAAGAGTCAACATGACTATGTTACGAAGCGACGAAGAGACTTTTTGTGTGCAAAAATTGGCCTCTCCTCTGTCATTCCCCTACATTGAAAGCTTAATTTGTGTTCTGAACACAGGTTTGGAACGACATTGAGGGTGAGTACTTAATGACAGAAATTTCATTTTTGGGTGAACTAACCCTTTCAGATGAGAGGCATAACTTAGGTTACTATCTCTATATCTCTCCATGCATGCCAAAGACTATCCAGTGAATGTTTAGAAATAATGGTTGAATTCACATTTAAGTGGTTGACAAAAGAAAAGAAACTATCATATTGCATATTTTTTCTCAGTTCCCCATCTTAAAGCGGTCATCTGAATTGCTTCATGCTGATATTTCATTGTTCCATGAAACAATTGCCGTAGAATTAACCTTAAGCACGACTCGAGTCACTGACAGACAAACCAGAGGTAGAGGTAAAACATGAAATCAGTTAATGAATTAATAAAACCTGCTAATCTGCCTGACAGACTGTAACTGGACCCAGTGGGATCAGCTTCCGTGGGATCCCACTTCTGGGTCACAAGACACTGTAATCTTGAATTGCATTTTTATTGGTAATTTCAATATCTAGATCAATACGGCTTCGCTTCCACCAGCTATATGATACCACATGCTAAGTTTCCTCAGATTCTCCGATTCACCGTATATTTACGCGGCAAGTTCCTCACACTATATCAATGAAAATATCTTTAGCCTCAAGATCAGGACACAATATCATTTTTATTAACTGTTAGATCCATTTGAAAAGCATGTATATTATGATATACCCACCCGTGGTCACAATTTCTTCAGTTCTTCCAGCTCCAGCGCACAGTTTTAGCAGGAAGACCCTCTTAGTTTTCAGTGTACGGTTTTGTTTGTTTAGTTGGCACCTGGTGAAGAGACACAAAGGGAGAGAGAAATTCTTTCTGTGTTAATAGCTATATCTAGGCACAGTGTTCAAGATACACTGCATGGCTGGGGGAACTACAAAAGGAATAAATAAATATATAAACACCGTTATTGAGTTGCCTCTTGCATATTCATGTGGTAGGTAAACTAGATAAAGAACAGGAAGAGGAACAGAAACAACAGTAACTACAGCAACTATAACGTTTATCGTCGATGCTGACCTGGCTGACATTTATCTGCCTAGGAATCACACCACAAATAATCATTTGCCTTAGAGATCACTTTTCTGATAAGCAGAGAATAGCTATTATTACACATTTGCGAGTAAAAATGTACATTTTGTTGCTGCATGTCATTTCCTGCCATTCTCTCTCTTTTCTCTCTCTCTCTCTGACCAGTCTATAACAGTTTAACGTCTACAAAGAGGAGTTTACAGACAGTTCTCCAATGGATGATTTATTTTTCAATTAAAAAGGTCTCACGAGAAAATATTGTCAAATATAAAATCAATAATTATAAGAAATGTATTATTATAAATTAATTAATAATAACTATATATATTAATATTACACACATATATATATATAGTTATTATTCATTATATATATATATATATATATACAATTAAATGTGCTATTTACGTAACACGTTAAGAAAAAAAAATCTATTAAATAAATATATAAAAAGTTAAACATATTTAAATATTAGATATTTTTAATATTTGCTTTGAGTTTGATTGGTAATTTTCACTACATTAGTTCAGCCTACTAAACATTGTGCAGTAGAGCTGACTAATGAGTTTGTTAAAAATGTCTAAATTTGCCTGTTAGACGTTCCCCAAAGGCACTTTACTGTAATATCTTAAAAGGGGAATTTATGTCAATGGAATACGTAAAACATTGCAAAGTTAAATTTCCTGACCTAATTTACAAACAGACAGACACATACTGTATACATGTGTATACACAAATGAATTATTCTCCCTCTTGTTTTCCTTGGCTGTCGTTCGCTACCAGACTGTCGGTCCAAACTGAACCTGCTTGCCATCACTCAGGATCAACAATCCAATTTCCAGTAAGTTCAAAGCCACAAGGAAAGTGTCCAGTAGCAGTTATGTCATTTCGTATACACATACAAGAGGCTTTTCAGAGAAAGGTAATTTTGAGGTTTCGGCCTCATCTGTTCATGTTTGTAACGAGCAGATGTAAGGAGATGGAAGATAAATACACAATGTTAGTGGCTGACAACAATCCCGCCTACATTGTTTTCTTTTCGGGAGCCCGGTAGTTACCCACGTGTGTCTTATTATCTTCAGTCAGACATAAGTAGCGTTCGGGGAGGATAGAGGGACAAGGCCTCTATTTCGTTTTATTTTAAGAGCACGATAAACATCAACACATTTTCTTTGGCAAACAGGAACAAGCAAGGCTGTTGGTGTATGAGTGTGTGTGTGTGAGTATACATGTGTAATCTGTTGCTGATCACACTCATGTGAAAACACAATCTGGCTGTCAGTGCTGGTAACATTGTCAAGTGCTCAAACACTAGCGCTGAGCTTTCACAGTACAAGAGAGCGCCGGGGATGAGCCTGTCTCCCCGCTCTGGCCAGATCGTGGATTCGTCTATCCTCCATCCTCAGTTTCTCAGTTTATCTTACTCCTCCTCTCTGCTTCTCTCTCTCTCTCTCTCTCTCTTTGCCACCTTTAATTTCACCAATTTCCTGTCCCTTTCCCTGTTTTTTTCTCCTAAAGTTTTAGATAGACAGATAGACACATCGACAGACAGGGAGAGGAGAGAACACACTCACTGACTGTGTAGTTTATGCAGCACAAAGTTATGTAACAGCCTCGAAAAGAGTTTAGAAATGGCTTTAGAGGGCTACGAAATGACACTTTTGTCTCTGCCTCTAAATGAGATCTTAAAGGGTTAGTTCACCCAAAAATGAAAATTATGTCATTAATTACCCTCATGTCGTTCCACTCCCGTAAGAACTTCGTTCATCTTTGGAACACAAATGAAAATATTTTTGATGAAATCTGAGAGTTATCTGACTCTTCCACAGACATCAATTTAACCTCCATTGTCAAGGCCCAGAAGACATCGGTAAAACAGTCCATGTGACTGCAGTGGTTCAACCATAATGTTATGAAGCAACAAGAATACTTTTTGTGTGTAAAAACAAAACAAAAATAACGACTTTATTCAACAATATCCTCTATTCTCATATTCTTGCGCTGTTTACATTCATTGTTTCCAGGTTCGACGGTTCGGAGTTGTAGTAAAGACAGAACTTCCCTTTTTGGGTGAACTAACCCACTGAGTGAGTGAATAAATGAGCGAATGAATGAATGAATAAATGAGTACGTACATAATAAAATTGAAAATTAAAAGTATTGACATATTGTTGTGCCCTTGTCAAAATCCAGGAAGGCAGATATTGCAGGCAAACAGGCAGACAGACAGACAGATAGATATGGAAGCATAATAATGACTATTTAAGCTATACTGTATATAATCCTACAGTAGCGGCACATACATGCACGACAGATCTCTGCATGCTTATACCTTTAATCATACAGATTCATTCATCCATTTGGTAAAGATCATGCCAGCCAACAAATAAATGCCATCATTTTGTCGTTTTTTTTTTCTTTTTTTTTCTTTGCAATTTGCTGGCAGGCAAATATTAAGCAAATGAATGCCTGATTGATCACAAACAAAGCAGATCTCATCTTACAATAGCTCATCTGACCCCTCTAAGCCTATATCAACGGCAAGCCATTTTACATATCTCTGCAACTTTCAATTGATCTCAAAGCAAAATAAAAAAGTGTAACTTCAACTTTCCAAGCATACATTTAACTTGGAAACTTCTGAAAGCGCATAGCTGATGAAATCATCACGGGTTGAGTCCTCTCTTCGTTGCATTTAAATAGCACCTGAGCACGCTAACATATATTGTGGTTGGAAGAAATCCGGTAGTGAAGTGTTGACTCGTGTGGGGACAAATTTGGTAATTTGCATGTTCTGTTGGGCAAACAGCGCGTGAACGCTACACCTTTGATTCATTATAAATGAACCACAAGCAGCACAACATGGTTAAGCCTTTGTGCAGGATGCTGCTGCTCTGGTTTCAGTATTAAAGCTGTGTGCTGGAAAAAGCCACCCCAGTTCCAGTTACCCTGCACTCTACTGAAGTCTTTATCTCCCCTGTCAATACACCTGTACTCTGTCCCACTTGCTAATGGAGGCCTAAATAGGATTTAGTGTCAAATGACAGTAAAAGTTGAAAACTTTATTTACTTTAGCTCCAAACATATAAAAGCACAACTTAAAGGGCAGTTCCTTGGAACAGCTTTCTGCCTAGTGATTGAAATGTGTAACTGCAATACATACCTCTGGCAGAAGGGGCGCCCTAAGGCTTTCTCACAGAAGAGTAAACCTTCTCCATCACAACTACATCATACAATTGTTTAACTGTAAGCTAAATGGATACATAAGCATATGTTAAGCAGCATGACTGACAGTAACATGCATTTAGTAAATAAATGCAAATCTCTCAATAAAAGCACTGGCACCTATACTCTCTGTCCCATACTTGGACCACCTTAAATTGTTAGTGTCTTTATTTAAGATATTATTATTATTTTTAAAGCCTGCTGGTTCCTAAATCACATGATTGATTGTATGATTTATATTTACATCTTTGTACACACTTTTATATGCATCTTTGTATATTTCACCCTTTAGCTTAAATTCCCTCTTTCTAAAGTTAAAAAAAATGATATATACACACATATGTATATATATATATATATATATATAATGATTTTTCCTCCTTTGAACGGTGGAAACTAATTCACTCATAACCTCTGCAAAACTTGCACAGTTATTTCATTGTTTCAACATGCTTTTTTTCCCACAACGGCGACACTAAAAAAGATGCCAACATCACATTTTTCTGTCTCCAGACTTTGAGTGCCAACCGGTGTTTCCTGAGCTTGTGCAAAAGTCGGGTCCTAACAGATGGTGGGCATTATGGACAGGCAATGGAAATTCTACCTGTATTTTCTTATATATGTTCCAAACTGGCCATATAATAGTTGCAATACCAGACAGTGTAGATTATCTGTGCAGGGGGTGCTTACGTACATGTATAAGTATGTCTTTGTGTGATTTTTGTCCCAAACTCTTATTAGACATCAAATGTAGTTCTTTTACTCTTTCATCCCTTCAATTTTTGTCTGTGTTGTTTCCAGTTGCACTCATGCACACTTCAGGTGGTAAAGAAATCAAACCCTCTCTCTTTTTTACTCTCTTTCTCTTCTCAGACTGTAGTAGAAAAAGCAAAAACAGGACCGCTGTCTTCTTGACCTAAGACATGAACTGAGAAGCCCCTCTCTATGCCACATAAACTATAAAATAGTCTGAATCTTAGACCACAATGCTATTATAATAGCCTTACATGTAAAGGCTACCCCAACCAAAACTGTAAAAAAAAAAAAAAAAAAACATTTAAAAAAGAAAGAAATGTATAAACGGATAATGTACTGGCAGAAAATTAGGAGGACATTATCCAGTAATTTTACAGACAACCCTAAAACACAATGCAATGAAGTTCAAAAAATTGAAAATTGAAAATACAGCTAAAACACCTGTTAAAAAAATACGGAAAATTATGTCAAATGAATACAATACAATGTGCCCTATTTTTATTTTTTTTTTTTTTGAGTGAATGTTTTACCAGGCACAAGTTTACAAGGATATAAGTTCACCAAAATATTAAAACTCTGTCATTATTTCATCACTTTCATGTCAGAACACAAAAATGTACGCTACTATTATAAAATGTTGGGGTTTGAATAAGAATTTTTAATGTTTTTGAAAGATGTCTCTTAGGCTCACCAAGGCAACATTTATTTAATGAAATGATGCAGAACAATTACACTGTTAAAAACAATTATATTGTAAAGTATTATTACTATTTAAAATGAAAGGTTACACTTTATTTTAAGGTATCTTTGTTACATTATGATTATACATTTAAGTACTGAGTAGTATTAATTAACTACATGTACTTCCTATAGGGTTAGAATTAGGGTTTCGTTTAGGGTCATAATTTACTGTTATTACAACAGTAACCACATTTAACATATGTAACAAGGACACTGTAAAATAAAGTGTTACCCCCCCCCCCCCCCCCCCCAAAAAAAAAAAAAAAAAAAATGAAAAAATCTTACTGGTCCCAAACTTTTGAATGATAGTCATTATTCACAGAATATCTTGCTTTGGAAATGTTGCACCCGTGAAGGTCAATTTGTGGATGTGGAATGTCATATTCACCATTAAATTCCATTGTATGGAAAAGAACAGCTTGGGCATTCTGTTAAATTTCTCCTTCCATAAAAAGAAGGAGCAAAGAAAGAACAAAACACTGGTAAAACACTGCTTTTAAAGGACATTTAAATTGACATTTTAATTTAAATTGTTGGTGAACAATGGGCTTTAGATTTGTGACTTTTTAAAGGTTTCATCACTTTAGATGAGTGATATCATGGTTAGATCTCAAATTCCCATTGTATTTGCAGGGAAATTCACTCATTTACCACTCAGACAAAATGAAACGTCAGAGGTTTTTAACAACCGCACACACGCTCGCAGTAGCTTCACACTAGAGAATATGGAGTCTTGAGGAGTGATTCTGGGTGTACACATACCCGCGCAGCGTTGCTCTGCTGAACGGATGCCGCCTAAACCTCTTTGTGCCTGCAATAGCACCCCAGACTCATTCTTATTCAAACAAGATGAGACTGGAGGCAGGCAACAGAGATTAGCCTGAGATCAAAAGGCGGTGAAGCACTCGTGTTTTGTAGATTCAGACGGGCCCCATCCAACATGTAAGACCCACGGAGGAGCTGAGTGGAGCGCTGTGCCGATGCCACCCTCTCCAAGGGGCAGAGGAGTGAGATGAGAAAAAAAAAGAGAGAAAGAGAATAAAGAAAGGAGCAACGTCAGACGGCCAAGGCTACAGCTCCAGTGTGAAATACTGGAATTAGATTATAAAAAAGAGAGAGAAGAAAGAAAAAGTAAGCCGTCACTGCGAGCAATTATAGTAGGACAAAGATAATTCTCCATTTTTTCTCCATGAAACTGTTTCCATGTGTTTAATATGTCATCGTTTGTTTTAAATATGAAATACTCCTCCAACAGAGAGTAATATGGAAGCATGTAACCTAAGAACATGGCATCTGGATCTGCAATATGCAACATAAGGATGGTAACTACTGCGACGCCTGCGTGCCAACTGTGATTAATATAAATAAATGAGGGGGTTCATTTCTCGACACTGTATATGCTTCGTAGTTAGTGTAGACTGCATTAGTGCACAAACACGGCCGTCTTTATCGCACCCTTATCGCCGAGTGGCTCCAGTTCTTAGCTAAAGTCGGATCACTTATGCTTTTAGATGCTCTAATAAATACGAGCAAAAGCGAACAAGGCTGACTGCCATATTTGTGTAATTTCTGGTTAATTTGGGGCTATTATAGATTTAGCAAATAATACGGGAGCCTGCGGGAGCTGGGAGAAGAGGGCTGGAGTGCGAAAACACACACAAACAGGCAGACAAACCGAATCCTGACATAGCCACTGGCGAATAGACAGAGAAGGGTTCAAAAAGAAAAGGGTGCCTCCTCTACAAAGTGCACCACCTTTGCTGCGAGAAAACAACGCTCCTTTCCAACCACAATTCAGATCAAAGATTTTTATTTATTTATTTATTTTGGTAGCGAGAAAGTTTTTCAAATGACAAACATGGGAGCTTTGGTAAACTGGGTCAGAGCTGCCTTGCCTGTGTCTCCATGGGGTGGGTTGGTGGGGGGTGCGGAATGTCACACCCTGAACACCCAGGAAGAGAGGGATTAGATGGCAGAAAGCTTGTAAGGGATGCTTTCTTAAAAATATGCTGCCTCAGAAATATTGTTCTCAGAATGCAAATAAACTTGCGCTAGAGGAGAAAGCAGATTGAATCCCGATTTTATTCTCAAAGGACTGAGCTGATGTCAAAACTAAGCGTATATTGTTGAATCTTAAAAAATATTGTATATGTTTAAAGTAAATATAGATACAGAATTAATAAAAATACAGAAAATGTATAAGAAATGAAATATAAATATTAAAATTTCATGTGGATATTTTATTCTCAAAGGAGTAAATTGATGTCAAAACTAAATATATTGTTGAGTAGCCCATATTGTTGAAATTTTATTTTAATCAATACACTAATTTTTTCAACAATGCATAATTAGTTGTGTGTGTGTGTGTGTGTATATATATATATATATATATATATATACACATATATACATACACACACACACAAACAAATCAATACATAGAATTTGAATATTAATAAGGATTAAGTTGATGTTAAAACTAAGCTTATATTTTTGTCCTAAATTGTCCTAAAAATTAATTTATTACCTAATATAAAGTAAAGATAACTTTTAAATATTATTTTTGAGAGAAAAATACTCCCATAACATCTCGTCTTTGTAACATATTGTTCATAAATAATAATACAGACATCCAGACACTGTATACAGACACTTTATTATAGTATGTGATAAAATGTTTCAGAATTATGAAATATATATATATATATATATATTTTTCATTTTAAACACGGCCCACAGATTCCTGAGTTCTCATGTACAAACTAGTCAACCTTTTGACTTCTGCTTCTGCTAGTGTAAGCTCACCAATTCCCCCGTCATTTCAAACTTAAACTAACAAAGTCAAACTTGCACTAAGGCCAGAGTGATACAAATTGATATTGATTCTGTTGTGGCAGCTAGCTCACAAGTGAGAAGAATCAACACTGTGCTGAGACTACGAGGTTTCCCCCATGCTTCATTTCAAGCCAAGCAAATAGTTGTTGGATTCAATTACTCTGAATAGGAGTAATAATTTAGTCTGACGTTGAGGAATTAGAACAACATAAAAGCACCAAATAATCTCAGGATTAGACAGTCCGTGTGTCTGTGATCATTTCAGTTGTAGATTAATTATGGAAATGAGTACAAATTGTTATGTGGATTACTAGTAACATGTTTCACCTTAAATATTTCAGATCACCCAAACTTGACAGTTCACACTGTTTGAACTGAAATCCCCTCACAGAAGGACAAATGGAAAAACCTCTCCCTACAATATACTATGCCCAGCCACTGTGCAGTTCTCGATTTTTCCACAGACACAATTTTTCGGCTCATCACAAGAGGGGAAGGAGGAAGGGAAGAGCTTGGAGAGGAGAAACTCACCGGTGCCGATCTTGTGCTTCCCCAGGAAGTCACACCCTGCAGCTCCAGCTGTGGGCCAGGTTAATCAAACGGTTACAAAAAAAAAAAAAAAAATAATAATAATTAAATTTATGAAAAAAAAAATATATATATATATAACACAAAATAAATGCCCTGCATTAATAAAGCCAGACCAGCTGGCTTTGAACAGAAACCCCGATGTGGGTTGTGTTGCCCCGCAAACTCTCTTGGATCTGAAAAGGGTGCTATGCATACACACAGAAATGAGACACTTGCTCCCTAAACACACACCCCCATGAAAAAGTGGCCCATAAGATTTGTGGCATAAGTATTTGGCAGTGCCTGATCTCCACCTGTTCCCGTCTCTCCAGGCTCAGAGGTAAATTTAGGCTTGAGATATATCAATGACACTCAGACCTTTGTCATTGCTGGAATTGCTGTCACAACTGTCATCAAGAACATCAAACAACATGGGACATGCTTTGCATAAGAACATCAACTGTATCTATCCACCTATCCTATTATCCTAGCCTATCAAGTCCTACACTTTGAACCCGAAAAAGTTGGGCTAACTCAAAAACATTGAGGTAATCAGTTACATCATTTTTTGTAAGCATTTAAGTATGCAGAACTATCAAGTTTTGAGTTTGTTGAATTCATGCATGTTAATTGCTTCTAACCTGGAGCACTGGGTCAGCAAATTCAAACATTTTGATATCCATTAACATAAAAGATTTAGATAATTAACTTTTTTATTTTGAGTTCTTGCAAATCAAATGAGTTATTTACTTCACTGTAAACCTAATAAGTTGTCAGAACTCAAAAAAATTTGAATGATATGTTACTTTAAGAAACTCAAGTTTAAGTAAGATTTTTATTTTGTACTCATACAATTTTATTGTTCTTAACTAGAAATATTTGAGTACACTAATTTATAAATTTAACAATAGCATTGTATAGCACTCACTTAATAAGCACAGCAACGTAAAACATGTAACTCACCTGCTCTCAAACCAAGCAGTACGCGCCACTTGTCACCATGATGGTAACTCTCCAAAAACCCACATTAACAGAAACTCCTCTAAATTAGCATAACAAAACATTAATCACTACTTAACCTCTCTTACCATTAAACTCACAAAAAACAAAACAAACAACAAAAAAAAAAACATATAACATAATTTTAGCATTTACTTGGGCAAAGCATGCTGGGAAATCAAAAACCCCAGCCCAGTTTCATTTAAACTTAAAAGAAATTAAAATGAAAAGAAATGAGTTCATACAACTCAAAACAATGAAACAGTTCAGTTTACTTGAAATATGTCAGTGCTGAGAAAAATAAATATCTAAATACCAATAACAGTTAATTTAAGTTTTTCCTACTCTAACCAATTAAGTATTTTGAGCATTAGGCTTTACTAAGCCTAATCCTATCCTATCCTATAAATATAAAAGCATTGAGGGTGTGGAATAAAAGCAGTGATTCCTGTCATGGACTGCCATTATTTCTGGACGGTTTAAATTCTCACGATAACACATTATACTGTCAGTGACACAATGTGGATTTTCAAGACATATTTATACCAATCCAATTATGAATGATATTTTAACCTGGAATAGCACAAGTATAGGGAAGACAAGCATTTACCGCTTCAAAAGTGTATTCCCTCAGGCTCACGGAATTCCATTCTCTCAGTGACATCGCATTTGTATTGACCCCGTTTACAATATCCTGGCGATATCTGACCTTTAATGGGAATGGTTTTTGGTAAGAAGGAATGAGTTCATCACACATATCTTGTGTTACAATAGCATAATGGGGATTTCATTGGAATGAGGCACAAAAATACAACAAAAAGCAGTAAAAGAGTTTGCTTACTGTAAAAACACAACAGGATGTAGCCGAGGTCAGTCACAAGGGAGGAGGAAACTGTTAAGGGGGGGGGGGGGGCACAATTATCCCTTACTGTACAGAGCACTCAGTAACAAAAGCATAATTTGTTTGTAATTGCATTTATTATTGGCCCTCCTCACTTATCTTAACTCAGTTACAATACCAAGACTCATCAGCATCCAGGGTGACAACCTGGAAAACTGCATTTCAGAGTCAGCACACCGTTCTCGCTCTCTCCTTCTTTGCCGTCTCTCTTTCTGCCGCTAAATTACTCACAGACAGTTCTCTCCTATATTTAATAAACTAATTGGAATGTATAACAAGCTGGAATGTCTCTGTCTTTTCTGGCCATGCACGAACGCACTGTTAGAGCGTTCAATGCTGGACACAAGCTGTGTGTTCCAGCGGCAGCAACAGCAGCAGCAGCAGCATGCAGGAGTCTGGCTGTCTGTGTGGCTCTAGAGGAAAGAGGACCAGTGTGGCAATGCACTGCAGCAGAGACGCCCCAACCATCAACCACAGGAGCCAGCCCGGCTCCCCCCATGAGGCACGCTGACTGGACCCAAGTGTGTGTGTGAGGGAGAAAGAGACAGAGAATAAGAGTAGGATTTGTTCAACTTTTTTTATGTGTATATTTTAGAGTGGGAAGTATGTCTGTACTTTCCACCGTGTTTTCTGTTATCTTAAAGGTGACAGAAGACTAACAGGAAGCCCAAAACAGCATCTTTCCTGAGGCAGTGTGCCGTGTTTTCTTTAAGCCTTCAGTGCAATTATAATTTTAGTTTAGTCATTGACAGCACATTAACAGTAATTATCTTGATGAATCTACTGACAGATTTATGTTTCTGTGATTTGTTTTTACAGCAGCACAGTTAATGAAAGTACTTCAGACAAACAAAATAGCACCAGCATATTTAAAAACAACTCTAATAAAAATTCAAAACCAAATATTTTTCAATAATGAAAAAAATAAAATAAATAAATATCAATTTAGAAAATTATTTAAATTGTAAAAATACAAAAGAATATTTTTAAAAACTATAATACAATAAAAATGATGTAAAAATATTTTACATAAATGCATAGTTTACCCCAAAATGAAAATGACGGTCCAAAACCCAATGACTCTCCTTCTTCTCTGCGAGATAAAAAGAATTTTGAACCATGTTTAAACATTTTTTCCCCCCTTTCCTTCTTTTCTTTTAGTCCAGAGCTGTTTTGTTACCAACAATATTCAAAATATTGTCTTTTCTTTGTGTTCTGAAGAAAAAAAGAAAGTGTTTTAGACAAACATCAATGATGGGACAATCATCCTTTTTTGAGCTTTAAATTAGTTTTATATCTAAATTAATCTGTTTATTTTTCTTTGATACAATAGAGAAGTATTACGAACGTTGTTCACTTATAATTTATTTAATGCTTCAAAAACTTTCAACTGTTTCCAGCTGGATTTGCTCTGTGCTCTCCGGGCTAATCATTTAAAATCTTTAGCCCATTTCATTATTTTGAATATCCCAATCAAAATATGCCATAACATATGTTGCGAACTTCTCAGCTAACTCTCAGCAACTGTGTTTTTGTGTTGAAAATTCCACTGGTGGTCTCTATATCAACGGTACTGAGTGGCGTGGGCAGGTTCGAGTCAGCCCTCTCCTTAACACAAGGTCGCTCTGTGTGTGTCCTGCCCAGGAGACTGAGGGGAGCCCACGTTTAACATGCATATCCATCCATTCATTTACACACACACACACACACACACACACACGTGCAAGGTAAGCACGCTAAGAACATCACATGATTTCATGTTCCATTCTAGAAGGTTCTGATGAGCTCTGAGCCTGAATAGATCTGATGAAGCACAGAGAAAGAAAGGAGGAGGGATTGGGGGGTTGGAGAAGGCAAGAGCTCTAGACAGAGAGAGGGAGAGAGAGGTAGGAGTCTGCACACCTCTTTCCAAAAACAATATTTTGACTGAAAGGTTAGCCATCTGGATCTTCTGAACGCAGGATTACGGCTGGTGCCTCAACTTATTTTTTCCCCTATTACCACTCTGGTTGCCACAGACACAGCCACTAGCTTGCATGGAGACCCTCTATGATGACAACCACCCTGCTGCTGCATGAACAGCTCTCCAATCTACTAAGGAGAAACAATGGGTTATCTGAGTATGCTTTGAAATAGAATTCTTTGGATGCATGGAAAAGTATTCAAGAACTATTTTACCTCACTGGCTTTCATTTCTATAAAGAACCTTGCTGGGTTCGACACCGGCTCACTTGAAGAATATGCCATTCTACTACATACCAAAATGCGTCCTTACGAAATGCTGCTCAAATGTGTTGCTCTTAATAATTAGAATTAATTGAATAATTATAGTTCTGTACCAGCTTCACATTAAAAATATTTGAAATAATCACAAATGCACAATTTGTAAGGTTCTTTGTTATCAGCTGATTTTTGTTTGTATTGCCGTATATATTGTTGATCTCTTTTTATTTACCTTACTATTCGATTTATGCTGTTTTTTCATTTATTTTTTTTTGTAATGAAAAAATAAAAATCTACACACTTTCAGCATCTAGTTTGTTTTCATTTCATGCCATAGATCTTTACGTCTCAGTCTCCTCAGTGCTTACAGACCTCGAACCTGAACGCTCTGGCAGGTGTCCATGGCAACCTGAGAGCGCACTCAACCCCACTCATTCTCTGTCTCCTTCACTCACTCTCCGAGTTTCTCCGAGCATGCCCTGAGCACTGTGAAAGTGGCAGCTTTTATCTTCTAATTAGATAGAAGGAACTCACCTCAAGGTAAGAGCAAGTGGGGCAAGACCCTGCACGGCCCTTTCATCCAAGTTATCTCTGTACTGTATATCTGTTTCATGAACCTGGGATTTATTCTTACGACTAAATTCAATAAGTCAGCTCCCATAATAGGACTTTATCTGACATAGATTGTTCATATCAAATGGAGAACATATCAGCTTTCATGACAAAAATGAATCTCGACGAAATAGAACAAAGAGTAAACGTCTTTTTAGAATGGTGATGGAAAGAGCCCCAAGTGTTTTTGCTGGAAGCAAACACATCTCACCCAAGGCGAGAAGCTCAATGAGACCCTTTCATGCGCCCTTCGTTGGGCGCCATATATACAGATTGAGCGCTTACATATGTACATCCCTCTGTTTCTCTCCAGCCCTCTCTTTCTTAGCAGCTCTGTCTCCATTCGCCGAAAAGCGTGTGACAAGCAGCACAGATGGAGTGTGAGGAGCGAGGTCTTCTCGGGTCCGTTTCATGGTGCATTTGGCTGCGCCTTGCAGCTGATGATTTAGGTGTCATAATAGATGTTCCCATAATAGCTCTTAATCCAACGGACACTTCCAGAGCAGCATCCCTCACAAAGCTCTCTCATTCCATCTAGAGTGAGTCAATCACCAGCCTCAGGCATCCTTTTTAAAGTGACAACTAGTCCAATCAAACAGCCATTCTCAGTATCACTGATTTAAAGGACTTGTCAAACATATTAACAGCTAAGTAAAGAGTAAAATTGGCAAAATGTTTGATAACGCGAATGCCGTTCGCTAAAGCTCCTGTGGGTAAATTGGGCTGGATTTTTTTTAAGAGTTCTTCAATTAATGTCCATGCTTTGAACGTTAACGATTACCACTTAAAACATCCGTAAAAAATGGGTTTTAACCTCAGGGATGTTTCTATTACCATGTCTCTGTCTCTGACTAAGACTTGGTGGCAGATTGTTTGGGGTGAAAGCCAAGGAAAACCTATTCAAAGATGAAGTCCAGATCTCTTCTTTGGCACGCATATAGTTCTCGTAATCATGTAGACGAAACAATAGCCCCAATGGATATGATGTTGGGTGCAATTTGTGATGGTAAGTATACTTAGCATATTTTAAAGTTTGGATAAGTAATTTGTCAATTTGTTCCCTGTTGTTGGCTCCAAATGTATGAATACTCTCAGACAACCAAAATGATGTTAATGTTCTTCATATTAAAGGTCTTGAATCAAAAATGTTTCATGAGAAAAAGTGAGTGAACGAGCCTATTTAGCATCTAACACATGGTACAACAACAAAAACCAGAGGATTGTCACGCTATAATGTTGTCCCAGACATCAGAAAGGCACAATAAAGAACATCCACAAACACTAAAATCGCAAGGATATGACATATAGTGTATCATGACCATCAAGTAGTATTAGATTATTGATTTTAGCTTTCTTTGGTGATATTTCCAAATGAAAGACATTCCAATAACCACAGCTTTCTTGGACAGCATTTCAGGAAAATAAAAAGGCAAAGCTCAACATTTAGCGGTATTCAGCAACTTGAGTCCATTTGTGTGGCCATGAATAAAACTTACACAATTTTGAGCAACAACTTATGCTTTAAAATGGAAAAGTCTGTAAGATTTAGATTAAACATGGCAATAGATTTGCTGAATGAGTTTTGTTGCATAAATTCTAAGACTGATATTCCATGGGCTAAATGGGTGCAAAGAAACAAACAAACAAAAAACAAAAAAAACAAAGAGATGGTTTTAAATGGTGTTGAAAAATTGTGTTATATTATGAGCACAATTTCTAAGGTCACATATCATAGAAATCCTGCTTTATGCTGGTAAAATAAGCAAAAGTTGAGTTGTTTGGTGTGATATTACAGCCTTTGACAGGTACAGCATAATTACAAGGGCAAACCATGACATATTTTCAGGGAAAGCAGGTCGGTGATGTCCCAATTAGGGTGAAATGACCAGCAAAGTGACAGCTCAAAAATGTGTCTCATCCTTGGCATACGTCTTCAGAGTGGGCTTCGTTATGTCGCCCATACAAGACAGAATTGAATGGCAATGTCACAAGGCACTCCAAAAAGTCTGGCTTGTTAGAATGCAGATAATAATGTTGTTACATGCCTTGGTTGCTAAGGGTCATTTTCTGATGCAACTCCAAGACTTCTGCGAATCTAAATATAATAGGACCAGCAGTGGTCCAAATTATGGTACCATTTAAGGTCACATTCTTGGCATCCAAGTTGGCACCCTGGTTAAATTGAATGCATGTCAGACGATCATGTTAAAGAGGAGGCCAACATGAGGACACAATCCTCAGGAGAGACGGCTTAGAAATCAGGGGATTTATGCATCGAACACTGGTCATTCTTTTGCAAGAAACGTGGTTCTCTAACAGGTCATTATATATATATATATATATATATATATATATATATATATATATATATATATATATTATACAGTAGATTATTTAAGATTATAATATAATTCTGTATTTAGCAATTGCCTTGTTTTGTGTCAAGCACAATTAAGAAGTTTTGCCGCAAATTACACTCATCAACGAGTACATTATACTGCATGTTATTTCATTATGGAATAGATGGCCCCCATTTTTTTAACCTGAAAGCTAAAAACACACAATTGGGCTAAACTTCACATTTTGGATCACTAATACTCATAATAATGTGTGCACTTAAATGGGAGGTGCTGCTGGCTGACAGTCATCACTCTTTCTCAAACCTCCAAATGTATTTAAGTACTGCACAACAATGCTTTCGGGAAACAAGCCACAAAGACAATGCCGCTTAAGTACCACTTATGCTCTGGAAGGCACCATGCCATGTCTTATTTTCCCTAGTACATTCCTCAAGATGCTTCTTGGAACATTGTGTGGCTTTAATTAGATGTTCATTAGAAGGTGTCTTGTATTTCCTCAATTAGTCCCTGTCATGGCAGCAGCGGCAGTGCAGTAATCTCCGTGATTAAACTCTACTCTTGTTTGTCTGGGCGCGACGTGCCAGCTTTCTCCGACGGGCGCTGTCCTGGAGCCCTGTCACAAAGTGTAATGATTCTTTAGCATGCCCCTCCAAGGCTTCCCAACATCCTGCCAGCCTAACAGCACAGAGCACTCATTTTAAATGTCTTCCCCATTCAACCATTTGCCATTTTCAATTATACCTTTCCACCCTTCCATTTGTGTAATTTTCTAATCTCACCATAGCTGGCGTGACGCTGTTTTAGTGGTAGTGCTGAGTGACAAATGAAGCCATCAGGATGAAAGCTCAGAGGTGTACGACATGTCAAAGGTCACGGCTGTGTGGCATGCCCCTTTAACTTGCCTAAACTGAGGGACGATGACGATGATTATGCGTCTGTTTATTATAACTTTGCGTATGTTCAAATTACAGAGTGTTTTTTTTTCCAAAGAGCATGTTGTGCACTCATGTTGCCATGGCTATAGGAGAAAAGACCAGTGTGTTTTCTTTAGATTAAAAAAAATGACAAATAGAAAATGACATTGGACTCAAGAAAATAAATTAAAAAGCTAGACTGTCACAAATTGTTAAATTCAAGTTTGAAAGGAAATTTGTTAAAGACATGTTTAATCACCTTTTTAACTTTTAAAAATCCTCTCCAAGACATTATTCACATCAAATAGAATATTTTTAAAAAAGGAAAGAAGGAACATATTAAAAACACTGCAAAAGACATCATTACATCTCCATTCTGGTGGCAAAAAGTCCACTTGCCTAGCTGAAAGAGCCGCTTTTGTCAAAGCACAGCAGTGGTGAAAGAGGTCAGGGGAGACAGATATGGGGTGCAATTACTGCCTCTGAGAGCCATAAGCATTAAGATCTATTAGGTTAAAGTGTCCACCACTTCGGTACTAAAAAGAGCACAAATAGATACAAACTCATGTTTCGAGGGTTGGCTACTGTTCTGAGAATATGATGGGACAATGACCTGAAAGGCTTGGCAAACAGGTTCGAGTGAAGTTCATGACACACTTTGAACAACAAAGAGTAATCGATTATATTTTTGTCTAAAAGGCTTTGGAAAAAAATGTTATTTAGTGACAATTCAACACACAGAATTATGAAATGGGGAAAGTTCTTTTTTCAATGTAGACACAAGCCAAAAAATATCCAATTATACTGCCATATAGTGTTAATTTTGTAAGCTATTTTCTAATTTAGTCTTAGTCCTGTGTCAAATGTAACTTTTAGTTTTCATCATATTTAGTCAACCAGTCGACTAAATGTCTGAGCATGTTAGTCTCGTTTTGGAAACGTGTGCACATTTTCGTCACATTTTTGTCATACTGTTTAATGGTTAAAATGATTAAAAAAAATATATTTTGCTCAATTTTAATTGCAATGATTTTTGTCATTTGGGAAATTTGTTTTGTATTTTTCATCAGAAGTTGCTCTTTCACAATTAAGCACACACCAACAGAATATCGAATCATATGCATGGTTTATTTGACCTCATCTCGTGTCCAGATTTATTAAAGCCTTTCAATTATAGCCTACGCTAAATAAACACCAAAGACTTTAGATATACACTCGCCCTGTCTACATTATGAAAACTGGTAAAACAAAAACCTAATGTCAAATATTATAAAAGAGACATTCCTAATAGTAATTCCAATAATTCCAAGTTGCATTAATGTTTCTCTATTAAAACAACGGCAAAGAAGACCGTACATATTGTCCCACAGAGGTTGAGTAAGTACAATAAGTAAGCACAATCACAAACTTTTTCACTTGTACAAAAACAGATTCAGTATTCCTCAAAATGAACAAAAACAGGCAAATGCAAACTCAGAATATTACACAAACCAGCAAATTAAAAGTTAAATAATACATATAAACTTCAAGCATTTAATCTAATTTTTTTTAACCAATGTCTTTGTTGCTGATCTTTGTAAAGTAAAGTAAAACCTTTAGCATTTATTATGCAGCACGGTGAATTTTCTTCTACAGCATAGCTGATAGGTTTGTTTGAGCAGTGCCCTCCACTGTACAGGTGTGAATTTGCATTTCCTTGAGCCTGAGGCTATATACAGTCGTGGCCAAAAGTTTTGAGAATTACATAAATATTAGTTTTCACAAAGTTTGCTGCTGAACTGCGTTTAGATCTTTGTTTCAGTTGTTTCTGTGATGTACTGAAATATGATTATAAGCACTTCTTACGTTTCAAAGGCTTTTATCGACAATTACATGACATTTAAGCAAAGAGTCAGTATTTGCAGTGTTGGCCGTTCTTTTTCAGGACCTCTACAATTCGACTGGGCATGCTCTCAATCAACTTTCAGGCCAAATCCTGACTGACAGCAACCCATTCTTTCATAATTACTTCTTGGAGTTTGTCAGAATTAGTGGCTTTCTGTTTGTCCACCCGCCTCTTGAGGATTGGCCACAAGTTCTCAATGGGATTAAGATCTGGGGAGTTTCCAGGCCATGGACCCAAAATTTCAACGTTCTGGTCCCCGAGCCACTTAGTTATCACTTTTGCCTTATGGCCCGGTGCTCCATCGTGCTGGAAAATGCATTGTTCTTCACCAAACTTTTGTTGGATTGTTGGAAGAAGTTGCTGTTGGAGAATTGTGTTGCTGTTTTGGGCAGAATTGTGAGTGAGCCCACTCCCTTGGATGAGAAGCAACCCCACACATGAATGGTCTCAGGATGCTTTACTGTTGGCATGACACAGGACTGATGGTAGTGCTCACCTTTTCTTCTCCTGACAAGCCTTTTTCCAGATGCCCCAAACAATCGGAGAATATGACTTTGCCCCAGTCCTCAGCAGTCCATTCACGATACTTTCTGCAGAAGATCAATCTGTCCCTGATGGTTTTTTTTTGGAGAGAAGTGGCTTCTTTGCTGCCCTTCTTGACACCAGGCCATCTTCCAAAAGTCTTGGCCTCACTGTGCGTGCAGATGCGCTCACACCTGCCTGCTGCCATTCCTGAGCAAGCTCTGCACTGGTGGCACTCCGATCCCGCAGCTGAATCCTCTTTAGGAGATGATCCTGGCACTTGCTGGACTTTCTTGGACGCCCTGAAGCCTTCTTTACAAGAATTGAACCTCTTTCCTTGAAGTTGCTGATGATCCTATAAATTGTTGATTGAGGTGCAATCTTAGTAGCCACAATATCCTTGCCTGTGAAGCCATTTTTATGCAACGCAATGATGGCTGCATGCGTTTCTTTGCAGGTCACCGTGGTTAACAATGGAAGAACAATGATTTCATGCATCACCCTCCTTTTAACATGTCAAGTCTGCCATTCTAACCCAATCAGCTTGACATAATGATCTCCAGCCTTGTGCTCGACAACATTCTCACCTGAGTTATCGAGATGATTACTGAAATGATCTCAGCAGGTCCTTTAATGACAGCAATGAAATGAAGTGGAAAGGTTTTTTTGGGATTAAGTTAATTTTCATGGCAAAGAAGGACTATGCAATTCATCTGATCACTCTTCATAACATTCTGGAGTATATGCAAATTGCTATTATAAAGTAACATAAAGCATTCCATTCCATTAAAAGTTAGTTACTTTTTAGGGAGCAACACAATATTGTGATGCATTTCTTAAGGAAATATTATTCTCTCATATTTAATGAGGATATATTTGCTCAATTAGGCAGCCCAATGTAACGCTGTACAATTACGTATACAATACCAAAAGCACAGATGGCCTTATAGTGCTGGAGGCAGTGTTATTTTAGTATTATTTATACACTTTTATAGTATTTACTATTATTTTAAGTTATATTTTATTTTTCTATTTTCAGTTCATTTTAATTTTAGTTTGTTTTAGTGAATTTATTACATGCCTTTGTCATTTATAGTATTTTATTTCTATTTAGCTTTAATTATTTTTTAATTAGTTAATTCAATTTATTTATTTATTTTGGTTTGATCATCTCAACTGGCAAGGCAACATTTCTAATTTTCATTTAACTTTAAGTTCTTCATCTAATATATATGTTTTATTTCAACTTAATTACAATTAACAGAAGCGCTTTTTATTGGCTTTAGTTTTAGTTAACGACACTGGCTGGATGCAGGACTCCAGTTCCCAGCCAATTATGAATTGAGGCCTAATTAAATAATGCAAATTACTAGTTACCATACAGCAAAAAATTCTATCCATGCGTCATGTTCTGGGTCCGAAGATGAAGAATATTGACAAAGAAGTTCAAAATAACAGTTTAGTTTATTTAAACAACGATAACTACTGTAGATAACTAAGGCAGGCAAAACAGGAACTGAATCAAAATGAAAATGAAAACAAAATTGAGCATAACTGTTACACCATGTGCAGGTAGATGCACAGTTGCAGACATTTAGTATTGCAGGTCAAAATGTATACTACTCCCAGTACATACAAACAAACCCATATTTACCATCACGGTCTCACAAATCGTGCATAACCCACACTCAGTTACATGACCGTCGTTCGAAGGTCTGAGTAGGTCTCAGTGATTTTCTCGAAGGTCTCCCTGATTGCAAGGTTGAAGTGCTCTCCGCATCCCGGTAGGATAAAGGAAATGAGACATCAATTGGACTCTGCAGCGTGTACTCAGCACCAATGATTCATTCGCAACATTCAGGAGGCATTAGAAGCACTCATTTCCTAGCCCAACTCCCCCCCAGTCCACCACTCCCCCACAGCCCACGCTGCCTTACTGTGATTAGGTAATGCTGCTCGTTATGAATGTGATGCCCCATTTCCACTGGCAAATCAAACAGCTCTGGATCAACGGGCCTTAACTTTCGGATTCATTAGACATCTAAGAGAGGTCTTAAAGCGAAACATCTGCTTTCGGTTTCGTCCCAAATACCTGTTCCAAGCCATCAGCTCTGCGCACGATAGGCTGCCAGGCCATGCGAGATGAACCCGAGTTTGATGACATCGGCCGAGGTCGCTTCTCCGCGGGTCTAATGAAGGCTTAAATGAGCTGCTACGTTGATGGGTAAGGAACGAGGGATGAACTCGACGCATGCAAAGTTCATATCGTCTGACTTTGGCAAGCGCAATGCTAACCTCCATATTAACTTAGCAAGAGAGAGATTTGTCGGGGTCTTTTTTCCTTATTCCATACCTCTCCCTTCCTGCTACTATACTCTGTTCATTTGATTTTAACCCTGCCAGCATATTTGCTATGTGCAGATGTGACAGCTTAATAATGTAAGCAGAGGTCTTTCCCTTCAAAAACATCCTGGGTTTTGTAAGCCATCTGTTAGACATCCTTTAAGCCAACACTTTGTGTTATACTTAACGTCACTCTTCCAGGGCACACTTATAATGGGGTAATAAATAGTGCCGAGATCCGTACTGATGTTCATCTCAGTCCCCGGCTTTTTGGGTTTAAAATATTAGTGGCATACTATGTTTTACACCACCTGTTTGGAATCTGCTCTTGAGATTCATTAAACAATGGCAGGTTGTCAGACAAATTTGCAAATGACAAACAACTTGAGGTTCTTATTAAAAATGCACATTCAAAACTCTGCATGCATGTTAAAAAGTATCATTTAATGGCATCATTCAGAAGAACCTGTCTTGTTTATTATGGTTGGCTCACATAGCGGCACGGTGCAATAATGGAGTGTTCCTCACTTGATAATGAACAGCGCTATCAAGCACGGCAGAATTTGTTGTGCTCATGGACACCTTTCATCAAATCAGTCAATTTACTGTTGTTATGAGGAGAAGGCCATGCGCGTACGAACAAAATACTTTACGCTGACAGGTTATTTTTGTATGAAAAAAAAAATTATATATATTTATTTTAGACAAAAAAAGAGAGAATCCTTTATTAAATTGCGGCATATTTATATATCTTGGTGCCACGGAGATTTCCAGAACAGCGCTTGCAACAGACCCACAAACAAAAAATGCAACACTTCCTCATCAGATTCCTCACTGTGCCTGCAAGACTCAGCGAGAGAGATATTCTGGTCACAAGAGTTATTTTAAGAGTTTCCAAATCGATCTAGTATATGCTGTTGTGCAGCTATTCTCTAGTAGTTCTCTATAGCTGAAATGCACTGTTTTTAATTGATATTTATCTGAATTGTATTTAAAAATATGCATTACATAATAGTTCCTGTAAAAATAGTGCACATAGCTAATAACTGCTATATTTTCTAACCTTTGAAGGTCCATTACTCATAAACAATTAAATACCATTACACATAATAAAGTGCAATTATACTAAGCCAACTGACATAAGTACAAAAGGCACTCCTTTGCCACAGATAAGCTAGATTCAAATTAATTACTCTACTTATAAAAAAGACTCCACAGTAAATTAAACAGTGCAGAAAAATGAAGCTGTAAATGTGTTGCTTTTAATGATACATGTAATTAAATTGTGGAACTGTATAAAAACAAGTATTATCATTATTATTCAAAACAGACATTGTATTAGCACTCGATAAACTAAATATAATTTATTTTTCTTTATTTTTAATTTAAGTCAAGCAGCTGCAATAACTATCAGTAATTTTGTTGTGTGTGTTTTGCAGGAGGATAGAAATTATGCTGTTTTATCTACAATATGTTGGAATATAGGTATTAAATGATGATAAAAATTGCCTGCTTAATTATTATATTATATTATATTATATTATATTATATTTGAAGTTGTTCAAATGTTTTCCCTCTAAGACAGTTCAAAGCCGTCTGAAATCTTAAGTAGAGCAAAACAAAATTTAAAAGGACTTCAAACCCAGTTAACCTAGGTGCAGAAGGTATTTAAGATATCCACCATACTCTCATTAGCCCTTTGTTTTATTAATTTTAATTTCTCCCGACAACCATGGCGTAACATCCTCCACTAATCTCAGAGTATGTAAAGATAATCCTGCAAACACTTGTCTCTGGCAATTTACATGCTCGCCTTTTCTAACTAAAGATAAATGTCAGAAAAGGGAGAGAGGGTGGCACAGAGGGAAACTGAGTCTATTTTTTTTTTTTTCTTTTCAATTACCTAATGGTAAGTGGGCTGTTTACAGTTTTTGCCAGCTTGTTATCATGCTGGAAAGTTTGCTGAATTAAAAAAATCGCAGCAGTTTAGACAAGTGCTACATGCTCGCTCTACTCTGTCTTTATATAGCGAGAGACGACCAGAACAGACCCTAGGAATTCTTTCTCTAGAGAGCTCTAAAAACATCCTTTGTACAACCTTCTCTGATGTATCTTTGACAAAGAAAATCCTGAGGCATCTCTTTACACAGTCACTGAAAGACATTTCTTCTACTGGAGCAATGTGACAAGGTGCAAGATTCCATACCACCATGTCAACAAACCAACCGGCTTCCATCATAGCAGTGAGCACCACTTCCCAAGACAAAACAACCAGCCTAGAGTCTCCAGGGGCAAGTCAGAATCGGCCCAGACATGATATTCCTGTCCCCTGACCATGTCCACGCTAGAGGGATCAATGACTGACATCTCTGCAGAGGGTTTCACCAGTCTTGAGGTTGAGTGAGTGTAGTATGTCGCTCGAAGGCATGCCATTGGCCATGGCCAAGTATTTCAAGTCAGAAAACCCCATGAGAGACCTTTGTTAAAAAGCCAATGAAAAGCTGACAAAATGAGTACATCGGAATGACACAGTCATGCTTGTCACACAGTCAGATGTCTTCAGATAGCACAAGCAAGTGTTTATCTTGTGCTGGCAAAACAGGACATTAAAGCCTGAGGTTAAAAATACATAAAAAAAGGGAGTCAGCTGATATTTGATAATACTTTTCAGGGCATGTACATTTGTACAAACAACAAAATCCTGGCAAGGCAAAAAAAAAAAAAAAAAAAAAAAAAAAAAAAGTAGCACTGCTTAAATAAGCAAATACCAAAGAGTCTATGATTATATCATTATCACTGTGATTATTACATTTATAGCATGTTATATGTTTGTGAACAGTTCTTTTAACCCTAATTGATGGAGTACGCAGCAAAATAATGGTTGGGAGGGAACTTGAATTCATGAATTGGCACCTCTGAGTCCAGACCTTAAAATCATGGAAAGTCTTTGGGATGTGCTGGATTAGACTTTACAGAGTGCTTGACTCTTGCATTGTCGACACAAGGTCTTGACCAAAAATTTATGCACCTCTTGATGGAAATAAATGTTGTCATGTAAACTTCATCAAGAGGTGCATCAATTTCCGGTCAAGATCTTGTATTTCTTTATGCTTTTGAAAGACGTCTCTGATGCTCAACAAGGTGGCATCTATTTTATAAAAGCAATAGAAGCTGTAATATTGCGTAATGTTATTATAAATTAATTAATGTGAAAAAAAATGATGTGATGGCAAAGCTGAATTTTCAGGAATCATTACTCCAGTCTTCAGTGTCATATGCTACTTCAAAAATCATTCTAACCCCAATTCTACAAACTGTACAAAAATCTACATGCCCTGATTGTGTTTTGCTCAAACAGTTTGTTTAAATGTCATTAATTCCTCTCTCCAGTTTTCTTGACTTTTACATTTTAAATATTATAACCAGTGAAAAATAATTGCATGTAAAACCACTAAGTTATGATATATTGCTATACATAATATATTTATATAAGACTATTGAGCAGATCCCAAATTCAGTATTCACATAGTTTCATTTTCTGAGTTCATCAAAAGTTCAGATCAAATGAGCTAATTAATCATCTCAACATGCATGATGCAATATTTTATCTGGACCTATGACAATTGTTTAATCCCCCCTTGCCGTCCATTCAAAGCTTGACAACAGTCTCACCAAAACACACTTTGTCCATTATTGTCTTCATGTCAAAGTCTTTCCTTCTGTGCGCGTTCGTAAAGGTTTGAGTGAACACTTCCTGCTGTATTTTTGTGCGTTGATAAAGGTAGCAATTAACATGTTGCTTCCCCACATTGCACAGTGGGGCTCGTATTCAGAGCTTCGCCTCACTAATTACAGCCCATGCCTCGATCTCAACCTGTGTCCTTTGCACAGCGTGGTGACCCTCCAATCAACTGCTGCTTCTTCCACCACTCTCCCCATTTTATCTATGTGTCGAGCTTAGCTTCATGTGACGCTAACGTATCCCATGCCACAAAAGGCCTCGTAGACCTTATAGCGCATTGAGCTTAGATGTGCCTGGACATCTGCAGGAAGAGACACTAGAAACTTCACAGAGGTTGAGAAGGAAATCACATCCTGGCCCAAGGCAGAGTGCGGGAAACACTTGCTCCTTGCTCTCTTCAATTCCCCCCCAGAAAGAGTAGCGGTGTGCTGCGGGCTGCAGATGGATCTGGTGGAGGGAAAGTGTAAAGAGAGGGCAAAAGCTGAGGAAACTTGCTTTACTTCTGTTTTTCATTCACCTCCTTTGCTTTACACTCTAGCCCATCTCTGCTGACCCGACAGAACCCTCTAGCTATGCTGCCATTTCCACGGTTCCACTTGAGTTCCACAACCTGCACTGATTATATTTCCTGTGACTTATGTGAAAGCAAATAAGGTGAAAATGATGAGAGGTATAGCGTTTCTATAACTACGTGCTAATGCGTTCATCACGCTGCCGTACGAGATATAAAACGAGTAAAATGAAAAACATCTTTGAGATCCGTGACAGGAGGGCTGTTATGTTTGCGCGAATGCACTCGGCAGACTGATGTGTACACGTGTAATCTATGCCTTGCCACTAATGAGGACATATTTGTTTTTAATGAGTATGTGGGCACATAGATGGAGACAAGGACAGCAGCTTTTGAATAGCAAAACAACAGGGGATAAAATGGAGCTCGACGTAGACTATAGGCCCAGTGGGATTTGCACATGTGTGTAAACCTACTGACACTCACTCTTTGCTCAAAGAAAGAGGGTTTTTGCAACTACACACAGAGGAAAACACAGTGCGAACTTGCCTGCGGATGTTCTCAAAAGATGCAGTTGTGTTCTCCCACTGCCAAATAAGACCCCACTGGAGTGTCTCAGACACAAAAAAACACAAACTCTCGACCTCAGCTATATCCTGGAAAAAAAATGCATTGTTCAGTAACTTATTCTTTGATAAACAAGTCAAAGTTTAACGATTCTTCCTCTCGGAGCCTGTTTGGTGCATCCGAGGCATTGCGATCTCAGGCCGAAGCCTGTTTCCATCAGTCAACATACAGCTGCACCTGGAGGGTTCAAAGACCCTGCTGCTACATCCACGCTTCGGCCTTATGTTAACGCCTTGACTTGCTCCATCTAAAGCACCTTTGAGAGCACGCACCTGGCACAGACTGCATTTTACGCTTAAATAATCAGTTCATTTGTACTGATTTAGGGCCGAACTGAGGCCAGATGACCGGATCAAGTTTTTGAGGACATGGTCTCACTTGCTTTAACTCTGGGTGCACTATTTTTCGCTAAATTTGAAATATATAGGACATGTAACTAAAAGAAAGTACATAGCAGAGAGTTTATTTAAACTGCATGTGCAATTCATAATATGCAACACACTTCATCATATTGTGTCTAAAGTCACAATGAGCCATTTGTGAAGAACAGTGATTATGTTTGAATTTTGACCGTTTTGTGTATTGTTATTTTTGATAAAGAATAACTCATGAATTTTATTACGAAACTCAAACAACAAATGTCTATGTAATGGAGGATGACAGTATATCGCAGTAGCTCAAATGACAGAAGAGTATGAGAGAACTGTTTATTCAGTCATCCATTTCTCTTTACTACTAGTTATAGGACAAAAAACATGTTATAAGATATAGAACAATTTACTGAAATGTATCATGTCTCACGTAATTACGCAAAACAGCTTGTGACATTACACTTACCTCAGTAAAGACGATCAGCGTCCAACAAGTTATTGTCAATGTCAATATCTTGTTAGTTCACAAGAAAAAAAATCTTTAAAGAAAGAAATTGCAGAAATCAATTCATTGTTAAATGCATTTAGATTTTACTTAACCTGTTAGTGATGTTTAATATATGTTTGTATAAATGTCCTAATTCTGTGAAGGAAAACAAAATATCTACAATGCTTCAGTCAAAAAAACATGAGGAGTCAACTTTATCAAAAACAACTTTTTTATGTTTATGTTCGTGTGTAAGAGAATTATTATTGTTCTATATGCATTAAATCAACACGATGATCAATAAGATGATTCATTTTGTTAATTGTGTATTTTCTAACTGATGCATGGTTACCAGTGTTGGGGAATGTTGCTTTTAAAAGCAATGCATTACAATATTGCGTTACTACTGAAAAAGTAACTAATTGTGTTACTTAGTTACTTTTTATGGAAAGTAATGTGTCACTTTTTCTTTCCTCACCTCGCACACAATGCCTTGGCACCTTACTCCCAATTTCTCTTAATTTTGGGGACAAGAGAGGACCTACAATTGACCTACAATAAATGGGAAAACAAAGTAAACTGTGTTACTTATTGGAAAAAGTAACAGACATTTTGTTGTACATTTAAAAGTAATGTACTCGTTACTTGAAAAAAAGTAATTCGATTACAAACTGTAACTTACTTTGCGTTTCTTGAATTGCGTTACCAACAACACTGATGGCTACTAAATCAGACATGCAAAGGGAAAGTGGGTGAATGCATGTCTCGGCATGAAGATTGAAAAGCTCTCCCATAATACCCTTTAACACCATCTATATTGAGAGCGCATACTGTAAACTTTGCGAGAGCTATCTATGACATCATTCTCATTTTTGTCACTGTTGTGGCCGTCACATGATTCAAAGTCTTGTTGTGTCACACATGCTTTATATTAAATCATCAACACATTGGTTACACCACAACATCATTTTAATCTTAAATGACAGAAAAAAAAAAAAAATGGATTTACAGACATTACACAGAGAACCCAGTTGTTGGGTCCTACAGAAAAAAGGTCAAATTAAAAATATTGTGTGGCTATTTGCCAAGACCTTTCCTTGCGGTGAGGGTCTAGATGGCCTCCGTGCCTCTGGGCTAAATTTGAACGCTGTACAATTAATTATGGCTTGTTTACTTGTGGAAAGAGGAGAGGCTCCGCCACAGAATCTCAGCACATCATTTCAACACGTCGCAAGCAGTGATGTTTTAGTTTAGGGTATATGGATTTAATGGGACTGTGATGTGTATTAGCCACTATATTATTATACAGACCATTGGTTCTGACCTTGCTAGACAAGCTATATTATGTGTCCAACATGACCTTGCACACAAAGCAATCAGGAATACGGGTCTAGACTAGGCCCTGTAGCAGGTCTCACACACTGTCCAAACAAATGGAGGGAACAGAGAGATAAAAGAATGCAGCGGTGACCAAAGATTTAGAAAGTTCTCAGTGTAAATCGGCCCAGGAAAAAGGGGGTTTTGGTCTTGGTTGTCATCAAAGCCTTTCACAGTCTTGTTTAAATGTCTCTTGAGGATGCTGAATCTATGGCAGAAGTTCACTCACACTTTATACAGATTTCTTTTCACTCGGTTGGGACTTGAGAGGTTCAGAAAGCATGATTTATACTGCAACTTTATCTGCAATCCAAGAAAGAACATATCAGAGGGAAAGTACGCATATCGCCAAAGAAAGCAAATAGGTTTTCTCATGTGAGCTTTGCAGAACTGGCTCAGTGTGTTAACTGTGACGTTACCAAAAATAAATAAAATAACAGAACGGTACAAATTTTACAAGACTCATCCCAAAGTGATGAATTAGGGATTTTTGGGTTTTAGGTTTTTGCAATCTTGCAAGTTAGTCTGTGTTCACATAAACAAAGTAAAAAACAATTCTAAACAATAAGCAGCAGAGCAGGATGAATATACATTTGCCACAAATAAAAGATAATGATAACAAATCTGATTCTCCTTGGGCCTTGTGTTGACTGAAAGTTTCTCATTGCCACGTTATGTTAACAGAACTGGAAGAAATTAATAATTGTTTAAGTAAAATAAGTACAATATAAACTGAAGCAGAATAGATGAAAAAAAAAACTACTAGGATTACATTTTTTTGTGTATGTCTCAGCAGGGTCACTGGACTCTCTGAAGAACACTCCAGAAAGCCACTGGGCTCATGTTGTCTCAGCGGAATACAACCAAGAGGATTACACTTTGATAATAAAGCTAACACCCCATGTTTTGTACTAGTTAACATAGCATTTTGATGGATTATGTTCTTCCGTTAGTGATCTAAATACAAAGTAAAACTGTGAACATTGATCTCTTGTAATGCCATATCCGAGTCTGCCATAATATAATGGATTCTTTACATCAGAATAACATCAAAGCATCAGATTAATTAATTAATCTACTTAATTTTCAGTTTATCCAGCTGCATATAAACACTAATCATTAGATAGGATGTTGTTTGCATATATAGGACTGGTGGAGACAGTGAAAGCAGTAGACATTTTAGATTGACTATAGTCAGAGAGAGAGAGAGACTTTAGATATTTGCTGCCGGAAGACCAAAAGTAAGGACGAGGAGAGGCAGAGGAGATGTGTGAGGGTAGACCCGAGGGGGGAGGGTTGGCGCCATGATCCAAACTCATTTTGAAAGATCAGAACTTCTTTTCTTAAGTCAGCATTTCAAATCAGAGCGTGTCCGTACTCATTTAATGCACCGTTTTGCAAAGTGATAAATTTACGAATTCGACATACATCCTTTTGGCTCTAGATAGGGAGCGCAGCGCAAGGAAGAGAGAAGCGAGGAGGATTTAAGAGCATTTCGCAGTGTCAAACATCTAAACCCACAGGGATCCATGGCACAATTAGACCAGGGTGAAGGGGGGGAAGAGAAGAGGATCTTAAGAGGAACAGCCTCATTTCTCGTTTACAGTAACGTGGTTATCTGTCGCGGGTGATCCGTTTAAACGGTTCGTTTGCAGGGATAAAAGCCGTATGGAGGAAATAAACTTAGTTCTGGCTTAATCTCCAAATCCTTAGTGGTCATGGAAGATGATCCCAATTTGCTTCTGAGCAGCACTGTCAGATCTCACAATAATAAATAATTTAAGTCTTTAAGCACCAATTATGTTTGATTAATGTTGAAGCATTTGGACTGTGCTCCGTGGCTGCCTGATACGTGAGTTTTCTTGATCAGTTGTTGCACCTGATCAAGTCTGTTGCCCACGCTGAGGGAGACAGACTTTAATCCTTTTTCCATTACCCTGTATCGCTGAACAATCGCGACATTAGGTGATAAGTAAATATACCTAATTTTCTCATATTAAAGTTCCCATTAGAATTTGTTTGTTACATCTTTTTAAAATGTAGGTCAATGAAATAAAAACTTTTCATGTTAGTTCACCCACATTGTTCCAAAACTGAGAATTCTTAAAGACTGTAATGAACAAACTCACATGGATTGTTGCTTTAGTAACTTGAAACACTAATGGTGTTTGAAATAACAGGGTATTTGGCCATCTTGTATTTTACAACGTGCCATTGGCCATTTTTTTGGACTTATTCACCTCGTCAAACTCAACAGGTTTTCCCAGGTGACCCCATTATGGGCTGACAAGAGAATAGCCATCCTGTTCCCTTATGTCCTGTGGGACACTGATATTGTAAAACTGTCACCGCCATGGATATTTGGCATCATCAGTGAGATCTAATCAAAATAAATGGATGGAGGGCCAGTAGCATTTTAGCTTCTGTTCTTGTTTGCACATAAACAGATCAGGTAAAGCCTAAACAAAAATCTCATATGTCTCGTATTATGATTTTCATAAGCCATCTGAGAATTGTGATGCGTAGAGTGGCAGAGTTGTGCAATCAAGAGCTCTTCACTTATCATTTCGTGACATTTTATCCACAGCCCTCTGCTCAGCAGAACAAACAAACAGGAACACATGGAGATAAAGCCGCCCGGCAACAGCACATTGTGGTTTTGTTTGTTTTTCCAGCATGTGTTTGTCTTCTCCACAGCCTCGTGTTGATCTTTTGTTTACGTCCAAATGTGCCTCAGATGACTGTGTTGAAGCTAGTTTTCCTCAATGTTAAGATGAAGTGCACATTTCACTTGTGCTTATTTCACCGTTTCACAGTTGTAATGAATTAATACATCCACGGTAAAATGAAAAGTGTAATTATTAGCTTTGGCATTGCTATCTAATCCTGATTGATGGCTTGAAAATGAAGCTTGATTGCTTGCTGATGACTAATTCTGTGTACTGTCGAGTGTTTTTGGGGCTAACTTTTTTGGTTAAACCTGTTATATTTAAAGCTAGGAACTTAAGAGAAAGACTTTCTGACAGCTCATGTTTGACCTAGTTAACCTGGTGTGAGTGCAATTTCAACAAAATCTTTTACAATCAAGACATCAATGTCAAAGCACAAAGTGCAAAATTACAGAAGAGAAATGAAATCAGAATGCTTTACTTTTGGCAGGCAGTAATGTTTACCTTGAAGAGCCCCTGTTGCTCTTGAATGTGCCGTATAATTCAGTACCCACTGGAATTCAGCACTCAATACCTGTATTCAAGCAAGAACACGTCACATGGTACCGCTACGGTTAGTCGCATACATGCCAGAGCTGCAGGAGACAGCTACTATCTTGTGTTGACTTTTAGAGAGGCTGGATTCTACATTTAGCATTTCAGTATGGCTACCAGAAAGTTATTAGTGCACTTAGCTGAACTCTGAACCGACCAGAAATCTGTTTTCCTCTTTGTAATATGTGGCAGGCATCCAGTTTAGCATGTGACAATTTAATGTTTTATTCAATCTGATAAAATAATAAGGATGTATGGAAGTTGTATGTATACATAATTAGATCTGGATGCCAAAAGTAATTGTGAACGCCATGAAGTAAATGGTAAATATTTACCTGAAGTACAGAGGGGGAAATCATTTTGACAAAAAAAAGTGTTCCATTTTTAGTGTGCTTTCATTTTCTTTACTTTCTAACTCTTTATATATATATATATATATTTATTATTCAATCAAAATAAAAACTGAAAACCTGTGTTTTCCGATTATTTAACTAATTTCGTTACTCTTCAAAGCAAACATGTGCTGGGATACCACAATTCTAAGGATGTAAAATGAGCGTGTTCTTTCAATCAATGAGCTGAGTTGTCACTTCAAAGAAGATAAACCACATGCACATTTTCTAGAGGACAGAAAGAACTAGGGTGTATGAGTCTCCAGAGACATTTAAGTCACAGTGACTCTCTCTCAATTCACAGCAGCCGGTCTGAGAAAAGAAAAATGCTCTCCGACGTTTTTCGCCGCCTTAGAGATGTCTCCAAAGTTAACGTAGCATATAATTCCACCACTCCCCTTTTTCTCTCTCCCTCTCCCTGCGGCTGTACGGAGAAAATAAGCATATTATCAAATTCTGCTCTCAAACGGCATAATTTCTTGGTTGCGTGAAATGGCTGTCTCTTCAGGGAATCCTTGGCCTAATGCTGACTGGCAGCCTCTCCAGCTTGGTGGCACAGACGAGACCCGAGCCAATGGGCTGGCAATACGACGACTGTCATCTGCCCGCTGCCCTGTACAATGTATATTGAACCTAAATGCTGCTAACATTTCCACCGATTAAGGGCAGAGGGACGGCTTTTCTAACCAAAATGGGCTTTGAGGATAAACACTAGGCCTTTCAAACAGGGTTCCCTTTCAGACGTCCTTTGAAGGACACACGATTCTGTTGAGGCATGGGGGAAATTATAGGGGTTTGTTGTTGGGCTACTTGGCAATTCAGGAACTTCATCAGCTTGTCCAAGAAAGAGGGACAAAACTCAAGGGAAAATGAAAAAATACAGACCCAGAGTCTTCTCAATTCCCTTTCAAAAAGCTAGGCACTACACAGTACGCTTGAAACACTCCATCCTTTGTAATATGTCCCTCCTATTTCCTCTCCTGAAACCTCTGACGCGTGTCCCTTCGCATTTCACTTCTTCTAGTCTACTGGAAGTACTTATTTGTCATTTCCTCTAATAATGGAGGGAGTCTCAATTCAGTCCTCCTGACAGCGGAGCAGGAGCTAAAATGATCAGGGAGGCAAAGCAAACACATTAACTCACATTTCAGAGGAGGAGGGATCCAGAACAAACTGTCATTGTCCTCCATTACTATATTCAAAATGAGCCCCCGGAGCCCCTTGTAAGTAAAGGGCATTAGCTATATGAGGGGACAATTCATTTTCGCTCCAAAAACATAGCTTCTTTTTAAATAGCACAGTTTTCTGCTGTGTTACGATGGTCCTCCTATGTTTAAGGGCAGCTCGAGCAGGATCACATTCCATCATGCTGTTTCTGCTTTTGGAGAGCTTCTAAAACTGGATGACCATTCAAAATACTCTGATTACTTCATGACTGATAAAAACAAGGTTAGGGTCAATATCAATTTACTAAAACCACACTTTGCTGAAATTAAATGTTCTCCCCAAAACAAACAAGTTATGTTGTCTATTTCGGTCACCATTTTACAGGCATGATATTGTTTGAGATGTGAAAGGCATTGTGGTCAGTTGGAGGCAGCCTCCTCTCCATCATCATCATTAGGGCCATGGAGCAGGGCCTTTGGATAATGAGAAAGCAGAAGAGGGTGGTGGCAAAGGGTTTGGCGGCCACTCTATGGTAGCTTTGGCATCCACGCTCTGACAGCATTTTTTAGATGGTGGGTTGAGTATAATTTGACGTCCTTGTGTATAAGTACACCATATTGTTTGGGAATTAAGTGCAGCGTCTAGGCCTGTAATTACACGTTCACAATAACTGGTATTCACCGAGGCTGGAAATAGCTTAAAGGGTTCCGGTCTGTGCTCCGATGCCGGCGAACTTCATAGGAACGGGCTGTGTCTCCTCTCAAATGTCAAACAGTTCTTATTTTAGTAACAAAGGGTTGTCTTTTACTGCTTACAGATCTGGCTGGGCAGTGGTTCATTGTTCAGTAGCTTCCTGATTAACAGAGTCACAGTGTTCTATACAGTAGACGGCACAGGAAGAGAAAAGAGATGAATAAAACGGCCTCGTAATGCAGGGTAATGCAACATTCAGAACTGCAGATTTGGTTCCATCCATCCAACCAATCGATATAAATCTGCACTCTTGTATTCAAATTCAAATTGTATTTCTGTTTGCTACCTCAATTCGAATCAAATTGAAAAACTGAACTGGAGAATTACATGGCTTTCTAAATTCAATTCTGAATGGTGCACAGCCCTGTCATAATGTTGCATAAGACAACAACACAATGTGCCAACTACCAGACAAGATCGTTGCTCGCATTGAACATTGGTTGCCATACTGAACACCAGCAGATAGCAAAGTGATAGAGGGAATGTAGAGGCTCAGTGGCCATGCAGGTGCGTCATCTGTCTGCGTTATCATTGACTTTGGTGTTTCTAATAGGCTCCCCAGGTGGTACTTTACATGAGACCTAATCAGTCAGTGAGGGCTCTACTTCTCTCAGCCCTGCCCAGCTGGAGGGGAGGGTTAGACAGCACCGTCCAGACAAACGGCCTGCTGGGACTCTCCACACAACCCCCTCTCTTTACTAGCCGCCTACGGCTCTCAGTGACTGGCCATATTCAAGGACACAGCAGTGCGCCCAAGCAGCATTTAAATCTCCCAGAACCGTGTTCGGTCTCCATCTATTTTCTTGTTTTTGTCAAATTCTGAGCACATGAACAATGTGAATGAACGAAAAATAGAAATCAACAAAAACTTCACTCACTCCAGAACCGCCGACAATGTTCAACCATGTAGTCGGCCGACGATCCCCGCTGTGAGCATGACCAATCGCTCTCTAATGAAAGTTAAAGTACTGTGGCCTGAGAACCCGCTGTGCTAGTCTGCCAGTGTTATTCTATTTAATATTCTTTATGTATCTCAACAACGTTTGCATTCTCCTCCATCGCCTCCACCTTGATACAAATTACAGGTGTCCTCCCACACAAGTCCACCTGATGATGTCAAAACTTCACATTCAAAAAAATCAGACCTGTAAATGCAACAAATAATAGCTCTCCCTATGCAACAATGCCACTAAACCATATGAAGAAAGTCAAGTAAGTGCTTTACTTTTTAAGAGAGTTCAACAAAGTACTTGACAATGCAAGAACTTTCTCAATGGATTAAAAAAAAAAAACACCTTATCATCAATAACTGACGATAACAGTATCATCAGTTATTATTAAAATCAAATTAAAATTCTAAAAATAACAACAAAAAAAAGAATCATTAATTGTTTGTGTATACACACACACACAGAGTGTGAATTATTTGCAACACAGAGCACATTTTTGGAAATAATATGCTTTACTGCTCTGCAAATAACACTTTTGTTTAATTTTACTATCACAACTGTTACATGTCTCTGTGTTTGGACTTTTGTTTGTATATTCCCACCACAGTTTGTTTCCAAGGTTACCGTCATTACTGTTTCATTCATTTCAGCTGTGTATCATTAATTAGTCCTGTTTGATCCCGTGTTCCTCTGTATATAAGCCCTCTGTTTCAGTCCAGTCCTGGGCCGGGTTTCCCGATAACGATGTATCTTAGCTCTTAAGAGTGCTTTCTACGTGCAAGGTTACGAACGCTCGCAGCAATTCCACGAGCGTTTCCCAAAAAAGCACTTAACATGAGAGAACGCGCTCTAAGTGCTACTCAAGAGTCGAAGTCCATTCGCGAAGTGCTGAAATATAACCTTATATGGAATCGTATTGTGAACATTTCACCTAATAATTGTCATCTGTTTTGGATTAGTTTTCGTGCACGTCAACAAGTCATTGACAGATTTTTTTTAATTCATCCCTATTTTGCCCAGTCTTTTAAGCATATTTCCCACATTACTTCTTTTATGATTTTTTTTGTTCATTCATTTAATTTAGATGTGTATTTCTTATTTAATTATTTCATTTATAAATTCATGTGAACAAAAAACGAGCAATATTTTTTTTCATTTTTCATCATTTAGCAGACGCTTTTATCCAAAGCGACTTACAAGGGGAGCAATTAGGGGTTAGGTGTCTTGCTCAAGGGCACTTTAGTCATGGTATCGAAGGTGGAGAGAGTGCTGTTTATTCACAATCCCCACTTTCAATTCCTGCCGGCGTGGGAATCGAACCAGCAACCTTCAGATTACAAGCCCAACTCCCTCACCACTAGGCCACGACTACCCATTGTAGGCCACGACTACCCATGTACAATATAAAGTACAATCAAAACATTATTATATTACTCACGTTGCAGTGTGTTAAATCTATAAATGTGTAATCTGCCGGTTGTCCTGCAGGTGTCCTCATAAATCTGTCTTCTTACGATCCACTTGGGGATGTACGATTACTCCAGAGTACTCGTAGTTCTACGAAGATTTTCAAGTGCTACTTAAGCTACGATGCTTTTGGGAAACAGACCATAATATTAAGATTAGTCGTACGATTGTTTTTACGATCAACTTAGGCTTACGATGCTTTTGGGAAACGCAGCCCTGGTCGGTTCTTGTTCGAATTTACACGTTGGTGTTTGTATGCTTGTGGTGTTCCTCATTACCTTCATTTCATTATTAAAGTCTGCATTCCCGTATGCTGCTTCGTCTGGAGTGTTGCTTACCACACGCACCGTAACCAAAAAAAAACGACCAAAACTGCAACATGATCGCAGCAGAGGTTCACCTGTGGGGACTGCGACAGAATGGCCATGCTTTTGAGAGGTATGTGGAGGAGTTCCTTAAACTCTCCCATCGGGTAAGCTGGCCTGACACTTCTCTCATTGTGTTTTGTTTGGATTTTGATGAGGATGTGACTCACTATTATGAACCGGTTTGTCATTTTTTCCAAGTCGAGGCCATTAAGCTTATTCTTTATTTCAATGGTTCTCATTTTGAAGTAGCAGAGGTTCGAGAAAAGCATACTCATCAGAAACACACAGAGCCTCGCCAGCTCACCCCACGCCGGTACCGTCCACACACCACCCTAATGGTACCGGTCATTCCTGTTCACCCCGGCGCCAACCCACAGAGCAGTCAGGACCAGCTCCATCCTCTGTCCAGCGATCATCATGGTCGTAGCTCCCGAGCCAGGATGCGAGATGGTCGCCGAGCGTGAGCCGCAGCGCAAAATGGCCGCCGCACCCAAAATCCCAAACGGTCACTGCCTGCGCAGAGATGGCCGCTCTGGCTAAAGTGGGAAGGCTAATAGACTTCTGGACTGAGCCAGAATTTCATAAGCACCCTCCGGTGTTTCCCGAGTCCGCTTCAATGTTTCCTGAGCCCGCTCCAGATCTGTCTCCTGTGTCTCCTTCAGTATCGCCTGTGTCTTCTCCAGATCTTCCGCCTGAGTCTGCAGTGGTGTCGGGGAGAGAAATGTTACTTGTCTCTGTGTTTTGACTTTAATTTTCAGTCACATGTTCCTTTTTGTTTGTATGTTCCCACCACACTTTGTTTCCAAGGTTACCGTCATTACAGCTTATTTCATAGCAGTTTTATCACTTGAGATTAAAAAATCTGCCAATGTAGTAAGACAAAATAGAAACTTTCAAAATACACGTTGTGTTAGTTACAAAGTTACTTACAGTTAATTTATCATCTTTATAGACATTTTTCTCATCAAGTATAAATACTAATGTAACTCATTCTATTTCTGTGTGCATGGAAACTATAAATCATAATTTAATCCTCTACATTCAGTTAAAAAACATAGTGAAAGGAATTGCTTTAATCAAATTGCGTAATTTTCAAAAATCAGGTAAATAATCATTTAATAAATTCAATGTCAACATAAAGTTTACCTCCCCTACTCTGCTGTCACAATTACAAGGAAAAACAACTAAAGTGGAAGTTCTCCACCCAAATTTTAGCCTCTAGCTCTCAACACAAAACACAACAACATCATAGTTTGGTAAACTAGATGGGATTTATTTAACAGACACACACAACTAAAGTCCTGTAAGAAAACATAAAACTGCTCACCAGAGAGGGAGGTTGGGATATGTAAGAGCACTTGTGGTTTCCTCAGGCAACAAGAGAAGCCATGGAGTATCGATTGATTGCAGCAAACCTTTTAGCAGGTGTCTCTCCATTCAGGAGATACAAAATTCAACTTGTACTGCAAGTTTTGTATAAATGTTTGCTCTAGAACAATACACTTAGGAAAAAATCTGCATATAAACAACATAACTTGAAAGCAAGTAAACCAGGCTGAGTCATTTATAGCCACAAAGATCACTTCAGTCATTACTGCAATAATTTGTGATGTTTGTTGGATAAAGGACGACATCAAGCTCTTCAGGGAGGAATCTCTCAATGCTACAAAAAAAAAAAAAAAAAAGGGTCTGAAGTGAAATATTTATGCCATGGATGGAAGGACAAACTAGACCAGAGCAGGGGGCTTGTTCATTTGGGTTGGCTTGTCAGGATACCATATGAAAGGATGAGGTAACAACGGCTAGGTAGACGTCATCCTCAGCTTGTTTGGACTAAGCAAGCGGGCCACTTGCCGGAGCCACAAAGTGAAGGAAACTGCCGTAAACGGTTAGGGCTATTATTTAGTCTGTTGTCCACTAAGAGGGAGGATGTGGTCTTATGACAACATACAAGAATGAACTTCTTGTTAAATATTTCTTTCCATGCCTTTTATGACTAAAGGAAAAGGATTCCCTCAGAGAAATGGGTTTTCTACTTAATCAACCATTAACTAAATAAAACGATGCTGTGCTAGCTGAAATACATAAATACAGGGGTTGACATTAAGTTTTTTGCTCACCAGTCACTGTGACTAGTGGTTTTACAAAGTTACTAGCCACTCAGCATTTTCCCTCTCCACAATTTTGACATCGATGTCACCATGGGGGGAAACAGCCATATTTTAATTCTCATATTTTGGCAGCAGGTACATTAGGCTGCTGTCACTTTAAGACCTGACGCATTGACCCAATATACTGGCACACGTTTTCTTTCTCAAAGGTTTACGTTCACTTAGAACACAGACTGTGTTTATGTGAAAACTCACCAAGACCAATTTTTTGATATTGTTTCGTGTGTATTTAACAGTTTAACGCAATAAGCAGTGAAAAAGAACTCAATTTAGTACTGAGAGGTGGCTTTATGAGCATGCTCAACATGCGCGATCCCACGCAAAAATACAAGTCTCGTAACATCAACAACATTCATTCGTGAAAGAGTGAGTGAGGGGAGGCGGGTTTGAGTGCCAACTCTGTCTCTGAGACGAGAAAGCAAGAAAGCACAGCTGGAATCATGTATTCAAGTGGAAAATGAGTATTGGAAGCTTTTCAGTATCGATATGTATCGAAACATTTATATTTTTGACAACACTGTATTGCACTTCGATTATATATACAACCTTAGGGTTCTTGACTCCATTTAAAAAAAAAAAAAAAAAAAAAAAAAAAACCCTCTTACCCAAAAAGTTTATTTATGAGAAGAAATGTCTTAAATGATTTCATAATCATTTCATGTTTAATGGGTTATCATTTTTTTAATGACAAAGTAGGTTTAAGTAATAAAACTTAATTAAAATTAACAGTTAATTACAAACAAAGTGAATTAAAATTAAATCCATAAAGAGCTCCCATGATGGGATAAATGCATTTTAAATGGATCTTTAAAAAAATCTTATGTGTAACAGTGCATTGAATTCAATTCAATTACTGAACTGGCAAAAATCAAACTGAAATCATATGTAATCATAAATCGAATTGCTGTCAACCAAAGGATTCATTGGTATTACACGCTACTTTTGCAAAGTGCGAAGATACAGCAGAACTAATGCAGTTTCTGAACATTCGTGTTTTTGATGACAATTCGGCAAAGTTCCATTTCCGTACTGAGAGAACTCGCAGAGTCTGAGAACCTTCTGGATCACCAGGACTCCCGCCTTGGCCTTCACAAACACGGCTGGCTCGAAGGCAGCGCCTGGAGGTGAGCTTGCTGAGAACTCAGACGTCGGTGAAAGTTTTACACTAAACCTACTTTTCCAAGCCTATGGAACAGCCATCCTCAAACCTGTTTACAAGAAAACACCACATCACAGAACCTGCTGTGGGGTAATTTTGGAAGCGACCAAAGGCGTGCCATCAGCGCAGCGTTCCCAGACGCTCTGAAACACAGCTGTAATGAGAGGCGAAAAAGTTTTGCAATTCTCCTCCCTGCAGTGTGGCAAAAGCGCAGAGAACTCGGCTTTAGCGTAACGTAGCGGAAAGCCGCATCCTCTCTTCCACTGTGAGAACAGAGGGCACGTAAAACAAACAACACACTAAAAATACTAAGTTTGCCTATACAAACATGCTGCTTAATGAGCCAACGGTTTAGAAAGAGAGACTCACTCGTAGAGCCCTCCGTAGTCTACCACACTGATGTCTAGAGGAGAGACGAGATCAGAGGGAGAAAAAACACAGACGCGCAATGAAAGCATGGAGAAAGAGAGACAGAAGACGACTCAAACAGTGAGCAGGAAGAAGAGCAGGAGAGAGAGAGAGAGAGAGAAAGAGAGAGAGAGTATATTCCACACATCTCTGAGGGGGGCCAGCGGGAACTACCTGAGCGAGCAGAGAAACGAGCACAGATGTTGAAGTGTTTCTACAGGGTTATGCTTGATAAACTGAGTGTTTGGCACATTGGAGCACATCCTTCTCTGCTTGTACCATTGGGCCTCCGCTTCACTCTTTGGGGTGGCTGTGCTCATATTGTGCCGTAGACCAGAAAACGGCTCTGGCAATGCTGTTTGGGGTGTTAAGGACATGCTTATACAGCCCAAGTAAGATGTCATTACTAGTGGAATTTTGTCTTAATGTGTTTTGACTGAGTATTGGTTCATTGTAAGATTTAGCTTATTAGACTTCAATAATGCAACCGATCATTTAGTTGGATTTTTCACTGCCTGCAAATGTTAGAATGAAAGGTAAGACATTGAATTAAATTTTATAATTTCTTAGATAAACAAAAAACTTAACAAAACAAAAAAAACAGGAAAAATATTATTGTTTTAAACCTGTAACAGATTGCGGTGAGTCCTGTAAATATTGTACTGATGTTAGCTCTGCAGTACAAACAATTTAACAACAGTCTAGCATACAAAAAATATGTATATCCATAATTAATTGTGCAGTACAGTGAACATATACTGCATTTCTTCACTGTACTGCACAATTAATTATGAATTGTTAGTTGTTAGTTTTACAGTAAGTATTGTATGATGTAAAAAAAACGCATTTGTTGTATAAAGTGTTTAACTTCACTATACATGCCCACCCCACTCAAAATAATCCTTTTTAGAAAATCATTTTTCACCACAGTGTGACTTGTCAAATATAAATCTTAAGTCACATTAGAACCAAAAATCCATGCCGCTTGCATATTCTTGCAGTGCATTTTGAATTATTTGAATGAGGCTCATATACTGTAAGCTCTGCTGTAACTACTGCCATAGCATGAACAAAAGACTCATTGAGAAAAATCCTCCATCTTTCATTCTGACATAAACAGACAGCAGTGTATATACGGCCATATACTGGACACACTCTGCCAGCTCTGCTGGCGAGACAGACCTCACCGTATTACTTAAGAGACTACGAGAGTTGTCTCTGGGACAGAATGTCTAATATTGTGCACCTGGCAAGCAAAAAATAGTTTTATTTTGTAGGTTGCAAAGTGACAATTTTCTCTCTTTCTATTAAGGTTAGCACTGCCAGATAATTTTGTTGTTTCAGCCTTTTTATCCATGTTTGACTTCTGCTGTGAATTTGTCTCCACCGCTATGCATGAAAAGGCTGAGTGTGCAGTGTTTTAAGTCCAAAAACAAACCCAGGAATGTTTAATTTCTTTCATTATAAAACTCTTTGGACATGGTCAGTTGAGCTGGAGATATAATAAGTTTACAACAGTGGTAGTGGATGGCAGCTTTAATGAGAGTAGGCAGCTGAGGAGATGTTCTTAATCAAAGCTGATGAGGCTTTAGGGCGCACGCACACACGCCTTCGTAATAGAGTAAGAGAGAGTGGAATCATTTTTACAATAACCTATCTGTCCTCTTGTCACAAATCATTAAAAAGAAACGAGCGGAAAATGCAGCAACAATTACACCAAGAAAAAAAAAAAAACGGGAAAACTTTCTTCTTTCTTTTATGGATTACGTTTCTGGTTACATCAAAGCAATTGTGAAAAGATAAACAATTAACCATTGGACTGGGAATATGTTCATAAATAATGTATTTATTTTTTCCCTCCCTTTCTCTTAGAAAATAAGTTCTGAAATGAGTAACCTTATATAGATCTAAAAGTTTTCATGCTGTGAATTGACACACAAGATATTAGCCTTTCCCCTAAAGGCCACCAGAAGAAAAGAAAAAGGAATAGCAATGACATTCGTGCCTACCAAAACAGACAGACAATTACTGCAGAAAGGAGACTGCACACCAAACACTGGAAATGTATAATCATCAAATTATTGGCAACAGCTTCCAGATATGAAATTAAAGGGAAACTTCAAAAACAAGATCCTAACCGCAAATGTTCTTCCTTGTCCCTTTTTGTTTTATTTTTAGCCTTTAATACAGCATATAAATAAATATAAAATAAAGGTCTTTATATAAGGACGATGTAGAAGACTGACCTACCTGTGAGTGTTCTGTAAGAATAAAAAAATACTTGCTGTGTGTTTAAGCAGTTTTTAATACTTGTCAAACCACTGTCCCTCTGTTGTGGTGGTCAGTAGTATTCAGACCGCATAATATTTTCTAGACTCCAGTAAAAACTTCATACCTTTAGCCTAACCAGTGCAGCAGTAGAGGTGGCTAAAGCAATATTACTTTACAGTAGAGAAACCTGGGTGGTCCATGAGCTTGTATGCAGAGCACCGGTCGGCCCTCTTTGCTCTGGTTCAGCGAGAATGGAGAGCTCTTCTCCATCTCTCTCACTCTCACTCTCTCTGATGAGTCAGCCCATTCTCCCGCTCCTCGGCCGTCCTGTTTGTTTGGGATTTGTGGTCTCAGCCAAAAAAAAAAAAAAAAAATCTGCTACAGAAGTAACAGAAAAAAAAGGCACAGGGTTAGAAATAAAGAGAAAATGTTGTTCAATATTTGGACGTCTTCTGACTGTCTGCTTAAATATTGCCCCGTGGCTGTCGGGATGGAGAGTGAAACAAGGGTTTCAGTAAGACTGACAATGAGATCTCTGTGGCGACGAGGCAGACTGTTTATCTGTCTGTCTGCTGGTTTATCGGACTGTCAAATTATCCTTCTCTGCAAACATCTTCCCGCTCCGTGAATGTAAATAACATATGCCGTGTGAGTCACGTGACTCTCTAACCGGAGGTTAACAGGGTTACTTAATGAGATGAGATGTTTTTGACCGTTTCTTTAAATATCGGAGACAGCATGCGATTTCTTTGCATTATTCATAAAGGCGGAGAAAATGTGTTTTTTGCGCATACAGACAAGATCATGTCAAAAATATGAATGTGTGAACTGGCTGCATGGCGAACGTGTGACATTTCTGCGATTGTACAAAACTGGCGTAGTTTGAAATTTATGAGACGCGGTGACAGAGATATATAATACAATTGAACAGACTCACAACACTTGCACATCAAAGCTCAGAGCGGGGTTTGAACCGCGGCATTTCAAGTTGAGAAAAAACTCTGTTCTGCCAAGACCAACAGGGTGGGCTGCCTTTCAGTGCAGTGACTCTCTTGGACATAAGGATACAAACTGATTCAAGTTTCAATGTTGACTGAGGCTACTGTTTATGAACTAAATTACACAGGTTTGGACCGAGAATCACAGGACGCAAAATTTCAATTCCAAGCAAGTCACACAGCAAATAACTTCCAAGACATTTACATCAAATGATTCATAAGCTCTTGAAGCATCAACAGAGAGTGTCAAATACAATTTCAGATCATCTACAACATAAACCAGTGTTACAGCATCCTCCTCCACCTCGCAAAATAAATCACTGCCTTATACGTGCCACATAGGAACACATCATAAATATTTCACATATAGGCATCTGAAGGAATCTGCAACATAACACATACTGAAAGGCCTTTAGGGTGATTAAAAGATTTGGCGAAAGGGATATTTAGCCAGAATAAATTATTTTTATACTCGCCGCAATGAAGTCGTAGTCGGCTTTGTGTGCATTGGGTGGGGGCCAGAGCATAAAATTCCCTCCATTTAGCCGCAGAAATGGTTGCTAAGGAGTTGGTGTATTGACCAAACAGCTCATTCACTCCCTGCCATTCAGTTACGGACTGTGGGTTTGAATTGTCACAACTGTGTCATTCATTGCCCCTGACACGCTCTGTAAGAATATATAAGTTCAAAACTTGACAAGTGTAAACAGACACCCTTCGTGCGACCCGTTCCAGTCACTTTCAAGGCAAAAAAGACTTTCCACTGGGCTTATTTGTCTGCAGTTTCTCTCATTTTGCTTCACGGAGCGTGACACACAGATGATCTGCTGCGTAACTGGGCGCACGCAAGCTCAACTAACAGGTTCTCTACATTAATGACTTAATCTGCATAAGGCTCTTTGATGTTCCGACTGCTCTTATTAGAATATGAAAGCAGCTTCATGTGAGAAACAACTCTGTTTTGTGTCTGGATTCAGTTCTTTGGGATGTGTGTGTGAACCCTTATGGGGTGTTTGCATACTGTACGAAATGGCTTTATGGGTGCATAATCAGGACAGTGTTGTACCGCATTAAAATAACAGCTGGGTAAGAAAGTGGATTCAAACAAACTTTTGTAATCTGTTAGGGAGGGGTGAAAAATCTTGTTTTATGTCTACAGTTGTACCTTAATAAAACAAAAGGAAAGCCCACTTTAATATGTTCCACTGTAAATTTCCATTCAGGGCCTGTTCAGATGACACATTAGGCTCTAATGTTTAGCTGGGCATAGTCTTTCAGACTATTTTTTCCCACCTCATCCGAGGAAACAAACAAAGAAATGCCTCAGACAGGAAACTTCCTTCATTTTGACTAAAAGAAGAAAAAAAAAGAGCTACAGTGAAATTCATAGCCACCCAGGATTTTGGAAGACTTGCAAGGACCGCATGAGGGACCAACATCCGACCACTTCACACAGGCGCTACGGGACGTGTGGACACACCTCTGTGTGGTGTAAATACACTCGTGCCTGATCCCTCATGTGGCACCACTGCCAAAGACAAGAGTTTAAGTCATTCCTGTGCATTTGAGATTGGGCTTTTATCTCAAGATCTTTGATATTGCTTTCATAAGATTACACAGTGGTTTATATTGATATATTATTTAAATTCCAATAGTAAGAATATAGAGAACTCATTAGCAGCCTTTGAGTACAGTTCTGTGAAATTCCATTTCAATTTCTTCAATTTTAAATGGATTTGGTGTGAGATGATCTCTAATGTTGATCACAGTCAAAATAGCAATGAATAAACTGCAATAATAAAAAAAAAAAAAAAAAAAAAAAAAAAACTCTTGTTATAAAATGACACTCTCTGGGGACCACAGCTCCAAAAAACTCTATAATTAAGGTGTTCTGATCCTATCCTCCTCAAAACTTGCATTTAGAGTGTTTGAGTAGTTCAATCAGTGGTGCTAGCAACGCTAAGGTCATGGGTTTGATTCCCAAGGAATGCATGCATTGATAAAAATTATTGCAAGTATTGCAGTATGTAAGTGCTTCATATAAAGACAATAGGGTTCAAAGGTGGTTAATGCTAGTTGGGGACAGAATTGTAACCCGAAGGTCGTGGGTTCGGGTCTCGGTATCATCAGGAAATGAAAGTGGTGAGAGTGAAATGAACAGTGCCCTCCTTCCACTCTCATTACCCTTGCTCAAAGCACCTAAACCCTCCAATCTCTCCCCAGGAGCTGCAGCAAAAATAGCTGCCCACTGCTTGTGTGTGGGTGTTCATTACTCACTGCTGTGTGTGCACTTATATGGGTGAAAATCCAAGTATGGAACACCATACTTTGCTACAAGTCATGTCACTTTCACTTTCATGTTTGGTTACGACTAACACTAATGACAATGACGCCAACGTGCCATTTTTCAGTGGGGATGTGATCACATGCTACGCTCCACAGATTTCCATTGGAGGAAAATATTATGTGTGACATGAAAAATATTATGTCTGTTCAACATACAAAAACAATGTACAACTTGGAATTTAGTCCATAGACATATTTTCTAGTGATTTGTTTTGTCCTTTTTTCTGGTCACTCTAAAGTGTCCTTGTATATTGTGTGTGAAGTATTGTTAAAAGATTTCAACTTTTATGTTGCACATAAATAAGCACATGTCTGAAATGACATGAGGGTAAGTACATACAGAATTTTGATTTTTTTTTAGTGAACTATTCCTTTAAGAAGACTTAAAACTTTGAGAATCATTCCTAAAGGTGCATATACGTGTCCGGTATATATGTGTGTTTTAGGGGAAGCTGGAAACATGAGGAGCTGAAAGCTTCAGCACATAGGTACGTGTGTGTCTATCGTTCCTGTGTTTGGTTGCAGAGATGCAGACCTGCATCTATGTAAAGTGTTCGGGTGTGTACGTGTGTGTACGTGTGTTGAAAAGCTACGCGTCCAGAGTGGAGCTCCAGCGCGCCTTTCACCTGCCAAAGAAAACTGTGGTCGGAAGAGGCCGCTAATAGAGCATGATGCACGTCACCTGAAACTAAAATCATCGGCAACCGAGAAACCACAGCAGGCTAGGCATCTCGCTGGCTCCGCTATTAAAGTCTTTCAGAGCCTCCTGGGACCAGCCCCTTTGCCCAGCCCCAGACCCTCATTTCCCTGCCGCGCCACCGTGAGCCTCCATTAGCCTCCACTGCTTCCGCTCGCGTGTCTGGCCTGCTCACGATGGAGATGGACAATTGAGGTTAGAGCTGCATCAGTGTTAAGAAGTCCGTAAACCTTCCTCAAACCTCTGTTTGATGGTCTTCATCAGTGTAGGTAAGTAACCAGCTAAAAGTAACCTCATGTCATTCTAAACCTGTGTGAATTTTTCTTCTATGGAATATAAAAAGTACAAACAACAATGGACCCCACTGTCTTCTATTGTTTGGCCAAAAACTATGCATGGCAGAATAAAGTCATACAGGTTTGGTTTCAACTACAAGACGATGGGTAAATTGCTAGTGAATTTATTTATTTATTTATTTTATGTGAAAATGAATGTGTATAATAAACTAGAAAATATACACATCACATTGAGTCAACTCTGGGAAAAAGTGATGAAGTCAGTTTTGTGATTTCTATTAAATTAAAAAGAGTTTGAATGTCCATGTCAATATGGTGTCAAATATGAAACAACCAAATGTCTAATGAAATGAATTGGATTTAATATAATTACTTATAATTTTCAAGTATTGAAAATTTCATCATTAGAACAATAATAATAATTTAAAAAAAAAAAAATCATACCACAAGCCATTTTAGAAATTTCACTTCAAGAAGTTTGTCAAGCTACAGTTTCAGCGGCTTCCCCATCTCCAATGAGAAGGTCAATGAAGAGTGCTTGCCAAACACATTAACGCTACATAAGCTCTTAGACCTGTGAGTCTGAATCACCCAAAGTTTGCTCAAAGTATAAGTATAACCAAGCTTTGGCCGGATGTAAAAACCCAGTTATTTGTGTGCCAAATGTCCTTTATGGAGCACTTAGAGTCCTCTCAAATAGCATCATGTGTTCCCCTACTGTCTGCACCTTCTGGGCCATCGCAATGTCAGGGTCAATGCCCTCATAATATGTGCCACACAAATAAACTGGTGCTTCATCCATTAATGAACTGTAGCCCAATGGTAATACTTTACAATAGGGCTAAATTTGGTAACTTTAGTTAAATCAATAATGAAAATAATGAAATAAAAACACTTTCACATACACTATTCTGTTCAAAAGTTCGGGGGTGGTAAGATTTTTCTAGGTTTTGAAAGAAGACTCCTTTGCTCATCAAGGCTGCATTTATTTAGTAACATTATAATACAGTATAATTGTGAAATATTATTACAAATTAAAATACATTTTCTATTTAGATAGATGGATAGAGATAGATAGATAGATGCATATATGGATAGATGGATGGATGTGTTCCTTTCCCAGTGCTTGTGATGTCTGGAACAAAATCCAGAGTTCTTCCCTTCCTCTCTTTCTTTCTCTCTCTCACGCGCACACATCACTTCTGTCTGGTGACAGCTTGTGGGTGGGAGAGGAGACGACTAGTGTCAATAGTGTCTATTAAAAAGGACCACACAGGCCAACGGCCGGCCATGATGGATGATTATCTCAAAGTGTGACAGGTGCTAGGATGGTGGGGGAGCACAACCTCTCTCTGTCAGCTCCTGTGTGTGTGTGAGAGAGAGAAAGAGAATTTGTCCCTTTTTCTGTCAGCAAACCACTTGTTTTGAGTGTATGAGGCTTTATCCCTCTCTCTCTCTCTCTTCTATATTCCAGCTCCTTTTGCATTTGTGTGTGTTTGTGCATGTGTGTGTGAGAGAGAGAGAGACAGAGAGACAGAGAGAAAGAGAGAGAGATTGTCTGCAACCTCCCTCTCTCCATCCACACCAACATTTCACATGCTTTCTGTCGCAAACTCCTTCTTTTCTATCACCTGCTTTCTTCCTTTAAGGCTTCGGTCATCCTGTTTCTCTTAGTCAAGATCCCCCGGCCCCCTCCCTGTTGTCCTGCTATCTCTCCGCTGTGCTCTCTGTATTGACACTTGGAGATAACTCTACATGGCTAATAAGGCTGTGTAAGGGTCTTTCTGCCTGCACTCTGTCTCCTAACTGTCCAATCTCCCTGTCACCGTGGGTGAGAGTGGCCTATCTGAACCATTACAAGCCATCCTGGATATCTATCTACTCCTGAGTCACATTATTTGTTGAGTCACATTTTAATGCAACACATCTTTGTTGCATTAAAATGCTCGTGTTGTAAAAAATGCATTAAATGAAATTACTATGTTTAAAAAAAACTGGTTTCCAAATATCCAGAAAACAGTATAAGTGAAGAAATGTATCTCAATTATATCAATAAGTAATAAAAAATAAGTTGTAAAAAAAAAAAAAATAATAATAATCTAAAACAAATAAAGGGACATTGCGACATTGAAACATTAAATTATATTTTATATTTAAGTGTTAAAAAGTTTTAAAAGTGTTTTGTTTTATTAAAGCAGTTTTTTCTACAGCTCTTTTTTGTTCTGCTTTGAAACTGGATTGGTATTCACCCTGCCTGCTGGATGCCACAATGATGACTTCTGAGATTGGTTTCTTGATTTCAAGTCCAAAATTAAAATATGCTGAACAAACCACTCTAACTGCTGCGCAAGCACGTCAATGCAGCATAAACCTCAATACTGTCACAAGTGCTGTACAGTTCCCGAAACACCTTTAATCTGGCGTTGTGCAACCAAACTGTTATGGTCAGGCTAAAGACCACATAACCTCACTTCTCACACTGAACTTCCTCATGGCCCTTTTATAACGTGATTGAAAGTCAGTAGTCACCTTCTAGCCATTCTCTGCTCTTACTGGTTATAAAGTATGTGGCAATACCGTATTTTTAGTTCTTTGCTACGGTACGGTACTTCATTCCAGGTTGAGTGACCATATGAACTCAGATGGCTTGTTTAAGTGTTTTCATAGTCTGTGGAGTCATTTGTTACTAACAGGTCTGTCAGTATGGTCTTCTGCCGCCCACAGCCGTGTTCGTAATCCTCTAATAGAGCCAGCTGTCAAAGATGTGATCGCACTATGGTGGTCTATGAGGAAAAGCAGTCGTATCCACACTGCATACCATTCTTCCAGCTAAAAAAATGCAAGTGTGACAATAACTGTGACAAAAAAAAAGATAAGTATTTAAGTCGTTACGGTCTTTACTTTTGTCTTACGTCTTCTAATTGTGTGCAAGGCACTGCATGTATGGCATCCTCAATCAGGGTATAAACCCTGACGTTTTATTCTGTTTTGCCTTCTTACTGTACTTTGGCAGATTTAACATGACTGTAAGAATGGTATTATGTTTCTTTCCTCAACGTTGGCAGAGTTATTATATGCTGGTAAGATCGAATGAGGACAGCGTGAAGAAATGCAGAGAAAGCATTCTGGAATGAACACAGAGCGAAAGAGGGAGGAATGAGGCGCTCAGTCACGTAACCGTACCTATGGAATGTCGCTCGGGAAATTCATAGAAAAAGTCCTTCAGTAAGACTGACCTATTTTAGAGCATGTCCAATTAACATGAAGAAAGATCAAAATAAAGCTAAAATGTAATATAATTATTAAATGATGCTGAAAAAATGCTCTTAAGGACAAGAAAATCTAATCCCTGGACAATACAAACCTTCAGTTCCTCCATTAAAGATTGTTCTGGCATATGCTAATAAGATGCTTTTGTCATAGCAATATATATATATATAAAAAAAAAAAAAATGACAAAAACACAAATAAAATAAAAAATAAAATCTATCCCCAATTGAAATGGAAGGTCATTGCGCGTTAAGTGGTTCCACATATTTAAAAAAATAAAAAAATAACATAACATTCATTTTAGCAAATGTAATAATAAAATAAAACAAATAATAAAAGTCTCAGTGTCAAACCAGTCCAAATATTGTCATATTTAGATGTTGAGAAGATTTTTCAATAAAAGAAAATTCAAACTAGGTTTCTCAACCCCAAACTTGCTCATTCTCTATATAAAGCTTCTTGAAATCAATTGCTCAGTAAATTTGAAGGAGAATGCATTGTCCTAGACTGTTTATGCCTCGGTAGCAATTGAACTCTCAGATGATGCCCTGATTTTAAAAACTGTAACTATGTCATAGACATGAAGTTGATTAAATTAAGTCTATCCTTTATGCTTAGAATGATGATTCAGTGCCTCATCTTAATAAAAGAGCATTTTTATGTCTAGATTTTGTTTTCTGACACTATTTGAGGGTCATATTTCAGGCTAAAAACATTCAAAAGAAGAGAAGAAAGTGAAGTGTTAAGAAATGTGCTTTACTAGCATAAGCCATCTTTTCCTCACCACCCTGCTTTGTTACATATTCTGCATAGCACATCATTTTAATCTGTCATTAAAGCTAAAGCATGAAGACAGAATGTAAAATGACTAGTCCACCCCTCCCCCATGGGCAGATGGTATCTCCCTGACCATATCATCTCTCCCAAAGGAAACTCGTATCCAGGCACTATGAAATGACTCCAAAAGCATAACAAATGAAGGAAGATAAAGGGTTGGAAAAATTGAGAATAAATTACTGTAAAGGGGAAACTGCTTCACACCCTGTCCTCCACAGAGAACACCGGCCAATGTAAAAATCAACTTAAATTGATAAAACCTTTTTCCTCATTATTTTAAGAGAACAGATTTGAGGCAGAGAAATTGATTAATTGTAAGGCCTCTTTTCAGCTTCAAAGAGCACAAAAAACCCATAACACTATACTTAAAAGAAGAAGAAGAAGAAGAAGAAGAAGAAGAAGAAGAAGAAGAAAAACAGACAAAATATAGCCTCACAATACCAAAATCTGGTTAAAGAACAAATTAGATAACCAAAATAATCGTATCAAATATTTATTTTATGCTGCACAACAAAGTATAATGCATTATATCAATGCGTTGAGATTATTTATAGGTTTTTACAACATTATTAAGAATAATTTCATATGCAACACTATTCACATTTGTCAAAGCCCATTCAGGAGGTCTTCAATGTTAAGCCTTAAAGCAAACAAAGAGTGCATAGCCCTTATTTTAGAGTGGCCCTTTCCCAGTATATGTAATGCATAGCGAAAATCCATTATGTCAAAACTCATTTCCTGCCTAGCAAAACAAATCGCCCTTTTCTAAAGAGGGAGGAGAAAATGGCAAATTTCTTTCTTTCCTCATTTTAGCGAAAAAAGACTCAGACTTAGCTTCTTAGCAAGACCACCTGGGAGACGTGTAATATTGAGAGAGGATGGGTTTGGAAAGGGGAAGTAGATTATATTATTGATTATTTGAAATGTTTGTATTATCCTCTGCAGGTACACATCTCTTATTGTATTCTTATTACCTCTTAGAGGTTATTATCCACTTACAGTATGAAAGAAAGGTACTCGCACACAAATACCTGAATATATATGTATGGCAAGATAAATCGAAATCTCTGGCTCTTAATTTATCCCTAACATAATGAGAACAAGCATCACTGCCGTTGAGCTTATATGTTCCAGGAATATAACAATAGAATTCAGAATAGCGGTCATAACAAGGGCACTGTTCTTGTTTACGCCGTACATAAATCTTACCATCCTCAAATAAACTTTTTGATAGTTCACCAAATAGAACTAATGACCTTGAAAGAGGAGCAAATTAGCAAACATACAGAGCCATCTGTGTGCCCTGCAGGCAGTCAAATTATTTCATCTTTGCCAAGGTACCCTAATGAATCTCCTACATTTTACATGTAAATCTCTGTCTAATCTTGCTCCTCGCTTCTGCCAAACGTCTGAAACAAATAAATATATAAAACCCAATTATGATTTAATTAATAGAAATCACATGTTCTATGGAATTTGTACCTTGGCTGGGCAACTCTAAGCTCTGATACAGACTCACATCTTAGCTTTATCAGCCCCTGCTGTTTAAACAAACCCTCAGGGTCTGAGTGGAGCTTCACCAACCTCAATCTTTACAGTACCCCGTAAAAAAAATCTACTGAGTTGCCTCGCTGCCCATTGTTTACATAGGCAGTTGCCTTCTAAGATAGTTTTGGAACATTCTACATATAGCGCATTGAAGTCAATTCAAGTCAAGAATTTTGTTTTATGAGATGAATGCACATGAACACCACCACAATGTTGTAATTATGAGTGGCGAAAACTCTTTTTTGAGTTGTCAGAAAGAAAACATAGTGGACAAAATGGATGCAGCATCTGTAGTGGATGGAAAATTTGCTGAATTTTTTATTTTTTTTTCGTTTACAATAAAACGTCTCAGGTTGCGAATACAACTCGGTTCCCTGAGAAGGGGGAAAAGATGGTGCATCATGGTGTTGATGCTATGGGGAACACTATCAGCATGGCTGGTGTCTGTGCATGTGTTGACAAACACCAAAATCAATAGTAGGTGGCAGTCTATGAAGTCCGACGTGGAGTGCCCGAGCATTCACATTTGCAATTTGAGACGATTCTTTTCTAAGTGTAATTTCAACATTGCGTCTTTGGTGTTGACTCTATGGGGAACACAATACTCACTACACAATGCTGACGACATGCCTGCCCCACAAGGCTGTGAGCATGCACAAACAGAGTGGCCATAAACTTGAGTGACTCTAAGCCTGAGAGGCTCATAGTGAGTTGTCTACCAAATGGAGCATACTAGCAGTTAGTATCTCCAAGCTGAGGTTACTGAGAAAGGAGACTGGTGAGGAGTGGACAGCAACCGCTCTGCCTAAAAGCCTATAGCTACAATCTAAGTATCGCCACCATCCAAGGAGGAGCGTATATCCTGACCACAACAAAATCATAAGGGACTGAAGTAATGAGACCATGGGATAAACTGTGTTACCCAAATAGATTCTCGTAATCCAGACTTTTTACCCCAATGGAATCACAGGGGAGCTTAAGCCCTAGTCAAAACCCCAATAACCAACTGAGAAGAGTGCCAGTAAGAAAAATGGGATATATTGTGATTCCCACATAAACCTTATTTCCAAGCTAAAGGGCAAGGTAAAGTGTTCTCTTTAGAGACCCACGTGGCTGATAATTTGAGGAACTAAAATAACAAATAAAAAAAGAGGTAATTACCTCAACCTTTTCATGGATCTCGCTAAGAAGCCCACAAAAGCACTCATCAAAAGTGGAGTGTATGTCCATAATTCAAAACCTCAACACTAGTTGGGGAGGGAGGTAAATGTGATAGCGGGATGATGTGCAAACTGCCTATCATAACTCCATCTAGATATTCCAACCCTAAGGATGTCCTTTACCTAAAAGGGAAGCTTTTAGCCCTACTTGGATTCCAAATAAATAATCAGAAAGGGCAGAAGAGAGTAGCATGGGATGCATAGTGTTCCACCTATCGTGACTCATAATACCAAGCATACATCCCTACTTGAAGCACAACAATGGTTGGGGATGGAGATAAAGGGAATTGAGGGATGCAGACTGCACACTGGCCAACACAGTTCCAGACCTTATATCCCCCCTAATGAAGAGTATGATCGGAAGGAAGCCATTAGCTATACTTGAAACTCTAGTATATAAATGAAGAGGACAGTGAAACAAGGCCATGGGATGTAAAGCATTCTCAGAACTCCAATCCAAAAATTGAAGAAAGATGGTAAAAGAAGAATGTGGGACATTGTGCCCAATGTGACTCATTTGCCAAGTGACCCTGGTTAAAGGGGAGCGCACAGCCCTGGTTAAACCCATGGGGAGCATACATCGCTACTTTACTGGTTGGGGAGGGAGGTAAATCAGATAAAGGGATGCTTGTGGACTGTCCATCAAAATTCCATTTACCCTGCATCAACCCTAAGGTGTCTTCATCAATGCTGATAGCAACCCATAAACTTTGCCCTATTTGACCCTTCTTCATAAGGGAGGATAAAAAATAGAAGATATTTCACTATCCTCCTAATTAGCTCTACCCTGAGAAAGATCCTTCATAAATTCAAGCAGAAAAGCTGACCTGGGCAGCAACAGAGGGGTGACAACAGTGATTCATCTCTGTTGTGGCAGTCCACTCCTACGAAGTGAAGAGGAGGGGGGGATTGTCCTTAGACATGGAACCGACAACCAACGACATAAACTGAACATCTCTGCAGCGCAAAACCATAATATGTGAAATCAGTGCGTCATGCAAGCCTCAGCAGTGCTAACACCAAGAATTGCCCATAAACCACATCACATTGTGGGTCAGATTTACAACACGCAAAACTTGCATCATCAGTGCAAGACAGAGCGTGATGTCTGTGCTTTAACAACCTCTTGGGGGTGGTGGGCGGTGTGGTTGGGGGTAGGGCAGCCACACTGGCTTTCTGATGCTGTCTCCGAGAATACTGGTTTAGAAGGTTTGGAGGAAACCTCAGTGGATTTTATCTCTTGAGGGCAACAGACTATGCCATGACCTCTCTAAACCTCTCAACAGAGGTGCCGATGAATCCAGAGGGTGAGATCGGAGCATCAAGGAGAAAAGTTTCTCCCAGATCCCCAACAGGTTTAGCCACAGATCGCTCTCCATAACCACCATCACCAACATTAAATGACCAGTTGCTGTGGCTATCTGTTTGGTGACTGTCTGCTAGGGAGCCAGATCTTTGGTGCAGCTGTCCCTGGTCCAAGTATTTCAACAAATTGGCTTAGAGTTCCTGCAATACCACTATGGTGCACAGGTATAAGGGGCACCACCAGCCTGTGCCACTGCTCTATACGCTTTACCTACAAGCCACGAGGTGGTCTGGCCAGGCTTTGATGGCAAAACTGGAGCCTTCAATGGGGAAACCTCACTCAGAAAAGATAGCTAGCTAGTATCTCTTCAACAGGGGGCATCTTCACATTACCCCGCTCATATGATCCCTTCAAATTCGAATGATTTGAATTCTGGGATGGAATGAAAAAAATTCAGTGTGTGGGTTCTTCCATAATTTTCCCACCTCAGTGAGAAGATCAGGAAGAAACGGAAGGCTCACAGGGGAGGGGCGATTGAGGGTAAGTGGTCTTCTATAGCCAAAAGATCACTCGGATTGGCTTGAGGACCTGAGATCCCCTTAAATGGAGCCGTCGTGCTGCCTCAGCAGTAGAAGGGCCCGATCCACAGGGCGCAGTGTCAAGCATGAGCGGTGCTTCCTCATTGTAAACTTGTCACAGTAAGCGCATCCAGTTCCCTCAAGAGCTGAACATGTGTGACATGAGGCAGATAACGCAGAGCTCATGTGAGTCCTCAAATGAAAGATAATGCCTTACACAGATGAACACACTGTTTGAAACACTTGCAACTGCTCTCCATTGTTCACCACACTCTCGAAAACAAACAGCTCCTGAAGATAGAAAAAAAGCTGATGACATGTAACTCAGGTGCCCTTTTGTATTCTCGGGCACTTTATGTGTGACGTCATAGACCGGTCGTTTATGTATACCGGTCATGCTGATGGCATTCCCCATAGGATCAACACCAAAATGCAGTTTAGGAAACTAGCTAAGTTGCATGTACAAAAGGGACATCTTACTCAGACCAAAGTGATTCTAATTAACCAGAAGTCAAAATTACTAGTTTCAAAACTCTACATCAGAGGGTTGATTTATTTATTTTTTTGTATGCATTGAGCACATTTGTACATTATTATGTTGCTAAGACAAATATTGGATATAATAACCCATTTTTAATTAAATGGAAGAGACTAATGTATCAAAGCTTTCCAGAATTAAATGAAACATTAATTTATTTATAATCATTATTTCATCTCACCTGCTGGCTTGGATTTATTTTTTCCTCCACTGATCTCAATGCAGAGCATTCTGGGATACATAAACTTTGAATTCGTGAGAATAAGGTCTCTTAAACCTACCATTAATGACATTTGCGTACGATTGTCGCATTTCACCCGTCACAAGTGGCTGTCGCACAGAACTCGTCATGAGCCATTACCCTTCATTCATTCGCCATGCTAAAACTAATGAGTAACAAATGCACAAATAATATCCACACAACACAAATGGTCATCAACACATTGAATTAAAACAGTTAATTATAATTATTAATTTTATTATTTAATTTAATTATTATTAATAAATCATTTTTACTTTGTTTTTCACTAATCTCAATCTGAAATTAAAACTCAAATCAGATCTGGAAATTTAGAATATGCAAATGATCGGACCAATACATTGGAAATAAATGACTTTTGTTTGGTGAAGACAGCGAAAAGGTGGCATTAGAAGTCAAAATAAATTTAATTGACAGCCTTTTTGGAACAACCTTCCTGTCAGAAGCACCTATGATGTTTTTTAAATGCTGTCTACAGAGGCAGCACTAGGTTTTGAAACAGAGAAACTGTGTCCATGTTGTAATGGGGTACTTCTCGTCATGAGAGAACGTGTCATGGCTGTGTCATTTCTCTTGGTCACAAAATGGAGTCAGATTGTGTATGTGTGTGTGCACACATGGGGGTGGGTGGGGGAAGTAAGACAGAAGAGAGAGAGAGAGAGAGAGAGAGAGAGAGAGAGAGAGAGAGAGAGAGAGAGAGAGAGAGAGAGAGAGAGAGAGAGAGAGAGAGAAGGAAAGAGAGAGAGGCTGTCACCCTGCCAGTCTGGAGACTGGGGACAGACATGCATCATTAGGTTCACAATGACAAGGTGTTATTACAGTATTTTTCATGTCCTCACACTGTCAGTGGAAACCTACACACAAGAAGACTTAAACCCAACTCACTCAGCATTACTTTCAAACAAATCTACTCAAACTTCCACCCTGATTCTGACTGAGAGTGAAACAATATCATGCCTGTCATGAGAAAAATCACACTTGAAAGAAAACAAACACACAACCTACCAAACAACCACACATCACTCCTTAGTTTTTGAACCTGTACCGTAACTTGTATGCATTATTCCTATGAAAATGTTTTTTTTTTTTAACATGTATCATTCTCTGCTTTATGTACTGTGGGGTCTGAAACTAAGACCACTAGTGTAAATGCTTTTAATTCTGTCGAAGCCAGCAGCCTCGTGGGCAACGCTTCGATATATAGTATGTGTCTGGGTGGTGGTACTTTCCTATCTCGTCACCAACCCTGTACCCACACCCCCGCTTTGCTTCCTGTCTGCTCTCCAAACTGTCCTCTATAAATAATGGCAAAAGCACAAAAAAATAATTCTTAAAAAAAAGAAGAGGACAAAGAAAGAAAGAAAGATTTGTCTGTTATGGATAATTAAACTTTTTACGATTTTCCTAATTGGTAATATAATTTTAGTATCATACAATTTGTAATATCTGCATAATAACAAAGCATATTCATAATAATAAAAAATAATACAATTTAATTAGGTTTACTTTGGTATTTCCCTTTCTATAGAAAAAATAAAATAAAATCGAAATATAATCACTATCATTCAAAAATTTGGGATCAGTAAATTTTTTTTGTGAAGTAAATAAATATTTTATTCAGCGAGGATGCATTAGATTGATAAAAAATGACATTAAAGACATTTACGATATTACAAAAAATTTTTTTTAAATGATATACTTATTAATTCTATTCATCAAGTAAGCCATAGATAGATGGATAGACCATTTAACTGTATTTTACTGTAAAAAAATACTGTAAATGTCCAGTTAGATCTTTTACAGTTTTTTTTTCCTGTATATAGTATGGGAGCTTACTGTTAACCTATTAGCAAGTTTAAAAAAAATCATTTTTATGCATTTTTACAACATTTTACAGTTAAAAATAGTTGTTGTTTTTTTTTACAGTGTTTTCTGTTTTCAAGTTTTAGAAAAAAATCGAGATTTGCAATGTGTTCTCAGACTTTTGGATGTCACCATCTACACATGATATAACAGCTCAGCAGCAGTCTGCAGATCTGCCACAGACTCTTGTCCACAGGTCTTCCTTTGTATTTTCTGAAGCCTTTTGGACAGGCAGTATCCCAGGAGAACTCTTGTCAGAAGTAATATAGCAAGAGAGAGCGATGGATAGTGAGAGACAGATACAAGTTGGGGAAAGACCACACTCTCAACTGTCCCTTTCTCCTTGCAGTCTGCTAGTCAAGGATCAGATGACTGATAAAGACACATATCCTACAGCCGAAGGTGGAGACAATCACTGCCGACTAGCAGGCCCTGTCAATTAGCGTCATGCCAGCACGATAAGAGCCTCGTAATGAGCCTTTTATATCAGCGGTGAGACTGGACTCGTCCCCTGCGTGACAGAGACTTGCGCTCCAATGCCTCCATTTGATAACAAAGGTTCCCTCTATCAAGTGATACATTACAGAGCTCAGTCTATGCTCTTATCTTTTGACATAGTTCACCAAGACGCCACCGTGCTTTTACTCGCTCTGATCAGATTGTGAAAGATTGGGGTAATACAACCAGTTTTCTCTGTCTCTTTCCCAGTTAACAAGACAGTATGTCTGTCACATTTGAGATAATGTGTTGACCATTGAGAAACGTATGTAATAATCACTCTAGATGACATTATCTCAGGCTGTCTTTCTTGACATTGAAAGCACAGTAAAATGCCTCATAAAGTGTTTCTTTCAAATACAGTTAATATTAGATTCTGTGTAATAATATATGTTAAAAGAATTCCAACACAATATGTGGATATTTATGTATAAGAAATAAACAATTTCTTGAATATTGCACAAAAAGTCTTTGGCTCCATTGGCAAAACATTTTGGAATATTTTCTAATTAAACTCTTTTAAGTATTATCAATTTTTCTGCTGTACCACAGAAGCAGATACTTAGCCTCCACACACACAAAAAAAAACACCTTCCACCCACTCCAAGTGTTCCCACTTTGTGGCAGTTATTAGGAGCTAATAGAATTGCAATGTTGCAATATGCTGATCCAATTACAGGATCTACATTAGCAATTAACTTCCAGCTAAAAATAACAATAATGCCAATTACATGCATAAATAATCATATAATCAGCATATTCTGTCACCAGACAATTATTGTGATTACCCCTCAGTTTATGGAATGCTTTGCCAGAGGGATGTGTACACAAAGCCATTCTCATTTCCCCTCGCTTTCTTATAAATTACCAATTTCATTTCGTGCAAGGAGCTCGCAAATGAAAAATCAGCACACTTAAATATCCTCTAAAATGAACATTCGTGACTATAAGTACTGCTAATGGAATAGGACATTTACTGTACAATTTACAATCTCAGGAAAGCTTAAGCATAAGACACAACGACAGCTCTAATCGTCTTTTTCTTTGTCTCTTGAAAGTTGGACAGCCGCAACCTCTTTTACTTTTTTTGATTCAGACTAAGATCGTTTGCGGTGGTGGAAATGGACTTTTAATGTCCTTCAGTTTTACGTTGCCGTCTGGGTCTAGCGTGCTGGTTTTTGTTCAATGTCCAGTTCCCCAGGGTTGAGAGAAGGTCTCTGACTTCTTCTGCTGGCAGAGAAACAGAGCACAGCTTGCAGGGGAAGCCCAGCGTTGGTGTTCCGAGACGGTATCTCGGAGAGAACGACTATTCCGTATGTTAGGCTGACATGCAGGATGAGGACAGGGCCGCTGCCGGCCGCCGGGCAGAATGACTAACAGTTATCTGGCAGAGCTTTTCTATTTTACACGTGGTCTAAAAAGATACACTTACCTATAGAGAACTGATATTCTGACACAGCTAAATGTGTATACCTGCGTTAAGAGATGACAATCCCTTCATCCTCTAAAAGTGTGTTTATTCACTCGTTTCCATGGAAGCAAATGTGGTAACCAGTTTCCTTTGTTATGTAGATAAAATCCCAAGATTTGGTCATTTAAAATTATTACACCCTAAGCACTCTGTAATGCTCTGCAATGATCCAAATAGCACAATATTTTCAATGAGTAGCATGCGAAACCAAGGTTACCGAGCCTGTGGCTTCAGAGCAACTGCACTTTCTCAACACATTCTTCATCATTCATCAGTCAAGCCTCCAGTACTTCTCTTCAGTAGAGGGTGCTACACTGTGTCTCTGTTATAACAACAACCACACAGGGTTATTAACGTTAAAGGCAGATTTGGGTAAGAGCAGTCTGAGCTGGATCCACCGGGCAGCAACAGAGCAAATTGCAGCCGGCTTCTGGGAACACTTTCTATATAGCAGCTAAAGCTTGGGGTTCGTGAGTTCTGCCTCTGTAAATAGTGTTAAAGTGAAAGGGGAGGCTAGTGGCCATTTTTGGCAAGGCATCTCTCAGCTTCTCACTGACATATGCTGTCTGCTTCGTACATACTATTAGTCACGAGGGGGGAGGTTATAAATACGTCCCAGAACAAACAGTTGAGGTCTGAAAGTTTCTGAAGACTGCAGCCCAGGGTCAGGTTGCATAATGGGATAATAACAGGTATAGGTAGACCTCTTTATTTATCCATAATAATATTAGCCCTGCTAAAGTGTAATGAGCTCCTCCTGTCCATCTAAGTGAGTGACAACAGAGACAGCTGTAATATATCTATCCATTGGTACAGTAGCGGCCATGTGTATTTGATTAATGCCTGTTGATCTCTAAAAGGAACACAAGGAACTGAACGGCTGCTCTTGCAATGCATCAGTAAAATAGGCCACAAGTTTTAGCAGTTCAAAGGAAAAAATTATTTGCTTTAGTGTTTAAACAATGACAAAAAGTCTTTTCAGTGTCTGGAAAACATTTCTTATGACCAACAAGATGAAGATCGCTTCATTCTCTTTATATGCAGCCAATTACAATGCACCAGTCCTGCTCAGCTGCCACAAGTGCTTTTTATAAAAACTAAACCTTCAGAAGTGGCCACAAGAATTGAAGGAATTTACCATCCACACAAAACCCGTAGATTTGTTGCAGTTCATATAATTTTGGTTTTGGCTCTGGAATAATTTGCAAGCGTGCACTTCAAATGAGATGCTTTCGTGCAAAGTGCAGCATGTTGTGCGCTGTGGACGGCAGTCTGGAGTAATTGAGGTCATTTGATATGCACCATTTAGGGGTCCAACCCTTACACATAATGTGCTGTTTTGACATGAGTCGAATGAACTCTTGTCATACCACCTTCAATGCCCTTAAATATACTGTAAACTTGAATCAGTGTCTGAATATCATCTCAGGTCAGCCTGATATCATTAGTATTCATAAGTAACATTCACATGTACATCTAGAAACGTACGCAAACATACAAAATGTACTGATAGGATCTAAGGTGTATTAAAAATACTTTATATAACCCAATCATTCTTTATGTTATAAATATATAATGTTACATTTTGCTGCTAAATAATTTTTTTTTACCCCCAACCCAACTCGTAAAGGAATATTTCAGGTTCACTACAAGTTATAGGTTTAGATAACCACATAAATGAAAATTCTGTCATTAATTATTCACACTCATGTTGTCCCAAACCCGTACGACTTTCGTTCATCTTCAGAACACAAATGAAGATATTTTTTTATGAAATCTGAGCAATTTCAGTTCCTCCGTTGACAGATGCAACTACCACTTTGACCGGTGTTTGAAGTGGAAAAATAAATGCCCGTACTCCTGATTCAAAACGTGTTCCTGAGGAAGGGAAGGTGCGGCGGGCTTCCGTACCTGCAACATGACGGAAGTGCTGGTACACAATTAAACTGACGCTACGCATATACCGGCCCATTTCGAGCTCTGACTTTGATGCTTCATAAAGTTCATAAAGAAAAAGTAAAACTAATCCATATGAATTGAGTGGTTTAGTCCAAATTTCAGAAGAGAAACGATCACTTTATACGCTGAACAGATTTAATTTAGGCTTCTTTTCACATATAAACTTCCATCAACGCACACATCAGTTATGATAAAAGGAAGAATTCGTTTCTTTCTCGTGTGTTATGCAGCATGTTTAAGCTTCAGCAAGAACAAATGTTCTCGGGTGTCAAGCAGGTTCCATTGAGTTTCTGTTTCTGTTTTCTGATCAATGTTTATATGTGAATAAAAGCCTAAATTCAATCTGTTCATCATATAAAGCAGCCATGTCGTTTCAGAACATTTGGACTAAATCACTCAATTCGTGTTAGTTTTATGATCACTTTATGAACTTTTTGAAGCGTCAAAGTGGTAGTTGCATAGCTGTCTATGGAGAGTATATAATTGGCTCAGATTTTATTAAAAATATCTTAATTTGTTTCAGCGTTTTATGGGTTTGGAACATGATGGTGAGTAAATCATGACAGAATTTTCATTCGTGGGTGAATGTTAATGTTTATTAATATTTGTACACATGTATGAAAAGGTTTGTGTGCTAATGCCACACTTAACATATAAATACCTAAGAATCTGCTGTCATAATTTCTTTGTAACTTACAAGCATGACTCTCTTTTTGTCAACATCCTCAGTATGTTGCAGGATAAAATTACAGACTGTAAAAGACTTTTTTTTAAAAGATCTTGTCAATCACTATTAAAAGAACCTTTATAGTAAACTACTTGCAGGCACAAAGGTCCTCAAATTGCCACAAATGCACAAACTCAGTCTTATTATCTTGTGCAAAAACATTAAGATACTTCTGGCAACTAGAACAACTACCTTCTCAACAACCACATGACTGCACCCAGTATGAAAACCAGTAAGTCCCAGAGGAACATCCACAATTTACTGGTTCCCAGACCATAGAAACCCAGGGGAAAGGCACTCCTCCCAGGCATGGTCTTCATGCCTTTGGGTTCCTGCATGTCCTTTGTGAAGATGGTGGCAAATGTCCAGAATCCAGTTTCAAAGAGAAGTGCGCAAGACATGCTTTGGCACAAGTTGTTCTGAACACAGAATGTTCCCCTAAATGCTATTTATGTTTGTCATATAAGTGTGTAGATATACTGTGAGAGTGATGAATGTTTACACTCGGACCAGGGCTTAGAAAATCAATTGTCTGAAAATGAATTCTTGACTGACATATTTGATATACTATTCAGTTACATAAGTACTAACTTCCATGGAATGTCAAATACAGAAATGAGTCTTCTTTAGGTTGGCCTGAAACCTCTGAGGTCTAAGGTCTTGGTACCTTAAACGAGGCAACAAAATGTCAGGGGTGGTCAAACAATGTAATTAATTTGCCTGAAGAAGAAAATTGGTTGCAAATGAACAGAATATGTCATTTCCGACCTCTTGGACAGGGAGCGAGAACACACAATAAGGCACGGCTAATTACCATGCTGAGGTGAGGACCTCAACTCAAGCCTTTATCACAGTTTTGAATCCAAGCCACGCAAAGGGGTCACTGTTTGTCAGATTAGACAGTCAACAGTCCTTGAATGCTGCGCGAATGAATCAGAAAGCCTTTTTAGCAAAGCATTGAGGGTGGTTTGATAATGTGCCTTGAACACGCTTTGACCATGTTCGCAAAGTTGTAGTAAGAAAACTGCTTAAAAGTTAGTTTTTTTGCCAAAAACTCTGATATGGAGGAGGACTTAGTTGAATGGGGAGATAGAGTGATGCTAACAAACTGTAGCAAGCTGGCCACACAAACAAAACAACAACAAAAAAGCTGGTCTTCAAAGATTGGGGTGGGATGGGGTGGGGTGAGGGTCTGGCACAAGCTGGCAGCACCTCCAACGTCTGGCCACAGCTATGCCACTCTTTAGTTGACTACTTTTATGTGGCAGCGCTGCATTCGCCCACATTCCATAGTGTCCAAACACATTAACCACACATGAATCACCGATCTGATGCCACCACCCAATCCAATAAAAAAAAAAAATATAGTTTCACTTGCTGCCACAAAAGCCACCTGTGCAGACAGCAGTATGAGAGCTCCAGATAATATCAACATGTTTACCATTCACATGCTGCATAAATCCAAGATATTTTATTTGCTAAGATCACAAAGCAGGAACTTTCAGAAAATATACTTGGATGAACATAATTTCTAATAAGTTATAGAGTTCTGTATTTTGACTCTGGAAGCATTTTCACACATTTTTTTTTCACCCTTAATTAAGGGTATAACCAATGATGGCCACAGACAGGACCTGCTGGGTACTTAGGAAGGATCCTAATTGAATCTGACAATAATTTTCACATCACTCCCATGCTCTGTCTCCAATGCTATTAGTGACATTACTGTGCTAATGGTTGCCATGGCAGCATGAGCAATGCTCATTAATGACCTCAGCTGTAGTAATACTCAGTATAATCTTTTCTTTTTCTTTATTTTCTTCCTTCTTTTTGCTCTAACTTCTGATTTGAAGATGTAAGAGCACTTATGAGATGTATGCCAGTAATGGACTGCTCTCAAGACGGGTCAGGGGAAGTTGTGAAGTTTCCGGTTGTAATTAGCATGTGAAAATTGAGGCATTAAAGAAAACTATTAGATAATTTGTAGTATTAAAGGTATTTCTATCACATAACAAAACAAATCGAATTATATTTCACTATAGTTTCTGCTTCACAGTCTGAGCTTTGCTTTAATCATACTCTAAAATATAATTAGTAGATCAAGTAAATAATCTGAAAAAAAAATTATATATATATATATATATATATAGGTTATTGTTATAATGTCAGCATATTCTTAGACACGTGTCATTTATTTGATATTAAGATTAACTGAAGACAAAAGAAGCCATGCAAACTGCCAATGAACATCTCTTTTTCTACAGTTCTCCACACAGCAAAGATCCTCAAATGAACAGCTGCTCTTTTAAGAAGCCTATTCTTACCAGCTAGTTTGGCACAACTGTGTAAAAATGATGGGACAAACAAATGACTGTTGTGGATGAGGCAGTGTTTTGAATGTAGTCAAGCTTTGTTTAACGAGCTTCCTGTGAAGCTCATTTTTCTCGGGACAGAACACTCCTGGAATTGTAACAAATAACATTTCAATGGCCTGTAAACAACAGGGTGCGTGGCCAGTCACATCTGATTCGTGGAGCACTTCCCGGCAAGTCAGCCAAGAGGACGGCCGTGCGGTGGCTCTAGTTGGGTCGAGCGCTGAGCAGCTGGACCATGGCAGATCTTTTCACACACCCACACAACACACACACACACACACACACACACACAGAACAGCCACCAGCTAAAACACACAAACCCCACCCCAGACAGCTTGGAGAGATTACAGAATACAGTCCACATGGCTAAAACAAATGGTGCAGTTCCATCACAGAAGCCCATGTAACCGATATGGATTGGCTGACAGTAATAAGTGAATCCTACATCTGAGGCTGGATCAAGACACTTGCACCATACCTTGTTTTCTTCATACTTTGTCACAAAAATAACTGTACGACACCTGGAGGATAAATGAACTAGAAATGGACTGTTTCAGTGATGTGTGCTTGCTTTTCACTGATTCAAAATTTTCACATGTAAAACCTGCTCTTGTCCATAATTCATTAAACGAAAACAGTGATCCTTCTCTGAGGTCATGAGAAGGAAACATAATTTACCTATTTGTAAATAAAAGGCACTATATGTGACAATTCATGATATGACTAAAGTTACATTTAAATTAAAAGTAAAAATTGACCATGCTCTGTAATCGACCCTTCGCAGGCAGTTTGATTGACAGGCGATCTGACCAATCATTACCCTGAATCTGCTATTTTGTCTGACAAAGTTGTCAGGGCAGTTAGTAGATTAATGTTGGTGAACACGTCTTTCAGCACTTGAAACAAAATTCCTTCGGATGTCCATTCATTTTTATTTGATGCTATAAATGAACTAGTATGAAGAGATGGTTGGTTCACGAGACGTTTGAACTGAGGAGCTACAGCGATCTGTCACGACACATTAAAGAGCAACTACATGGTATTTATTCTTTAAACTTCTTTAAATGTTACAATATTTGAAATATCAAATATTAAAAAGCAATCTGCTCTGTCTCGTATGTCAACGCGTTGTGAGTGTCCATTGCTCCGCAATGTTTTTTTCACTGCATGAGAACATGATGTGTGGCATGGTTTGTCTGACATAGCAAGAGTAACTAAAGGGGGCGGGTCTTTGGGAATGGTCAATTGATGTTTAAAACTCAATAAAATAGCTAAATAATAACTATTTTAAAAATAGTTTTAATCATACCCTAGATTCAGTTATATCACAGGGAACCAATATAATCCTGAGATATACTACCACGAAGTGGTGATGTACTGATTACTACCTTGTAATGTGCATACTGTTGACATTTGCCATAGCTCTCCATTTTATCGGCCAGGTAGAACAATTGAACGGGCACTTTCTTCTCTAGTACATTAGAAATTGTTGCACCTATTAGATTAAAAGGGTTGAAGAGAAAAGCACCATGGTACAACAGTATTACTCACACTCTCAAGTCAAGTCAAATGGTACTCAAGTAACTTAGAGCCCAACTGGAAACAAACTCATTTAGAGGTCTTTAGAATTGCGTAGAATGTCCCACTATAAAAAAGGCTCTAAAAGCTGCCAGGGCCAAGCATCTCTGCAAACATGCTCATAGAAAATAACCAAAACAATCCAAAGTTTTTATTTAGTACACTGGCTAGACTAACAAATAAACAGACATCATCTTAACTGAATATTCCAACACAGTTTAGTAGTAATGACTTTATGGATCTCTTCACAGGCATCATAAATACAATCGTAAATTTACATCCTTTGGCACGTTTTATGATTCAGCCTCAATTATTGCTCCTCAAGAACAATTACATTGCTTTACAACTAGGACAGGAAGAGCTAAATAAACTCCATTGCATCTTAACCAACAACATGTTTAATAGATCCAATACCCATTAAATAACTCAAAGAGTTGCTACCTGTATCAGAAAAGCTTCTTCTCAATATTAACAACTCGTCTCTATCTCTGGATCATGTCCCAAGATCCTTAAAGCTGGCTATTATTAAGCCTCTCATTAAGAAACCACAACTAGATCAAAATGAATTGTTAAATTACAGAACCATTTCAAATCTTCCATTTATGTATAAAATACTAGAAACAATAGTGTCTGCTCAATTGTATTTATGAAAAATTTCTGTCACAATTGAGGCCCCATCATACCATAGAAACTGTGCTCGTTAAAATTACAAATGACTTACTTCTAGCTTCTGACCAAAGCTACAATTCAGTTTTACTTGATTTTAATGCTGCAGTGCTTTCCATACTACAGATCATGAGATACTCTTAGATCGAATGCATTTCTCAGAATTCATTCACATTAAGATGATTTGGATCGTATCTATCTGACAGTTACCATTTCTTTTATTTAAATGGGGAATTATCGAAGTTAACATGAGTAAATTATGGAGTGCCACAAGGGTCTGTTTTAGGTACTCTTCTATGATCAACATACATTCTGCCCTTTGATAATATTAGAAAACATGAAATTAGTTTCCACTGTTATGCTGATAATAGTCAATTATATATTTTACATTTATATATTATATATTTAGACAGAGAGTGTTAGTAGTAGAGACTAGTAATTTTCTTCTATTAAATTTGGATAGAACTGAGGTATTACTTATTTGACCAAAAAATACAAACAAAATGTCTTAGAATACACTTTGCAACTAGAATGATGTATACTGTTACTTCATCCTCTACACTTAAAGACCCTGGTGTTATATTAGACAGCAACTTGCCTTTTGAAAATCATGTCACAAAAACAGCCCCCTTCCATATCAGAAGCAGTGCAAAGCTACAGAACGTTATCTGTTTCTGATACAGAAAGTGTCTATGCATTCATAATTACTGTAATGCACTACAAGGATGTTGCACTGCCTCCTCAATAAACAAGCTACATTTAGTCCATAATGCAGCTGCTAAAGTTCTTGCTGGGTCAAAAAAATATATTCATATAACCACAATTGTATCATTCTCTATATCGGTTACCTATTAAGTTCTGTATTGATTACAAAGTATTGCTATCTACCTATAAGGCCCTAAATGGCTCTGTACCTGTGCATTTAATCTTACACCATGCTACAATCTAATCACAGGGTCACACAACTCTGGAATTTTTGCACCTATGTCCACTAAAGGAGGTAAAGAATTTTCACATTTGGCTCATAAACTCTGGAATATCCTTCCTGGTAATGTTCGTGGCTCAGACTCTCAGACTCTCCCAGTTTAAACTGAGGTTCAAGACACTTTAATCACTTTAGCCAAGCATTCACATAATGCATCACATAAACTTGCATTCCAGTTTCTATGCAACAATTTTTTACTACTTTCTTTTTATAAATTTATGTTTCAAGAAAATAATGATAGTCTTGGAGATAAAAAAAAGTGTATGTGTAAACCAAATAGTGCTGTTGTATTAAAGCCTAAATTAATTTTGTTCAATGTGAATTTAATTCATTTAATTTCTGTTACCGAGCGTAATGGAAGAATGACAGTTGGCTTATTGCTGAATTTGGTAAAAAATCTCTATGCTCCGTCTGACTTTATTGAGGTTGGAGAGCTATACGGTCAGCCAGAGATGGGAAGCTGCCAGTAATGGACAGTTGCAGATGCCAAATTTGAGGAAGTGAAAGTGTCGGTACCCCCTCCTCTCTCTCTCTCTCTCTCTCTCTCTCTCTCTCTCTCTCTCTCTCTCTCATTTTCTCAACCATTACACTAAAGGCCTAAGAACCACAAACCTTCACACTGAACGTATATGAACACACACACATAGCCACCCACCCTTAACCTCAACCTTAACCTCAACAAAGCTCTAGCTATCCATCACCCTGCATTTTAAATGACCTCTTGATATATACAGACTACTGTTCAAAAGTTTTGGGTCGGTATGATTTTTTAATGCTTTTGAAAGAAGTTTCTTATGCTTACCAAGGCATTTATTTGATACAAATACTGTAGTGGAAAATTATTACAATTTAAAATAACTGTTTTGTATTTTAATATATTTTAAAATGTATTGTATTCCTGTGATGGTAAAGCTGAATTTTTTAGCAGCCATTACTCTTGTCTTAAGTGTCACATGTATTGTGTATATTTGTTTAGTAGATCTACACAATGTGCAGAGCTGCGGGTTCCCAGAGCCAGAACTGAACTGTTATACTGCATCTGTGCACATACACAAATTAATTTATAACACTTTATAAATGTCAATTTTTCATGTAGGCTAAAAATTTTGCTAATAAAAGTCAAATATACATCCATACACATGTGGACAAGACCTCAACTATGCAGTTTGGGGCTGAAAACCAAAGGAATCATTTATGTATGCAGGTATGCTGTTTTAGGTTATTATTATTATTGTTATTATTAAAGCAGGTGAAAGTTGATGTTATCCTTCATATTTTCTCTTCATTCTTTTTTGTTTCCGCACCTAACGTTAAACATACAATCACATACATATTGACCTATCAAACTGGCAGGCTGTTTTCCACAGGCAGTGTAATCATTTGTATCTTGTTGCTGAAGTTACAGCTGTTTTTCATGTTTAAGTGCCTTAAAAACACATTGATATGTATTTTTTTACATTGTAAATACACTTTTGCTTGCATATTTCACAACACACACTAACCAAACGCTTGTTCATACAATTAAAGGCATAATTCACCCATAAATTAAAATCTCACATCATTCCAAACCTGTATGACTGACTTTATTCTGTGTTAATCTTTTTTTTCCTTTCTTTCTTTTATTGTTTGTTGTTGTTGTTGTTCATACAATGAAAGTCAATGAGGTTTCAGTGTTCTTTGGACACAAGCATATTTTCTTTTGCGTTCCAAAGAAGAAAATCTCACAGGTTAGAAACAACATGAGACTAATATGATGACAATCTTCATTTTTGGGTGAATTATAAATGAGAAAATAGAGCCTACTGATACAACATGCACATTTTTTTATTTTTTTTTATTTGTCTACTCATTTAGAGGAAATGAGGAAGTGAGACAGGAAGTATGAATTCTGAGGAGGCGGCACTGAAGGAGTTAATGCCATCACTTCCTGCAAGAGTTGTCTTTCAAATGTCTGTACGGTAGAAAGGAAATACAACAAAACAGAACAAAATAAAACAAACAACAACAAACCCTGTAAGTTATCATATGAAGATGCCAATAAATCCTGCATATGCAAACTCGTAGGAAATACAGGAAAATGTGTCGCAAAATATTTTGACCACTGGGCACTGCATCCAAGGGGATTTCCATCGGAGCTTCTGCAAATATTACAGAACACTATATTTAGAAACGTAACAATTATTCTGAGAACAGAAATATGCTTCCATAGTATTTCTTGCCTTAATATACTATTCTGAGAACCTGACATGAAATATTTTGTCCAGACACACACATACGAGGCCTATTAGTGAAAAACTCCTACACTGAAAGGAAGCTTTATCTCGACACAAATTGACCTAATGCTGTATTTTGTATTACTCCAGTTACTGAGTAAACAGTAACCCGTCTCTCTCCTTCAGAATAAAACGCAGGGTGTGAACTTCCCCTGACAGAATGAGGGCATAGAGACATCCAGGGAATTAAGGTGTTGCTCAAGCACAATTATATAATTATACATTTCCTTTGTTGTTGCCATATTAGACAAAATTTACCAACAATTGCTGTAAATGAGGCCTTTCTTTGAAGTTATAAGACAATTACACACACAACATAAAAGTGGGATTTCAAGATCTCGTAGACTGAAGCCTTTGTTTAAAGATTACATCTTGTCACTACAGAAGCAGAGATTTGACTGAGCCGAACAAATGTGTGTTCCTTTCTCTCCAGCATGATATAAACATCAGAGCTGTGAAAGTTCTGCTGGAATTCATTTAGTCAGAAATAGGTTTGATGAACTATACGCCCCACCACAATGCCAATAGATTCTTATCTAAAATGATGCCATAGAGGAGTGGAGGGAAAACCTGCACTGAAATGGTACTTAAAGGCTAATTTTTGTTAAGACTTGTGTAACCCTGGTTAAATAATAATTCATAAATATTATTATTGTTTATAAGATTGCTTGAATAGAATACTATGATTATCCATATGTCTGAAATTATTTATAACTCAATGAATGTATGCAAATATTTATATTTGAATTAAGTTAAGAAATGATTAACACTCAATCTGAGCGTGACATTGTCGGCTCCGCGCCCTTGCCTACAGCCAGGGCTGGGTGGGTTACTTTTAAAATGTATTTCACTACATATTACAAAATACATGCTTTAAAAAGTCATTTGTAACGTATTTTGTTACATTACTCAAGTTTAGTAACTTAATCTAAATACTTTGGAATACTAATAAGTGTGGAACAAACACAAAAAAGGTCATTGCAAGTTTTTATCTCACAATTCTGACTTTTTCCCTCAAAATTACGGGATATAAAGTTGCAATTGCGAGTTATAAAGTCAGAATTATGGGATATAATCTCGCAATATTGAGAAAAGTCTGAATTATAAGATATAAAATCATAATATTGAGAAAAGACAGATTAATGTGATATAAACTCACATTCTAAATTCACAATTGCAAGAAAAAAAAGTAGTATCTCCAATTCTGACTTTATAACTTGCAATTGTGAGTTTAAATCTAGCAATTCTGTGAAAAAGAAGTCAGAATTGTGAAATGCAAACTTACAATTGTGAGGGGAAAAAACAAATTGTGAGAAAAAGTTGCAGTGACGAGTGAATTATAAAATGACTCACAAACATCTAATCACAAAACATGAAAGCAGTCGAAAACATGAAACTTAACTGTCAGACTGTCAGAGTCAGAGAATCACCAATTGCTGTTTAAATGACATTAAAATTCAAAGTAATCACTTTGGTAATCTAAAATACTTTTCAGATGTAACTGTAATCTGATTACCACACATTTAAAATGTAACTGTAATGAAATACAGTTACTCAAATTTTGTATTTTAAATACGCAACTAAGTTACTTGTATTTCGTTATTCCCCAACCCTGCCTACAGCTTGCATTGCACAGTTTAGAAGAGAGATGCAGAGCGACTGAGAAATCAGATCTGACATGAGAGTGTTTAAAATGTGAAAAAATAGTATTCTTAAACTGTTTAAAGTTCACAAAAATGGAACAAATTACAGTAATTTCAAGATATTGGATGATCCAGTTTACATTTTGTGCCTGTGAAAGAAAAAAAGAGAGAAACATGTGAATGCACAGGTATTTGAATATAATGTCAGAATGCCTATTAAATCTCTTTAGACAAGTAAGAGAATACATTCCCAGAGACTGGTTCCTCATTTTTTATTTTTTTATGGGACTGAAACATTTATGGAGTACAACTGACCCTTCGCAAAACCCACCCCCTGTTGCTATGCCCGACAACCCATGCTCTCTCACACCACACATCATGTTCTCACGCAGTGAAAAATACGTTGGGGAGTAAAAGAAAAACACTGACAACGTATGAAACAGTTTCATATTCAAACTTTCATACTAGTTCATTTATAGCATCAAATAAAAGTGAATGGACATCAGAAAGAATGTTGTTTCAAGCGCGGAAAGACGTGTGTACACTCAATATTTCAAGTTCAAGTTAACTAACATTAATCTACTAACTCCCCTAACTGCTCTGTTGGCAATTCGGGGTTATGATTGGTCAGATCGCCCGTCAATCAAACTGTTTGCGAAGGGTCAATTGTGAAAATTTCAGACTGATCAAACTTCCTATTTTGAACTTGGAAACTGATTTCAGTGTTGGTTATACGTGAAATTATCGGTGTTTGCTTTCATTTGTATTCACATTGATTGTGATCATGATTAATGTAAATGAAAAGTAATTTATATATAGTTTATTGTATTTTCTTTGTTTATTGCTATTCTGTGATTGAGGTAAAACTAAAATACTAAAAGAAAAAAAAAAGATCACTATACTCAAAGTAAAGTCTCAAAGTTTAACTTATATTCTGTCTCTGCCAGTTGCTCGGTATCACTGCCGCCTCTCCTTACATGCCGTGCAGTCTTCTGATATGATTTTTCTGGTCCATTAGTAAGTGAGTTAATACCCGCTACAAATGCACCAATAAACTTCCAGTGTGGCATGAACATGTTGCAAAGTGTGGAAAAAATTGTGTGTAATTGCATGGCAGGGAACCCCCTTGAATTCACAACTTCAAAAAATTCATGTTTAATGCCAGCTGAACATCAGAATCATGGGACCAAACAGACATTAAGTTGTTTTTTTGTTTTTCTTCACACAAACAACAAATGTACGGATGTGAGTGGGTGTCTATCAGGACAGACATTGCTGAAACATATGGACATTCTTGCATGATTGTTCCCAGTGATGTAAAGTATTTGAGTAAATGCAATTAGTTACAGTACTTAAGTATCTTTTTGGCAACTTTATGGTTTTATTAAGAATCTTTACAACTTCTACTCTCTACCTGACTACTTCTTTGAGTCGCAGGTCTTTCCAAAAAGGTCTGAAATGAGGCCGAAATAAGCACGTCCAGCTTTGAATATTTAATATGATCCAACATTGTTTAATTTATTCGTTAAAACTACCTTTTTGAAGGACTTTGGATTACTTATTCCCCTTTTGAGCACGTGTGCTGAACTGAGACTTGAGTGTTTGTAGACATTTAAGAGACAGTTTTATTTTGAATATAGATAATTACAAATTATTAATTAATTAAATCCTTACAAATCAACTGTTTCTTGTTTTTCACTGGCATGTCTCTAGGTCAGGGTTCCTCAATAGGTGGCCTGCGAGAGAAAGATATTTGACCCGCGCTAATGTCAAATAGTGTTGTCAAGGTAATGTCAGAATAAGCACATTAAAATTAAAATGCAGTAACATTGATTACGTTGCATGTCCACTGGTGCAGAACGAGAGGGGGAGAGCAAGCGTTTCAATTCATTTCCATGGAAGTTGCAATCAACTCCTATGGGAATGAATTGAAAACGCTCGCTCTGCTCCTCTCGCTCCATGCCGGTGGACACCCACAGTTAGTCTGACAGCGAAAACAAGGAGATTGTGAAGAAAAGAAAAGTGGACACGGAAAACAGACGACTCCGTGTTTGCGTGTTGAACAAAGAAACGGTATGAGAAAAAAGTATAGCGTTTGCTTTTATATTAGCTTAGTTACAGAAAAGCTAACTATAATACTCTCAAATTTACCATCAACATTCAGCAAATACACATTTATATCATTAAAACAAATCTCTGAATATCTAATTGACGTTTAATTTCACAAACCTTGCAGATTTAATCGAATCCAGCTATTGAGATAGTGAGCTAGTGAGATATCTTCTGAAATGTCTTGTAGGCCACATGAACGCGTGTATTCTGTGAAGTGAATGCAGACTTGAGACAAGACATTTGTGGCATACCAGTAGCTTTACAGCTCAAAGACATGATTTCAATCCATTTTTTATAAAATAAGCTGCACATTTCTCAATTTTTAAAACCTTAAAAATGGGCCCCTATGTACTCCCATTGTAAGTGCATTACCTTTTAGCTTCGATTTTTCCTTCTTTTTTTGTCATAATCTACATTATATCACAAACGCTATAAAAAGCGCTTAAAAAGTACTAAACCCTAACTATTCCTTTAACTATCTTTTAAATAAAATCTCATTCTCTTATTGGGAATTAAATAGGCCTACCAGCAAACAAGTCTTTTGCAAATATTCAAGTATGTCTACAAAGATTTCATTCAACATTTGGGGTATTTATTAGAGGTTAAATACATTTCCCAACCATCCAAATGACTTCATTGATTCATACAGCCACTTAATACATGTGCTGAAATGCCTTCAATTGACTCAAGTGGCTAATTTCCACCTCACAAGTACTTGAATACTGTGTGTGTGTGTGTGTGTGTGTGTATACAGTAATCTGAAAAAGACCTGAAAATCCTACCTGAATGGGCAAATCTGGAGTCCTTTATATCTAACAAACTCTTTTTATCTCCATGGAACCTCAAGGTAGCTATCTGCAACCCACGATGTGCAGGTCATATTATTTCTGTTTCATTATAGTGAGCAAATTAAATATCAGGGCCAGAAACAGGAGTCGTGTAGTCTTTTAATTATGTCTAATAAATCTAACTCCCTAATTGCCCCTGGGGAAAAGAAGGACTGCTGGGTAATGGAGGGGCCTGGAATGGCACTTTGCTATTTGTTATTCTACCTTCCTAGATTAAGCAGCCAGACAAAAAGTGGGTGATTGTCAAGGCGTGCACTGTGTTTGTTTACGTCCTTGTAGCTGGAGGGTACTACCATTCTAATGAACATCCAGAAAACGCATGCTAATTGGATGTGTTTACTTAATACTGAAGCGTGATGATATTGCCTTCTATTGTGCAGTTGAGAGAGATTTGTGTATTTTTTACTGTTTGAAAATAAGTTAGTAACTCTTCATTAAGGGCATATCCACATCTGCTCTATTAATGTGGGAGCTGCTGTTAATAGTTCCTGATGCTCACATGGGTATTAACAGACATAGACACTGAGTCGAGATAATTATGTTGTGGTAAAGATTCTGTCGGCTTCAATATGTGTCACTATGAAGTGAATAATCATTTGTTTATTGAGTGACTTATGCGCTCCTGCTTTGAACAAGTCTGATGAAGTCCTCAATGTTTTTAACTGAAGCGGACACACATTCAACTCATTTAGAAGTAAAAAGGCCAACTGGGCACCCTAATGTGACACGCAAGAACACACAGACAATGTCAAAAGAATCCTGGCAAGTACATATAAAAAACTTAAGATTCATTGACAGGATTTAAGGGGAATTTATTGAACTTCCTTTCCATTATATCACAGACCACAAATTAGTCAATCTGAGTTCCTTGTCTCAGAGTCGGTCTGAGAGATGTACTCTGTGTATTGACTCACTGGGCTATTCGTCTATGTGTGCTTGTCTACGAACATATCATCAGTGTGGTACAGTCAGACCCAATAGACCAGAGGCTTTCGCTGGTGGCTAGAGAACGGGTCTGCTACGCACTGGTGTCACTGAATCACAATGACTGTATACATGGTTTGGTTTTAGGTAGGAAAAGAGGAATAGTTCTGGCAAGGCAATTTGAACAGGGTGTCCTTGAGCTGTCTGCTTACAGAGACTTGCCTTAAATTTTCTAGCTTTTAGCCCATTTCTGCAAGTTTAGAAACCAAGCAAAACTTTAAGCTGTTCCATAAATAAGAAACAAACATTATAAAGTTATTATGTTAATGTTACAATAATGTCATAATGTCATTATGTTAATTAACTAATGAACTGTTAATACATAACAGTTCATTAGTTAATATATATTCACATAGCTAGAAATACGTTCACTAATGAACTTATTCAACATTTCATAATGATTGACAGATCATTATTTAATGTAAATTGAAAAGCTTACAATTTACATTAAACTTTCAATTCATTTGATCATGCACTTCATTAAAAACTATTATTTTAAAAGAAATTCAAGTTTTTTCACATGTACACATGTTGTGAAAAAGATTACTTTAATTAGTGATTTTAAGCGCTTCACACATATTCAGTAACTGTTGATCATTACGTAATGTTTATTAGTTTACATTAACAGGCAGTCATGGCCTAATGGCTAGAGAGTCAGACAGTAAAAATTCACTACTCTTAATGTGTGTACACTAACTTGGAGGAGTATTGGTTACCATACTTGGCTGTCACTTTCACTTCACTTAAAGTGTTACCTAAAACTTCCCATTTCAATAAGAAATACTCCAAAAATGGAAAGAAAACTGATTAAGTGACTTCATGGGGTTTTCAATGAATATATACAGAAAAGTAAAAAAAAAAAAAAAAATGACTCATGCAAGTTTGTAAAAAGATATTTCATATTTTCCAAATCTCAGCAACACCGCATGAGTTCAAATTATTATAAGACCGCTAAAGTTTGTAGTAAAGAGCAAATCATGATTCTGAGAAAGTGAATGCAATGGACTAATTATTTCCTCCGGAGCTAATTTCCTTTCAGGTTTCCCTAAAGCCATAAACAATTTTTTTATATATTAATTTCCTCCAAAAATCATGGGTCTTCCGGGCATATTAACCAACCCTGTGGAGTATAATGAGTGAAAATCTTTTTTATGAAAACTGCAAACCCCTCATGGTCTAGCTTCCCCGATACCTAAGAGAGTCTACAATAGATACATGAAACAAAGAAAGGAAGATAAAAATTTGGAAAAGGTCCGCAGGGTCACCTTTTCAAAAATTGAATGGACAATAAACAGCATGTTTCATGTTGAGTTTGCAGGAAGGCAAATTTCTAATGGTTGACAATTACTCAGAGGAATAAAAAAAATATAATAATAACAACAACTATTTTATAAACGTCAGCACTTTTCATGGCATTAGTTAACATTATACAAGAAAAACTATTTTCTAAGTAAAGGAGAGAGCTGAAAATTAGACAGTGTTTGAGGCTGTTTACACAACAAACGTAAAACGAAGACAATGAAGGGGAAATAATTACATTTAAAATGGGCTTCTCGTGTATTTTCACAAACTTCCAGTTAAAGCCCCGCCCACTTCTAGATCTATCCAGATACAAATAATTTTGAGATTGTTACAGATACAGTAACAGATATTGGCTCCGCCGCACGACCCTAGTATCCATTAAATTATTTGAGCAGCTAAATGAATCATTCAGAAGCAATTAGGAGGGGTCTCTTCTGAACAAGAAGGGGCTGTACATGTATTATTTATTAACTAAATAATACGTAGAGTAGCCACTTCTTTCTCATTCATATGAAAATCTGTGTTTTGATCATGATATAATAGCTTATAACTGACTGATTCCAAAACAAATCGCAAACCTGTTGTGTTGGTCATGTGAATAGGTTGGAAAAGGATGTATAAGACAATGGTTGCACGATATGAAGATGACAGGTGTCTAATTTGAGCCAATTAAAAAGGTCCTATCGATAGTCTAACTAAGTCTCGATTTATGAAGTTCACATCATGAACAAGAAGCTATGTTTTTAACAACAGCTCGAGAACTGTCGTTCCAACCACACAAGTTTGGGAAGTTTGGCAGATCAGGAATGCTCATTTGAACTAAGGTTTCGTAAAGTAAAAAAAAACAAAAAACGTTGAATTATGTCTGTAACGCCGGAACTTGCGAAGTTAGTTGGCTAAAGATGCTTTTTGGAAACGCACCCCTGACAAGATGACTAATAGCTTAAATGAATAACAAGCAGTGGACTGGGGAGATCTTTGGTTGGGGCAGCTCTACAAAACTCACATGGACTATGTCCATGCTTTTTTTGCGCTCTTGGTCACTATTCACTTTCATTGTATGGAAAAGAACAATGTGAACATCCTACTCAATATCTCCTCTTGTACTTAACATAGGTATAAAATGTTTCTTGAGCACCAAAACAGCATTTTATAACAATTTCTGAAGGATCATGTGGCACTGAAGACTGGCGTAATGGCTGCTGAAAGTTCAGCTTTGTCATCACAGGAATAAATTACATTTTAAAATAAAAAAGCCATTTAAAATTGTAATACTACTTCACACTATAACTAAATGAATGCATGACAATGCAGCCTTGGTGAGCATCCACAAATCATACAAGCCACTTTTGATTGGTAGTGTATACAGGTTTCAAACATAAGGATGAGTAAATTATAACAGAATTTTAAACTTGGGGTGAACTATGCTTTACAGCACACAAACAGGGGGGTTGTCAAACCATACTTTGACCCTGTAGTGGTGTCCTGATGGCTGCTGCACATTTGCAGGTTGGTCCCAGGATCCCCCCCATACCTGTTAAAACAAACCGGGCCTCTGCTCTACAGGCCTTTCAGCGTCCAGAGCTCTGCGAACACTCAAAACATTCAGAGTCACCAAGCGTGGCCCCGGCCACACTCTTTAAACACTTGTTAAACTTACACTTTTTTTCTGCAAAGTCAACAGCTTCCAATCACCCTGCAGAGAAGGTTCCTACAACACTGCAGAGAGATGAAAGAGCGAAGCCCGGCCAGAATAGAAGCTGTCCCTCTGCTTGCTCTCCTCTCATGAAGGGCCTGATTGAGAGACGGATGACAAACCCATCCAACCGTGCCAACCACCACGCCCCCGAGCGAGTCCAAAAGCCCCAAACTAGACAGCAGAGACCAAGGATCACAGTTACATTCCTATTACCTGTGAAGTTTTGGCAGCACCATGCACTCCAAATGGAAACGCTGGGCAAATAAAACGGGCCAAAGCTGTCTGCACTCTCTCCCCGCAGATGGATGGTGAAAGGCAACTCAAGTAGGGCTTAGACAACCGTGGCCTCCAACCTTCTCTGGAAAGTGTGGTCTGAGGAGTTTCCATTGTTTTAGTGAAGGGGGAAAAGGAAGACCACCGGTGGAGGTGTCCATATGGATTATCATGAGCTCTCTTAGCCTGTGAGCTTCTGCAGGCGCCACAGCAAGGCATGGAATAACTCTCTATGTTGGTAGTGGTGGTCGAGAGCCAGGACAGAGAAGAGCCAAAGAGACTTCCCAGGGATGATTGCATTGCCATTTCACTTCACTTCATTTCATCACAGAAAACCCCTTTCCAGCTTTTGACCTTAAAAAGGTTACTGACTAATTCCACCTTTGCAATTGTTGCCATTCGTCAAATTATCATTCAAGTTGTTGTTTTTTTCACGTTTCTAATCACTTTTCTAATGTAAATCTATGACTTAGGTGTTTGTATAATTCAATGTTACACTGTTATTGATGAGGCACAATAGTGACACAAGGTGGTTAAAGATTCAATCAAACTTGAGAAGTTCATGCTGTGGATCAAACTATGGCAAACTATGTTCAAAAGCACCCCCTTTACCCTTAAACAGGGCACTATTTAAGTGAACATCCATTTGTAGCGTTGCCTGGAGAATACCCATAATACACTGTGGAGGGTTTGCTAAATTAATGTCCACATCACGGCAGAAGGCCGTTTTTCAAATCGCTGGTCCAATGTGGGTACAGTGTAATATACAGGTATAAATTCCTTTATAATTGATTATTAAATTGTTTAATTAAGGTTTACAAAGTTCAAGATTCAAATGACTATTAAACAACAAGCATTAAGCGATTTCAAACAGCTGATGCGTAAGGCCTCATTTCCATATGCACATATATAACATTAGTAATAACACTTACATTTGCTCCAATGTCGATTAATGAAACTAACAATGTCAGTTTGTTGGTATACTGATTCAGGTAATAGTACATGCTGGAGTAGCTGAAAAATTCACAAATAGGGCAAGGAATAGGGCAAAAATGAAGAGATCTGTTCACATCTAGCGTTATCAGTTGTTATCACAATCAAATGAGGTTTTTCTCTTTCAGTTGAATGTGATATGCATCTCAATGATTACTCTAAATGTCTTAATGAGTCATTAAACAATTTCTTTAAAAAGATAAATAAAATAAAAACTGCTGTCAAAATTAAAGCCCAAATATGAATAATATCCAATAATTATTTTGCATTTTATGTGCACATTACAGTGAAAACGGGACTGTTCATAAAAAGGGGGAAAATAATAATTTATAATTAATTATGATTTATTTGTAATTGAATGCCTAAAATATGCAAAATTAACCGTGAGGGCAAAGATTAGCGAGTCTATGCAATTACATTAACAATTATAAGAGGCATCGCATCTTGTGCGACAATGCAAAGTAGCCTCAACTGAACTCAAATGACAGAATCTCTTTTTGCCGAAGAAGAGAGAGGAGGGCCTCCACTTACACAAACAACCATCAAATTGACTTTGCTCCTGTTTTCCAGCCTTTAATGATGTTTTTCACCCTCTCTGGCATTACCAGAGATGAGAGTAATTCATTCCAGGACCTGCAATAATAAGGTGTTCCTAGCATATCTCCCTGTTTCTGTGAATCACAGCGGAAATAAGAGAAATGATTGTGGGGGGACAGGAGGAGCGGACTTAATAGAGGAAACCGTTTAGACATTACAGTCATTTTAATGTACTTATGTCTGCCTAAAATCACCCCTTGAGCAGCACCCTACTATAAGTCACAGAGTATTAGTCCTGTCAGCAGAGGCTTTCAGAGTTATTGACTGCACAGGAAGCATAATGTTCTGGCCCAGGGAGAAAAAGCGATTGTATGATAACTCAATTGTTTGATAGGAATTTTCAACATCTCACAAAAGCGAATGTCATAATTATATCAGTTAAATCAACAGCTCCTGGGTACAAGACCCACTTAACTATGATTTTTAATTGTGAACTGTGACATCATATAGACCTTGCAGTTGCACTTTCTGGTGATCTTATATAGTATACATAATGTCACAAGCTTGGCAGTGATGACAAATGGCAAAGACGCAGTTTTAGTCGCTATTGTAAGTCACCATAAACAGGTCGGAGCTTGTTTTCCGCCGAGTCTCAACTCGTCTCGGCCTTTTAATGCCTATTCAGCACCACATATTCATTTTATTTGTCAATTATGGGTTCAGGGACAGTGAAATGAAGCGCTTAGACGGCCTTATAAGCTTACTCGCCGCCCAAATTTGGCTTTGTTTCAACACAACCTTTGCCAATAACAAAGTAGAAGCCAATCAAAGCAAATAGCCCAGTGGATCTTTGCCGTATAATTGGGATACATGTAATCATTAACCTTGGCGCAGAGCGAGGAAGTTAATGAATCAAATCAATACCTCTCTCTTCTGATCCATAATTATTTGAAAAGAGATGAAAAATTAAACAGGCCCGGCCTATGAGGTTATCATGCCATGCAATTAGCTCGCCGGAGGGAGATTACGTTACCTAGATACCAACGGGAGAAGTGTAATTTCTCTTTCAGATGAGAGTTTTTTAATGAAGAGTGCAATTACCTAAATAGGTCAGCAGAAGACATGGAAGCAGTTTTCATCCCTACCTGTGAGGGAGAGATTTAGAGAGACGGAAAGAGAGAAAAAGAGGGGGGCTTTCTACTAGATGGGTGTTGAAGCGCGCGCACACACACACACACACACACACACACGCACTTATCCCCAACTGTTTGGATCATATGTCTAAAAGAGCTGCTCATTATCTACCCAGACAGTGAGTATACACAACAACAACAATGATAAAATTCATTATCTAGCATATATTTATATACAATAAACAAGTTCTCTATTTATTATGTCAGTGTGGCATGCATATCTGTTAGAAGAATCAGAACAAAAGATTCGTCTGAATATTTTTGTTTATATTATTTATTTATTAATTTATTTATTTATTGTGATGTTTTCTTTATACTCCAACAGTGGAGAGGTTTTGCTTAAGCATGTTACAAAATATGTTCATAATTTTTTTTTAAACATTTTTAATACATTGTTTATTTTGAATTCATATTATATATATATATATATATATATATATATATATATAATATATATATATATATATATATATATGATTTATATATATATATATATATATATATATATATATATATGATTTCAGCTATGGCTGTTGTCCATTCCCATCTCAGAGGTAGGGCATGAAGATATAGGGCTTTCTGGATGACCCTGGTCCTCTGGGATATCTGCTTTGATCATCTAGGAACATAACCGCACTGGTCTAAACTAGGTCAGGCAGGTACAGTAAGTCAGAGATGATGTCCTCTCTACCTGTACTGTTCCAAAACACCAAAACAACACACTCAGCACCCCACCATCACTGAACGGATTACACTCAGTTGTACTTGCATATATATGCAGTATCAGACTCGTAGCCTTGCCATATGCCGTCAAACTGTTGTATAACGTAATATCACACTCATAGCCATGTCGATATGGCTGTATATCAGCACGCTGTGATTACCTATGGCCATATCACACAGCCACGAGTGTAATATTGCGTTATACAACAGTTCGATGTCACGAGTGTGTAAATAAATAAGAAATAACAACAAAGTGTCTTTAAAACCCTCTTTTGTGCAGAACTACTTCATACCATCATGGATTCAAATTTCAAGTGACAGTTTGACCAAGGCTTCGTTACTAATTTTATTTTTGAAGGGAATATTGAGTCCCTTCATTAAAGTTCATTGTATTGTACAGTATTATTGAGAGAGATCGCCTGAGCGAGCATTACCTGTCTGATGTAACATTCATTTGTAAGGTCGATGTCCAAAACAGTATATCCATTATAAAATTCCATTTGAATGACTGCTGAGGAAAGCGATCTTTGTATTCGTCCTTTTTACAGTTAAAGTAATAACAGTGCTAAAATACCGTCATTTGTTTAATACCGTCAAGTCTCTGGCGACTGACTCATTCACTCGTCAACAATATTTAAATTAACAACAGTAGCGATTATAAATGACACTAGGAAATAAACAATCCTACAATTAAGTCAAACGTAGAAAGTGACTCATTCACTCGTCAACAATATTTAAATTAACAACAGTAGCGATTATAAATGACACTAGGAAATAAACAATCCTACAATTAAGTCAAACGTAGAAAAGCAGTGCTCTACAGGATGTAAGTTAAATATAGCCTTAATATTATTGAATTTAACATAGGCCAGCTCGATTTGCTCAGGAACAATTAATAGATCAAGATGAAGAGATGAAGCTGTTCTCAGCGGGTACACGAGCACTGAACGGCCGCTGACGGCCTGTAGCTCATATCTCTGAAAACATATAATCAAATTGTAAAATAGGTGCTATGAATAAATATGAGTTACACATATTTGAGGTCTAAACAACTACATTCTTGCTTTTTAAAAAAAAACACTTCAAACTATAGTTTGTGTCCCCATAAAACCAAAATGTGAGTGTGTTGTGGAGATTATTCTATTTTGTTTATACTACATTAAACATCACCAGTTTGACAATGAAACATCACTAAATAAGAAAATAAAAATATACATATTCAATAAACATCACAGATTCAGATGAATCTTTTGTTCTGATTATGCAATTTGTAATGTAACTAAAACTTACTAAAACTTTCTTCTTTTTAAATATATGTTCATGCAGTTTTTGCACCATTCCAAAAGTGATCCTTTAGTTGTTGTGAATAATCTGCTGTGGTAATTCACTTTTACGTACATATTTTTCTTTCTTACTTCACTTGCATAATTTTCATTTTGACCTGTAGACACCTTATGTGTGAATTTTAAAGATGATGTTAAGTTTTAGTATTAGATTTATATATTCTAAAATGCCTCAAAAATATGATATTCTAACTAAACAACGCCATTTGAGGTTCCGCAAACTGACACACTGACAGAACTTTCTAGGCATCCAAAGACTTTAATTTATGATGGAATTAAAACTGGATCTTCAGAGTTTCCAGAAACTTCCCTGAAAAGGTGCTTAAAGTGTGGCGATCTGAGGATCCTCAAATGTTTCTTTTTTTTTATTATTATTTTTTAAATATACCATGTAATGCACACATTGTCACCTGTGGCAAACATCCAACAAACCTCTAACCTTAGATTTTCACTTTAGAGGTGAAAGTGCTGTGAGATTTAATATCATACATTAGTGTTTCCTTAGCAGAATGATCACAGACCTCTCTTCGTTTTGTCTCCAGTAGAATGTAAGGGGATGAAGAAAACACTATCCAAGATTTCTTGGATAGAGTGAGATGAAGGGATAAGAATCAACGGTTATCCAAGGGAATTACAGCCTACACAATTCACTGGTAAATGATCCCTGTATTTGGGGTTTTTTAAGGAGTAGTTTTGGAGCCAGCGATAAATGTGAAGACAAATGTTAAGTGATGGGAGTATACACATGTGCTTTGATTATAGCTGTGTGGCACCTTCACTGTAAGCTATACTTCTGCCCTCTGAACCTAGTCTACCCAACAGCAGAAAATCACTTGAAGTTGAACACGCTTCCTTTGAACTAGTCACTTTTCTTTGCTTCTGAAAGGAAGCTAAATGTTGGATGCTGGATACTGAAAATACATACCACTTTAAGTATGTCATCAATCACTTTCAGCAATTCCAGGCCTTGCAAAATAAACATGTACTGCATGGATTGGAATCGCATCAATTATAAAACTAATTCGCTATTTATTCAAGTTGAATTCTTTTACTTGTTTCCCCTGAATAAGAAATGGAAGAAATCAGTCTATTTTTTTCAGGTTTATTATTCCTTATACAGTTCCAATTAGGTAACACACATCTAAGTCGCGCTCAGCAGGTAACTAATGTTTTGCTAGTGAAATAGAGTGCAAGATTTAATAATACAAAGATCATGGCTATACTGGAGGGGGTGGTGTTTAAGAAATCACACTATGGGGTCTGTGCGCCCTCTAAACAAAACTCTAATAAAGATATTTAGTTTCACTATTACAACACTGATTAGTTTTCTGAGCAGTATGACTTAATAACAGTGTGTCTTATTAGTTTATTTGTCATGAAGACTACCTACTTGTGCCTTTCCGTTCTGCGCAGTCTCTTTACTTGCTTATCAATCTTGTTTCTTTTCATGGGAGTGTTGGCATCTAACATCCACATTCCATATGAACTATGTGACCAACCAAATGTTCTCCATTGCAGGTTTGCAGAATGACAGGTGCTTCGGAGTTTTCAAACGGCATGCCAGCGAGTGTCCCCACACCAAACTTGGCAGCAACATCACGACAGCCTCTGAGCTGTGACTTCAGCAACAAGAGCACACGAAATGCGTCAAAATGAAGCTTTTAACAGCACTAGATTAGCAGACATTTGGTTCTTCAGTGGTTTTAGCCGCGTATCAGAGAGAATGAGATGCTCTCGGACCCTGTTTCGAGGAGAGAATGTCATTTACCCCTTGATCGGTGGATGTTTCGGATAGCAGGTGTTCCGACTACCTCCCCCACACGAAGCAGGATTGAAACACGGCGCATGTCAGTGATTATTTTTCTATTATCAAGAAAAGATACTTGAAAAGATAAAAGATACACCAAATGCAGAAGTGATGTGTGGCCTTTCAATCAAGCAATCAATATTGTTGATACTATTAACTAAAACTAAAGCTATTCAAATCTATGGTCTCTAATTTAAATGAAGCTGAAATAAATTAATAAAACAAAATAGAATAAAATTATCATATAAAAACCTTAAACTTAAAAAAAAAATGGGCACAAAGAAATGTTGCTTTGGCACTAGCAACTAACCAAAATAAATGATGTAAATAACACTAAAACTGAAATAACACCTAATTAAAGCTTTACATATATAAAATGTCAACAGCCCATGACACATTTACTAAAACCTATACTTAAAGTTTAAATTTAGTTAATTGTAATAATAATTATATATTATTATTAAAGTGTCTGTGAAACCCATCAGTAAAAGTCAACATATACTGTCAGGATAATAAAACGATCTTATTTCTATCTTACCTGTGTAACCTTTAAAGAAAGCTTGAACAGATAAATTTATATATAACATGAAGACATAGAGAAGTTCACGGATAGAATTGCTTCAACATGTATAGGCGTTGTACAAAATGTAGCAAAGCTTAAATTCATTGTAGTGCACAAGACAGACGGAGCTCTCATTTCCTCCTTTACTTTTGCCCCTCTTCATCGCTTCCAGTCTCGCTGGCCCGTTGAGCTCCGGTACAGACCCTGAGGGCCCTCCTGCACAGATGATTAAAGGAAAGACTGCCCCCTACAGAGGATCCAGGGCACTGCCCTTGGCTCCCTCCTCCCTCCCTCCTTTCCTCTCCCCGTGTGCCCTCACACTCTCTGTGCTGTTCTGACCCACCCTGTACAAAGGAACCAATGAGACATGACCAAGTTCCCTCTCTGAGGTAGCACGGCTGCAGGCTAGATTTCCTAGGAAGGCTGATTATCTTAAGAGAGAGAGAAAGAGAGAGAGAAAAGGAACCGGCCACGGCCTTCACATGTAGCAAAGGCACAGCGAGGCAACCGAGCAGTGTTCAGAGAGAAGCAATCCTGCACCTTGAGCTGATTTCATGGCTGGAGCAAAATTACATGGCGTTTGCCAAAGCGCAACTGCACTGCTTATTATCAAGGGAATCCTTCTGAACGCTTCTCTTACAAAACTTGACAAACCATCTCCGCATTGATTTTTATCGGCCTGTTTGCCGCTTAAAGATGAGAAGGCTTTTGTTCGCTGCTGAACCCTACATGCCGTTTACCTTCCCTTCAGGGTATTTTCACTGCGTTCCAGGCAGGGGATGAACTTGCGTGCTGATCTTTCTGGTGTGGAACGGCAAAAACTCTGTAGTATGACAGAAGCGTTATGGAGCCAAAGGTGGAAGAAGTGCAAAGTTTACGTGGTATCAAACACCCTCAGCCATCAAAGAACATGCTCTGTTGCGCTTTTGTGAAAGTTACAAAGCCATTTTCTCGAGATTCTTCCCTCCGTTTGTGCATGCGTGCGCGTCTCTCGCGCTTTCTCCCTCAATCTCCCCACTCGGTCTGTGTAGGAGTTTTGTTCTGAGGACGGCGAGGTGGCTTGTCTTGTTTTGAAGTTTGTCAGTTTGCGCAAGAACATAGCAGCCTACTCTTTTGGCACCTCGACGCATGCTCTCACTTCTTTCCTCACAAACATTTGCCGTGGGTGGGTTGCTTGGTTTTTTGCCGGCAATGATCTATCATTATAAGGTGTGTGAGCTCAGTGGCGAGTGTAAACTTGGCCTGCTCCGTCTGTCGCGCCACCGCCCCAGTCCCTGTTAGCTCAGCGATTTCAGAGTGGTCAGGCCGTCTTGCCACAATCGCACGCTGGCGCCACAATCGTGTAGCCCAACTGCAACCCTTTGACTCTGTAATGAATACATACTGAAAATACACAAAACCGCCTCGCTCTGCCCCGCTGCTACCCGGTACCAGTGAACTAGCTGGACCATTCTGACAGCGGGACCGCTGGCCTGCTCACCCGGACCCGACTGGACCGTGTGGTCGTCGGGCTAACACTGCTGTACTCATGGAGAGGGGAGCGACCGCTAACCCGAGAGACCGGTCTTGGGCAAAAAGTGGGTCGTGTGATGCCGTGCTCCGTGGCGATAATAAGGATGAGTGTTTACGCCATGATTCACTGTGTTTGAAGGTGTCTGCGTGTGTGTACACAAGCCACAAGTCATAAATACATTTGGTTAAAAACCTCTGTGGTTTCGCTGACCTCTGCTTTCCTAATTGTGAAAGAGCAGCTATCATTAGCCTAGTAATTTTCCATACTCTTCTTCTCTCTACACAGGTGCTCCAACCTTCATTTAACTAAAGCAGGTTACAATCTGGCGTTGTTGATTAAATTATATAATATATATATATATATATATACGTATCTGTTCAATGTAGCAGTCAAATACTATTCATATTTGTTTAATAGTTGTGTCTGAACCTAACTCATCATTAACTGGACTGTTAAAACAGAGGATTTAAATAGAGCTTTGCAATCATAAAATCATCAATTTCTTCTGCAATACTGTTTCATAAGTATATATACATACTGTAATATTACATAATTACACACACACTCACGTTTCAATGTTCCATTCCAAAGACTTTTTGCATTTTTTACATTTTCAAAAAACATCACTTAGTATGATTTATTAACTGTTTTCCTCATGGGGACCAAAAAATGTGCTGAAGGACGTCACATGTCGCCATCTTTGTCTGCACATTTTGTCCCCTGACGAATAAATATATTTATTATTTATTTATTATAAATAGACATTTTTGAGACTGCATTAACTCTCCATCAAAGGTGTTTTTTTTTTTTGCTTCACATTTAAAATGCTTTTACAGTACTGATTAGCTTTGCTCAACATAAAAAGTCGAGCAGCAGCAGATTTTCAGTATTATTTAATTAACAAAGGGTCTCCTGTTGGTTATGTAATGAACAATGTACAGTCAGATGGTCATTATCGTGAAATAAACAGACAGGGTGATCAGGACCCTGCCACAATTCTCTGAAGGGGTGTATATACAAACCACTTTATATAAAAATATTTGACTGCAGGATACCACGATTAGAATCAAGTATTCCAGAGAGCCGTGCAATAAAAGTGATTAATGGCATAATCAAACTTCTGTCTCAGGGGGGCTGTTGTGAACAGTTTTCTCACGTGGCGAAGATCCTCTATCCATTTGTGTAACAAGCAACATTCTGTATGTACAGCAGTTAGCAGTTAACAACTCTAAAATTTGTCCAAATGTTGACACAGACAACCAGATCGGCCTATTTTTGGTATTTATAGCCAGTGTTTGGCAGCACTTGAAGGCAGCCCAGTACTCCTAATTGAATGTTGCTATTGTAGGAACACTAGTCATTGCTCAGAGATAGGCATTTCACTTCTCACTGTTTTTCACTTTCAAATTCACAAATGTCTTCCTTTATAATGCCCGCCGAGAAAAGTAACCTAGTCATTTTTTTCTCTCTCTTTTCATTTTTTTTCCAGAGTATCAGTTGCATTGAATAATTGCATTGAATCACGCTGAAAATTAGACACGTGAAAGCATGTCCTCGGACTAAGTTTCACTTTAATTAAATGAAATATGATATTTGTTCTTCTTGGAATTCTACATTCAATATAAAGTGTCTGTCAAATAGAAAATCAAAAGCACCTCTGGACTGTTTCTTTCTTCTAACATCAGAACATAAGAAACTATATATATATATATATATATGTTTTACTATATTTTCCCCAATATACCCAGCCAAGAGAAATTGCCGAAAAATTACAAGTGGATGAAAACTATGGCTCATTGTGATTATAACCATATAACAGAATGAAATCTACTGTTTCATCATCATGAGACAAATATTGTGTTTTTTACAGAGCAAAACTCGCCTGTAATTATCGTAAAAAAATATTAACCACTGCAATATGAAATATAATTGGCTTTAAATATTATTTTAAGGTAATAACTGAAAAACTTTGGACAGATTTCAACATTGTCTAATAAATCGAAATGTTGTAATTAGTGTCTATTAATTATAACTCGAACTCAATAACTATCGATGACAAAAGTCACGCTACATTTAAATAAGGTTCTCTGTTCAATCTGACTGACTGACCACAACATTTTGTAAGTGATTAGATCAGTTTGTTCAGACACTGTAGTCAATATAGGGCATCAGTTGCCATAGTAATGAGTCAACCGTCAGCACAACGGACACAGACATATGAGAGAAGACTGAAAATTGTCCCTCCTCACATCCATTAGAACAACATAAAGGTATCATATAAACTAATTACACATGCATCTGCTGCAGGGCCGACTACACGGATGGATCTGTCGCCCGTATGGCCCATGAATCCCACTTTATATGTCAGACCTCACTTGTTCATATACGTCACATACTGAATTGAAAAGAAAAAAAAAACTGTGCAACTGAAACGTATTTACAAAAAATCACATTCAAATTGCATATAGATGTGGTTTGCATCAGGTTTGTAAAAATCGGTCTATAAACAACTAAACGGAAAAAAAAAAAAAAAAAGATCTGCCAGTCTGAACAAAGCAGAATCGGTTCTCATTAAGGGAGGACTCGTTCTCAAGCCTGGTGTATATGAATTGTGTTCAAGACAGAATTTTCACAACACTCTTTTACCTCCCAGTCTTCTCTCTCTCTCTCTCTCTCTCTCTCTCTCTCTGAGCGAGATTGCTTTCACATCAGGGAACTCGTCAATTATTTTCTTCTGACGTGGCAGGTCCTCAAGGGAAAAGCAAGGATGCCTCCTTGTTTATGTGGAAACCTGGAACCAGCGTTGCGTTCATTCAAGTGACGATACTTTCACGCTGTAATTCAAGTCAAATTTCTCTTCCCTGGCCTTCTTGTTGTCATTGCTCCTGTTTTTTTCAACTCAAAAGCAAGAGCTGCTGAAGACAAGCATGTATGATTGGATACCTATGTGTGTATCTATGCGCATCTGTGTTTGCATGTTTGGTTTGGAGGTGTGTGATTCGTGTTTGATCTTTTTTTTTTTTTTTTTACTTTTTTTTTCTCATTCAACCCTGTACTCCCAAAGGGCAAAACGTACTTTGCTACTCTGTGGAAAGGAATGATTACGGAAAAGGAAAGAAAAACCACGAGAACAATAACAAACAAAAGCATTGTAATGCTTGAGTGACTAATTATATATTGATTATTATGCATGAATGAACAGCTAATAATGTTTGCATATCATTCATTTGTGCTCCTATTTTTTAGTTTGGATGCACTTGTTTATTCTTTGTTGCTCTTGTGTTGTTCATAATTATTTCACCAAAATTAGAATCAAAACTACAAGACCACAGGTGAGCTATATATTAAATATTTTAATTAGTAAATTAATAATTAATGGTTAATTAATAATTTATTAATAAGTTTATCAGTATCTATTGCAATTTGTATAATTTATGTACTAATTTTGCATGCTTTTTTACCGATTTTTTACATTTATATTACCTCTGTTCTCATTCAACGCTCCCTTGATCTTTAAAAACATTAATAATTTAGAAACTATTAAATGTAATCTTTGTCAAATCTGAAAATGCCTATCCATTTTTCATACTGTACATTATAATATTGTGATGTCAAAATTCAATTATAACATTTAAAACTATTGATTTTATTGTAAGTGTAACTTCCAGTTTGTAATTAGAAGATCTACAATGTTGCGCAAGACTGATTCGTTGTACTGCCATTTTATGAATAAAGAGCTGCGTGGAGGTCCTTCAAAAAGTCCATTTTGGGGGGAACTAACACTTTAGCCCCTTTTAAGTCACCTTATTGATTAATGTTTAAGTATTTAAAAAAAAAAAAACAGCATGGTTGACATTCTTATCAAGACTTCATGCTATATGTGCAGCCCAAGCTGATTTTTTATTTATTTATTTTTAACTATACACATTTCTTCAGTCTGAGGGAGCTGAATTGTGGCAGTGCAAATGCAAAGAGCATAAATAATAGATGGAGAGTGTGACACCTCAGCGGCCGGCGGTAATGAACGGCAGCTCCCGCAGGTGGCTCCGCTAACTCTTATCTCAGCTCTGACTCACCCAGCTGACTAATAAAGATGACACTTGACAGCTAACAAAGCTTGTCGAAATCCCTGCCATCCCCACAGAAGATATCCAGCTGAGAGCCTTGCCCCCCTCCTCGCATCTGTCCACTAGGCCTCGCTTCGTTCCTCCAATGCAAATGGAAAAAAAAAAAAAAAAGGAAAGAAAAAAACTAGAAAAGGAAAGACTTGTTTTCCAGTTTGTTGACCTTTGACCACCTAAACCGCTTGGTGTGCTGTCAAAACCCGGGAGTATGGCTTTTACTATTTCCTTCACAGCTCAACAATTGACAGCTGTCATACTTGTTTGTATGCCAGGGGCTCTAGTAAGATTTTCCACAGGGGGAGGGCACCTTAGGGGACAAAGCCAGACCTCACGCCCACCACGGAGCGACCGGCGATCGGCACTCCATTGCTTACACTTCCTTGCTGTGGGTAAACAATAAACAATGAAAAATTAATAAGTCCGTTTTTAGGCTTGCCCCCACTCTACCCCCACGCGCACCCGCTCAACCCCTCAGTCAGGCCTCAGAGAGCCTCACCACGGCCGGCCGTGAGGCCCAGGCCAGACTCACCAGCCACGAAACCGCATGAGGGTGTGGTTTCAGGCTGGAACAGGAAGGCCATTTATTTCGAGTGCATCTCTGCAGAATGACTCATATGTTGACTGGAAAATGTTCCGTAACCATTCGGCTTTCAATGGTATATCAGCTCACGACCCATAACGCTTTACATGACACCTTCTCCTCACATGGTTAAGCTTACCCAAAACTGTTATCCTACTCACTGAAAACCTCGAAAGCAGATTTGACCACTTTCAGTCTCAGATGGCACACTAATAGACCGATCATAGTCCATTCACTGATTGTCTATGGTGCAAATTGCACACAAAACTAGAAATCACAAGCTCCAATCAGACTGCTATACAACGCTCGCTAGGTTCGTACCCTCAGATGCTCCAAAGATATTCAGAGTTTTGTCTAAGACAGTAACAAGCAGAAACTGTGAAAAAAATCTGTGGAAAATCAATGCGCTATCCACACATTTCCACTCATTTCTTTTGTGTTTTCTGCATTCATTTACAGATATTATTTCTAGCCTGGCACTGCATTTTGAATTTTTTCTTTTCTTTTCTATATATATATATATTGCATTTTGAATTATTTTTATTATTTTTATTTTATTATATTATAATTTTTAATTTATTTATTTATTATTTTCTTCCGTGGTTACTATTGTGGTACAGTACAAACTATTTCAGGTTAACACAGCCGTAAATGGCAAATAAACACTAACCAAACTGTATTTGGCTTGTTGAAGGAAGAAGTCAATTTAAAAAAAATGACAAAGTTTGAACATGATCTTTGATCAAAATAATACAATATTGTTCGATTACATTATTATCATAAAGGTTAACAAACTACTAAATATTCTCATGTAACCAACTTGGACATAGTGAAATGTAGTATATTTATGGCAAAAACTGTTACTGTGTGTTTTTTTTTCTTTTCATTCTGTGTAAAAAAATAAATAAAATAAAAATGTAGTTAAGGCAAAAGGCCTGTGAATATTTGTGTGCACCAATACAAACAACACAAAAGTCGCAATGAAACAAGTTACGACAGATTCTGTTCTTTCGTTTTGTGATATACATCAGAGTGAAATGAACCATTATAAAATAAAAAGTAGGAACTTGGTTATATCCGTCAGTTCTTGATTGGATTAAAGCAGATCTGAATGTGAGCTTGCAGTTGATTCTAAGAAAGGTGTGAGGTTGAAGTGGACTAAATGATTGGAGAAGTCAGATGTGCATCACCAGAGCGAATTGTGTTATTTCACCGGAAGAGGAAGTTGACATTTTGATTAAAAAAAAGAAGCATATTCATGGATCAAACATTTGCAATGAGATCAATAACATGCATTTAGAAAATAATTGACTACTCATTTCATGCTGACTTTAATGTCACCTGGGGTGCGTTTCCCGAAAGCATCGTTAGCCAAATATGGTCGCAAGTTCCATCGTTATCAGCGTAGTTCAACGAGTTGGTGTTTCCAGAAACAATAGTTCCAACAAACAGTCGCAAACAGCATCGCAAGGTTGTATGGTTAGAGTGACAGCTCTTAACCTGTGGTTAAAAGCATACTTTCTTGTTTACAAGACATGTGGGCTTGATAAATCCTTATTTTGAGCAAAATAAGCAAGTTTACATTCAGTACAAGCTATATCTTTTATTTAGAATAAATACAAATGTGATTTACATCTTTTAGTGTGTAAAAAGATTTAATGCACCATTTTTGAAGAGTGTGCATATGTGTACGTGCTCTAATGAGCCTATGATTGAATTTGGAAATTAAGCAAAATAACTACGAAAATGAGAATTACACTTCGGAGGAGATGTCTGTAATTTATAGCAAAAAATCTAGCATTAATTCAATCTCAAACAGATTAATTAAAAGAAGTTATTACTCCACCATCTGTGTGACATCATTCACCAACGACAATACGGTTTCGGGAAACAGTCGTGACTAGCTAGTTGATTTTTTCAATGATGCATCGTACTATGGTAGTGAAGCAGCGAGTTACTTCGATGCATGGGAAACGCACCCCAGGGTAATGACTTTCAGTCTTGTAATGTGTGCTTGGCTTTACACATTGTTTCACTGTCTCCCTGTACAGTTTACAGTATGTATATTTTCCTATCGTGGACCAGTCTGGCAAGCACTGGCTCTTGAGATCAACAGACAAAAGGCCATAAATGAGACATGGAGCTTCACAGCTGGAACTTTCCAGATGGCAGGAGCAGTTCATAAAAAGGGGACGAGAGGCCCATAAAATGACTTCAAACATTAAACTCACCACTATAAAAACAGAGCACAAAAACTTTAACAAGGCAGTTATTTATCTGCCTGGCAAGCAGACACAAGGGTGTCCACTTCAAGCCACAAAGCTTAAATTTATTTTTCCTCAATATAAAGTTATTGGTGGATCGAGACATTTTTGCATACAGTAACTGTATTTCCTAATTTGGAGTAACAGCTCTATTGTTATTGTGGTTCTTGAGTTATATTAATAAAAATGGTTGGGGACTATAAGAGAAACATAACGTGATGATTACAAAAAAAAAAAAAAAAAATTATATACACACATATATATATATATATATATATATATGTATACACACACACACACACGCACGCACACACATACACACACACTTTTATTCATAATTGACTGAACTAATGCTGTTGACAGCTTAATTTTAACCCAGAATCGGGTCAAATTAAACTTTGGGGTTATGTGTTCATTATTGAGCTTTGATGTAAATTCACAGGGCTTCACGCCAGCGAGATGATCTGCATATAATATCATACATGTATGAATGAATTCATTTCCCTTATGGAAATGGAATCAGCCGCCACCTTTGATGAATTAGCATTTCATTGTCTCTCTCTCTCTCTCTCTCTCTCTCTCTCTCTCTCTCTGTCATTAGGGTGGGAGGGTGATGCAGTGTGGAGAAAACCATCTCGGCTGCGGACAGGCCCTCCACAGCAACAAAAGGCAGACGTTTTCTCCTGCCGCTTGCGAATGGGACATGTGGCACACTGACATTCCCAGCACCCACACTGGCAGGGGAATGTGCCAATTAGTGGCCATCTCATGGAGGGGGCGTGGGGGGTTGGTGGGGACATGGTCGGGGTGGGGGGAGGGGTGATGTGGTGAGCCGTGGATGGAGGTGGGTAGGGGTGGAGTAGTGGCACTGACACCAGACCTCAGGAATGCCTTTCACTCAAATGTAGGTTGTAATTAGCCAGCTGCCCCTCCCCTTCCAGCCTGCATCGACGGAAGTCCCAGCCCATGGCCCTGTGCTGTAGGTGGGTAAGGCCATGACCTGCAGCAGCCCCACCCAAGCTGACAGATGGAGGCATTTGTGCGGTGAGCATGTGCTCGATTATATACGTGTGCAAAAACTCTTACTCACCCACGCAAGCCTCTGCTGTCATTATCGAAACACCCACTTCAGGTCACACACACCCTAGTTGCGCTCTCCCTATGGTAACTACAGTATACAGTATAAACACAATCACCCAACTGCAATGGATGCCACATGCCACATCCATACCCATCAGCCTCCCTCGACAGCTGGTGGACTCCAGTAGAGGCTGGCAGGGGGTGGTGAGACTGTATGGATCACGACAAAGACGTTCCTAGTGAGGTAGATGTCAGAGTAATATTTCAGTTATGTCAGAGTGCCATGAAATCGGTGGGTTCATTAGGTAGACAGAGCTGAGAACTCTTGCAATGGCCCCAAAAAGTATATGGACACTTATGTATTAATAAATATTGAAATTAACATTACCAAAGATGAACAAATGCTGTATAAGTGCAGTTCATTATTAGCTCATGTTAACTAACGAATCTTATTGTAAAGTGTTATCTAAACTACAATAATAATAATAATAATAATAATAATAAATAATTAGCATCAAACAAACAATATAATTCTTATCCTCAGTGAATAAAGATGAATTATTAAATGAAAAGACTGAAAAAATTATTACACAACCACCAAATGTGTGGAGATGTGCACTAAGTAGGTTACGTAAATCGCCATTAAACAAAAGGAGGAGGAAGTAGAATGGCACACTTTTTCTCAGCGTCCATTTCCATGGTGAATCATCGATTCGTCGGTCTGTTGAGAATGTCTTGTGTGTTAACCGGGAACATACTCTGGGTTGGCTGAACTTACTCTCGGATACGTTTTTGGAACCAGCATACTTTTCGTAAACAAGGTTTGGGTTAATCAACCTAGAGTATGTGTGACGGTAAGTTAACCTAGCTTTCTGGAATATCAAAAACTAAAACTGTAGCAAGAAGCATCATCATCATGCCATGGAGCTAGCACGTGAAGCAACCAACTAATTGACAATGACAGAAATTCAATTAGCAGCAATATAGCAGATTCATGAATTATTAAAACAATGATTTGTTACAGGGCAAAATCAATCTACTTTGGTCCTTTTAGTTCAAGTTAATTACAAGGCAAAATAGAAAATACCCTGTAAATCCTAATATGCTATTCAAATATTACCAACGTACTGGAGTGCTTTCAGTTCATTTTAAGAAAAGAAAGAGATTCAAAGTCCCATTTAATGGCCATTGCGTGTCCCCAGTACCCTTCGGCCAGCTCTGAGCATCACTGCAGCATCCACCCATCAGTGACCTATTTGAGCAGCTGTTGGTTGTGTGGTCACTGAGGACACAGGCTGACTGGGACAGACAGATGTGAGCAGTGAGCCTGGTGGCTGAGACCCAGAACACAACCACTACCTCGACACCTGCTCCTAAAACACCAGCAGCCGAAAGAGAGGCCTCAGAGGACACCGGGACGGCTGAAGTGTGAGAGCCACAGAAAGAATTACTGTTAATAATGAAGGCGGCTCATTTTCTATTGATTATGGGCTAAAAAAGATATTTGTTCAAAAGGAGTTTTAATGGTGTTTGTATGAATAGAGTGCTCTTTTTTCACTCAACATAGGAAAAATGATAAAGAGTTGGTGGTATTTAAAGAGAAAATCCTGTCATCAATTACAATTCACGTTGTAAATGGAAGCTCGAATGTATTGACGTGTGATAAACCGTATTGGTTCTCATGCATCAATCAAGTACATTTGAGCTTTGCTTTGTTGCTGATCAATTTTTATACTTGAATAAAAGTCTAAATTAACTAGTTCATTATATAAAGTTATTGTGTCTCTTCAAAAGACTTTTACAATCTTGTTATCTTTTGAAATGCAGGGTTCCATGGTTTGGAATGACATGAGACTGATTAAATAACCCTTTAGTTTTGCAAAAAAAAAAAAAAAAATCATAATCTACTTTCATAATTTAAATAAGATTGTTTAAATAAAACAATCATAAAAGTGGTCATGTGCTATATCCCAAGCTTTCTAAAGCCATTCAACAGCGTTGTGTTTTAAAAACTAAAACACTTAAAAAGACTTTTTACCTCAAAAAAAAATTACTGCTTATTTATAGTTAGTAAGGTAGTTAAGTTTAGGTTTTGGGTAGGATTAAACCATGTAGAATATGGTCATTCAGAATAATGCATTAATATGTGCTTTATAAATACTAATAAACAGCCAACAACCTAGTAATATTCATGCTAATAAGCAACATATTAATAGGATAATTGGACCAAAAGTAAAATTGAAATGTTCAAAGAGTGTTTTAAACACATTAAGTCATTATTCATTGAAAATCTTGTCATTCATCTAGAATTTTCTTGGCGTGTTCATAAGAGTTGATGAAAGCAAATATCCATTTCATGAATGTATCATTCTTTTTAATCAGACCTTTTAAATTAATTACTTAACCCAGTTCACAAAGCCACTCAGAATAACTGGTTAACAAATCAGACTGATGAAGTTCTCAAGTTCAACTCACTGACTCAATGATCAGGATCATGCTTAAGAGCTCAATGAAGATTATCAACAAATCTCACCCTCTTTTCCACATCTGTCATGACATCAAAAGTCTTGAAGAAAACAGTGTCCCACAGATGTTTGTCACTCATGACTTGAAACCAAATGACAGCGAGTAGTTTTTCAGTTTTCATATTCCTTTTAATAATCTTCGAGATACAGGATGCTAAAAGCTACTGCACAAACAGCCTTAAGTACAAAAGGCTGACCCTATTAAACCCAGTGTGTTTTTCTCTCTCATTAAATTGTATTAATGTATTTACCTTTAGCTTGCAGTTGACACCATATCTTCACCCCATTTCTCCCCAACAAAGCCAAAGTGACAGTAAGTCTTCAGGCGACATTTAGAGGCCACAGGGTCACGCTGAAGATGATGATATTTGCTAAGGGCCAAAGGGAGGATGGCCAAAGCCAGAGGGAGATCTGGAAAGGAGAGCAAAGGAGAGAAGAAAGGAGAATGGGAGGAAGCCAAAAGGAGAGAAGTATTCATTAGTGAAGTCAAGCTGACGCTGTCATCTTAGCGTCTTCTAAGGGACCTGCTCTGGGCCTCATCGGGGTGCCAGCAGCACAAGTGTGTGTTTGTCTCAAGGGACAAGTGTGTGTTTTGTTCCGTGTTAGTCTTGTGCATAAGATTGTACTCTTTACAGTGCCATGTTACTGTCAGTACTGTTCACCCAACCGTGTAGTTAGCGAAAATAGCGCACAGATTTAAATACATATCTGATCAACATCAAAAACTGAATGCTGGTTTTGGATCACCAGGGCTGATAGGTGCATTTTCTCTTGAAGAGCTCTTTTAAGTTAAATCAATTGTTGAAGAAACCAGACTTAGATCCAACCAATGCGGCGTTACAGGAAAGATTTAGGCAATACAAACGTTTCGCTATAAGCCAGTATTTCCTTACAATGCAAGACATTTTTTTTATTGCTGTCAATTGCATACGGTTAATAGCACACATCAATATTTGCTGAGAAAAGCCCCAAAAATGAAGATCATTCAAAGACATTTCAGGTCTAAGGTGATTATCGAACCAAAAACAGCCAACAAGCAAAACCCATCGACCAACATTTAAAATTACAGTTACAAAGAAAAACAAAAGGAAAATAGCTTCTCTTAATATGGTGCAGACAATCAGAACAGGTGAAAGTAATTGGACATTGTTATGGAGATATCAGTATCAGTGGACCAGTTATGGAACTGGTGATGGACCCCAACAATGTGAGGCTCCAGATGCCAGTCTGTTCTTGAGCTGGGTTTAAAAAAAAAAAAAGAAAATTATATGTTGTTCCAACTGGCTCTGCTCCAAGGGGGTTTTGTCTTCAATATAATTGTCCGTTTGTCCATATGTCATCTTTTTTGTCCTTCCAAAATCAGCTAGCAGGGACATATAAAGAATTAAGCTTTGCCAAGTTGCCAACACATTGGTCTTGAACATTTGAAATTCAGGTTCTCTCTCTAACCGGTTTCCAGCAGTCAGAGCATTTCCAAATCATAAACATGTATACAAGCAAATCCAGCAGTGCCAACTTCTTTCATTAATATCTCTACTTTAAATTAACTAACTTACAGTAAGTAGTCAAGGGAAATGAGTCGAGTCTCATGGATCAACATGTGTAAGATCAAGTTTTCCTCAAATAAACTGCTGGGGCTCACGGCATCTGTGACACTTCTAATCTATTTGTAGAAATATGAAAACTACAGAAATTAGTGTAGACAAACTATAATCCAAATTTCAAAGGTATAAAGAATTAGAGGTTAAACAACCATCACAAACATTCAGAAGTGCAGCTGAGGAGGGAAAAAAAAAACCATCTATCCAATTAACAAATGACAATTACAACTATTTATACAAAGCAGATCATTAGGAACGAGTGAGGATAATTAGATACTGTCATTGTGATATTATCAGCCGTCCAGTGATATTGACCTCTGCTGATGAACTTGTGACATTACATTTGCAAGAGTAACCCAACAAAATGCACAGAAAAGTCTGAAACGTGTGGAAAAACAAGAGAATCCTTCAGCATTTTCATCATTCACCTAAGTTGATGTACAGCCAACCTCAGGCATGTTAGCTGTGTATTTTTTCCCCTTCCACCTGAATGCTTAATTACCTAAATGAACTCATTAAGTGCTTCATTGGACAAATTTAACACTTTTGGCCAAGGTCAAGCCTGACGAAGATTTAATGTGACCCTAGAAAACCAGTGAAACGAGGTCTGAGGAGCCCACTGGTGTCACACCTGAACGTGGGCCAGTCTGAAGAAGGCAAAAATAGATAAGAGAGTTGTGTGGTTAAATCAATTTAATTAGTAAACACTTTCTTCATTAATCACTTTCTTTGCACTTTTGAAAGATTTTGGTCTGACAACTGTTTTGCAAAAATAAAAGTCTTCAAGACATGTAGAATTAGAGAAAGGTCTTTTTTTACTGTACATAATGGCCACATTTGAGCATTCAACAGTGTGTGTGTGTGTGTGTTTGTGACATATCAGGACACAAATGTGTATAATGACATGGGTATGACACTGGTATTACAACTTCTACGTGACATTTCATATGTCCCTACTTTTCAAACAGCTTTAAAAACATACTAAACAATGTTTTATTAAAAATGTAAAAATGCAGAACATTTTCTGTGTTGTGTTGTGTGGGGGGGGGGGGAATGTACAAATTTGAACAGTAAAAAAACTTTACCGCCAATGGAAATGTCTCACTTTGATAGCAAAACGCGTGTGTGTGTGTGTGTGTGTGTGTGTTAGTGCCATGATAAAATGTGACATAAGATCTCATAAATAATCATAATGCTTTGACAATATCATATCAGGCCTTTTACAAGATAGTCATCAGGGGCTTTCGCATATGAGGAACCTTTTCATAGCTCCTAGAACTACCCGGTACAGCCGGTTGATGTACCCGGAATTTTCAGTTTTCGCACATCAGAACGCCGACTCTGTATTGGCCAGAACCTGGGTCAGCAGTGCTCATGTGAACAATGTCGGCCAATATTGAGCCGCCGCCGTTCGGATTTAAACAGAAGCACTGAACGGTGTTCACTGTGTCAACTGTGTAGGTGACAGGGTAGAGTAGAAATTGTTGAAAAAAGTTGTTATTTTTGTCTTGTTTTGTGCACATAAAGTATTCTCATCGCTTCATTAAGTTGAACCACTGTAGTCACATTAACTATTTTAACAGTCTTTACTACTTTTCTGGACCTTGAATAATGCTAATTTCATATTTTTCGCCAATTTCCCAGGAAGTACTGAATTTTTCTTTTGTTTATGTGATATTTCAATTTTGAGTGCAAGTTAAATTTGCAACTTTGAATGGAAACATGGCTAATGACTAAATAGCTATTTGCCTATTGGCTAATAGCCTGCCTGCACGGTCTAACTTGTAGTTTTGTTTTGTTTTTTTGTGCGCCAGCGTGTGCACAATATGACCAGGAACGTGCATTCGTGTCAATTATGATGTCATGTTGACTTTAATGTGAATTATTTATTTATGAATTGGCAGTGCTCATGGGTAGTTTTAAGGGGGGAAAGATGGTATTTAATTGCAATCAGAAATACACCGTGGTAAGAAAGTCGCAATACCCACTTGCCCTGTCAAATAAAAAATTAGGCCTACTTTAAGATTACCTAAATTAAAAAGACAACATAAGCAGGTAAAGTCACAACCATAAAACTGCTGGTGCCTTAATCACCACCCCACAGAACCTCACATTACATTCTCTGTCAGTTATGTCTCACACAGAATCAAGTGTGAAATGTAGGGCATCTCAGTTTCACGCCCAGCCCCGGTATACCTTTCTTCTCAGATCTGGTCTGGAGCTGTACTGCCGTTCCCGGGACCATGGGGAAGGACAAGTCCTGGCTGTCCTGGCTCTTGACAGGGGAAATAAATCACTGCGCACACCGGAGGATACCCTTCCAGGCTGCAAGCTGGGAACTTCATTATCCCGCCCCTGCTTCTTATTACTATGCATATCGGCTCTGATTGGTCCCGGGCTCTGACATACCGCAGCCTACTTCTGTCAGCCTTCGAGGAGCAGGGGATCAGTCTTCTGCCACAAACGGTAAGAAAGAATGAGAGGGGGATGAGCGCAACTTTGAATGGGCCAGGAAACCCTGGGAAAGACGCCGTAGATGAAAGTGAACAGAAAGGAATGGGACAGAATGAAAAAGGAAAAAAAAAATTGAGAGGAAATCCTCAGGAAGCTGCTGATTTGGGTCTTGCTGGAACTATTTTATACTTATGAAGATTTTAGTTCCAAGTGGTTGACCCTTTGGGTTTGTGAGCGGTGCATAAAAACTCATTCCTAACTCATTTCCCTCGTGAGGTCACTTCAATCATGACAGAGCAGTAACCTGATCACATCGACAGTCTCTGATTGACTCACAGGGGAGATAAGTGAAGTGAGACACAGGAGGCATCTCTGAAGACACCTTTTTAGTGATGTGTGACTGCTGCGAATGTGGGTGTGATCTTCCGTGTCTGCTTTAATCCCAGAGTTGGGAGTTAAGAGAGGGTGTACAAGTACATTCGGGACATAACCAGACACAAAACCCTGAACAGTGAAGCATCATCTGCACTGCAGTGCTTCCAATGGCACATTCATAAAATAAGCATATAAAATAAAATTATATATATGCAAAAACACACAACCATTCAAAAGTCTGAGGTCGAGAAGATTTTTATGCTCTCCAAGGCAGTATTTATTTGATCAAAACAATAAAAACATTAAATACTGCGAAATATACTGTATATATATTTTTTTTTTTGTAATGTATGCCTGTGATGGTAAAGCTGAATTACCAGCATATTTTTTTTAAGCATACCTTGCTCTAACATTTAATTTCTGGTCAATTAAATTCTCCTTATAAATGATATCACAGCTGAATGGAACCAGTACCACATGTGTACTACATGTGGATCTGTGAGAAGTGAATCTATGCCTCTTCTCTCCACTGACCGGGAAGAAACAAGGAGGAGGGAAGATTACCTTTCCTAACCCCCCCATCCCACCCACCCGTTCCGGGCACAGCATGGGAATCCCTGGAGTTCAGCTGGGCTAATTAGGGTGAGTTGTTAGGAGAGAAACACAGGTGTTAGGCTGAGCCACTCGCTCTATGGAATGATGACTGTACCCTTACCCCGCACACCCCCAGTAATTTGTCGGCACTCTGTGTAACCATGCATCTCTCTGCTCTACTTCTATGCACATTTCATTAATTCTCTTTATGTGCCTATTCGTTCTCATTATTTATTGCCCACACAATGTTAATGCCATTAGCAGAAGCCACAACAATGACTTTGCCTGTGCAGTCCTTACCTGGGCCACGGGGAGCTTGCTGGATGTGGTTTATTGGGTCAAGGTTCTGTGTGAGGCACAGGTTTGGGCTTTCTGTGCGAAAGTGATCAAGCAAAAAGGATATCCTCTAAGATCACACAGTTTGCTTCACAAGTGGTAACTCGATTAGCCAAATTTTTGATACATCATGGCCATGGGTTAAATTGGGCCAGAGTCAGGGGCACTGCAAGCACAGAGCTGAGGAGGACAAAAGCAATAATCATTATAATTTAATTGCCTGGCTGTAGTGTGGCGATTGGGGGGATTATATTATTGATTATATTATTATTATCCAACAAGATATTTTGCACTTGTGTGTATAAGTGCACTATATTGCACTTTTATTACTTTTCAAAGTAATAAAATTGTGTCTTATACAATGATCTGTCTTGTTGAATGGATTTGGCTCAACTGTGCTCAGATTCAAAGAATGGAGTATGAAACTATATGTGACCCAGGACCACAAAACCAGCCATAAGGATACATCTTTTAAAATTGTGTTTTATACATCATAAGAAAGCTGAATAAATAAGCTTTACATCAATTAGGATAGGACAATATTTGGCCGAGATACAACTATTTGAAAATGTGGAATCTGAGTGCAATATTGAAGATAAATCCTTAGCAATGCATATCCACTCACAAAAAAATACTTTTTTAATACATTTATGGTAGGAAATTTATATTTATAATATTTAATATGGAATATTAGTTTATTAATCTTCATGGAACATGATCTTTACTTAATATCCTAATCATTTTTTGCATAGAAAAATCGATAATTTTGACCCATACAATGTTTTGTTGGCTATTACTACAAATATACCCGTGTGACTTACGACTGGTTTTGTGGTTCATGGTCACATTAATAAAATTAATAAAAATGGCCAATTAATAGGTTTACTTTATTGTAAGTTGTCCGTGTTACAGTGTAATTATACATTTAAGTACTGAGTAATAATAATTAACTACAAGTAACAATCTGTCCAAACAGTCATTTTTCTCAGTTGCCATTACTATGGCCTTTTGACTTTGCAGGGCATGATATAGGTTGTGGGTTGGGGTAATTCTATTTTTCCAGACTTACCACCAGATTTAACCTCTGATCATAGCCGGGGTACATCTAGCTGTTATTCTTACACAACATTATACTGTTAATAACCTGCCTTCCTTTTTGAGTGCACTTTAAAAGAAAACTACAAGAAGTGAGCTGAACATGAACTTTCCAGTTCCTCTTCACGCTAGCTCTGGAAGGATAGTCCATATGCTCCATACTTTTGCCACCTGAATAATACATACAACTCCTCATGCCATATTTATGCACACAAATCGACATAGAGTGGAGAAAGCAGCAGAGAGACAGAGATGCCCGGCAGATTTGCCACTCAGAAAGAGAAACGGAGTGTGGAAAAAGAGGGTGTGAGAGAGGAACGCACACGAAAGATGCGAGGAAGGTGAGGAGGTGCACCATTAGGGGCTTTAGTGCGCAGGCATCGAGGTGGAATCGGAGTGAATCAAGGAACACTCTCAACTCAGAGCTGGTCCTATACTCAGCAGTGCTCAGCCAGGCAAAAGCTTTAGCTCTGACTCAGCTCATAAACAGAGGAAACCATTCCTGCCTTGTGATGGACGATGAATCAATTGCATCATGCTTTCTCAAGAGCATCTATTTCAGGTATATTGGGGGGTGGGGGAAGAAGAGGAATGAAAGACAATGTATTTGCAGCCAGCTGTGAGTATTTTCTAACAAGGCAGAATAGCAGCTGATATGGAAGAAGGACCTCAGCCTTTCAAAACATTCAATTTATGCTGAATTACGGAGTAAATGGAAGACAATAAAGCAGTCCTTTCGAGAGAGCAGAAGAGCCATGTCTTGAATTCACAGGCCTGAGATGGGCACAAACTGAGCCCACAGAAAAGAAAAACCTCAATTGTTTCACATAAACAACACCGAGTTCAAATGGAGAATTTTACTTAATATCCCTATTAATCTCACAAGTATTGATTTCCTCAACAATGTTTAAAACTGTGCTCAGATTTGCCGAGATATACCAAGATGTACGCTTTATACAGTATGTTTAATAAATGGGAACAGGTGCCCTTTTTTCCTGAGGAATTTTAGAAGGAACATGTTGATATATAGACACCACTGTGCTAATTTAAAAAAAAAAAAAATGTTTATGCATTAAAGTAATCAAAAGCGACATTTATAATGTTACAAAAGATGGCGATTTCAAATAAATGCAGATTGTAAATAATCCATATTTTTTTAAAAAAAGAGTTCACATGAATATTAAACTTTTTTCAACATTTATAAGAAAAGTTTCTTGAGAAGCAATGATTTCTGATCATGCGACACTGAGGACTAGAGTAAATGGGTGTTCAACTTTGCAATCACAGGAATAAATTAGATTGAAAATATATTAAAATAGAATATGATGAATTGCAATAACATTTTAGAATATTGCTGTTTTACTGTATTTTTGATCAAATAAAGGCAGCCTTGCTGAGCATAGGAGACTTTTCTAATCATTTAAATATCCTAACCGCTCCTATTTTTGAAAACAGTTTTATACATTATATTTCTATATTTCAAACGTGTCTCACACATTTTTCCTTCATAAACATGTTCCAGATTGCCCCCTCATTTCCAGGAAAGAAAATCACCTTCATCTTTCTCGAATATGTTTGAGAAAATTGCTGTTTTCTCTTCATCCTGGTTTAACAGTTCAGTCAGCGCAAGCAGGCCTCAGTGGTCCTGACATAAATTCAGAATTGATTTCCATAAAAAAATTATTTACTTCTCATTGGGGGAATAATTTCTTTCAGATAGAGGAAAACTTTGCAAGCTTCTTCCGAAGGGTCTTTATGAGAGAGAACAAACCAGGCTCTGATCTGTCTGCACCTTGAACGCACAAGTGACACGTTTAATTGATATGTGGTAATGGTGTCAAAGCACCAGAGGGCACACACACACACACACTCACACACTCACAGTGTTAGCATAGGGAGCAAATGCCATTTACACAAAGCGAAGGCTGAATTCTTTGAGAGACGCGACATCTTGACATAGCCCCAGCAGTGACACAGTGCTGATCAGAAGGTAGGTTTTGTATCCCAGGGGTATGCTGTTCATTTACACTCTGCTACTTGGGTGTGGATTTCAGAGTGGAACTTCAAGCTGCTCCCAAACTTAACTTTTGTTCATTAGTTAAAGTCAGCTCTTTTCATTTTTAATGCCTTCTGTACTTTTCCAGAGACCGCTATTTGGGAATGTGAAATTTAAGCTTTAATGAGTGCAGTTAATTAATGACACAATAAAATGAGGTGGTATTTTTTTCTTCTTCTGCTACTTCTATTAAGATAAAACAGGGAACATGCTACCTTTCTCTATAGATAAAAGGCATTACATGTCATGCCGTTTAAAAACAAATGCATAATTCTGTTCAGTTATAACTGTTGCTACTGAAAATTGTTGAAATGTTTAATATTTTAAAAGTGCAATTCAACTAAAATGCATTAAGGGTGAGGGCAACTGATGATGCAACTATCCCTTTACACACAGCATTTTAATAATATAAATATTGACAAAATTAGATGAGAGTTTGATTTCTGAATTTCCATCATCATCATCATCATCATCATCATCATCTCAATATTGGCAGAATACAACCAGTAAGGTGAGTAAATGTCACCTTCCAAGCCATATCTGCACAGGCATGGGTAGGTGAAAGTATAATCATAAAAACCAGATGTCAGGCATTATTATTTTTAACATTTACATTAAGAGGTGTCTAACTTGATAATGAAAGTCAAACTGTGCCTCTGGTGAGTCTTGCATGTGAGACGAAGAACTGCAAAACATTTAAACAATCACAACTTGTTAAAACTTCTTTTGAATAGAGAGAAAACCCTACAGCCAAAAGCTTATGTTGATATTTGTATTATGCAAATGTGTATTCCATCTACCTCAACTGGGAATCTAAATCGTACTAATGCAAGTAGTACTGTATTTGGGACATTCTACATTCTGCACTAAACCACAAATCCAAACATTGCTGTATTGTGTGAACAGTTTCTCAAAGCATAATTCCTCCAATTTAGCAACTGTCATGTGCTCTTTTTAGCATCCAACTTTTAGGAATACATATAATGTAAGAGGCCATTTCCTATTCGGCCAAGAGTTTGATGTCCCTTCTGGAGGAGGACAGAAAGAGATGCTCAGGGACGGGCCTAACAAGTACTCGAAAAACAAGGGGAATAAAAGGGGTAAAGCATCATCACAATAATGTTCTGTTTTCAGGGGGTCACTGTTAAAAGCACTAAATTGAGGGACAAGCAAAAAGCTTTGGTTTAGTATTTTGCCTCGCACACTGCTGTCTGAAATGGGACAGGAGAAAGAGCTCTCTTGCAGCATTAAACCATTATATGTTTGCCGTCTTCTCGATTTGGGGGGGGGGGGGCAGTTGGAATGCATCAGGTCTGATATTTTCTTCCAAAATCCCTCAAATCCCTGTAGCAACAAGCTGTGCTTTGCACATTATTGTAATATTCCTTTTGTATGGTATTTTATGTAAAGCGCCAACATTTACTTCAGTATATTTGCTTTTATAGGGCTTCTAAAATCCTGTAAATGTTGTTCTTGTCGGAACAGATTCAATCAGTCCTTCGCAGTCGCTTTGCTGAGAAACTATTGAGCGGCCTTAATTTCAACAGTCGAGCATAAATCAAAGAGCCCTGGGTAGCGTTTCAAAGAGAACTCCCACAGAATGGTCATTTACAGGTCTATAGCTTATGTTTGTCTGGTTAAGACACATGCCCAGAGGCAGGTTACCTTCCTTAACAGTGGTGTTGTCTTGAACGTCAAGAGGAGCCCTCTGTACCCACAATTCATTTCCCTCTCAGTCACGCCACCCTGTTGGCAGCCTGGCAGAATTGGCCAGGACCCGAAACGCCGTCTCTGTGTGAATGGACATCTATTTTCACTTCTCAGTGGGACTGCCAATTCACCTGGGCACGTTTCCACGCTGCTGTCTTCAAAGGACGCATGCCTCATCCTGAAACACATCAAGTAAGACTTCATTTCAGTAAAGATTAGGAGGTCTACCACAATATTTTGACGTCCTATAATTCTCATAAAACTTAGTTACATGTGTGTAAATACATCAACAAATTTTACTGACACCTCAGCCCTGGCTGTGCTTTGATGGTGTTTCTGTATTCGTTTTCAAGCTGTGAAAAGTGAATGAAAGCTATTAGTTAGTGACATTTAGAATTGCTGTACTGCCTGGCAACACATTTGAACACAGTAAATGGACACAGCTTATACATATAGCCACATCCTATATACCACGTCCTACCAGTCAACAGTTTCTGACTACAAGCAATTTGTTTTTCCATACTGAATCTGAAGCTGCTACTGCATATTTGATATTTAATGTACAGTTATACATAGCACACTTTTGGACCAATGGGATTTTACTGAGTGTGGAGCTATACTGATCCCATTGCACACTGTTGCTGAAACAGACATCAAATGGCTGATAATAATAATAATAAAATCTAATTTAAATAAGAGATAGCTTTTATTACTTGGTACTTTGCACCATTCCGCCCAGTAAGAGGCCATATGATGCTTTTAAATGTTTTCCCTTTCCTTTAATGTAGATTTTTGTGCATGTATAAGATCTACAAAATTACAAAACTCAGACTTCCACAAAAGGGATTTATTCTAACAGAGAACACTGCTCCAAACCTGCCTAAAATGCATTGATCAAAGTCCAGATATTACTTCCACAGATGTCTACATCACAATTTGTAATATTAGTATTCTACCTGCCAAAGACATGTATGCAAAGAAAGAAGGTAAGGCTTCAGAAATTGTAGTGTCGTCACCATGTCTGGAGATGCTGTGTGGCTCAATACAAAGGCAAAACCCCTTGGTTTGGCCTTCCAAAAATGGATGAAATTAGGAATCTGTGGTTAAGATTCATTTACACTGATGAGCCAAAACATTATGACCAGCCACAGGTGACGCAAACATCATTTATCATTTCCTAACAAGGCCACAATTTAAGGTCTGGGTATAAGCAAGAACAAAGAGCTGAGAGACTCTGACAAGTATCTCAGTTTTGGGAATTTACCAACATCGGTCTGTGGAGGGACAAACAACAAAGCAGAGAAAGGGTGTTGGGCACCCAAGGCTCACCAATGCACAAGGGCAACAAAGGCTGCCCTTGTGGCACAAGTCATACAAAATTTGAATGATGGTAATGGGGCCGTGTAGCTGCAGATCAATCAGAATGCCTATCATGACCCTTGTCCACTGTCGAAAGTGCCCACAATGGGCATGCAAGCATGGGAATTTGACCTTGGAGCAGTGGAAGCTGGTCATCTGCTCCAATGCGTCCCAGTTTTTTTTATATCACATGGACGGCAGTGTAAGTGTACGCGGTTGACCTGGTGTTGGCACCAGGATGCACTGTGGGACGGTGACAAGCCGGGGAAGGGAGTGTGATGCTCTCTAGACAATGTTCTGCTGGGAAACCATGAGTCCGGACATTCCCGTTGAAGTAAATTTGACATGTGCCACCTACCTAAACATTGTTGCAGACAAGATTCACCCATTCATGACAATGGTGTTTCCTGGTGGAAGGGAATCTTTCAGCAAGATAATACACCCTCGCACACTGCACACATTGTTCAGGAATAGTTGGAGGAACATTACAAGTTCTAAGTGTTGCCCTGGCTTCCAAATTTCCCAGATCTCAATACAGTTGAGCATCTGTTTGATATGCTAGACCAACAAGTTCTATCCACGGCAGCTCCACCACACAACCCACAGGACTTGAAGGATCTACTTCTAAATCTTGGTGCCAGATCCCAGATTAGTCTTCCAGATAGTCTTGGAGTCCATGCCTTGCCGAGTTGGTCCTGTTTTGGCAGCACCTGGAGGACCAACAGCATATTAGGCAGGTGGTCATAATGTTTTGGCTCATCGGTATATGAAGCTGTTCAGTGTTGAGGGTGATGCATTACGAATTACGTATTTAGATTACTTTAAGTTATCACATTACAACTGAATCTTTCAGGTTCAGAAAGTCCTTCTGGTTTCTGGAGATATGAGTTTTCTTAATGCCCAACACACTTAACGTTACTGATCAACTGACTTTGAAAATCTCTGCCTTGATCTGAATGAATTCTGTTAGGCAGCCCATAATGGACAAATTACTTTTCACACAAAGTCCACGCCACCATCAGTGCCTTCTGGTCCCTGGTGGGAAAAGCTTGGTCCGTAACCTCTAGCACATTGCACACATTACAGCTATCAGGCTCAATAGTAAGAAAGTCAATACATACTAGGTCAATAGGACTGGGTTAGGGTTAGGGAGTAGTCTTTTGGGGCAATGTTTTCCTTTCAATACAACGCTCACAGGTTTTACAACAACTTAATCTCAGCTTTCATCCCAGGCCAAAATGATCCATCTTTGACAAGGGCATACGTCTAATCAAACCCGAAATGTCCACTGTGGTCATGGAGTGATGTCAGCACCAAACTATAAATTACAGTTGGAAGTTGTCGTCTTTCTTGTTTGTTGGAAGTAACCACTCTAAACAACAAAGCCTGACCAGCTACTAAATTTACCCACTGTCTTTTCAAGAACTTTCGGTCAGGATGGTCAAAATGAACACAACTGGGAGTTGTTTTTGACTAATGGCTAGTAGCACTCTACTCAGACAAGTATCATTTTCCTGAGCCTCCATCTCAGAGTCAGAATTCTTTAGCTCACTCAGAGTAATAGAAACAACACTGCCAAGAACTCTTGAAACCTCAGCACGAGGGGGATTGGGGCCAGGCAGTGCATCAAAACTCCTCAAATTGTGGGTGTGTGAACACAGACTGACACATAGAACGAACTCCAGGTGCTGGAATCTCCTGCCAATCGTCATGAAGTGTAACATCGAAATGGGAACCTCTAGATTAAGAATCTCCATCCACGTTTTTTTTTCAACCTTGTCTATACTTAGGACTAAAAGTGTAGGTAGACAGCGCAGACAACCATCTGTGTCCTGTAGCATCTAGTTTTGCAGATACCAAGATATAGGTCAAGAGATTGTTGTCGGTTCTCAATTAAAATGTAACACTGTAGAGGTAGTCATGCAATTTATCAATTTACACAATTAATCAATTACAGCCCATTTAAGAGCCAAGAACTCCAGCTTGTGAGCTGGATAATTCTTCTCAGATGGTTTAACACAGACATAATAAAATACATAGACGCCCCATTGGCATTTGGATCGTACATCAACGGCACCGCCATATTGTGGAGGGCAACGTTCCCATAACGGTCATAACTGGAATTGAGAAAAATGCCTGTTCTATGTGCTGCTTGGGGCTGTACAAATCGCTGCACAATTGAATACAGGTCTTGGAGAATAACCTTGCACAGGTAAAGCTGAACATTTGTTTCTGGTTGTATTTGGTCATTATATAATTATGTTGATAATAGTTGGCCACCAGAGTCAGTCAGAAAATAGCTTGTGATGTCCCTACTTTAGCTATGAAAGTTGAGTTTACATGATTTATATTATAGTTTTAGCGCATATTATCTTAAATTTAAATATGCATCTTTATTTTCTTAAAACCGACTTTTAAGACAAGCACTCGTTTCAGTTAGGTGACTGACATTTTGTGAATTACTGTAACGTTAGTTGTTTGGCTTGCTTACTTTTCTCACACATTGAAGGTTTCCCAGAGACAAGAGTTCTCTGTGTTATGCAGTGAGCACTTCAAGCCGGAGTACTTTGACAGGACAGGACAGGTCTGTCAAGATTAGGGAAGGATCTAAACCATCGGTATTAGTATTATACATGCACTATATGGCATTATCAATATATTATTGTGATATTATTTAATTGAACTTGTACTATTAACTACCATTTTATTTGCTATCTACTATTTATTGACAATATTATACACTTTATTATTGATATATTGATATATTATTATATTAAATACAATATAAACTACTTCCTATATATATATATATATATATATATATATATATATATATATATATATATATATATGTGTAAACACTACCGGTCAATAGTTTTAGAACGCCTCCATTTTTGTGGTTTTTATTGAAATTTACGCAGTTTAATGTATCAATGTATTCTGAAATTAAAGCATAGAACAAATAAACAATTGGAGATAAAAAATAAATCATGGAATTGTTTTGTTTAACAGAATTTAATCTAAATTTTTGACTCAAAGTAGCCACCTTTTGCAGATATAACAGCCAAACACACTCGTGGCATTCTTTCTACAATGGAAATCAAATATTGTTCGGAAAGTTCTTCCCAACACTGTTGCAGAAATTCCCACAAATGTGTTGCACTTGTAGGTTGCTTTGCTTTCACCCTTCTGTCCGGATCATCCCAAACCAGCTCGATGGGGTTCAAGTCTGGAGACTGTGCTGGCCATTCCATGATTTGAAGCCTAGGGTCTTGTTCTTTTCTTCTAAGGTAGTTCTGACATAACCTGGAGGTACGTTTTGGGTGATTATCTTGCTGTAGGATGAACCCCTGACCAACTAGGCATATACCAGAGGGTATTGCATGGCGCTGCAAAATGCTGTGGTAGCAGTTTTGGTTGAGGGTGCCACTCACTCTGTGCAAGTCGCCGACTCTGGATCCAGCAAAAGTCACACACCGAGGAACCATCCTTTCGCCTACTCGACGGCGTATAAAAACCCTGCGTGATGAACCGAAGATTTCAAATTTCGATTCATCAGTCCATAACACCTTCTTCCAGTCTTCAGTAGTCCACTGGCGGTGCTTCATGGCCCAGGCAAGCCTCTTTTTCTTATTTTGCCATCTTAGCAATGGCTTTCTTACTGCCACTCAACCTGTCAAACCTGCAGCTCTAAGTCTTCTCTTCACAGTTGAAACTGAGACTTGCTTACTTTGACCACTGTTAAGCTGTACTTGAAGCTGTTGTCCTGTGAGCCGTCTATCACATAAGCTGTTGACTCTCAGAAACTTGTCTTCTGATTCTGTTGTGGCTTTGGGTCTGCCAGACCTCTTCCTGTCAGAGTTTCCTCCAGTTTCCAAATGCCTTTTGATGGTATAGGAAACTGTACTCACTGACACCTTGGCTTTCTTTGCAATTTCTCTAAGGGAAAGACCTACACTTTTAAGGGTTATAATGGTCTGTCTGTCTTCCTTTGTTAATTGCCTTTTTCTCGCCATTATGAGAGCAATATACTACTTCCTGCGGTACAATACTGTCCAAATAATGCTTAAGAGGTTGTAGTAACACAGTCTGTTCAAACACTGCTTTTATACAGACAGAGGGTTTGTAAGTAATCAACAAAAGTTGGGATACCTGTAGGAAATGTTAGCATCAACTTCCAAGGCTTAATTTACTTCCATTGCTGCAGAACAGCTGTAAGTTGTTAACCCATTACTTGTTCCCTGAAAAAGGCCTTTTTGTATAACTCTGAAATGTACATTATTTTTCAGTTTCTAGTAACCTAAACGTTTTTTTTTTTAACCTCTGGCAGTTTACCGCTTACCTTTGTGACATTTCAGGTTATTCACTGGACTTGAACTGCTTAAATTTCAATAAAAACTAGAAAAATTGGGGTGTTCTAAAACTTTTGTCCAGTAATGTATGTTTATATATACCATATGTATATCTTGCCCTCAGCAATATGGCAGACGCGTTGACGTTTTGCAGCAATGTTCCAAAGCGGCCACATGGACATATATGTATTTTATTATGTCTATGTAGTTTAAAGCTATGACTGATAAATGTGTCAGGACGCAATCCTTCAGCATACTGCTGATACAGAACACCACCAGGTCCATCCAGACTAGCATCCACATGAAACACACATGATAGTTTGGGATCCGCAAAAGCCAATACAGGAGCTTGTGTCAGGTGGAGTTTCAGTCCTTGGAATGCTCTCTCACAACTATCATCCCACCTTGACTCAAAAGGATAATTTGGCTTGAAATATTCAGTAGCTGATGTTTTTGCTGGTTTCTCCTTCTGTTGTGGTAGATTGCCTTTGAGCAGCTGATTCAAAGGATGGCTTAAGCTTGAATAACCCGTTACAAAGCGTCGGTAATAGCCACCTTTGACGGATCATTTGCAATTCCTTGTTGTGAAATAACGTGACCCACATGGGTAACAGAAATTCTTCAGAACTGACATTTGTCAAGGGATAGCTTTAAACACTCATCGCTCAACCCTTTGAGAACCTTGAGCAACCTTTCTTCAGGTTCTTCAATGGTCTTGCCAAAGATTATCAGGTCATCAAGATACATCAACACTTCAAGTAAATTCATGTCACCAACTGTTCTTTCCATGACCCTTTGAAAGGTAGCTGGTGCTCCAGAAATCTCTTGAGGTATCCTTTCAAATTCAAAAAATCCTAACGTACAAATGAACGCCGTTTGTCATCTTTGCTCATAAGAATTTGGTAATAATTGCCTCTCAAGTGAAGCACGGAAAACCATTTGCTACCTTACAAACAGTGTAATGCATCCTCAATGGACTGTGTACTGATCAGGTATCGTTCAACAGTTCAGGGTACGATAATCTATACACATCCTCACACTTCCAGATTTTTTCCATACCATTACAATTGCTGATGCATACAGGCTTTTGGACTCTGAGATTATGCCGCAGGATGAACCGTCAAGACACAAATTTTCCCCAGCCTTTTCCTTGCAAGCATTGAACAAATATCTGATTAAGGAAGTATTTGTCCCAACCAGGATTGCTATGAGTTGGTTTGGCTTTGGATCAGGACAAACTAAAGCAAGAGTATCAACTGTTTGAGGTACTCCAACAACACCTTCTGTAAATTCAAGATGAATGGGAAAGTAACCATCGTAAGGGTACATATGAGAGCTTAAACCCCAAATTGCCAAGTTTTCTACAGGCTTCAAAAGGTAAATGTGCCAAGTAGGTATTGTAGAAATTTCTGTTCAAGATAGTAACCTCTGACCCACTATCCAATAATGCTTTGACATAGACCCCTTCTATTTGCACAGGTAAATGTGCCAAGTAGGTATTGTAGAAATTTCTGTTCAAGATAGTAACCTCTGACCCACTATCCAATAATGCTTTGACATAGACCCCTTCTATTTGCACAGGAACTTCAGCTGTTGGACCTACTAAACCAGAAGGAAGAACAGAAGAACATTGACCTTCAGAAAGAAAAGAGCTGGAACACATTTCAAGTGGAGCCCGGTGCCGTTCCTTCACAGAACCCCTCGAGTTTCCAGCCGTGCGACTTTGCTTCGTGAGCTTCTGGGTTAACCTTTGTCAGATTTTCCTTCACCTGTGCATTCTCATCTGGTATGTCCATCATCTCCACATTTGTGGCAGAAAATATCTGGCTTAACTAGCATAACAAGGTCTATCTCAGAAACAGCATCTCTAACCTTTGCATCAGAAACAACCACAGGAGCAGTTTTCTGCAAAGGAGATTCTGGAATGGGATCTGCAGTGATAATTTTCAGCAGTTTACTAACTTGAGTTGACAATTCTTTCACTTCACGGTTCAAAACATCTACCTCCTTCTCTGAGGCCCATCTCTGGCACTAATCCAGTTCTCTTCCTCCCTTACTTCTCTAACCAGTTCAGAAACATTTTGAGGATCACACAAACTGTGTCACTCTTAGCCTCATTGCTTCTTAGTCGGTAGTAAGAGCATCTTTAATGATCTGCTCCATCTGTTTTCTGTTCAAGTCATCTGCCCTAACACCTCCTTTAAGAAAGATACGATGAATAATCTTATCAAATCTGTACAAAAAAATAGAGTTTCTCACCTGGCTCTTGGTAAGTACTAACAAACTACACCATAAGATCTGACTCACTCTCTGTTCTACCATATGTGGTATCAAGAGCCCTGAGACAGTCAGCAGCAGTTGAAGCAGGACTGCTCACCTTCAAAAATCTGACTATGTCAGCAGCAGGCCCTTTCAAACTTTCCACAATGCGCTGTCTCTTGACAGGCTCAGCACACTGCCACTCACCAATCATCTGAGCTGCCTCCTCCACCCAGGAATCATAATCCTCTTCCCCAGGTGTACCAGGTTGCACCCCTGAGAACACTCTCAGTTTCCTGTAAGTTAGAGTATCACTAGACCCCTGTATACACTTATCAACTAGACGGTCAATGGCATTCACCAACTGCAAATTTACATTAACATTAGGTGGCTGTTCTGGTGCAAGAAGAGCTCTCACGTCACTCAATGGCTTCACAACAATCAACTTCTTCTTAAAAGTAGCTTATCCCGCATCCAGATCCACAGTTTCAGGGATATGCACAGCCCAATGCTCCACTACCCCAGGAATGCCTACTTCAAGAGGTACAGTGCTAGGGTCAATCTCACCACTGGTTTCAATCAACACAAACAAGCTTGTTCCTGTTTTATCTCCCCACAGTCCACGTATTCTGGTACGTCGGAAAGCTTTCACTGTGTTTAACACTTCCAAAATGGTCTTGTCCTCCACATCTAAAAGGAACACCAGTAAGTATGTTACAGTTAGCAGGACGAATCTGGGCCTGACAACTCCACCCAGGTACTTTAGAGAAATCCATGACACACGATTTTCACAAACACTGCGACAAGTCAAAGAAAATTAAACTAGTCAACCACATAGGGAAATTTATCCCAGCAATGCCTCCAAAATGTAACCCTTCTTTTGATACTACTTGATGTTAGTTGGCGCACAGGAACCTGGTTTCCCAGCTTTTAGATGGAGAAATACGCTGAATTTTCATGTATGGTTACTATTAGTGCAGTAAACCCCCAAAGTAAAAATAACCTCAGGAAATATATATCTGACAACAATTATATATTTGCAAGACTAAAATAAGGAATAATAATAATAATAATGAAAACCTTTTTGTAATTGTGTATAAAATATGACAAAGATTTGCCCAAATGAAATTACTGTCTGGCTTTTATAGTAACACAAATCAAATAAACATTTACAGTGAGTACAGAACCTACTTCAACTGGTTTACTATTCAGCTACTATTCTTTTTAACTTTTAAAAATGAACAGCTGAAAATATCCCTGACTTTGAATTCACCACAAATCAGGAAATTTAAGTCAAAAGTCAAAGCCAAAGTCAGTTTTATTGTCAGTTCTACCATATATACAGCACGTACATACAGAGAATTGAAATTCCGTTACTCTCAGACCCTTGTTACATACAGGTAACATAACAATCACAACAACAGTACAATAACAACATAAAACATAACAATATCAACGACAACACAACAAGAAATAAATAAGTAAAGTGACATGTAGATAAAGTGGCAAGGTAATAGTGCAAATCAGTTGAATAAACAGTGCAATTATAAGAGCTTATAGTCTGCGTGTATGAGTCCAATGCTCAGAGAGACAACAAATATGAGGTAGATGAGTAAGGTGGTCACCATGGAAAAATAAAATACAAATATAAACAATGAAACATCTGAATGAGTTTGTTACACAATATTGTAACTTTACTTTTAAAAGCAACCTTTCCCAACACTGTTCCTAAACAGTACAACCTAAGAGTTTAGGTTGTGTGCAACTCATTTTACAGAGGACAGCTTCCTGAACCTGGGAGAGTAAAACGCTGACTATACACATTTCCGACACACCTTTGATGTGTTTGGCTAATCACAATGCACAGGGTCAGCTGGCCAATCAGATAATCCTGGGCTTTTCGGAAGGAGGGCCTTTGTAGAAATGAGAATTCAGAGAGTGCATGTTACCCTATTCTAGTACACCCAATAAACCAAATAATGACCTTTTAAAATCGCACCATGCGGCCTCTTCAATGTTCCTAAAAGAAGTCTCTTATGCTTGCCAAGCTACCTGTATATGACCAAAAATACAGTAAAAACAGTGATATTGGGAATTATTACAGTTTAAAATAATGTGTCACATGATCCTTCAAAAATCATTCTAATATGAAGCTTTATTAGTCGCAAAAGAATTAGAAATTGGTAGTTGCCACAGTATTGGTGTTTATTAGTGTAAAGTAAAATGCTGTGTCCTAAAGTAAAAGTGGAGCAATCTGTCCATAGTGTTCTTTGGTTATACTGAAACTTGCAATAATTTCTTAAATGAAAGTCATGACCCACTTTGTCTCAATTTGGTCATTTACACTTCAATCAATTCTGCCGTACAAACCTCATGAATTTGAGAGTGACTTAGCAAACAGAGAATGCGTGATGTACATAATTACATGAGCAACATGGGACAATATCACACTGGGTTTCTGACCACATGAGTAATTGTGCATTATATGTGTGCGTCACAGCAATTAGTGCTTCTCTGTTGCAAATCAAGACCTGAGGAACAGATGTGAATGGTGTCTTTGTGAAATTTAATTTCTTTTCTGTCACTAACGTCTGTAATTGAATACAATGCTAAGAATGTTAGCTGTGCAGATCAGACAGCTGTGTAATTCAAGCCACCTGGGCTCCCAGAACAGAGAAAGTGAGGGATATTGTTGTTGCACTTGACCTTCTATGGCTTTTTGAAGGGGCCTTTGGGTTATGATTCTTGGAATAGTAGTTAAAGATCAGTATACAGATACATGTCAGTTTTCCAATCATCTACAAACTGAGGGATGGACTTACGGAACATGTATTAGTGCCTCTTGACACCTTTCAAATTGTATTGAACTGATTCAACTGAGTAAAATCTCAAATGAATGTGTTAACAATAATAATAAAAAAAAGAATAAATTTAATAACGGATAATGTAAACAGAAATATCTCGCTGAATGAGACAATAATCGTTTTACATGTCAGGTTGGAGGACTCTGGGGAAATGCTTTTTAGACTAAAGCTATTGGCTTAATATAGACGGCCATTAGGCTTTTTCAGGGGATTTCCAGTGCTTGGCCAGTCTCTCCAGCTAATGGACGTTCAGGAAAACTGCAGTCTAAAGGTTAATAAGGGAAGGTCCATTTCTGTTTACCAATCTTATGTCCTTTGGGACTCCTGACACACACACACACACACACACACACTCATACACAATAATCTAAAAAAGTTTCTTTGTTTATCACCTTCCTTTACTTTTTTTCTTACTTCTCGCTTAAAGGATTAGTCCACTTTAAAATGAAAATTACTCCATGATTGATTCACCCTCATGCCATTCTAGTATATATCTTCTTTCAGACGAATACAATCTGAGTTATATTAATAATCACCCTGATGTTCCCAAGCTTTATAATGGCAAACTGCCTGTTTGAAACTCAAATAAGTGCATCAATCCATCATAAAAAATACTCCACACGGCTCCGGAGGGTTAATTAACCCGCTTTTTTTTTTCTGATGCTAAGCGATACGTTTGTGTGAGAAAAATATTAATGTTTAACATGTTAAATAAAACATATTTAGTAAAAAAGGCGGTCCGGTGGTATAACATACTTTATAATAAAAATTTTTACTTTATAACAAAAAAAACACACCCTTTGGGTTGAGTTTCAAACAGGTGGTTTCCATGCACTGCTATCATAGGAGTATCGGGGTGATAAAATTTGCATTTTAAAGTGAACTAATCTTTTAAAGAAAATCAATACTGACTAAAAACAGACAAATGAAGCTTATTCGCTATTACTTGAGACATGAAAAAAAATACCTGCCATTAGTATTAGTATTTGTATCGTGTAGCTTGTTTTGTCCCATGTCTCAAGAAACAATTAGCAAAGTGTGAAAACATAAACGTGGCGTGATTCCTAAGATAAATCCTTCAAAAATGTTTTGGTGTCTATTCACTGCGGCCAAAAGTCATAAATATTTGTGTCCTTCACGCATTTTCATGTAAATAAATCACCTCACACCCCCCTGTAAAAAATCCTAATATCTAAAGATTAATTTTTAGGGCAGTCATCCTTAAGAAAATGCAGCCTTGCTGGTACAAACCATGAAGGTCATCAGTAGTTCATTATGTACTTATCTTAAAGTTGTAAAACACTTTAAGAGCCAAGAAATAAGCATGCCCAACATGATTACTGTTGTGGCTTCCCCTCATAAGACTCTGATAAAAGCAAGCAAGTGAGAGAATACTGTGAATTAGTTTGTCGCTTTGACCAGCCCAGAACGTCAAGTCTTGGCTGGGTTTTGAAAAAGCATTTTTCCTGCCAATTAGCCTCTATGCTCTGTGCTCCTGGCATCTCTCAAATCCTGCACAACCTGTTGATATATCTCTGGCAATTTGTCACAATCTGCCACTGCAGTGATATACAGAAAGTCCCTTGTGTGGCCTCCCAGATTGCCCCGCTGCAAAAACTCAGGTCCGTGGGAACAACAAATGGGAAGGAACGCAACAGCACTTCCCACAGGCAAAAGACAGCTGTAATCCTGTAACCCTTCCCTAGATGTGTGGCATACACATACAAACACAGAGAAAGACACATGGGGGGGACAGTCACTCCCAAACACTTGGGATCAGGCGTTGAAAAATCGGGTATATAATGGGTATAAATGGAAAAAAAGAAAAATGAACAGTATGTGCGTGCCCAAAGGATGCAGATATTTTCAGCAAAATTCATCGTTAAATGCACAAACACATACAATGCATTCACACAAACACACGTGACTGTCTTCCCACTCGATTTTTGATAGCACGGGAGAATTTATGGTACTTCCGTTGCTGTGTCCTAGATTGGCTCCGCACATTCATCACCCGAGCCCTCAGAAGGAAAAGCTGTGGCCACCGGCTGTCATTCAGCTCCACTCCCACAGCGCCACAGTAGCACTGATAAAACAAACAGCGCTGGACTAGCAAAACCCACTCGTTAGACCCCTCTCTTCTCCCTTTCTCCCTCTCTGTTCTCTAAGGGGGTGTAATCCTGAGGACTGGGTTACGGGCTTAAGGAGAAGGGTTGAGCGTTGTATGAGCTCACTAGCCTCAGAGGAGCAGATCTAAGGCCAAAAGTGTAGAGAGGAAGTTGCTGGAACATTAATCTCATTAATTCAAGCACAGTCATCGCTTTTCCTCTGCTGACTGCCTGTTCTCTTATAACACATACAAGCTTATGTACCACCACATGCACATATAATGGCACTCAAGAACAAAAAGTTACCAAATATATGCCAGCCTCCACTGAATTACATTACATTTTTTCAGGGACCTACGTATAGTTTTGCCCTTCAACATAATTAGTACTCTACATAGAAAGACTCCTGATTTATTCACAGCTCATATCATTCCAAACCTGTATGACTTACTGGCAGTCTTTTCGGGATTTAGTGAATGTTAGGGCTTATCACACTTGAAACCGTTAACCCTGGGTCATTCTAAACCCCAGGTAAACGGAATCTTAGATTAACATGCTTCACTTTTCACAGTGCTTATAATTTACCCAGGGTTAACTATTGATCCTGGGTATTCATAAGCTGACGTTTGACATTGTACATTCCTAAACCCTCGGTTAACATGCTTATTTGCGGTGTCAATGTCGTTAATTGGATAATCATAGCACGCAACTTCTTTACATAGGCTAGTATTGCGCATCCTCATATTGCAGACTGTGCTATCGAGTTTGCTGAATGGACATTTCGGACAATAAAGGTAAGAATGAAACAGTCTCTTCTTCACTCAAATTGTTGCGTTTTCTGTCAGCATTTGACATTTTTCCTCTCAAACGCTGAATTTACTGTTTATGAACAATGTGCAGTGTCTCCATGGCTGTCCAAAGCAGGCAAAAATGATTAAGCGATTGCTTGTCGGATGCTAGCTGTAACATTATAACACTGCATCCTTTCACACTTTACAAGTTTGGCACCACAATGTGGGATTAAAATTGCAAAAGCGGTGCTACTGTAACCCTGCTGCGGAGCAGAGTTTCATAACCCAGGGTAAAAAGTAGTGCTAACCCCGCTTCTAAATTATAAGTGTGAAACGTTCCTTTACTTGGGGTTAAGCGCAGAAAAAATTCAAGCACAAATAATTATCTTTTAATTTATTTTTCACACATTACAACGAGTAAATATGTGAATTTATGATTATAAAAATGTTTTTTTTAACAACTATTTTTAAAACTGCCCCTCCCAGAAACGCATGGGACGCATGGGAGTCTGAAGTAACCTTGACAAACGGTATAGCATTTGAAAGCTTTCAGACTCTAGTTATTTAGGAAATGACAGAGCAATAGAAAAATAGTGATAGATTCTTCACGCTCTGACCCACGAACAGCAAAATCGTATCAAATTTCTGTATGCATATTTCACAACAGCATATTGAAACTTTGCATGCATGTTCATGGCCCTAAATGAGAAAATACAATGTTTCAAGAAAAACAGCATGGGTTGAATTGAATTTAAAATAGATTGAAAAAAGAAATGATATCTCATTTTTTACCATACATGGTTGACAAAATATTGTTCTGTATTGAAATATGTGGGAAAACTAAAGCTTTTATTATTATTATTATTATAATACACAAAATATATAATATTATAAGAGATATTCTAAATTGAATTATTAATTAAAAAATGATGATAAAGTCATGACTTAAAGCGATATATTTGAATGCATATCAGAGGAAACTATCTTCAGTGAATAACTCTCATTTCGTCACATAAAGCTATCAAATTAGTTCAGACATCTTGGAATACAGTGCGTGAATCATACGGAGCTCTTCCACGAAACTTTTATCATACTTTCTTGTCATTTTGGGGCCATTCACTTGTATTATATGGAAAATCACAGCCAGTACATGCTTCAACATTCCCCACTTTCTTTTTCACAAAAACAAAAGAAAGAAATTGAAACAGTTTTAGAATGACATGAGGGTAAGTAAACGACGACAGAACTTCCATTTTAGGGTGAACTATCCCTTTAAAACAGGTCAACTATAACCACCAGATGAAGCCATAAAAATAGTTCTACTCAGATGGCTTTTTCCCGTCCAAATCACAGATGGTACCTGAACTAAATGCATAATCACTTTCCTGACTCTGGCACAAAATAAGACCGCATCAGCCCTCCGAGTGCGCTCAGGTCATTCAGAGCTGCGGCTCCTGCACACGACCCGACTGATCAAAGAACACGGAGGAGCGCTGCTCTCGCCCGAGAGCTTCTGGTTAAGATTGCCAAGGTACAGAGCTGCCCTCATGCAACCCACTGTGAGTTAGTCACGCCTGGGAGAGGTGAAGAGAACCCCTCACTGTGAGCAAGGTATTGGTAATGAGGGGTGGAGAGAGAGGGGTACGGAGAGGGGAACAGCATCAAGAGCAAGAGTTAGAGAAAGGCAATTAAGTGAGTATCACAGACACTGAGAGCGAGTCCAAGGTGCTGAACCCTGGGTGGTAAAGATCAAGTGCTAGCAGGAAGTCATTTTGTGGTTGTAGTTGTATGACGAAGGGCAAGCGGAGCTGCGGTGGGAGCTCATTATCTGACGGTGTATGATGACTAGCTGGGAGGACAAAGTGAGCATGTGCTTTTGAATGCAGTTTTGAGTGAGAACACTTGTTAGACATCTGCAACTTCAGGGATCTGCACCAGTGCATTTGAAGCTTCTCAAATACCGCTAGTGAAGGACACAACATATTGCTGAATGTTTGTATTTGTGTACTTTTAGACTTTTAATAAGAAGGAGGAAATGAGAAATGATAATGTTTTATTAGGCAATAACAAGCCGTGTGGGTTTGTGTCTTTAGCTGAATAAAAACAATGTGTTGTGTTGGATTACTCTTAGGCTTGGGACACACTACAATTTTCATTTTAAAACTGTGGGAGACCACAGACATAAGGGCAGTTTCAAACGATTTTTAGCATTATAATCCTACGAATGCAAGATTCGGCTGAACCCCAAGACCACAGACCTGTCGATTTGTAGTAACATTTTCAGAGAGGCTCGCGAGATCAGACCTGATTTGAGAAGAAAAACAAATGGAGGACGATCAGCATCGTCAGCTGATTCTATGATGTTTTACAGGAAGAAAAACAAAGGAGAAAAAAGAACATGGGTGATCCTCTTTCTCAATACTCCACTTTCGTGGCATGTTTGTGGTGACCAAGTTTCAGCTATTGAAGCACTCAACACTCACTGGCTCTCATGTCAAGAGTCGTAAATATCAAACGTGATTTGGGATCGTGTGGGCTCCGACACGTTCGGAAGCGGTAAAATAAGTGTAATGACACAACACGTTTGAGTAGTTTTTGGGGCCACACCCCTCAGATGAGGATCAATATCATTTTTGATATCATCTCCATACTAACTCACAAAAGTCATCTGTTCCACTAAGTGATGATTTTATGGACCATGGAATGTCAAAACTATAAACATCCATCTTTTAAATGGCCAAATAAGAAGCAGATGTCTTTCTAAAACTGCTCTTTGTCTCTTACCAGGTAAATTCTCTGGTCTGCTCATCCATTTCACCCACTTTAGTTCGCTAATGGCATTTAGCTCATCAGAGACAGGGACAAGAGCCAAAATTCTTGAAAGCAGAAGACTCCTCATCCATAGATAAATAGCAATTGCGGCCCATTTGTGAATTTAACGTTGCTACGCCAATTGCAAGAAGCCTCTGCGAGATCTGCGCCACCTAGACACACACATTAAAACTTGTATCTCTCACACTGCAGAGCTGTAGCATGTCAAAGGGAGACAGTGTGCAGCTAGGTGACTCAGATTCTGAGGTGGGTGGTATGAGATCGGGGACGTGGGTGGATGAATAGACTGTCATCTCTGAAAAACATTCCTATGAGAATATAAGCCTCATAAGCAGCTCAAAACATCTCAGCTCATTCCATTGACATGTTTGTAACAGGTTTTCGCAAATTAAAGCTATTAGCTGCTTCGGAACAGCACAAATTACTACAGTTGAGGGGGCAGCAAAGGTAAAAATTCAAAGGCCTGTTTACTAAAAATTGTTGATGTGCTTGTAAAATCCCCGTACTTGATATGCGTTTGGATAATCACGGTAGAGCATTATGAGGTTAAGAACACCTGCACTTACAAGACGAATCTCATTCCATGCCTAACGCAAATCCACACGTCCTAAACGCACACACACACACACACACACACACACACGCTTGACACATCTCAGTTAAGTGCATTCAGATAACAGAAGTAGGAACTAGCCTTTTTCATAATAAATGGACCCCAATTTCAGCAGGAAAATAATGACTGACAGCTGGGGCGAAGATGCACCAAAATGTGCCCTACTGATGCATTTATTTCACTGTCATGTCACCAACTGAAATTCGCTCTGACAGACTGAAGTGACTAAGTAACATTGCGTGTGTGAGGGGATATATCAGGCTAATCTTTGAATGTGGTTATAATTGGATAATTTGGCTGTCCTGAAAATAAATGAGTGATTCACCATGTTCAGGAAGACTGTCTTTAGGCTATTCTGTGATTTTTTTTCTTTCTCTTCTTGATAAGGTCTTCGTATGAATCCATTTGACATTTCTTCTCTGACCTGGGTAAAGGCCAATGATAGTCTTGATGTAATGATAACTCATCAACACGTGCTCAACTCAAATTGATGGAGATGATGATGCATTTTATTTATATTGTGCTTTTCTCAAACCCAAAGCAAACTGAAAAAGAAAAGCATGTCCACCCATAAACTTGAAAGCAGGCTGCTGGCGAGCTCAGGAGTCAGAAGAGAGGAGAGAGTGAAATGGAGTGTAAGGTGCAACTAAATTACAAAGATATGCTGGAGCAGTCCCATGAAGAGCTTTATGTGTTAAAATTGAGACTTTAAAGTCCATACGTGCCTGTGCTGGAAGCCAATTCATGTCATGAGAAACCGGGGAAACCGTTGTGTATAGGTCAGTACATGTGCGGCAGAGTTTTGAATAGTCAAATCCCAAGATGTTTTTGGTCACAAGAGCATTTCTTAAAACGGGTATGCTGTCCAAGTGAACAGGGAACATTCGCTGAATTTTGTCTAACGTTCTGAAAAAGACTCTATAAATGTTAATAGATCGTTTGTTCAGAGGTCTTTAAAAGGGCTCTCAAAACATTAGCACAAAATGGGCCCCTCTTAATATAAAGGGTCTTTAACTACTATATATTAACATTAAAATTAATCATGCACACCTGTTTTTACATTGAACTTATTTTATTATAATTCCCAAGTCCTGAAAAGTGACGCCAAAACATTTCGATTACCCATGAGGTTGGTCCCAGGATAGTTCATTAATCCCACCCTCTCCATGTAATCTTATGGGACGTGAGACAAACTAAACAACCAAATTACACTTCAAATAAAGTTTTTTTCAAAGATGGTTTTTCAAAGATTCTGTTAGGTAGTTCTTAAACACGCTGATATAAGTTCAAGTGTTATTTATTTATTTATTTATTTATTTTAATAAGTTTGGTTTTAGTTAGTTATTTCATGTTTTAAAAACGGGAGTGTGACGTCATGATTGACAGCTGAGACTGACAGTTCGTCCGAGCAAAGTAGTCTCTGAAGCACCAACTGACTATTTTGGGGGGGATTTTAAAGAGGAGATTGAAGCTTTAACTTTAGTTTCAACATTTCCTTGGCTGTTTATTTCACACCAACATAATGAGTTGTTCTGCAGTAAGCTGTACTAACTGATTCTGCGGGAGTGTGGATACCGCGGCCCAACTTCATGCTCGCTACAGCGGGTCCCAAATCAGCGCAAGACGTCAGCGCCATATTGGAACGTTGGCGGCTTCACTTTTCTACAATGAAAGCGATCGAAAGAGTGTCATCCATCTTTTTTTCATTAACTATGATAATTACCTGCATGTAATTATATCGGCATTTATGGCTATAATTACACTTTCCTATTAGCTCACCCTTAAACATACCCATTCCACTAAACCTGTCCCTGACCTTACCCATATCCCACTTCAATAAAAGCACAAGTATTCTGCAATTCACCATCAACACAACACAATAAGTACAGTGTACTTATCTTTTGATGTAAGTAATGAAACCTAATATAAACATTTGCACTTACACTTGCTTCAGGATGTTCAGAGAACATGCAAAAGTAACGTTACCAATATGTTTGAGAATGATAAAATGGAATGTTTTTAAAACATTAAAACAAACAACAACAAAAAATTGACGTTTTTCATTTTCAAATTATATTTTAATAGCATCCTTATAACATACTGTTGTTAGCTGGGGAAAGATGCTAATTCAGTATAAAAGTTTACCAGTGCATAGTGTGCTAAAGATTAGTTTGTTGCACATCTGATGGTCCACTCCTTCAGGTCCCCTCTTAGTGATTTACTCTGTTCGTGAGAGACACAGCAAAATAACAAACAGACTGTCCAATGCCTTTGAGAGGTCATTATACACTACAAAGTGACTACAAGACACCATGTGTAGGAAAGTCCTGTATAACCACGTGTAAGAAATTACTGGTGGACATGCATCCAAGCTGCCGTTCCTTTGTGAATATATATCTCCGAGGCACTCTTGTGACCTTTTCAACTCACAAACATTTACATGGGAAAATGCCAGTCCTCTGAGCAACGATGAATGTGCTACCTCGCAGAGTCTTTACTGCTTCTTAAAAAAAAAATGTGAAAAAAAGAAAAACATTTTAGGTCGCCGGAAAAATGCCCACTCTGCTGTGAGAATATGTGCAAAAATAAACAGTGGAATGTTTTAGCCGGATCTGAATTCTGGACAGGCTTCCATGGCAACAGGTCAGACACACACACACACACACACACACACACACACAAATAAATAATGATAATTAAGCAGTAATCAATGTCAGACAGTAGATGACATAATTTGTAACCAAAATTATGTTCTTATAATCTTTTAAATTTGAGATAAACTGTAGCTATTTCTCTGCCGTTATCTCTGCCGGACTTTACAACATTAACAGCTCTCTATTTTATTTCTTTCTTTTCCTGTAATTTTATAAACTTCCAAATAATGAAAATGTGAGCGATCAAAATGTATATTTCTGTAACGGTTTTATTTTAAATAGTAATAATAAATGAATTAATTTAATTAATACAAACCTTTCCTAAATAATCTTAATTTTTTTTTTTTTCCTAGTTTTACACCTAAAGGAATTTTTGAAGCAAACGGGGGTGGAGCAACTCAGTTTGATTGACCAAAATTAATAAAAAATGATTTCAGCCATTTTAGACATATTATTTGCATTTAGAAAACATACTTTTCATTGTCATTTGAGTTTGGGCTAGCTAGTCCTTATCAAAGAATGTAAACGGCATAGAGTTTCCCAAAAAATACAATAATTGCGTGCAGCAATACAATTATAATTCCAAGTCAGCAACAGTCATAATGAAATAAACAACACAGAACTAGGTCCCAGATCATTCCGGTTTGAGCTTAACAATTTGCGAGATGTTTCAGCTCTGATTGCAATGTGAATCTAGAGGACGTTTTTTAAAGGACAGGACAGCACAAACTATATTAAACCTTACAACAAACCTCATAGAAATGGCTCAAGAATAGAAACTGTAACTTTCAAAGTTTACATAGAAATCTTAAAGGCATGGTAACAAAATAAAAAAGCCTAATTAATTTGATTAATGACGATTGTTTTGGTCCAAAAATTCTTTGGTAACATTATAAGTTAGGGGGAAAAAATAATGTATAATATGACTCCTTTCATTGATCTGAGAGTTGGATTATTCCACTCCACAGGAAGAAGATCTTACATATCGACAAGCGCACTGGCTACAGTAACAATTATCAGAAAGCACAGTGCAGCATTTAACAGCTGGTTGTTAATACAACTAAATTACCTAATTATTCAAGACATCATCTTCACAAAAACTAGGCCAAGAGTCTCTCTCGACTCTTGCATGGAGATAAAAACTGTATGAACAAGTTCAGCCCATCTGTACTCCTACCCTGCTCTTAAATGCTCCCCGCCTGGCCACACTCGGCTGAATCCTGGCGGTTATCAACACGTCTCTCAGGAGTTAAAAGGACGCCTGTGTTATTAGCAGAGAGCAAATTGAGATGTATGTATTATCTGCTGTGCCGCTATCTCTGGGGGACCAGGGGTCTCAAAGAGGTGCGTGTCAAATCCCACCAGGCACACAATGAAAAGTCTGTCCCAAGCCTGCAGGGAACAGGGAGAGGGAGAGTCATTGGTGTCATCTCGGTATACGCCCCAGACACTGAATCAGAGGGGTCCTGTCAAACCCCACCTGGAAGGAGCTTCTAGGAAGTGGCAGGGAAGAAACATGCTCTCTGCCACATGTGCACGTGGGACTGGGCTCCTAAGGAGCGCTTGTACAGTAATCATCATCATTGCTGTCTTGAAAATGTGTAATCAGCTATTCATGCCGGCTACAGTGGCTTTACAGTGTCTGTCTGACTTTGCTTGTGCTGAACGGCTAAGAATCTCGCAGGGAGTAGCTGAATGTTTGTAGCCCGAGAGAAAAGGAAATCAAGGTGGATTGGGACTTTCTTTTTAATGATGATCACTCACGAAATAAGGTATTGTGGCAATACTATGGTAGAATAATGGAATCGAATTGTCATGGAACTTCAATCATCAACAAAGAACAGCATGGCATTTTTTTAATCTCTTAAGTGCAATAGGGATGCGAATCATAAGGAATTTAAAAACTGCAGTTCTGATTCCATTAACAGTTTTAGTGAATTTAAGGAAGAACTCATTTGAAAACGATGGGGATCATTGCAATAATTAATGTCACACAGTAAAAGTGGTGACATATTGCATTAACTACTTTTATAAAATACCATTGACAAAACTCAAATATGCATTTTTAACTACACACTGTCACATGAACAACCAGTCAGTAAATAGACTGATTTAGGTCTCACAAGTCTTAAAAACATTTTGCAATGAGGAAAATGTTTTATGTAAATCATAAAACACAGAATCCAGAAGAAAATAAAACAGAATTCTGTGGAGAAAAAAAAAAAAGCCATTGAAACAGAATATAGAAGGGAAAAACAAAACAAAACATGGAACTGGGGGGAGAGGGCAAATCTTTGTTTAAGGATGCAGTTCGGTTAAGTAAGCCATTTGAATCTGTTTGAACAATTTGTCAGTTAATAAGTGTTCGTAATTTACTACAAAGAATGAACTCATGATAGTAATTTAGTCGAGAATCAGACCTCAGGTAATACTGAATCAGGTAACACTGTACATTTTGTCCATACAAAGAAGAATACCAGTCCAAGAAGAATTAACAAACAAACCGAAAGAAAATTATTGGATGGTGGGAAAAAAAAAACAAAAAAAAAACCTTGTTTTGAACCCTTGTGATATCCCTGCTTAAAAGTGTTTGTATTGTATCCTAAACTTGATTAATCTGTAGAGCATGCCATGAGCAACATCAAGGTCATGGGTTTGATTCCCAGGGAATGATGTAACTAAAATGCAAAGTTTGAATGCAATCTAAGTAGCTTTGGATAAGTGTCTACCGAATGCGCAAATGCAAATGTAGGATTCCCAACATTACCATTCCCATCTGTCCCTAAACTACACTAAGGAAAAAATGATGGCATTCTCCTTCCAAGGGGTATAACCCACTTAGCACCACACCATGCATCAAAACAGAAGCAACATCTTAATCCTACAAATCCACCATTCATTTAGAAATCATAGCACTGAAACACTGCCCTATGTCAGGTCCAGTGGGACACTGCAACAGATGGACTTGGTGCACAGGTATGCATATGCGCAGAGCTGAAAAATCCCAAGAGATAACTGTAACTGTTAGTTTAGCGTCCCCAATGAATGATGAAGCATCTTTCAGAGATCCGAGGGAAAGTGCAACATGATTTGGAAACACTGTTACAATGGATGTTGCAAAGAATCATAACCAGGGTTTAATTTGTGCCAGAACAATTGGATTTGTATCCGGCACATATGGAATTTGCTTTGCCACCTCTTAAACCTCTAATATCTATTTATGCTTGCATATACACTACCGTTCAAAAGTTTAAGGTCAGTAAGATTTTGCATTTATTTCATCTAAAAGTAATTTTAAAAAAAATACATTGTGAAATTGAATAAAATTACTTTTTTTCTATTTACATACACTTTTAAATTGAATTTATTCATGCAATGGCACAGCTGTATCTTCAGCCAGCATTACAGCTATATTTATTATTCAGTCTCACATGATCCTTCAGAAATCATTCGAATGCTGATTTGATAAGCATACGGTAAGTGAAGTTTATGCACCTTACCATGGCATAACATACGAACAAAAGCTTTTTAAACAACAGAGAAGATAATAGCCCTTTCTTGGAAAAGAATCGCACCTGTTACACCCAATCTACACAGCAAGTGAGAGTCAAAAATCTACAAAACTATCACTCCCACCATAATCAATAAACCTGTCTACACCAAGCGCCCACCTACACCATGTGCAGTGTAGACAATTTTGTAGATTCCAAAGAGAGTGAGATAATTGTTGATTTGTGTCGATTAGGTGTTAAATGTACTCTTTTGCATTTACGCCTGTTTTACATTTGTGTCATTTCATGTCAGACTATAGTATGACAATTCTACAGTATAACGTAAGAAATGGCAAGTTCCTGCAACAGCTGCTGTGAGTCTGTGTCGGTATGACAGATTTTGGCACCTTAGCAGGAAATCGATGTATCCCTCGCTAAGGCAGATGGTCAGGAATCTCTTGTTCTAGCCGTGCTGAAAAGCACACGCAGCAGCTATAGAGATATCTGGCTTCAAGATGGGCTCTCTGACCTTCCGGTGGCATGCCGCCCACAGCCTGACACTCCCACTCAATGTGACTGGTAGATCTTGGCTGAAGCAAACGCAGAGATAATTGTGCCTTGTGTCCATGTGAGAGAAAGATGTTTTTAAGGACCCTGTCTCTCGCTATTTCAAACGTGGCTGACAGAACAAGAGTAATATTCTGGCACATTCTGAGGACCTCTTTCTTTTTCTATGTTTGCAAGAGTTGACAAAGGCTGCACCTTGCGATTCGTAGGGTCATGCACTTGTTTTAGTTCTCAGGGGTATGATTAAGTTTATTTTCAATAGTTAACTGTCAACAGAACCCCATTAGCTGAATAAAAATGACTTTACTTCATTTTTTATTTACTGCATCCTTAAAATGACACAAGCTGAGATCATATTTTTGAACAGAAGCCCACCCACCAGTTATACATTGTGTTACCTGAGTTTTGTGAGCCCTAAAAGTCTTTGTGCAGAGGACAACAGTAGCATGTGCTCGCAGGTCATCGGTCAGGGTGAACTCTGTCATTGCTGAGGGAGACACAAATAAGAGCAGACCATTACGCCCACCCCAGGGTGCCCAATGTCTCTGAGTCAGGACTCAATCTCTTGCCCTGCCCTTGGATCCTCTTTCACACCCATGTCTGTCATGACAAACACATCACAATTAAGTTGTAATTATCTTACACTAGAGGATAAAACCTTGGCTGGCCTTCCCGAATCACCAACAGAGTAGCTGGACCAGACTTGAGTTCAAAAACACTGTCTTACGGAGTTACTTTCAAGATGCTTCACCTTTTTTGGAGCTATTCAGGCCATAAACAGATGCAAAATACATCAAAATCTAGGAAAAAAAAAAAAAAATATATATATATATATATATATATATATACATACAATATTCAACAATCAATTCTCATATGGTAGACACATGATCATGCAGAGACTAGGAGTTTTATTTGAATCTGTCTATCAATATTTTGAAGTGATTGTGCTCGACCTAAAGCGGAGCTCTAGCCCAGAGGCAAAGGATAAATTAATTTTTGTTGCACTATACAGTCCTTAAAGCATGCAGAATTGTTCATCTCCATAAAATGCGTATACACCCAGCACATCCTCCTACTCACGAGCAGTTGGTAAATCCTCGTAGGCTTTGAGAGAATGAAGACCTTTCTCTTCGGGTTGGAGATGGAGTTTTATTGTGACTGACAAGACAGTGTTTGAATGTGAGGGTCTCCTTGGTAACTGCATGCTTCCTTTCAAAGCCTCGCTGCAAATATTTAATCACTTCAATCACCCAAATTAGCATGACAATTAAATCAACAACATAAACATTTCTTTCCCCTCCTTTACATGGCTGATTTGATCCTCAGGAAAAAGGGAGGGGTGGGATACATTGCCGGTAGAGTAGGAAACAACAGTGGCCATCTGCCAAAAGAAGGAAGATCTCTCCAACTTGAAGGAGCTTAAGTCAGCTAAATGCTCCCGAGAAAATAAGCCTATTCTTCAACTGCTTTTGATGTGTGTGTGTTTTAATTTAAAAAAAATAAAATAAAATAAAAAGGTGTGTGGTGGTGGATTATATTTTGCTTCCTTCAATAACACACAATCTTTAATCTATATTCAAAAGGCTCAGAAAAGACAACTGTCAGCAGAAATGCCAACACAATACGTAGACAATATCCCAAACATCTAGTCACAGTGCTTAAGTTTTTGTTTTGCAATCAGGATGCAGACTACGGCCAAGCTCCGGCTGTGCTGATATTCAAACACAGCTACAGGTACTGCTTTTCTACAAAAGTTCAATGTGTTAATATTGAACAACTTACATTTAAGGCACATTGCCAAATCTAAACAAAGCCAGAGCAGAATAGACTTGTGTGCGTTTCCAAGTGGTGCTTTGTTCAATGATTCAATGACTCACTCATAAAGAATGATTCAATGACTCACTGATAAAGAGTAACTTGTTTCATTCCTGAATAAATCAGATTTCTTGAACGAATTGATTGAACAAATCCATTAAATTGACTAATTTATAAAGGTCATGTAAGAAAGAGTCACCAAAAAATCCCTACTACAAATGCACAGACTGACAAAAACAGACAACAGTGGCACAAACAAAGAAAAAATATAAGTATACTGTATATTATTACTATTGGAACGTCGCTTGGCCAATTAAATTCAAGGACTGGAAATACGGAATAGCACGACTGAATTAACCTAATATGCTATTACACCAATGAAGGTCATTTCTAAGGTTCAGCTCAGGTAAAAAATACTTGCACAATTTCAGTTGTTACAATGCATTATAGACATACAAGCCACAAAAGGCTGTGGGACATTGTCATGCATTCACCAAATATAATGTCTCCCTGACCACCCTATTCAGACAAGTGACCTATCATTTTATCTCTTGTCTCTTAGCCCATGGTGAAAAAGCCTACACTTGATGACCATATGAATAAATGGCACATTTACTAATGTCCACCACTGAGACAGAGAGTGCAATCAGGCATAATTGTGCTATAAGGCCTGAGCTCTCAGGAAACACATCAGTCAAAATGCACAGCCTCAGCTGCTCTTATGTGGTTGAGTGTTTGACCGGTGCTGCCTGGTGGAGCACAGAAATCAAGAAGTGGTTGACATTACAGCAGAAAGCAAAGTTATATATGACCTTCAAATATCACAGACATTACAGTTTGTGAAATACCAAGCTATTTCTTTTTGTGTAAGCTTCTGTTGCAGAGATCTGTAAGCTAAATCTGGATGGATGGATGGATAGATAGATAGATAGATAGATGGATGGATGGAAAATTATCCAGCAATGAACTCACATCTCGTCAAACGGTTGAGCAGTGCACAGTGTCAGACAGTGTCAGTACAAGTCAGCCAGGAACCTGTGAAGATTCTAATTAAACATTCCCTCAGGTCACATTTCAATATATAGCTTCGTGACAGTACTGAAGACAACTGCGCAAAAACGCACGCGCACACACGTTTGCTTAACTATCTTAATGGGGGCATTTTATTATATACAACTAACTATATGATTTTAGAATTTAACATACATTGACAAATGAGTCCATTCAAATAGAGGTTTGATCATATTTAGTTAATCTCTCGCTAATTATAAAATTATTATTTAAAAAAAAGTTCCAATCAATATTAATACTATGAGAGTGAGAGGCATCTGGTGTGAGTACAGAAGTATAGAACTAATATATCTGTGAGATACATGTTGTGGCAGATGTCCACCCCAGAACGTGTTGTAAATGAGCCATGAATGAACAGGGGAGATGGGAGGATGTGGATGTGCCATCTCTTAGACAGCTAGGTCTACTCGGTCTCCAGCAACATCTGGTAACCCATCATGCTCCACTCTCTGCCTTCAGCACAGCAAGAGCACTTTCCAGTCAACTCTGAAAATGGGAGCTCTCATATGGGTTTTCTGTTTAGTTGCCCTCAAGGGGAGAGACAGTGAATCTGAGTATCAGATAATCCAAACTTAAAGCTCTCAATATTAATTCTGCCCATTTTTACTGCTTGGTTGACTAGTTCATATGATTCATTCTTGACATGATATGATTAAAATACATTCCTTTTCTACCTCTTTTCCATCATTATATACGACATGCAACTATTATGCAAGTTTGCGTATACACAGTCCATACAGTTCATTAAAGGGATTACATCACACACCATCTCCACAGCTTCACCTCAATGGGCCGTGGACCTTCATGCTACAGAAACTAGTGACTCATTCCTTTGGATAGAAGCCAAGGCAGATCAATTGCTTTGCAACTAATACAACAGGAAGAGGCTTTTGACAAATGCATGTGTCCCATTACGTCCCAGAGGACCAGTGTCTCAGTCATGGAGACCAGCACTCAGAGAGGAATGTGGAGCTCAGTGTCTTCAACCTGTACTGTTACAAAGCACTGAGAACAATGATACAAGTAGGTCGCCTTCTAGAAAGTTTATAAGACAATGGTCAATAAAATGAATGTAGAGTATCTCAAACCTTTTGAAATTGCTGTTGTGTAAGCATGTCAATACAGCTTTTAGAGTTTAAATTGAATTGTCTTTAAATCAAATATTACTCATGAGGTCGCGAAAAGCAATATTGCCATTCATGAATTTAAGGAAGATTAATTAAAATTAAATGAAATTCTAAGACATCCCTATAATGATAGATTTTATTTCTGTAAGTATATAGTGGTGTTGTATGGCAGGATTAAAATATTTGACATGGGATATATTAGTTGATTATGAGCCAAAAAATAGTCAAATATTAAGTTATTTAATGAAGTAGTAGGGGTGATACGCAATTTAACTTACGTATTCTGTGAAACAGATCGGATCGCTTCCGGTTTAGGTCTTTTGTATGTGCCTCATGAAATAATTGTTTTATTCTAGATCATTTTAAAGGAGTGAGCCAATATGAGCATAACCGATGTCTCTCATATGCAGATTGGTATCTAAAAGCTTTTTTTTCCTTTTTCTTCGCACTAACGTTTACATATTTAATAGAATAAAACACCTATGTGAACTGGGTAGATTCGCTGATTACATTAAAAGTCTATAGATATGTCATCAGTTCATACTGCTGTTAACACTTTCTCTGATAAGCGGATGCAAGACCCGTTTTCCGGTTTGGTCATGTGATGTGCGACATATACCCTATTAGTTCTATTTTGTCACAAAACCTGAATGAATAAAATTCCTCTGTTGTGTGTCTGTTGAATTTCCTGTTGTATGTTGCCAGTCTGATTCATATTCCAGCTCAGTAACTGAAAGCGATCCAATTTTTCAATTCTGAATTATTCTTATGACTTTAAACATGTTAAATGTAGGAATGAACCGATATTAAACTTGCTGAATGGCCAATACTAAGCCAAGATTTATTTTAATCTTATGATAACTGATAACCAAACCAAAATAATCTTGACAAGGGCATCATATTTTCAAATACATTTGACTTTTTGCTCGACTCTCACACTGATGATATCTTCAATGGAAGATCATCAACATTCCCCATAGCAGCACACACACACACACACACACACACACAACTGCAGGGGGGGTTAACAAAGACATCTGTGACTCACCAATCGTGTGAACCAAGGGAGACACGTGCAGCCAGCTGAGGCTGAGAAGTGTGGGAAGGAAATCAAAAGAGGCCCTTCAAGAGGCCCACTGGCCAGTGGCAAGTGCTCAAGCCTGCTGAATTATGAATTAGCTGCTGATATCCTGTGACTGAGGCTGGGAGTAAGCACTTCCTTTCAGGGCCAGAGAGGAGCTTGAATACTCGTGCATTATTCATGGTCCAAATGCGCCTGTTATAAGGACTCGATATTTGGAGTCAAGTGTAAGATTATCTTTCCACTGTATGAAAATATTGCAGCCTTTGTAACATTAGAATTGAGCAATTGGCAATACAGAAGGACTCTGTACAGCAGATGACAGTACTTGTGTAGAGTTCACGCTGTATTTCTCTCTGGGAATTCCTGTTTGACTGAAGGGATTGGCACGTGTAGTTTTTACAGGTTAGGTCTGGTGTTTACATTAGCCATATTGTAGAGAAATGTGACTAAAGTTAACTCTCAATGTCAAATTTGTAGGGGTCAAATTGCATGTTTGCTTTCTTAATACTTCCATGAATGTGGAAAACTACTCCCGGCACCTGTCTACTAAAGCTAAATAAATTCTCTCGACGAGGCTATTATACGTTTACTTATTTTGATACCGTTGTCAATTTACACATGCAGAAAAGAAGTCTAGGCCTCCCACAAGACTCACTTCAGTTAAGAGCCAAGTCGGCCCCAAGGAAACACAAAACCACATCTCTCCCCCATCACTTGCTCGATAACCGCTAATCCACGTGTTTCATACATTGTTCAGGTCCTACAACTGCCAAGACTGCTTTTATTTCCGTGTTTCTTTGCCTTGCAATCCAGGACATTATGCTGAAGTTCAGGGATTTCTCTAATTGGGCTTGTGTGACTTGACTTATGTGTATCTGAAGACAATATTTCCTTCAGATGTAGCCACATTATTGGCTGTCTGAAACCTGTCAGTCAGTAAATAACAAGCAGCATTTTGTTTAAGAAGGAACCTCCTATGGTTTGAAAGCTAGAGGCTTTCAAGACACTATAGGATCATGTCTATCTAAAACCAATCAAAATCAGCAATTAAGATGAATTAAGTTTAGTGACTTAGATGCATTTTTCGGAGTAGGAATTAAGTTTAAATAAATAAATACTTCTGTTGAACACAAAATAAAAATATTTTGACCAATATTACAGATTTTTATTGTATGGATGGAAAGCTCAATGTGGGTCACAAAGGCTCTACCGCCTTTGGAAAAGTCATTAGAAAAAAATAAAAAATAAACCAACTGGAATCTGATGCTTGAAATTTTCTGCAAGAACTTAACTTTTTTTTTTTTTTCAAAGCAAAAAAATAACAATAGTGGGCTGTATTCCCTGAACTACACACACATCATGCACACACACACACACACACACAAAATGGGGCTTTAAGTATTTCTATTGTATACATATTTTAATGAAAAATAAAATAAAAATGACAATTATGTTTTGTTATAGAATAATAATAATTATAATAATAATAATAATAATAATAATAATAAAACGTTCAAACATTTTGTATGTAGATTAAATGTCCAGTCGTCCAATTGTGGTAAAAATAGGGACAATGGCTGGGCAATGTAAGCAGAAAATGGTTACTAAGAGACATTACATTCCTTGAAACATTAGAAGCAAAAGCAGTAAAAAAGAGTCTTTTGCTCTGACCACAATGACTAAACATGGGTGGCCACTGAATTGGTTGTCTGACTCAATACACCCTACATCTTTAATATCACTGCAAAGCCTGGAGAAATCAAACCTCTACTTGCAGTACAATTATGAGTACCCATACCTATATGATTAGGATAGCTTTTTGTTTTCTTAAGTAGAACAATGGCTTACTGTTCAACATCTCAACAGAATCGCTATAGTGGGCCCTTCACACAGAAAAAAAAAAAGGGGGGGGGGGGGTACATAAATATTTTTATTCGTAAAAAGAGTGTCAGGTTAAAGTCCACCACACACAATCCCCTCATTCAGCCTGAACCGATCAGATTTATTTCATCACAGGGTGTTGTTATTGCATGGTGAGGATCACTGCAGACTTGTGCTTTGGCTCTTATGGTAAGGCATGATTACACTGGATAACTTACCACGAAGATAATGAATGTGAATATGTCAAAGTGGTTATTTGGCATTTAGCAGAGCTTTTTATCCAAAGCCAGTGGTTAGTATCTTTTTGTCAGGTTTTATTAAATTTCTCATAATTTTAACTAGAATCCAGTGGTTACTGGTTTGTTTAATTTGTATCTCAGCACTGTTACATAATTGTGGTTCTCATAGATGATATTAATTTTCAGAAATGGAGTGCAAAGATGGGTCAAAATGACAAGCCCTTCTGTAGATTAAAATATGCAAGTTATGATTGACTAAGGTATTTCTCAGAAAATGCCATTCGTAATTATAATCAGTACAGTCATGACCATTCAAACCTATACCAAATTATATTTTTGAGCCAAATGAATTTTGAAATTAAAAAAAAAAACGAAACATGTCAGAATTTGAATCACAGTCCCCTAACACACTAAAGAAAAAGGCAGACTATCATGTATCAAACTACTAAGCTTTTTTTTTTTGTCTAAAAGTGAGCAACTTGTGCTTTCTCAACAAATACCAAAAAAAAAGGAATAAATACCTCTTGTATAGAGTGTATGAGTGCTGACTCGTTGGCTAGTGATAATGCCAGTGCTGTTCTATTGACATTAGTGATATTAGTACAAATGTACAGTGCATAAACAAACTGCTAGTCCCATTTAACTTAGACCTTCAAATTGCTCAGCAATCCTCCATACAGCTGAGCAGTAAATGGTGGCATCAGCTCTTTCTATGGTTCAATGTCCAATTATTCAATTTTAAGATGAACTCTGTCATGGAATGCAGTAATTATAGTCCAATGGCTGCAAATGCCACACGATGAGCAGTTAAATAATAGCCTTAGACGAACAGTAACCTTTGAAAAGAGATTATCTGGGTAATATTCCTCAAGACAACAGAGGCAGGAAGATGTTATTGTAGGGCCATGGAACACCCAGAGGCTCTTGAGAAAATGAGAACAGAAAGGAAAGGGGATTGTAAGTTAACAACCTGCAGATAACGTATTCATTGTGTTATGGTCCAATGCTGGTGGGATTACGAATGACTTGAATTAGTGAAAATCAAGTATTAAATAAAGGAAGGAAGGATGGAATGAAGGAAGAAGGGAAGAAGGAGGCAGGAACCGACAAATGTTTCAAACACTTCATAATATCATAATACTTCAATTCATAAAATAAACAAAATGAAAGTAAAGCTGCAGCCCCTCATGGAAGAAAGGAAGGAATGAAGGAAGGAAGGAAACAGTTGAGGCAAGCAGGACAGAGCCATGAGCTGTGAGAGTGGAACGAGGCATGTGGCGTGAGGGTTAATGAGCATCACCTGCGTGCCACACCAGCCTCGAGTTACTCACAGAGGAGCTCGGAAGGATAAAAGGAGGAGCAATGACAGTGAAGTGAGGACCAGGCCTGGACTTCATGTTGTGTTTTGTTTATGAAGGAGGCAGGAACTGGCAAATGTTCAAAACACTTTAATAATCATAAAATAAACAAATCACAAATCACCTATAGTAAAGCGGCAGCCCCTCACGGACGACTTCCGCACAAACAAACAAAACTCAATGTAAATTCCAGGCCTGGTCCTCTCTCATCCTTCACTGTCGTCCTTCTTATCCTGCTTTTATCCTTCCGAGCTCCTCCCGTGTGTAACTCGAGGCCTGTGTGGAGCGCAGATGATGCTCATTAACACTTGCCTCGCTCTGCTCTCGTGGCTCTCGGCCCCGTCCTGCTTGCCAAAATAGTTTTTCAAACTGGGAAAAGGGTTAGTTAGGGTTAGTTCACCTCTTTAAGATTTAAAGTATTTTTTTTTATTTCTTTGCATTAGATTGTTTAAATAATGCATAGACAGTAGGCCATTTTTGCTGAATAACATTGACTATAGCACTTATTACAATTGTACTGATCTGATTAATCAATAAACTGCAACTACAATATTATAATTACAGTATATTATACTTAGCCAAAATTAGTTTAGAGACATTTTAAAGGTCAAGGAATACAAAAGTCAGCAGTGGTCTGTTCCTAAATAAAACTCCAGCTGGAACTGTCCTAAAGGTTTCATAATTCATAATGAATCCAAAAGCCTTTCACTGGAACACAGTTTATCCATTTACATTTATAAGCGAGGGGTTAGACTTGTCATCCCTCACATTAAGAATGGACCTGTGTCATATGAATCCTCAAAATCAGAGCTTTTCACTTTATGGTTGGCTTTTCACAGTGGCTCCTCAATGATTTAACTGGGCGGCTTGTGGCTGCATTGGATGGTTAAGGGGAAGCCACTATTTATGATATCAAAATCTTGTTAAGGAATCTACTTATATCCTACTTTCTTTTTAAGCAAACAAATAAATGAAATTTAGGAACTGGATAGATAAAATAAGGACAAGGGACATGGTGCATGGGAATGCAAACATGACTTATGGTGGACCTTGTGGGAACGAGATGTGTGAGACATCTCTCGAGGGATATTAAACAGCTTCACTTTGTTTCATAAAATCACAAAAACAAGACTGTGACAAAATAGACTAAGTTGCAGACTGTACTGAAGGAATGAATCACAATCAGATACATCATATATTAATAAGACAAATCCTAACACTAAATACATTCCTATTAAAACTATCACAACACTCAATATTGTGGCATAATTAATACAAGTTCCACCTTAAACCAAAAAGAGCCAATTGTGTCTTTGCTTACTGTAGAATGTGCATGTGCATGAACTTATCGATGCAAAAAAAACACAATTTCTTTGTGAGATTTGAGCTAATGGAGCATAACTGTTACTGTTACAGTTGTAGTCATTTTTTTATTGCTGATTTGAAATATATGTTACTAGAACATAATAATGACCCATTCTGAAAATTACCCCTTACATATGTGGTGACTGAGTAAACTGACTTGCCTTAAGGGATTTTAATACTGGAAATACCCATCTGCCTAATTCACAAAAGTTGTGCTCTTCTTTTATAAAATAATCTTAAATGGTCAATTTAAAAGTTTTAAAAGTGAAAACTTAACACTTAAATTGAACATCTGAAAAGATGAAATCTTAAAAGGCTTGAATGTTACAGCACTACGGCTATAAATGTATAAAGGAACCATCACAGCAGGTACTGTAGGCCATAAAGCGTTGGATAGGTACTGGCGAATAATGAAATATGCATTAAAGAAAATCATTTTCAAAATCAAAGAGTAACAAAACAGGAGCTTGATAAGATATCAGCATGTAAAGAAGACACAAATGCCACTTGCACACAAAAGCCTGGCATGTCCCATCAGCACTAAAGTTCAAAATGACTCCAACTGTAGCAAAATGAAGACAAGAAGGCTGCAACACAAGCAAGGGGTCCACAGCGAGGGGTTCGCAATTACTGCAACTGGCCTGTATGAAATAAGCAACAAGCTTGAATGCAGAGGAACAAAAATTTTTTTTCTTCCTGCAGTTTTCCAATGCTTTGATTCCTGATATGAAAACATTCATCTAAACTCCTTGCACCGACCCATACCTTATTAGTTTGTCTTCCATCACTTTGAATTTAATCAGACATTCAACACAGATCTCACCTGAAGTTGCCACTTATTGAATGTGACAATAGAGGAACATTAGCGGCGCTGCATTACACAGTCAAGCCATTGAGGACTGTGGTGACCTGCTCACTGTAAAGGAAGCAGTGTGGATAATTTCCAAGGCAAACGCTCTTCGACCTGTTCAGTGTCCTCATAGGCTGGACAGTAATGACTACAACAGAGGCCTAATTTTGTTGTCATCCACAGGAAGTCAGAAGCCAAAAAAAAGGCAAAAAAATAACTAGGACCCTTGTCAGTGGTGAGGACACTTGGACTGCTATTATTAATAGTAGCGTTGCCATGACAGTGAACAGACCAGGCCCTTGTATAGCTGCCTTTTATTCCACAGCCCCCTCCTAAACTTATGAAATATGCAGAATCCAAACAGAGGTGGGGTTGATGTGCTTCCACCTCTACTAACCGCTACATGTCTATGGCTATTACTTATTTAGAAGATGTACAGAATAAGTGCCAAAATGGGCCTTCATCTTTTCCACTCCTCTTCACACGATATAAGGCACTTCTGTAGCCCAATGTTTACATAAAACCCCTCTGCAAAAGATATAACGCAGACGAGAAAAGAGTTGAAATTAGTTAACAGAGTCCAGAGCGAGGGCACAATGACAGTGAGAAGTGTTTGGAGGAGTCTCAAGTTTCTACAGTAATTTAGTCCAGCTATTGGGAGTTAAAGTGAATAATGATGATTTCCTTTCCCCCACCTTAGCAACTCAAAATGTATCTAGGCTTCTGCATGTCCCACATTGGGTATTCACAAAGACAGGCTCTGTGGGAAATAATACTGAAGATACTCTTACCTCCAGTTTCACAGACAAGGCCCAAGCCTAGTGCTAGACTAAAATGCATGTTTGAACTGTTTTAACTGAAAGCTGTTCGAGATCGGTCAGGCTCCGTCGACAACCAATCACAACGAGCATCGTCACCGGAATACTAATCACCTTCACCTGAAGTTCATTACCTTATCTCCATCACCACTCATAAGCACACACCACAGCACTTTGTCCGGTCTCAACTTCTGTTAAGGACTCACTTTCCTTCATCTCCCATCTGGCCATGTTCCTGCTCCGTCGTCTTCTCTGTTCCTCGGTGTCTCCGTTGTGACTTCGTCAGTCCGTGTCATCATCCGTCATTGCTCATTGGAACTCACCTGCTCACCTATTCCGGATTCGAAGTGTGTGCCCTGTGCTGCGTGATCACGATCTTCTCATTCCACTCATTCATGTTTTAATCCATTGAATCCATTCTTATCTGTGTTTGTTGATCCTGGTGTGCTAAATAAACCTCTGTTGTTGTTATTCTACTGCTTTGCGAGTCTGTATTCCGTAACAAAAGCAACTTGGTATGCAGTATATTAAAATGCTCTATGTCAGCGCCATTGTTTTGCCTCAAGATGCACAGAAGTAATGTTTTATTCAAAGGCACGTTCTCAAAAGTTACTTAAATTGAACTAAGGCCTAATCCTGGTTTAATCGAAGCCCTGTCTGTGAAATCAGGCCTTAGAATTAGTGGGTCTCATTCACTAAGCATGCGTACACACAAATTTGCGTATGAACATTTTCACAAATTAATCATGGTTCACCAAAATGATTCGAAATTTACAGAAAAATGTAGGAACATCTGCACAAAAAGCACTTTCTCTATGAGGCCTTATCGTCACTATGAGACGACTATAATTATATTGTATTGTATTATATAATTTTATTTAAAATTATATAATAAAATAAATAATACAATTTAATTTGATCTTAAATATACTTTATCATATACAGTGAGTAGGAAAGCTATGTTGTAGCTTCAGCTACGAGGTTTCTCTGCATAACGCAGGTATAGCATACACATATGTACAGCTGAGAGGTCTGGGTCTGCAAAAAAGTAGTTTGGACTGGTTTTGAGAATGGCACAATTGCGTGAAGGTCTAGCGAGAACCCTTAGGTGTGATGGTTGGGCATTTTTATGCAAATACTAACCTTGAGCAGGCGGCTCAGTCACCGTACTCCAAATTCACTAACATAAGAATGAGATAAAGAACAAATGCATGTGCATATACACGTGTTGTCCTGTGTGTACAAATACAAAATAATCGACACAATTATTAGTGAATGAGACCTAGTGTTTGATAGCAAGTCAGTGAAGAGTTTTAGTGATAAATAAAAATCCTTATTATGACAAAACTGTATGCCCTAGAATCAGCCAGCATAGGCCTTGTTCAAAATGGCAAACTTGTTGTGAATTTGCGATCACATTCACAACATAACAGCATTAATGACTCATCTATTCTTCCGCATTGTGACTTGCATCCAAATGAAATGGTTAATTAAAAAAGGAAAAAAGCAGGGTGTTAAGTTGGTTCTATGTATCAAATGGATACAGATCTGAATGCAAGCATCAGGTCAATTCAAAAAAGGGGCAGGGTTTAAGCAAACAAACTGATTGGAGAAGTCTGGCATATGTAACCAGAAGGTAGTCTGTCATTTCACAGGAAGATCTTATGCCTTTTTGATTAAACATTACGAGATAAATAAATAAATGTTATATGTATGGATGAATTGTTAACAATAAGATAAATATGACGCATTTAGAAAAGTGGCTCTCAACGAGGGGACACCGACCCAATAGAGGGCCTCAACAAATTTCCAAGAGGGCCACAAGTTAACTTGAAGGTCCAGTGAGTGATTTTTGAAGAACACTGTGCACTTGGTCTTCGGTCCGATCCACTTTTCAACAAACTGCACAAGACAGACATTAGCAGAACGACTATAGAAAGAGATAGATGGCAGAGAAAATACAAAAGAGGAAAAGGCCAAGGCAATATAATTTAAAAAAAAAAAAGGGTTATGATCAGACAAGAGATAAGATATGAAGTCTTTTGCTTGAATATACTTGTGTTATCTTTGCCTGTTTGTTCATTTGCATTATTATTATTAATGTTATTATTATTATTATTATTATTATTATTATAAGCCTGGAGCATCTGAACCTCCTCCACTGCCCATTTTAAGCATCTGTCTAATTATGCCAAGAAAAAGTATTGTTCATAAATTCATAAAATTCAGAGAGGCGTTTCAAACTGAAAAGAAAGGCTGTGCATTGCAGTGATTTCTTAATCACATGAAATAGCAAAAGCAATAAGCAAAATTATAAAAGTCAGCAAACAATAAACACTAACATTTACTGTTAATAATTATTTAAATAATTCTTCCAGCAATAATAAAAGTTGCAGTTGCCAAGCAATTCAGGAACATATTAACTTGCGTGCTCGTCATTTTACAGCAGATTTGAACGGCTCATTCAATCCAAATACTGAATGTTCTTCCAGGATCAACAAAGATGATGATCCAGGAACATGTTGCACTTGATGAAATCAGGTTCTGCCTTCCAATCAGAATTTAATGTTGTACTCATTTTCTTATTGACATTTTAGGTTTCAATATGGGTGTTCAAGGGCACCCCTTTACAGCCACTATATGTGCCATTCTTCAGAGCCGTAATGATGCAGCCTTTATTTACAGTGGTTCAAAGCATTATGTCACCGACTCAGAGAAAAACTGTAAGCTTTTAGTATAGCATTTAGTGTAGTGGACCAGGTGGGGTGTTGATGGCACCTTGGACAAGAAAAAAAAGAACAAGAAAAAGAAAGATCAAATACTCACACCCAAACTCGACTAAGCTAAAGTAAGAGTCCGACCCAAGTACACCTAACAAAACAAAATGTTACCTGTCTATAAAAACATGGCACATGGTACATGGCAGCAAAATATTTGACTACTGTCTCCAAAGAGATGAAACTTTAACATAAGCCTTAAGACCTGTTCACACAAAGAATAATGAATATAAACTATAATGATATATTAGTATCCTCCTTGATGCAAACAACAGGCATCAACTTTAGACTAAAATGCATCCAAAATGTACATCTGATGGTTTATCCTCTCATCGTACAAATACAAGAACCTCTGAGACTGAATAATGAGAGTGGACCTCCACAGCTCTGCCTTGAAACGTGAAACATGGCCCAGTGCACTGAGCAGACACAGAAACGAAGCAATCAATATAGGTCTTATAACCCCTGTTAGATAAAACATTGCAACCTGTGTCAAAGTCTCCAGAGTACTGACTGCCCTTATTCTATTTCCAAGCAATGTGGGAGCTTGATTGTGGCCCATGTGGTACATAGTAATCACATTCCATTAATCAACATCCTTGTGGTAAACACATTGAACAATGTTGTCCCTGTGATGGAATCAACTAGAAAGGTTTCTGATTGACAATAGGTCACCACATAAAATCAGGGGCATAACAACTACTACTCAGTTTACAGCAATTTCCACATTTGTTCTCCAGACTTTCTGGAAAACTATGTTTTAAGGTGTACATTAGTGTGTCGTAATATACCAGTATTGATGATAATCGTGAACGTTAAAAAAATTATAATAATATTGATATCATGTTAATTCATTCAATAATATTGTAAATAGTCCAGTACCAGTAATCTGGTTGACACTCCAACATAGGTGGTGGTATTGCATCTCAACGTCGGTTGCCACACGTGCGTCAGGCCTTAAAGTGACAGCAGCCTAATAAACCTGCTGCCAAATTATGAGATAGTAATAAAACTACCTATATGGCAGTTTTTCCTCATGGTATCGATGTCCAAATTGTGGCCAGTGTAAATGGTGAGTGGCTGTAACTTTGGAAAACCACTAGCCACAGTGGCTGGTGAGCAAACAAAATGTTAATGTCAAGCCCTAGTGGGAGTTATATACTGTAGATTCCGTAAAAAAGAGAGTTGTTTTGAAAGTAAGTTCAAAAGCAAGTTCTTTTTTTGTGTACTTTTATACAGTTGTGATTACAAACTCTCTCTCTCTCTGTCTTACTACACTCATATTTTAGTGAGATTAATTGGTCAAACAACTGTCAAAAGCTGTATAACTAGTTTGTTCAATTTGTCTAGTAGAAGCAGAGTGTTGCAATGAATAGTCTTGCCTCTGTTGCTGATGCTACGACATCGGGTCCTATTATCTTAAAATTAGAATGAAGCGGAGGTTGCAATTCTTACTTCCCTATCTTGATGGATATCCGAGCGAAACAGCTACTCGAACAAGAAAAAATGTAGGACTGGACTTGACTTTGTCCATTGGGGATTGTTGGATCAGTGTGGTTTGCTATTGCTGTGATCTCATGTGAGTGACAGCTTGTCCCGCCCTTGTGCCGATAAACACGTCATCACAGATGAGAGTGAAGGGATTTAACGTTGACATTGAAGTTATCTGTGATGTTGTATGTATTGTAATTGTAACATCTCTGTTAATTGGATAATAATTGCAATTGGGATTGAAGATGGTGGTAGCCGAATTTGCATGAGATAACGGAGTGCGAGTTCGTAGAGTGATACCACCGGTTTTACTTACCCAGATGAGATCGCTGATATATGGCATTGTCATGGATGATGGCAGATATTAGAAAATATCTGACCGTTGAATGCTGACCAATCAGATTCAAGTATTCCAGTGAGCCGTCAAGTAAGAAATGGTTAAGCAATGATATTTGTATCAAAGACCCTTTAATCGGCTCAGAGATTCTGACAACTCCAAGTTAAATATTTTACTGCAATGTAGGTCAGCACTTCCCTGCCACTCTCTTCGTATCTCTTTCAACATCAATCGAGTCTCTCCAACAGCCACTGATGAGTTCCAGCATGACGAGTGAGACATGCTGACAGAAGCCTTGCCAGGAAGACCTCAAACGGATAACCACTAGGCCGCGGTCCATGAGCCCCGCCACCGTCTCAATGCCAGGCCTCCCTTCCATGCCATACACAGAGCAGCTGCCCTCAAGACTGAAAGACAGGGAGGGGGCAACTCTCGTCCTCTTATCCACCATCTGTCTGCAGGAGGGCTTGGGTGGCGTCTGCCAGAGGAAGCACAGGCCACCTCGACATTTGAAAGAGCCAAGGAGCGGGCCCTTAAATCACTGTCGCAGCTTCTACCTCTGTGATTGATCAGCTTCATTTAGCAGGAGCAGCCAACACACAGGGAGGGCTTGTCCCAACGTACTTCTACCCGAATCTGGAACTCAGTACTAGGCAAACACAGAGACACTAACAGCTGCAGCAGCAATGGGGTTTCCCCCTCAAACACTCATTATCACTCACTTAGATGACTTCTGGCCAAAGCAGACACAGCAACGGTTAGGATTATTAAGTTTTGCCGTTTTAACAGCAGTTATGTTTAGGTTATTTATTTATTTTAATAAATGGGGAGAGTTGTAGCTAGAGAGTTGAACTTGTAACCCGAAGGTCGTGGGTTCGAATCTCAGTATCAGCAGGAAAATGTAGCTGGGAAGAGTGAACAGCTCCACAACTGAGGTTCTCTTGAGCAAGGCACCTAAGCCCCAATCACTCCCCGGGCGCCGCTGCAAAAATGGCTGCCCACTGCTCCGGGGGTGTGTGTGTGTGCGCAACACTCACTGCTGTGTATGCACTTGGATGGGTGAAATGCAGAGCACAAATTCCGAGTATGGGACACAATACTTGGCTACATGTCACTTTCACTTAATACATTTAATGTATTACACGGCTCTCTGAAAAAGTTGAGTCTAACTGATCAATTCCAATATTCAGCTGACAGATGTTTCTTAATATTTGCTGTCCTCATCCGTCGTAACGTTGTATATCATTCAGCTCATCCGGGCAACTGAAACATGATACTTTAATGACTCATGTCACCCCACGGACTTGCTCTCTTGTTTCATAAAACCACAACTGGCGCCATCTTGTTTCTCAGATATCCATTGTAATGAAAATCATGTCAGAGGACTAATTTCCCTGTAATGCTGCAGTGTTAGACTTAGCTCAGACTCATTAGAAAAAATATCTGTGGGAATATTTCTTGCAAAATATAAATACATGTACGTTTCAAGACAGTTTCAATGTGAAATGTCCACTGAGTGGCGCTAAAATCATTTTCATTTTTTTTTTTCTGAAACGTAAATATGGTACGTTTTATATTACATTGGTTTTGTATGTATCACGGCAGTTCTGATTCGAAATGTCCGGTGAGTGGAGCTAAAAGTATAATTCTCCATTACGTTTTAAAATAATATACCATCTACACTACACAAGGAGACGTGAAAACAAGTCGTTATTAATTCATAATCCGACCCTGTAATCATAACTTGTAACGTGTAATCATAACTCTGTGTATGAAAGCGATTAAAATTGCTAACTGCCTCTATTGTTTATTTCTATTGGAAACTGCAATGATATCTATGTATTGGTTTGTATTTTGCGTTTTGCAAAAATTTCCCAGAGGTACATTTTTCCATGAGATCAGGTTGGAAAACAATGGGTTTCAAAGTGAAGCACGGACCTGAGTTCATGATAGTGTTTCAGTGCCTTGGTTCAAAGTAAATAAAGCTCCTCTGGGACACTGAAACACTGTATCATGAGCTGCGTGCATGCAAATGAATAGTATTGTAAGTTTACAGTTGTACGATAAAATAATTTTGTTATCAAATACTATATTTAATAAAAATTGGTAACAATCATTACAATTAATAATCATTTTTACAGTATTTTTGACAAATATATATACATACATATACACATATATATATTTATTTATTTATTTTATTTTTTTTACAATTTATTACTTTCTTTCTGCATGTAATTGCATCATCAATATTTCACATCAACACATTTATTTGTTGCCATAATTGAGATCATGTCCACCAGTCCTCCATTCTTTATGGCAAAATTAACCCTTACAGGATGATACGAGACCCTTACTTAAAGAGAAAGTTCACCGAAAAATGAAAATTCTGTCATTATTTACTCATCTTGTTCCAAACTTATATAAATGTCTTTGTTATGCTGAAAACAAAGTAAGATATTTAAAAGAATGTCAGTAATCAAACAGATCTCATCCACCGTTGACTAACATAGTAGGAAAACAAGACTATGGAAGTCAATGGGGGACGAGATCTGTTTGGTTTCTGGAATTTTGACATTTCACTTATTCAGTCATAAAAGATTCAATTATTGCTGTGCAGAAAGAAATATGCTTACACCGTTACATACCTCATGTCGTTAGCAGCCTATTCAATTTTTACATAAAAAGGATTGGGAAAATGGGCATTCTTATGTGTATATTAATAGTTTTTTTGTTGTTGTTATATTTTTTTCTTAATGAATTGATTGAGGAATACTAAGAAGGTTGATGTCGAACTTTAAAAAAAAAAATAATGAGGAAGAGGGTAGCGAATGACGTCCCAGGTCACTATAGACCCGAGGTATTTCTTTTTTCTTTTCTTTTTTTTTTTGCTATTTCAATCCAGCTTGAAGTTTAATAGTTTACTTTAACCACTAAGAACAATGAATGTGAGCTAAATTGATAAAACAGAGCTCTCTTCATATTATGCTTATGCTTATGTGAGCATCCCAGTCCCATTTCAACTTTCCTTACAGTGGAAGAACAGACATAATGCAGCATTAAAATACATACAGTATATCACTTATTCCAACATTTATGACTGGCTTTTGGTCTCGTTGAGTCATCGATGTGTAGAGATCACATTGGCGCGCCCGACCGAGCAGGAATGAGCTCCCTAAAGAAAGTTCATGACCGTGGGCCTCCATCCATTTCTTTTTTTTTTTTTTTAGTTCTGTGTACAGGGAAAACGTTTTGACTTCTATGTCCCCTCTTTTAACAAGCTCACGGTTATTCTTTAGGATCTACCCACCACCAGGTTTTCCGTTACCAAAAAGGGACACTAACCACATCCATAGCTTCTCATCTTTACTCTTTGTAAGGCTGCAAAAGAGAAATCGGCTCTCAGGCTGCTCAGTTTCAACGTGCCAAATACATATCATCAGTAGCAGTTCATCTTGTGATTTATGAGTTATGGTATAGAGAAAAACTGGGACGGGTTAATTCCTAACTGATGAGTATAATCATGCCAAGTGAAACAAAATAAAAGCCTTGAATAAATAAAAAGTTATGAACACAGAAATGACCACTGACAACAAGGCTAGCTTTGCTATCTTCAATACAATTGTCATTAAAACGGGGCAAGAGGGTGACTATTTCTCAGCAAAGTCTTGCTCTGTCAGAAACAAAAGGGGAAAACATGTAACGCAATAAATTTTACAAGAATAACTCATAAGCCTGTTTGTGCAAGTCCCTGATTAAACAGGTGGCCCAAAACTTTGAAATGTATCACAGCAGCATTGCTAATTATGACTGGCTTAAGTTGACAGTTCTTTTTCTAGCTGTCACTGAAAAGTGTGTCAGTGCTTTTGAAATAGTTTTAGTCATCTCTCAGAATGTGACATGCCCATCAGGATTTGAGTTTTAGATGGTCTTCAAGTTGAATGAACGCAAACAAAGCGACGAGGAATTAGTTGATGCTAGGCAGCTCTCCAGCTAAGGTTTACGTTCTCCTTAATGCTGTCTTTAACAGATACGATTACACGAGTATGTCTCACGTGTTTGTCTAGCTCCACATTTGGCTGAATGCATTTATCCATCCTGACAAGCACATAATGTGGGCACGGCTCGTTCATATGACGAAAAAGCGAGAAGACAGAGAAAAGCAGAACTTCTGGAAGTTAAGACAACACTTTCAGCTGTTTTTTCTTCTCTCTCTCTTACTGACAATGTACCCACCCCCCAAAGACACTGAAAGATTGTGGTAATCCTTTCAAAATTACATTAGCAACAGCCTTCATCTCTCCCCCTCTCTTTGAGTAGGTGGCATGAATATGAGCCAAATAACTGAAGACAGTGCGGTGCCGAGAACACATTGATGAAGATACAGCATTCTGGATGTAATATGCTTCTACATGAAATATACAGATACGGGATGCACCTCAAGGGCTTGCTGAGAAAGAGTTCCGGCTGTGGTCTCAGTACATTTCAAGGTTTCCAATTAAAAATGTGATCCGACATTAGAATAGGTGTATTTAATTGCAAATAACATTGGAGTCAATCAATTGATACAATGCACTTATTGTGTGCATACAGTATATCTTTTTACGTTGTTGACCCTTAACTTACACATTAAACTTAAACCTACCCATACCACTAAACCTGGGTTTATCCTCCCCTGTATCCCATCTCAACAGCAGCAAAAGTGTTGGTTACACTTTATTTTAAGGTGTCAGCTTTGTTAAACTGTACATTTAAATACTGAGTAATATTAAGTAACATGAACTCACTACAGGGTTAGGATTAGGGTTTGGTTTAGGGTTAGCTGCATGAAATTATGCACAATTTATAATTATCACAAAAGTAACTACTTATACGTAACATGAACACAAGTGCATTGTACTTATTTTGTTATTTATTTATTTGTTTGTTTATTTGTATGCAAGTACATAGTAGTTAAAGACACATAATAGAAATTGTTTAAACTTCAGTTGGGCCAGTCTCTGTTTGGTCCATATTAATGCTTCTTGCTATGCAGATTTTAAAACATAAAATAAAAGAAAATTATAATATTCCATCTTAAAGAATAACTCACCAGACAAACAGTTCTAATGAAAAATAAACTAAAATAGTACAGAAACATTTTAGTGTGGTAAAAATTGTGATATTATTTTAATATTATATGGGTAAAGATGTATAAAGTTATATAAATGTTCTTTTCAAATTCAAATCGTATATATATATATATATATATACACACACACACACACACACACACACATATACATATATATATATATATAATATACATATATATATATATATATATATATATATATATATATATATATATAAACAGTTGACTTTGAAAATCCTATTTAATCCTATTTTAAACATTTCCACAGATCATCTCGTGTCCCCCTGGAGGTCTCCTGACCTCGTATTTATAGGTTTAATTGTCGTTTGTAGTGTACTTATATAGATTTGTATAGCATTAGCATACCATCCCGTCTCAAACCTGTCTTATTTTCCATCAAAATGGCTCAAGAAACGATACAAGCAGAGTCTGCACAACAATCTGCTGATAGCACAATTATTCATCCATCTCTTTTCTCGGTTTTTCCCAACAATTAAAAAGCTATGTGGAGCAAAGCGAAGGGCTCCCCGTGAGGCACAGTGGGAGGTGTGCTTAGTGCTGTGGCACGCGTGCAAGGAAAGTTGAATGCGGGTCTCAGCCGCCAACTGCGGTAGTCTGGGAGCGTTAACGAGATCCGACTGTCCTCTCAGTGGGCCTGCTCTGTAACGAAGCTTTGCAAGAGATATATCTTATTATTATCAGTGTAAAAAAACAGTTGGGTTGCTTAGTATTTTTGCGGAAACTGTGATGCATTTTAGTTTGAGCTCAACCAGTGTCTTTAAGAGTACACACACTATTGACACAGAAGTTACACAATTTAATTTAAAAACTATAGGTTGTGAGGTTTATGGAAGATTATGCAACCTTTGAATTTCGAAATCGTGCAAAATTCTCAAAAGTACTTTGTGACCTCAGAGAACATCCTCTTAAATTCCACATCCTCATCTCCTCTCAGAACTTGGAGATGTTGGTGCTAGACCGTATCTAACGCTTACCAGGGAAGACGCTCACTGCAAAAAGGGAAAAATACAGTGAATCGCTGCTGTTGCCAATTGGACTGGCTAAAAATACTCAGCCTTATCCATCTGACTCCCACTTGAAACAAAAGTTCATGTCAAAATAAGCAACACAAAAAGTATTACGTGGGATAGATAGCCTCTCCCCAGCAATGAGTCTGAAAATTACAGAGACAGAGAAGCAGCAAAGTGATTATGTCTGGCCCTCTAAATGGAAGGACTGAGAGAGGGCACTGCTCAGCTGCGCAAAAAACGCTGCCAAGATGTACCGTGGACTTTTAGCAAGCCTTTTTACTTGCGCCGGAGAGAGAAAGAGAGAGAGAGAGTCAAAGAAAATGTGTGGCGTTGTAAGATGTAGCAACTTCATTTTCAAATGCTCTTTCCTCTCATCTCTATTTATAAACCGCCTGCTATAACATGCTGGACCCAAAACGATTTAAAAAAAAAAAAAAGAAGAAGTTCATTCATGTGTTCAAGAAAAGACATCTGTGGTATTGAATTCTGCAATTTCACGCCTTTTTGTCAATTGTTATCCAATCTGCTTTTCCAAGTGTCAACATTTACCATTTAAAGCAGTGGCCTACGTAAAATAAAATGATGGCAGTCAATCACTTTGTCTGCCAAGTGCTCTTTAAATCATTTCACAGAAACAGAAAATCTGTAAATCTATCACTTAGACGGTGAAATAATAACTTGTAGGATTTAGTTTAAACACATCACGAGCCAAGCCTAACAAAACATATTTTCCTCCGAGTTGACAAAGATGATCTGTGCTGTGAGTTAGTTACATACAGACAAGAGAAGTTTGATCCTAAACAATAATTTAGCCTCAAGTTCGGGTGAGATGTACTTTACCCTGCAGTGACCCTAGTGATGAACATACCTGTTACAACAACAGTTTTATAATGAACCTCTTATTTTCATGTTTTAATTTAAGAAGCAGATGTTACTGAAGCCTTATATGTATTTCACTACAAAATATACATGCACATTTCTGAAAAATTACTGGTATCTACTTTAGTGAATTTGACCCCATCAAAAACAAATATTATATATATAAAATATAAAACAAAATATTCAATGTTTTATATACTATAAAATAACAAAATATACAAATTACATATATGCAACAAAAACCCTGAAAGATTTAACATTGAATTAAACTGATGAAAAGTGACAGTAAAAGACATCTAAAGATTTATATTTCAAATAAATGCTGTTCTTATGAATTTTTAATTGATTAAATAATCCTGAAATAAAAATGTTTCACCGTTTTTCAACAAAAAATATTAAGCAGCACAACCGAAATTGTCTTGAGCATCAAATCAGCATATTAGAATGATTTTGGAAGGATCATGTGACACTGAAGACTGGAGTAATGATGCTGAAAATTCAGCTTTGACAACACAGGAATAAAATACAAATTGTCATTTTGAATTTTAATAATATTTCACAATATTGCGGTTTTTTCTGTATTTTTTTTTTTTTTTATCAAATAAATGCAGTCTTGATGAGCTCGAGACTTTTAAATGTACCGACAGCAAACTTACAGAATTTTAATTCATATTATTTATTAATTTAACAAAAGTCAAATAACATTATTACACATACAGTACAGTACATACAATGAAATGATCAAATGTTAACTGGTCCTTCATGGACTTAAAATGAAATAGACTGCATTTGAAAAAAAAAAAAAAAACTTTTATTGTTAAATCTACATATTGTTTTGTGGAATACAAAACCGAATCAGCACTAAACTACAGGTCATCGAAGTGTTGTTGTACAAGATTTTGCCCTGGATGACCAAGCTGGCTAAACAGCAATGCTAGTTATAGACAAATATGGATAATCAGTCCGAATCGTCATGCCAGATGTAAGGTGTGTGTTAAGTGAGGTGACATAGGATTTGATTTCAGTGTGACCAGAAGACAGTGAGAGAGTGTGTGGCCTCTAAATCCACTTCCCCACACAGAGATAATTAGCTACCTTATCAGCATAGGACACCAGAAGCCCCCCACTGGAGTGACAGGTCAGGGAGTCCAAGCAGCTGGGGATTGGGGGAAGATAAGATGAGAAAATGAGCGAGAGAGAGAGAGAGAGAGAGAAGGAGGGAAGAAGCCTTGTAAGCCCTGTAAGACTGAGGCAGCTTCTCCGGCCTATCAGGTCCACCAGGACCCCTCAGCCCTCATTAGCATAAATTCAAATGACAAATGTGGCCGGCGCTGGCAGAGACTAATTAATTCACAAAGGGGGGAAATCGTTGGCATTAGACATCAAATCCTCCACTGCCAGAGGACTGAACAAGTGTTAAAGCACTAGAGCAAGACTTTGCTTCTCCTTTTTTTGTTCCGTTTTCTTTTCTTTTTTTCCCATAATACATTTCAGCGTGGTTTTCCGAGAAGGAGAGAGAGAGAGAGGGGGAAAAAATGACAGAGAAAGAGAGACGGTTAAAGCCAAAGTCTATATATTCGGGTAGAGATCTCGAGAGTTGACATGGCTGTTGGTATGTACATTGTGTGCCGTCATATAGCTGATCAATGTAGTGCGATGACTGAACTGTGCTCAGAACGCACATGACATCCGCACACAGTCCTCTCTTTCTCACCCCATCCGTCTGTGCGTTTATCTACACCATACACAAACCCCGCTGCCCTCAGTGAAAGGATAAGGGCACCCCCTTGTGTTTGCCATGCTGAGTACAAACGTACAGCACAAAATGAGTACATTTGTTATCTATAACAGAAAATATCTTGATCGAAGACAACGGTTCACAAAATGTACGTATTATGAAATGATGCCTGACATGCTTGGCAAGGTCAAATGTGTCAAAATGTTTACATAAAGTGATTTCTATCCTGGGGCGGTAGGAAAGATTTGGAATTGTCTATTTGTTTTGTAATGTCTAATAAATAAATACATAAATAAAAAGTTATTTTAAGGAAATTTAGTATAACAGTAAATGAGCACATTTCAAGCTTGGATACCAAGGTCTGAAAGCCGATGGGGCTGTATCAGTGCCTATAAGAAAAAAAGGCTGAGAAACAGTGACTTAGAACAATTAAAATGTATAACAGAAAAATGCACGATAAAAACTTAAAAAAAAAAAAAAAAAAAAGTATTCCAAATTACATGACAAACAAAAATGTAGTTAGTAATGTAATCCATTACATCACACATTTGAAGTAATGTAATCAGAGTATTTTTGACACTTTTACTTCTAACATAATTAACTAATTAGCTAATAAACCGCATTGATTTGAATTGGATTATCTTGTACCATATTAATATAAAAATATTTTATATCTTTGTTATCACTAATATGAAATGCATTTTAGGGTTTTCCTGATTGGGTTTTGTGAAGGAATTGCATGGGGTTCATGAGTTTATTAATAATAATAATAAGAAGAAGAAGAAGAAAAAATCTATTATTTAAAACATAAAAATGTCAAATTAAAATAAATAATTTTAAAATAAAAAACAATCAAAACACTTACTAAAAAAAGATGAAATATTTTGTTTACCTGCATGTCATGTGTACATTAACATAAATTAACATTACCACAAACTTAAAAATAATAACATTGTTGTTGTAATATAACTTATTAAAATCTCAGGGGTATATACAGTACAATATATTAGGTCAAAGAGTTTCAGCTGACAAAAACTTGGGGAATCCCTGGATTGCATGAAAATATGACATGACATAAATTTGTACATTTTAATGCATTTGAAAGACAAAAGTCTTCCAAAGATGATTAATACATGGTTAAATGACAACTGCCATTGTGAGACTATCAATAAAAAAGTAACTGTAGTCTGATTATGGGTATTTTAAATTGTAATATAATCTAATTACAAGTACTTTTTTTTTTTTTTTGGAAATCTGATTACAAAATCCAGATTACATGTAATTAGTTACTACCCAGCACTGAATCCAAGAGTGCATATGGCATTAAAAATAAAGAAATAAATACATACATTAAAACTGGTTGCTCTGGAAAGGAAATATCAGTAAATATTATTAGCGGATGTTGCCTTGTGAAATACTTATACATCCAGGGACTCGCATATTTTAGTATTAAAAAGCCTTTATTAGAGGCTTTACAGGCTTAAAAACAACAACAACAACAACAACAACACAATTTCTTATTGTATGACTGACTTTGGGTGGAACGTATTAATATAAATAATGCATATTATACATTTTATTAGCAGTCATGTTTATTAATGCTTTATTGTTGTAAATAAATATAGCACTATTTAAACCTTAATAAAACCTAACAATAAAACCACATATAACATAAGGTGACACAAATAACAAAATAAATAAAACCCCACATATATACACAACCATGAATACCCCACCACATATATGAAGTCTCCTGGGGCTTAACGATTTTTCATAAATATAATTCCGAAATAAAAGAATTTGTTTTTATGAAAGTTCCACAGTATCTACAAAAATACTGCGGAATACATCGTCAAGTTTATTCATCTACAAATGTTTTCTTTTATCCTTTTTGTTTTAGCGCTCATAATGAGCTTAACTGACAGCAACATCTGGATCTGATCAAATCCAGGTGTTCGTGAGAAGACAGTGATTAGCTTGTGCTCCCTCTCTTTGTGCATTTGAGCGAGAGAGAGCAAGCAAGTGAGATGTACAGACACTAAACCAGGTGCACTTCTTATTTATAAATCTCTCGTAAAAAATCCCCATAATTTCCTAAATGCTGCACAAGTGCTATAAGTACTTTGAAGTCATTCCATGAAAAGAATTATACCATACCCTTTCCGTGTCATTATATAGGTTTACCACAATAACATATCGTAATTCGGTAATAAATTCTGCAGTGTGTTTAACACGAACACTGAATGACAACCTGGGTGCTAAAGAATGGCAGTGACCCACTAATCTGCCAGAACAACACCTGCAAAATATATTGTCCTGAGCGAGGAAGGACCACTGTGGTGGACAGTTAAGCGAATTTAAAAGCCTTTGCCATAAATGACTTCTAAAGGAAGCTTTGAAACGGCACCACAACTATTACGGTCCAAAACCTCTTTATTTTCGTATGAAGCCATTACAGTTTCCACATCCAGTATACGTTACACCCTATGTTTAACAGTCATAGAATAAGCTTTTGTCAGGCCCATCTTTTATTTTTATGATATTCCATAGTCTAATGGGCACATATATAGATCTTGCCATGAATTCTGTCTATATGTTTGCTTCCATGGCAATGGTGTGCTTAGTGTGGTGTATTTTCAGAACTTTGTTAAAGGGTTAGTTCTCCCAAAAATGAAATTTCTGTCATTAAGTATTCACCCCCATGTCGTCCCAAACCCGTAAGGCCTTTGTTCATCTTCGGAACACAAAGTTTGATGAAATCTGAGGGATGCTGAGGCACACATAACTGTCATTGGCCGGCTCCTGCGTTAACATCACACGCATGCGTTGAGCTGCTCACGTGTACAGAGTCAGCCAATACCGAGCCATCGTTTGAATGTAAACACAGAAGTGCTGAACTGCGTTTACTATGTCAACTGCGTATGGCAATAGTTCAAATTGTTAAATAAAGTGCTTAATTTTGTTTTGTTTTTGCGTTCAAAAACAAGTGACAGAATGACTTAATGAGAGAAATTTCATTTCTGGGTGATCTAACCCTTTCAGGCATATGCGCAAATGACTCTCCACACAATAAACAACATAAAATAATTGAATAAATCAATGCAACAAATCCACTAAAAACTTCAGAAACTCTATAAACCTTGAGATCTGTGCATATTTAGCCAGATCAAACACTGTCTTTGGTAAAAGTAATACAACTTTGAGGGAGGCCTCAATGTTGTCTCTCTACAACATGCTTGAACTAGATTTTTTATTTCAAAAGAACAATTATTTTCAGAGACCACAGATAATCTGTAGTTTGACCTGCTAGCAAGAGATGACCAAATGAACTAAGATGGATGTTTGTCATTAATTCAAAGTGAACCAACTAAATAAAAGGATTGTGACAGGAAATTCAGGTTGTGAATTCGCTCAGGACCGTTTGCCGAGGCTGTGGATTACAGGTATTAATGCTGTAAATAATGTTCAGTTCTTGCATAGACTGATGGCTTCACTTCTTAAGACCTCAATGTACCGCCAGGAGCCACGGGTATTAATTTCGTTCTATCTGCATATATGTTTTTTGAATCTCAAAGTGACGGCACCCATTGACTTCCATTATATGAATCACAGAGGACCATGGTTTCTGCTAGAAATCATCTTTACTGTTCTTCTGAAGGAAAAAAGTCAGCTACATAACAGCAACTTTTTATTTTGGGGTGAACCATCCCTTTAAGAGAGCTACATAAACAGGCTTGCTAACTTTTCAAAAGAGAGGAGGTCATATGCCCAATCAAAGCCTTTTTTAACAAAGTCAGTACCACTTGATGTTTAAATGTAAAAACCTAAAAAGCTACATTACTATATCTATTCTTACAGAAAACACAATGCTAGCTTTTTTCCCCGATTCAATCTATTCTAAAGAGTAATATATTTTCAGTATTGATGATGCAAGCAAGTGTAAATAAGAAAGCCAAACATAAACAAAATATACTTCGGTAAATCCTTTCAAAACTGTCCTCCCTACAGACAGTAACCTCGTGTGCCTCCTCACCCCGATCCCTTAAGGCTTCTATTGTGGCGCGATCCCCCGCCCTTTGTGTTGAAGATAAGCCCTTGGCTGTCTGAGTGGCAGGGCAGTGAAAGAGAGCAGGAAGAAATGGTTTCATGGCTAAAATGACGGCTTGAATTAGCGTGTCTGAAATGTGCATCATCTGCTAACACTTGGACATGGTGTTGCTGTGGCTCTGGGTAAAGCCTCGACCGCCGCCTGCACTGCCTTTACCCATGATCCTGTAGCTGGAAGCGCCACGCTCTGTCACTTTGATGGACATCTGCCTGGGCCTTCCAGGTCTCTGTGAGCCAAAGACATGAGCGATTCTGACAGAATGTAGGGTGTCATGCGCCCATCTGGCAAAAATATGAAACAAAGCGCCAGTCCTACTGTAACGTCTGCAGTGTAATTAATGGAATCGGACTACAGACATTCATGTTAGTTGCACTGATATTCTATTTTCTTCATTTCGTTTTTTGAAGTAACATTTCTAACAATGGGTGTCAATCATTTTAGAAACACTTTGTGTTTCAATATCCATCCATTCCTTTCTCTTACTACTTATCCTCTTTAGGGTCACCTATCCCAGCATTTTTGGGCGACTAGCAGGGAAACACCAATGGAACATCCAAATTTAGACATGAATTAGGGATGCGCTGATATTAAAACTTAATATGTGAATAAACAAAAACATGAAACACTAAAAACAGAATGCTGTTCGTGAATTTAGGCAACACCAGATGAATGTACAGTATGAAAAATGAATATTCATTTTGAGAATTGAAAAAAAAACTTAAGTATTACCTTTGTAAGGAAATCAAAGGTAATCAAAATGTAGAATTAGGGGAATTAAGCAGGAACATTTAAATATCAGTCATACATCAAAAATTGAGTGATACCAATAAATGAGTGATTAAAAAAAACTGTTATGGCACAATAAATTGTAACGCTTTGGTCAGTAGACTTTTGCATATGCATATACACATCACATCACTTTTCTGCCTATAAAGGGGAACGATGTTATAAATCACTTAGAGAAAACATATGCTACTATTCAAAATGTTCTTGAAAAAAATCTCTTATGCTCACCAATTCTGAATTTATGATAAAAAAAAAAATAAAAGTAAACAGTAATTATGTGAAATATTATTACAATTTAAAATAACTTATTATTATTTATCTCTGTGATGGAAAATCTGAATTACTCCAGTCTTCAGTGTCACACGATCATTCAGAAATCATTCTAATACGCTGCTCAAGAAACATTATTATTATCAATGTTGAAAACAGTTATTGTTTTTTGAGGAAACCATTGCACTTTTTTCAGGATTCTTTAATAAACAGGAAGTATTTGTTGGAAATAGAAACATTTTGTAACATTATAAATGCATTTACTGTCACTTTTGATCAGTTTCCATCTCCTTACGGAATAAAACTATTAATTTTCTATAGTAAGCGTATTTATTTATTTTGCTTGTAATTTGTTCTTATACATAGTCCTAATTCTCTAGAAGGATAATGTCCGTTTGAACTTTTTCGATCGTTGCCATTTATTTTTCATATTGCATCGATGTTCTCACAAGTTCCTCATCTTTTGAGGAGTAAGTGCAGCAGCAGTGGACCACACATCTACACACTGGCCCCTCTTTACTGCTTCTTCCATTTGAGTAATGGAAACTGCAGCCCACTGACAGAGGAAGTGAATCTGGGCCTGTGATCCACAAAAACTACCATCAGCTCCTTCCAAATACATACAAGAGCAGCAGTGAAAACACTCCAGCCTGCAAGCCTTCGATAAATGGGAGGAAATCCCGGACATGTCGAGCGTATTAGAGGAGTACTTGAGGTTTCTGTTAAATTTGGATTGCTCCGAGCCGGAGAAATGCGATGCTATTTATTAGAGATGACCAAAGCCATATGGAAGCAATCATCGGCCTCTTGCACAGAGGCAATTTGAAAGAAAAACGGCAGTGCTAATGAGGGTCGTCCTGATGGTTTTATGTTCTCAATCCCACTGTGCTTGATCTGTTACTGTACAAATGCAGACCATAATTACAATTGCTTGTATACAGCACAGTGTGCGAAACACACAACAGCCTGTGTTTCTGTTCGCCTCTCCTCAAATTTTAGGCATAACAAATAGCAGGTGTCCGCTTATGTGAAAGCGCATTGTTCCTGTGCGGTTGGCCAGCTGCTAATACTTACCACTTACAAGCTTTTTATCCCAGTACCACTCACACTGTCGACTAGAGTGAGCGTAATGGCTGTATAAATCGCTCAAATATTAGTATTTAGCATGAAGACAAATCATTTCCTCACCTCTGCCTGCTTTGTCTTGTCTTCTGGGCACTTTTTAAACAAAGTTTCACCAAGTTAGTATTGCAGTGATGATGTAACGACATTATACAACCTGTAATCCAACGGGTCTCGTCTTTAGACCTGTCAAATATTGCCGAAAATACCTGTGGCCGTGCTGTTAGCTGGAGATACGCCGTTATATTTACCATAGCCAATCAGAGCAAAGCAATAAAGCATCGTTATTTATTGGCATTGCCTCTCCTGTTCCACGCGTCTTACCGAAAGTGGATTTGAGGGGGTTTGTTTCCTGTTTATCTGCCGGCACCCTGCTGCTATCGGTCAGGTTCAGGAGACGCCTCCATGGTGAACTTGCCATCTTTTTTCCCTGCCCATTATATCATGGTATTAATCATTAGTTCTTTGCCCCGTATCAGCTGGCTGCACAGGAATGGATGACACGTTGAATTACTCCAAAGACATGGTTCTTGTTATGTAGCCGAGGTGCTGTTAAGGGGAGTATATGACACGCTTCAAATAAGGCTAGTCTATCCATTAAGAGCATATTTTTAGGGAAATTCTCAAAAATCTGAAATGTCGATTGAACGCTTGTTCTCACTTCCAGTGTGTTTCCTGCCGGAGTTCACAGATCTGTTTTAATGAGCAGAATGGGAAGGACAAGGAAGGGGGAGAGAAGAAACTTAAGGCATGTTTGTGATCAAGCCCAGGAAGATCTCACATTTGCATGCATAGTTTCTCTCCTGGGATCTCTGGTTGGCTTAATGTGGACAGGTCTTCCCTCTCATGCCCTGTCTCACCCCTGCTTCCCAGAGAGATGCCAGAGTAGTAACTCATTATTTCTACTTATGAAATTTGTCCACTCAGGAGAAGGCAGAGCGTCTGGCAGCAGAGGTTGAGCCACAGCCCCTGTGATTATATCTAGAGAACATTTGGACCCCTGAACACCCTGCGTTGAACACCCTGACATCTTATGAACCCATCTGACATATGGGCTACTTATATCATTTTCTTCTGTCCCAAAGTTATTGTGTGTTACGTAAACTATCAGTATTTTTAAAAAAGAATCACAAAGTTCTGCTCTTAACCCCTGGTGGTTGTAATGTAGATGTCCAAAACAGATTCTCTATAAGAAGTTAATGACATTCACTGACTTTTTTACCCTGACAAAAGTTAAATGTAGGCTGTAAAGAGAGACCAGGGGCAATAACAGACAATTAAAGTAAAAGGTATAACTGCTCCTGTTGCTGACGGGTTCTTTAATAATAGTTTATCTCATACTGAGGTGGGGGGCAATTGTATCACTAACTGAAACTCTAGTTATTTGACTATTGAAGGATTGAACCTTACAGCACATAAAGATTGGCCTTGACTAAACAGCTGATTAATATATTATAGAGAGAGAAAAAAAAAAGGATTTTTGTACAAATCCATTTCAAATAATGAAAGCAAAAGTTTAAGAGGGACCTATATTTTAAAGTAGGCGTGGAATGAAAATTATTTAGTAAATTATTGATCCTTACTGTGAACAACTCATCTGTGCACGTTCCACTTTTTTTTTTAAATGTGACGTATACCAGACTCCTCCAGTCATTTAGTCCTCTTAAACTTCCCCAACAAATCAATTGCAAATTCGTTGTCAAAAGTACCGACCGTGATACCAAGTTGTGATCATTGTAGACAATCACAGACATATCTGATGTGCACGCAAACACAAAGGCAGGCATTTACGAATCCTCTCAAAAGCGCTCAAAGCGCCATATTTTTAAACTTCAGTAACCGACTTGCCAACATTATCACATTGAGATCTGCCTCTACCGCATTAGCAAGCGATGGATTGAACCAAGTAAGAAATAAATAAATAAAAATAATAATCTTGCTACTTCTGTTTCATTGCAACTTTAAACATTACGCATTTATATGACATAGCTAAAATTTCAACCATGTACAGGAGAAAACTATAGTAACATTAGCAAGTACTAAAACAATGATATAAGGTGTTCCCATATTTGAGATACACTGGGTAATGATTTGAATATTATGGTCATGGCAGGTAAATTTGCAGTTGTTTATGAAATACGTAAACGTAGTTCCCCGTCTCCCCTTCCCAATGCCTCAGTCTCACTGCATGGTTCCAGGCTTTACAAAAAAAAAAAAAAAAAAAAAAAAAAAAAAAACTGTAGAAACTCAAGGAAAATAAAAGGCCAAATTGTTATTTAGACTTGACAGGGCACTGACCAAAGCCATTTAACAAAAAGAAAAGAAAAAAAGCGATGTCCCAATTTCATAAAGACATGTTTCCTCATCCTAAGGGAAAAAAAGAGCCATTTGGGTTGCTATGTAGCTAGACTGCAGCAGACTCAAAGCAAATATTGTACACTTCTTCTCTTTTTTTTTCCTTTTCTTTTATAAAATCTTCTAAAGAGAAAAAGGCAAATACGTACTTAAATTAGCAACTTCTTACATTCCCTTGTGATTTTCAAATGTGAAGATTCATCCACAATAAAGCAAAGATTTAATCAGACACCAAAAAGGAAGAAAAAAAAATAAAAAGGTTTTGTGCTCCAGAAACAAGATGACGTGATGTCTGATGGCGACAGAAGAAATGGTATCTTGAAAGAAAAATCCCCCCTTATGGAAATCATGTCAGAAAAATCCACCAAATGAAATTGTGGGCAGCTTAAACAAACCATATTTCCTTTTTTCCCTTTGTTCTTCACTCCAAGAGAGAATGACTGTTTAATCCTCGAGTCTCATTGTTCAGCTGTGTCTGGGTGGTTGAGGGAAATTACTTTTTTACGGTGATGGTATAGAGTGTGATTTGCAAGAGAATGTTTCAGAACTTATTGCCTCTGAATTGTAGGTTCATAATTAGGCTGGTCTCTTTTGTCATGCCATTTCGTCTTCAGTTAACATCGTCTCAATCAACGCATACACTATAAATTGCAAAACAACACTGATAAATCTGTTCATAAAAATGGTTTAGAGGGATCAGTTTTATCCGTTAAGCTGCCATAACTTGGAAGGGCCTTGAGTCTCAGTTCCCTGGGTGGTTAAACGATAACAGTATGGTTCAGTGGCATTAATGCCTCTTGCCATTATAAATCAGATAACTAATGTATAAAATGTAGACAACAAAAGCATAGAGACTAAGGACATTATGCAATTTCCTGTAAATCTGTTTAAATGGATATCTAACCCAAAATTGTGTCATCATTTACTTACCTTAAATTCGATCTAATCCTGTGCGACTTTTTTGTTCCATGGATTATAAAAGATATTTGGAGAAATGTCTCCTTTTCTTTTTTGTCTATACAGTAGAAGTCAATGGTCACTGGAGCTGCATGATTCTGGATAAATTGAGAATCAGAATTGATTTGTTTGTTTGTTTGTTTTTGAAATCGAGATCATGATTCTCCCATAATTCTGAACAGACACCTGAACAAATAACATGTAATTTACTAGAGGTCCTGACAAAGTGTTTATTGCTGCAGTCAATTTAAAATGTTTAATTAATATGAATGAATGATTCAATGACTCGCTCATAAATACATCACTTGTTTCATTACTGAATCAGCATTTTTTAACAAATCTCTTAAAGGGTTAGTTCATACAAAAATGAAATTTCTGTCATCTTCGGAACACAAATCAAGATATTTTTTGATGAAATCCGATGGCTCAGCGAGGACTCTATTGCCAGAAAGACAATTAAGACTTTCAATGCCTAAAAAGCTACTAAAAACATATTTAAAACAGTACGTGTGAGTATAGTGTTTCAACCTTAATGTTATAAAGTGACGAGAATAATTTATAAAATGATATTTTTGGGCGAACTAACCCTTTAAATGAATGTTTCAAATGAATTTGTCATTTGTTGCCACCTACTGCTGTAACAATGTAATTCATTCAATCTTTTTTTTGAAGCGCTTCCGTATCATATCCGAACTAAACGTTTATCCCAGTATCTCTATAATAATTTGAATTATTGTAATACAGAAATAACAACAGTGTGTGGTTTAAAAGACTGGGAAACTGATGGGAGTTTCGTGCAAACTCACATTTGAATGTTCCGGAGTGAGGTTTAATGGACATAGGCGACTCATTTAGGAATGAAATAGCGTGGGTGTTTGAGATTGAGATCATGATCTTTTAATGATTAATCGTGCAGCTCAATGGTCACCAAAACTGTGTGGCTACCAACATTTTTCAAAATATCTTATTTTGTCTTATTTTATACAGGTTTGAAAAGACATAAGTGTGAGTAAATGGTGGCAGAATTTTCATTTATCTGTGAACTATCCCCTTAAACAACAACAACAACAACAACAACTACAGTTGCAAGATCCTTTTGGTGAGATCTACAGGTACAAATGGAAGTTCAGAAGCATGAAGTAGGATCCCTCATGAACTTTTCATGACATGTTCACACTCCTAACTTCTGGAGCGAGGCTAAAATGAATCCAGGCTTAAACCACTAGACTATGGAAGTTTCTTGTCACAAGCTGTCAGACAACTCAAATCTGCCTGACAGAAATCCTCCTGTCACCCAATACCTAACTTTCCAAATCTGCTGTCTAAACCCAAAGCTCTGTTTAACCACATCAACAGTCTTCGCTGTGACTATTGCAGTTACCAGTGTGTATAGTGTTACTAGAGTCTGTGTACTGTCTAGCATGGTTTGCTCTATAGGTTCTAAACTTGTTTGATGTTTTTATTGTATTGCCTGAGGTCTAAAAGATCTTCTGCTGGAAACTAGGCTTACTTTCCTCACATACCCATATGACATCTCAGTATATCTAAATTAATGATAGGAATTGAAAGTTGGCCAGTTGAATGTTTCCCATTTGACTGACCAAAAGCAACATTTCAAAGTCTTCACTGTCTCATCTTTCATCTCGACTTGGGAAAGAGAAATGACATTGAGTGGTCTGTTATTCTCAGTCCATTTTTCTGGAGACGTCAGCAGACAGATTTGACATAACTAGTCATAATCTAAAATGCTGCCTTAACCCCTTGCCGTTCTCCTTCAACATAGTGCCACAGACTGTTGAGCAGCAGTCCAGTGCAAAATGCATTTTTTATATATCGACTAGGGTGTTTCAAAGAAATCCATTTTAATTAGGTTGCATAAAGTCCACAAAAACCCCATTAAAATGTTTTTCTTAGAAATATATGGAAGCAAAGTATGACCCTTCAATTGGGTCCCTAGCATATTACATATTATACAAACAATTTAAATTTTTGAACATTTCAAAAAGCAGTCATTTGGCTGCAGAGTCCTGACAGTCACCCGGAGCAAATACGACGCCATAGCGCATAAAGTACAAAATCCAGAAAAAATAAAGTCCTTGACTCTTTTAACCTCACCATGCACAACGCCTAAAAATACACACATGGATTAAACATAAAAATGGGAATATTGTTCAAAGCATATGATTTGTCATGTGGTGTTTCAATAAATGAAGAGACAAAACTTCTCTGGGAAGGTTTTAGCAAGCTCAAGCATATCATGTAAAATGCTCTCAGAGAATTCACTTGACAATTGTCTCACTACCAATACTGCAAAACTAATTAGCATCAGATCATTTCTACCTTATTTTGAGAGATCCAAGTGAATCAGACAATCTATATATATATATATATATATACATATATATGGGGTTGGTTGGTTGGTTCTAAATGCAAGCTTGGATAAAAATTAAGAACGGGGCAGTGTTTCAGCAGACGAAGGGTGCGTCTCTATCAGCTCCCTGGTACAGTAAGGGCTGTCTCAACTGCAAAATCCTACCAGTGCATTGAAAAGTTTGCTCGCTAAAAAGTCCCACAATGCACCGTGAAAACCAAGGCGCATCGATGATCACTATGCGAAAAACAGTATGTCCGATTACATAGTATTCGAAAAACAGTATGCGAAAAGTCCCTGGATGGCCAACTACTTCTATTCGATGGACTGTTTCCCCAGAATTAAAAAAAAAATTAAACAATTGCATTGACGAATCGTTCGCAGTAAGATAGATTTTCTCATTTTCATTTCATGCATTTAAAAAGACAAATAGGACAGCTCACGGTCTGTTAGACCTCAAGGACATGTGAATGAGAAAGCAATCACAGATCTTAAAGGCTAAAACACAACGGTTTCAATGAGTATGAGTATTACTGGGAGGAAGAGGTCATCATGTTGGTGCTGTTGCATTACCAACCATTAACCCACAAAACCTGCAGCAGCCAGGTCACATTAAGGCTCTGTTACCACCCTTTCGCTCTGATAATCTGCTGGTGATTGGCACTTCCCTATTCTTCCCTCACCTCGGCCCTTCCCACACGTGTCATCTTGGCTCGCCGGAGGGCAGATAGGGGCTGTCAATTAGCAGATAATGTAGGGAGCAGCTGAATGTCAAACAACGCTTCCCCGGCGGCGACCACGCATCAAATGTCCGTCTGGCTGCCTGCGGGATACAATGTCTTGTTACTGAAGTGGGGTTAGAGGGAAAAACAGCCAGCGGGAGGAGAGAAAAGTTGACGAAATCTGGCACGTTAGTTACAGCCTCTCTATCACTTTCACTAATGCAAGACGACATTATAGTTCAATTGTAGGTCCACGAGATGACGTCTAGAACCACTTTGACATTTGTCTGGGTTTTCCTTTCTCATGTTTGCAGTTTCGGTTTGGTTATTTCAACAGCTAACTTTCCGGTCAATACTTGTTTTCATGAATTTATAGGTTCACGGTACATTATCAGGGAGTCTGTGTTGCTTTTCAGTTCAAAATCAGTGACTAAAAAAAAATGCAGCAAATCCTGACTAACTTCAATGCAAACCATGTCAAGTATCCACAGTATGAGAAAGGACAAAACTCAAGACAAAAGGACAAAATACTTGGTCTATTTTTCCTCCCATGACTGCCATGTAGGCTGACCAAAATCTAATCAAGTTTGTTTGTGAATAGAGCCAAGCCTTATACTCCTAGAACCTCCATCATTTCATTTGAGCCCTATCACCTTTTAAAATAACAGTAACCACCTCTTGTAGGTCAAGTCAGACAAATAGTCCCCTGGATATAATTAGCCATCTGTCAACAACCATCAATTCATCCTGACTGAAAGCCGTGTCAAACAGTACTTTGGAATTTCAACCAGATCCATGACTGCCAAACATATGCATTTCAAAAGACACACTGCCAGAACAAAACTTGGCCCAAAAATATTTCAAGAGATTTGTGAGGAAATTAATGTCACATCCAATCCATCATTACTAGCCTAAGGGGATAAGGCTTGCGGTTAGTGATATGTGAGAAAATGTCAAGTTTTGAAAAAGGACGTGCCAACTTATAAATTTGGGGAATTTTAAAATGGAAGTTTTGCTGCCAAATAGCACTGACTTCAGTTTGATGCTCAACTACTTCAGTGCTCCATCTCCAAAGTGAGTAGACATATGCAGGCATAACAGGGTCAATGTCTCCATCTTGTGGTCATATTACTTTTGCTCAAAGGGGCAAAGTACTATTACAGTGAAATTCTCTCTTAACACATTTCACAATTAAACATGACTTAATAAATAATATCAGCCAACAGAGAAAGAGAAGAAAAACACAGAGACCCAAACTGTACAGAATTGAAAGCGAGTATATTGTTAAACAGGTGCCTGGGTATTACAACAGCTGTTGCATTGGCAATGCGAGGTATTAGTTTGTTTACTCTCCGAGAGGCACTAAATAGAGTGTTGCATGTATAGCTCTGCCCATTTTTCCTGGAGTCAAGGGATTCCTGAGCAGAAACATAGTGCACGTAAACTGTACAAGCTCACTTCAACTGTAGATTCATAATACATATATCCATGTCCATCACATTCACACAAACACATTCTACTCTTGATTTTCATGATACCACTTAAGTGAAAATGACGATTCAGCATTATGAAAATTACATCAAAATAGTCAAGCAGCATATTTGTAGTTTGGCAACATAAATGAGAGACAACGTCAGTCATTCTCATGGCCTCCCCCCACATCTCGTTTCATCTCTTTTCACACTTGAATACTGAAGAGGAGGCCCTTTACATTATGTCAGATTAAACTAAGGCAGTGACTTACTGAGAGGGAAAAAAGCCTTTGGCCTAAACCACAAACTACCTACTGTCTATCACCCACACTGACTTCTGTGCTTCAATCAGAAAATAAAAAAATACTAACAGAAATCTAAATTGTGCAGTTTGCAAATAAAGCACACAGCAAGGAGAACTACTTATATGGAGGCAGGGTTATGGAACTAAACCAAACAAAATCACAGTTTAGGCATCTTTCTGTCAACGCTAGTCATTTTTCCTGACTAATATGCTGCTGAAAGATTATGATTTTGTTTGTAAGTAATGCACTTCAATCAAATAATCAACACAATCCACTCTGAGCCTCTTGAATAATAGAATGATGCTGTGTCCATGCAGTGCTACATCAATATCTCATGCACAGACTTCAATAAGTCAACAGGATGCTACTACTTCACATGAACTCCAATTCTAGCTAACAAATCGCTCTCTTAAAAGATGATTCAACACAAAACAGATCAGATTACTGGTGATTGAAAGTGTAATTATGTCAGCTACAATATGACTTTTGGGGATTTTGATCTGTAGATATACCATGTGTAGACAAGCCTCATGATTAAACCAAATGCTTATGTAATGAAATTATTTATTAAAGGTGCAGTGTGTAATTTCTCAACCATACAGTGACCCAATTTGAATAGCAGAAATAATACCGCAGCCAAACATGTGGTCCTTCAGGGTTCGGTAAAACATTGATCCCTTCCAAACTCACGCCAGCTGATGTCACCATAACTGATTTTTTTTTTTTACCTCTGATTCTCTTTACACCCAAGTAAAGAGTCACCCAACACAGGAGGGTTATTATAGATAACTAAAACTCATAAAAGAAAAACATTTCGCAACTAGAAATAAAATAACTAAAGTAAAATATGATTTTACTTTTTTCATTGTATAAATTGATGTACTTAAGTAAATAAAAAAAAAATCTGAAATAAAAACTATATAGAAATGTTATAAAAAAAATAACATTAATATTAAAACAGAAAATATAAAAAAATAAACAAAACCAATTTAAAATGTTAATAAAAGCTAGTAGTAATAGTATCTTTCTCTATATATAACACTGTCTCACAGCCAATTGTAAAGATTTCACTGGTTATGTCAGTTACAGTGCTGATTGACTACACAACGCTGAAACAACTATTTTCCCTTAATTTCACCATTGGTATGTTTTAACTGACTGGTATTTGTCAGACTTATGATACTATCTGAACTTATAATCATAAATCATTCATTCATTTTCTGCCGCTTATCCGGGGCCGGGTCGCGGGGGCAGCAGTCTGAGCAGAGATTCCCAGACTTCCCTCTCCCCAGACACTTCCTCCAGCTCTTCCGGGGGGACACCGAGGCGTTCCCAGGCCAGCCGAGAGACATAGTCTCTCCAGCGTGTCCTAGGTCTTCCCCGGGGCCTTCTCCCGGTGGGACATGCCCGGAACACCTCCCTAGGGAGGCGTCCGAGAGGCATCCGAAACAGATGCCCGAGCCACCTCAGCTGACTCCTCTCGATGTGAAGGAGCAACGGATCTACTTTGAGCTCCTCACCCTATCTCTAAGGGAGCGCCCTGCCACCCTGCGGAGAAAGCTCATTTCGGCCGCCTGTATCCGGGATCTCCTTCTTTCGGTCATGACCCAAAGCTCATGACCATAGGTGAGAGTAGGAACGTAGATTGACCGGTAAATCGAGAGCTTCGCCTTGCAGCTCAGCTCCTTCTTCACCACGACAGTCCGGTACATCGACCGCATTACTGCAGAAGCTGCACCGATCCGTCTGTCAACCTCACGCTCCTTCCTTTCCTCACTCGTGAACAAAACCCCAAGATACTTGAACTCCTCCACTTGAGGCAGGAGCTCTCCACCAACCTGAAGAGGACAAACAAATCCCCGGATACGGAATCTGGATCTAATCATAAATCATTGTGCTGTAAATAGTTTTACTGTTAGTGTTTGCTGCACATTGTTATTTTCCTAATTATTCATTTTTAGCGACTTTTGCAGGATACGGTTTACTTCTGCGTTGTAAAATAAGGTGGATAGCGCTGGTATCACATCCTGATAGATAGCATTACTGTTTGTCACAATTGGATCAATCTATGATTTCTCTGAACTGAATCCATGAAGTCTGACATTTTCTTGGCAGGTGAATACGTGATGGAGTTGTCCAATGAAACTGGCTGTGAGGTGGGAGTGGGGTTTACATTTGATTGTTTTAATGTTTTTTTTGTGTGTGCTTTTGGGTGGGAGGGGTCGTGACGTCACACATTTATAGGAATGCACACTTGAAGGGCAAATCAAGGCTCCTCCATTGTCCACCAATCATTTTTACTAATGTAGTAAGAGTGATATTAAAAGACAAAATTCAGTTATCTCGCCTTAATGTTGATGTATACGAAGTACAGGCTAGCAGATGAACTCAGAATATAAATGCGTTTTCCTATTGAAAACCATTATTAAGAAAAGGCATACCCATTTAGTGCTTTGCGTTAATATTCTGGGCTCATCTGCTCGATTGTATATCATATGCAACATCAACAAGGTGAATACAGAATTAGATATTTTAATATCACTGTTTTAGTACATTAAGGCACTTTACCGCAATTATTTTTTCAAGTTAAGTGTTTTAGAATGTCCTGCTGTTTTTAGTCAATTGAAATACTGCAGCTGTTTATAGATCACAAGTCGCCAATACTTGCAACATTCTCCCACAGTGATTACACTTTTTTTAGTACTCCAAAAGATGTCTTTACATATTAAACTGGGATAAAGAAGAAAATACTTTAGTAGTGTTGAAAATTACACACAGCACCTCTAAAACATGGCAATATCTACTAGTCTTTTTGATGCTTTGATGGATATTATGCAGCATATTTCCTTACTATTTTGACCCATGATTAACACAAATACTATTATCAAACTGTATATCATTAGCACTGTATTGCTCAGTGTTTTCACTGTGCTGAATATTGAGGTCTGCAATGACGTATATTGTTGCATAGTAGTCTGTATCATAACTACTAGCATCCACTTCTTGAGTTGGAGGCTCGAAGTGCCAGGCTGGCGATAGACTTCACCACGCAGTTGGAGGCTCTGTGGCAGGCGCCGGCACTAGCCATGTAGTTGGAGGCTAACCGGTGTAGCCGTTTGCTCCCAAAAGTGTTATAATGGCCAGGCATAACCTGGTCAATCTCCTCTTTATCGACCATTTCTACCAGCCTTTCGCAGCTACGGATGTAGTCGCTGATCCTGCTGTAGGGAAGCCAATCAATCATGGAACCATCATAGACCACGTCTCCACTGAACAGCATCTTGTTCTCCTTGTCATGGAGACAAATGCTGCCTCTGGAATGGCCCGGCATGTGAAGAACAGCAAGTTGCCGGTCCCCAAGGTTGATAATGTCGCCTGGGAACATGAGGAAGAAAGGAAATGTGGAATGTGGGAACTGGATATTGTCACTGCATTGCAGCACTGACACAGCAGAAGCTGTATCGACTTATGCACAAGTTATGAAAGAGAGAGGGATTTGTAACATATGTTATGAACAGGTAAGTGTTACTACAGCTAAGATATCTTGGTCCAAGCACAACGACGTTGAGTTGGTAAGTTTTAATAATACCCTTCCACAAGGATATAGTAACACACAGTGACATATCTGTATACGGTGTATGCTTCTAAACACCCAACAAAAAGGGTTCAAGTCACATGGTCTGTTTATTATAAATAATTCAGGGTTCACACAATTTTTTTTTAACTGAAAGTTCATGAATTTCACAGTTCATTACTGGATATAAATTGTTAATTATTTCGATTGCACTCACAGAGAGCAATTTCGTACTGATTCAATATTTTTAACTGAGCATAACTATACAAAAAAAAAAATCACTATTAAATCAATAAACGCATGAATGCAATACAATGCTATACTGACTATAGACATTTTTCATGATTTTCAGAGGCCTGAAAATCACTCTTTTTAGAAAGGTATTCCAGGACCTATGGTCACCTCAACATCTGAAGATACACTGTGAGGTGAAAGAATAATTTGTTCGCTGACAGACATCTATTCATATGCAGTACAACTCATTGCATAGTAGTCCATTTACTGAGAATATTGGGGAGGAGGTCATGTGTGGTTTGCTCAGGGCTTTACTCTGATTCTGCTGGGTTTCCGCCAATGGTCCACTATAATGGTGTATCTCCACCATCAGGGAAATTATAAAGCCACATTAGACAGCGAGCTTGGTTTTCACTAACCACTGACACGTCTATGGTGGATCTATCAAGATCTGATTTGTTTCGATCTTTCTCTAGCTCTTCAAAGATATTAAGCATGCTTGCCCAGAGTGAATTAATGCAATGCAGCACATTTTACCACTGCCTTTCATGTACATAAGAATGTATGTATATATGCATGTATGCATGTATCTATCAAATCCATCCCCATAAATATATATATATACACACACACAATATATATATATACACACACACACATATTGGCAGACAGACAGATCACAATAATATCCCACCTTCTTGTAATATATGGGTTGGCGTAACCGCCTTCACTCTGTACTGTCTTGCTCGCCATCCAGGCGCTGGATCCTCCACGATCTCCCGGTCAGATAACCACGTCACGGTCTCAAAGTTGTCACCGTTGGCCAGAGCGTCAACCTCCGCCTTGTGCACGCCCACCTGTTGAAACTGATGCAGCCCACCCGAATGATCGAAATGCACATGCGTGCCGATGGCTAACAGCGGGTTCTTGCGCTTCAAATCGTCCCCTAGCAGCCCTTTGCTATAGATGTATTCAGGCAGACTCCGTAAACCCAGTCCGGTATCTATGACGACGTCCTGATGGGACCCGCGTATGAGCCAGATATTCGCCCTGTTCCCCGACACATAAAAACGCTCCTGGATCCAAAACACCCCATTTTCCAGCGACTTATGCGCGTACCAGTCAGTCACAGACATCCCCTATACATTCAAGAGATTATTATTGCATACAAGGACAAATGTATGGCTGTTAACCTATAATTTTGGTTTTAAATCTAGCTGCTTCAGCCGCAGAGAAGACGCTGACACCCTGTTCCGCAAGCTCTCACGTCACCGAGCGTAACGAGGGCACGCGCTGGAGAGTCGGAATACTATTGGTCAAAGCGGAAATAGGCGCCACCCAACTAATGAATATTAATCATATAAAGCAAGCGCTCAATTGTGTTCATCTAAACGCTGAAAAAGGTAAGCAGGTGCTCCTCGCTCAGTGTAGTTTTAAAGCAATAGTGCATGTTGTCATCATTTACTCACCCACATGCTGTTTTCTTTCTTGAGCCAAGAGGAGCTCAATAAGCACCTGTCCAAACGATTATAGTGAATCTTCATTTTAAACGCCTTGCGCCAAAAAACACGATAAAATTCCAACTTCTCCTAAGTTATATTATAGCTTTGAGTGATACACAAACTGATTGTCCAAAGATAATCGTCCTCCAATGCAGTTTACTATTAAAACATAGTTGCAAATAAAAATGGAGCGTTTTAGGTTTAACGTCATTGACGCCAAAAGCCGTTTGTTTTCGCGTGTCATGTGACCTATCTCGACGCTATTTGTTTACAACGACAGCAGTAAAGCTCCTTTTTTTGAAGTTTCCCGGCTTCAAATGCCCGCTACACACGAGTAATTTTCGTAGTGCTACCGCACTATCTACGGTAAACGAGTGACAACTGATTTCGGAGTTATAGGCGTGACGAATTACTACAAAGTGGTATACAACAATGCAATGCCGACTTTTTCACCCGTTGGAAGGCCAATCGCCTTTCTTTATTCCTGAATCCGCTCATTTGTAACTATTAACGTTAGCTAGCAAAGCTCTTGCTATTGGCGGTGCGGAAAAGCTTAGAACGGAAGTTGATCGACGCCATCTTGTACATCTAGTCCATTGTGTCTAAGAACGACGTCAAAAATACTGTATTTGCCCTAATATTTGTACGAGATCCTCAAACATCCAAACAATTTTAGGAATATTTGACTGACCAAAATGGCAGGAAAGGGTAGAGGTGTAGCAGCATTCACCTTTAATATTGAAGCCCTGGGCCTCACCAGAGGGTCCATGCCTGAAACCCAGAGAGGGCCGACTCCACTCTTCCCAGTGAGTTATTCTGCACCTTTTTGTTTTCTTCTTAAATAGATATCGTTCTCCACTGACATTTTAAATAGTCCTGACTTTTAGTATTAGAGACATGCATCGCACCAACCTTGACATAAATATATCTTTTACAGAATGTTGAATATAAACCAGGGCCTTTGAAAGCTGGAGAAGGTGAAGACTACATGAGAGCTTTGAAACAAGAGATGAGAGGACGAATGAAAGACCTCCCTTTTAACATTAAACCCCACGCAGGAAAGGGAGGTGAGTGGTTGGATTTATTTCATTTCAGCAACATATAATACCTAACGCTTCCTACTAGGTGCCTTATGATTTCTGAGATAATCATATTGTGAAAGTAGATGAGCACTGGGAGCAATATTGTGTTTTAACACTGAACTTAAGACATTAAATCTATTTAACCATACATTTAAGTGAAATACTATAACTGATCAGGGATATTTTAACCTTGAATTATCATTATTTTATTTTAACCAAGTACGAAATGTAAGCGGTATATACTGTTGTAAAGTGTTTGTCAGTGTAATTCACAGATGTGGAGAGGTACAAGGAAAAATACTCTAAAGAAATTAAAAAAATTGAAGATGACGATTGGACACCAGGTATTGCAGGAATCGCGTACGAATACAATTTAAATTGGCTGATACCAGAGAAATTATAGACTTGATTTGTAGATTGGAATCGTCTTCCAAAGGAGCTGAAGCCACAGAAGAAGATAATTAAGAAGAAAAGAGGTGATTTCAATAAATGCAGAATCCCAATTTGAATAAACTGCAATTTTTGAATGAAAAAAGTGGTAAACAACTTGAATATATACAGATAAGAAAATCCCAAAGATCTCAAGTAAGGACAAGAAAGACGTGCTGACTAAACTGGATGTGAGTTCGTGCCATATTCATCACATTAAAATGCTTCACTATTCATGTTTTTCATCTTGTTTCACTGCAAACATATATTTGCATTACGTCTTCGTTTTGTTTTTCAGGAACTTGAGAAGAAGGGAGATGTAAAATCGGATGAGGAGGATGAGGAAAAGGGAGAGAAGAAAAATGAGGAAGGGGAAGAAGAAGAAATTGAAGGAGAATATGATGATGAAGAGCTTGAAGAGGTAAAAGATTTTACTAATAACACTTCTAACTCCCAGGTTAAATAAATCTTCATCGACCGCATGTTGTACATCACCACAGAACTTAATTTAAACTTCACTGTAACTTTATATCTTAAATATTGCTTGCTTAAGAATGAGACGGGTGTGCTGAACACTCAAACACTCAAGTACCTGGCTGCTTGTATATATTTAACATAGTTTCAGTTTCTAAACTATTTTGGTGCTATTGTTCTGACAATTACAACATGACGTTCATGTCTGAAATAATCAATAATAAATGTGCTTACATGCACTTGCCACTGAACTAAATTCCAGAATACTAAAAGCGCTGATCGGACTCGTTTGTTTTTTGTTTGTTTACAGGAAAACGACTATATAGCAAGTTACTTTGAAGACGGTGATGATTTTGGGGGAGGAAGTGATGACAACATGGATGAAGCCACTTACTAGCAATTAAAAAAAAAAAACTAGCACTCATTAAAAAAAGTCTAATCATACAATAGAATTAAAGTGCTTTAATACACATATACTATATAGAGTGCATCCTGAAATTATTTGCATTGCTTTACTTTTTCTACTTTTTGTCATGTTAAAGCCTTATTCCAAAAGGGATTAAATTAATTATTTTCCTCAATTCTACAAATACCCGATGATAATGACAATGTGAAAGAAGATTGTTTTAAATCTTTGCAAATTTATTAAATTAAAAACGAAAAAAATCCGATGTACATAAGTATTCACAGCCTTTGCCATGATGCTCAAAATTGAGCTCAGGTGCATCCTGTTTCCACTGATGATCCTTGATCTTTCTATAACTTGGAGTCCACCTGTGGTAAATTCAGTTTATTGGACATGATTTGGAAAGGCACACACCTGTCTGGGTCCCACAGTTAACAGTGCAGGTCTGAGCTCAAACCAAGCCATGAAGTTCACAGAATTGTCTGTAGACCTTCGAGACTGGATTGTATCGAGACATGGATGTGGGAAAGGGTACAGAAACATTTCGGCAGCATTGAAGGTCCCAATGAGCAGTGACCTTCATCATCCATAAATGAAAGAAGTTTGGAACCACCAGGACTCTTATTAGAGTGAGCCATCTGGCCAAATTGAGCAATCAGGGGAGAAGGGGCTCAGTCGAGGAGGTGACCAAGAACCCGATGGTCACTCTGCCAGAGATCCAGCGTTTCACTGTGGAGAGGAGAAGCTTCCAGCAGAACAACCATCTCTGCAACACTCCACCAATCAGCCCTGTATGATAGAGTGACCAGACGGAAACCACTCCTCAGTAAAAGGCACACAACAGCCCGCCTGGAGGATTCTCAGACCATGAGAGACAAGATTCTCTGGAAAACAAAGATTTAACTCTTTGGCATGAATAGCAAACTTCATGTCTGGAAGAAACCAGACACTGCTCACCCCTGCAGTGAAGCGTGGTGGTGGCAACATCATGCTGCAGGGATGTTTTTCAGAGGCAGGAACTGACTAGTCTATATCGAGGGAAGGATGAATGCAGCAATGTACAGAGACATCCTTGGTGAAAACCTGCTCCAGAGTGCTCTGGACCTCAGACTGGGGTGAAGGTTCATCTTCCAACAGGATAACGACTCTAAGCACACAGCCAAAATAACAAAGGAGTGGCTACGGGACAACTCTGTGAATGTCCTTGAGTGGTCCAGCCAGAGCCCAGACTTAAACCCAATCAAACATCTCTGGAGAGATCTGGAAATGGCTGTATACCGACGCTCCCCATCCAACCTGATGGACCTTGAGAGGTCCTGTAAACTGACAAACTGCCCAAAAATAGGTGTGCCAAGCTTGTATTATCATTCCACAGGAGGTGAGGCTGTAATTGGTGCCAAAGCCGCTTTAACAAGTATTCACAGCCTTTGCTCAATATTTTTTTTTTTTTAATAAATTTGCAAAGACTTTCACGTTGTCATCATGCAGAATTGTTTGTAGAATTTTTAGGAAATGTAAAGAATTTAATCCGTTTTGGAATAAGGCTGTAGCATAAAATGTGGAAAGTGAAGTGCTGTGAAGACTTTTCAGATGCATTGTAAAAGAAAATTTAGTTGATGCACTTCATGTCTTCCGAGAGCAATGCTTTATAGGTATAAAAATTTGATTCACTGAGTTATATAAACAAATGTCAAACTAAACTTAAGCTAAATGTTAAAATTTAAAAGCCAAAAATAATTAGGAGATTCAGATACTAAAATATAATTCCTTTATTTTCAACCTGCATCTACAGTCTACAGGATGAAGGCACATACTGTTCAAAAGTCAATCACTGAACTCCATGTTTCATAGAAATGTTCACATCTTTGCTACTTGAATGGAATTGAGCACATGCGTGAATATTTTACAAATCATCCCTGTGCTCTTGCCAGAAGAAAACCAGGAAGCCATTATGGTTCCATTTAAGTTTGTTTTTCTTTACAAGCAAAGTTTTTAAAAATTAAAACCAGCAACTTAACCATCAGTTGCAATACTGAATCTGGATTCTACATTTCCTAAAATAAATTAATGCATTTATTTCCCTGACAACCAGACAGTGGCAGCAAATATCTTAATGTATCATCTGTTTGCCGTCAAGGCAAACTACAAGCTTAATAGAGGTACAGAGCTATACACTGGCTCATGAGTGACAAAAAACAGCAAAACCAGCATCCAACTGTGCAAAATGCATCAAGGAAATATGCGGACAGGATTGGAATCATTTTCTTGAATACTTGATCCTCCCATGGGTTTCAGTTCATTTTTTTTTTTTTTTTAAATGTGGTTTATACCGTCCATAAATGCCTCCAAATTAATTCCCCAGTGATCTAAGTGCCCTTTTATGTTTCCTTTTTGTGCTTCACAAAATGTTGCTGATCAATAACAGGCTGTAGGTGCGAGTCTTGGTGATAGGCAGCATTGGCCCGGGGTAACCCAAGAGGTTCAGCGATGGCTGGTTGTGTTGGTCCAGGCCTGATGGAGTCTGTGGTAGTGTGGTGGCTGACATCTGCTTTCATCAAAACTTCATAGTACAATAGGTAAAAAACAGGCGTAACAATGCCAACGACCAACATGATGGCCACTGCGGTCCACCATCTCATTCCCCAATCAGCTCCATAGTACGGGTCTTTCTTTTGGGCCGGTCTGCGCTCAAGGTCTCCCAATAGCGGCTGCTCCAGCGAGGACACCACCTCGCTCAGGCTGCTCCTGGAAGGGCCAGATGACTTGACGAGGAGTTGAATGTCCTTGTCCTTCTCCTGCAAGAAGCACTCCACGCTGTCCACAGATGAGGAAGAGGACGCAGAGTCCAAGGAAGCTCCAGAAATCGGTATTTCTGTGATTCTGCGAGTGTTGCAGGGCGAGCTGCTTTTGTGGGGAGTGATGTTGTGAGTTTCTGTGAATGAGCTGAACTTTCTCACAGGAATCCTTATGGATCGCAGTGCAAAGAAATCCTGCTCTGTTAGAAGATTGTTGGCCCGCTTTATGTCTGCAACCTGAGAACAAACAAACAAAAAAAATTATAAAAATTATAAAAACAATAAAAATTCAGTACATTATATTTGGGCAGCTATTAGGGGGCAAGACTAATAGCTGCCATTTTTACATGTCAGAACATCTAAGAAACATGGAATGAAGTAAAAATACAGAGCTGTATGAGTCCCCAAAAAAGATCAGGAAGATTTTATGGAATGGAACGTAAGTTTTGATTTTTCAGGAACGACACATCATAACTTGCGCCGTTAATATAGAATTTAACTTGCGTGATTAGGTGTGACTATAATGCAAATGGTCCAGCTAAATACTAATGTGGCTCATCTAATCAGACTTTGAAGTGGGAAACATCCATCATGTAATATATTATTTTTGTTTTAAGACTTCACACTTAAGTTTCGCATGCTTTTGCATTAATGAAAAATTATTTTCACTTTGGTCTATCTAGCTCTTAATAAAATAATTTATTTTCCAAATTTTCTTTTTTAATTTACTTAATTATAAGATACATTACCACTTGATTATTAAATGCAAGTAGCATCAGTATATCTTTTCTTCCTTATTGTGACCTACATGTTAAACATATTATTGGGGGGATAAAATGAAGGGCCTGGACATCCATTGGTTGTTGATTAGCTTGTAAAATGTGGATGTCGCACTTAAAAGTGGCGGAAAGTTAATGTAAAACTTGCAGAGGGAGGGTTTAAGTAAACTAAATGGCGAAATCAGGCATATGTAAAAAGTGAGAAGTCTGTCCAGTTATGACCTTTTGAAATATGAGGTAAAAAGTAAAAATGAAACAGCTGAATTGTTCACAATAAGACCTACAACATGCATTTACACAATTATATTTCATGCTGACTTTAAAATAAAACTATTCTTTATATTTATATAAAGTCTATATATACTAGAAACATAATGCAAGAAAAAAAGTAAGGGCACAACAAGGGAACCCTGACTTACAGTACAGAAATACTGCAGAGAAATGCTGATTAGTGTATCTCCCTCTTTTATGTCCCTTATCAAGTATACGATATCGTCCTTGCGATCTGTAGATGTGCTGCTCCTGCGATGCCTCTCCCTGCCTCTGGAACGCAGCTCGAAAGTCTCTCCATCCTCTTCTGAGTATTCATTCTCTGAGTTGTTCCCAAAAGCGGACATGTAACTACCTGTGGGTGGCTGCACTGTGGTTGCAAACTGGAAACCATTATGCTGGTTCCTTCCAGTCATTTTTCACTGTGAAAAGAACAAATGGATGATGAGTGTTATTGTTGGACGTGGGTGTGCATCACAAAATGTACTTTTCTTGATGGTTCTGAGGTCACTGGATTCCTTTAAGGTGGCAGGTGAAAAAGCAAAAAAAAAAAAGTAAGGTTGAGTTGTGAAAAAAAAAAAATAGATATGGGTGGATAACTACTAGACTACTCTAAGCACACAAAATCTACAACAGCTGCTGATAAGACAAAATTCAACCCTGGCCGATGTTGACACAAGATATTTTAGGTATTTTCCAAGCCTTCAATGTGCAAAAATATTAACTAGCGTCTCCTGTGAACTGGATTTCTTACGTGGCCTGGCAAGCGCAGGTAGCGCTAACTAGCAGCTACACATCTGTTAGCATGTAAACATGACACTTCACAAGACAAACTTTATACAAGAAACAAATAATGACACCTGACTAAACGGTGTGTCAAATGACACAACCGTTAAATGGTTGTTCACCAATTAAAACCACTTAATAAGGTTTATACATGTAGAAGCTAAGTAGCTCAGTTAGCATAGTTTAGCCAATGCTACGCAAAACATCAACCACAATATCGCCATCTGGAAAATAATCTCCTAGAATACAGAACCCTATAGCAGCTTCTGCAAGCATATATCAATTTTTTTTATTTCAATATGTCATATCTTGAAATCCTCATTTGGTAAACAGGGTCAATGGTCTCGTGCTACTGATGCTAACCAAACTTTATATCAACAAACGGCGATTTGCTTTCTAGCTCGAGTTCAGATAATTAAACAACAGCCCTAATTAAAGCTTCTGTTCGTCAATTTGCGGAGGTTTACCTGAGAAACGAGTATGGTCCGCTTGACTTTTAGTGATTAGGCCATTCTCCGGTTTCCTCTGTGAGCCTCATTACTGCCGCTGGATTACCGGAGACAGACGCCACGTCAACACAGACCGCGTGCGCACGCACTGACATCATCGACATCTCTCCCTGTTTCGATTACATCAGCAGCAGCTCGGGAGATTTTATTAGTATCATCCATCCATATAACATCTATATAACATTCGTGCTCCTGTCCCCACGGACTTCACATAACTCGCAGGCAGGTTTCAGTGAGGGAGTTTTTCCTGAGCAATTTCAGGTGGATGTCTGTATGGGTATAAAAGGTGTCCATACTGTGTATATTTAGTTAACAGAATGAATAATGAGAGTGTTCTGTTTCCACGTCATCTTGTGTGCAGTAGGGGGACTACCTGTCTTATATATTAAAAAATGCTGGGATGTTTAAAAGGATGTTTGGGTCAAATATGGACAAACTCAACGGTTGGGTTAATGGTTTATAGTGCCAGTTTTCTTGGAACAGCTGGATGAGAAGTTTCTAGGTCTGTTTGGGCTCTGTCTCACAAGAATATTTTATTGGGACAATTGTTTTTCACGAAAACTGGAAAAAAAAAAAAAAAGTATTGTTAATGGTAATGCAATGTAACGCACACACACACACACAGACAATTACCTCCATTGCTATCTTTATAAGCAAATGATTCACCTTCCTTTCTAAAGACGTTTGCAGTGTATTTAAGTAATGTAGATTTTCTAAATATTTTATATCATTTCATCATTTTGCAGACGCTTTTATCCAAAGCGACTTACAAGGGGAGCAATTAGGGGTTAGGTGTCTTGCTCAAGGGCACTTTAGTCATGGTATCAAAGGTGGAGAGAGTGCTGTTTATTCACAATCCCCACTTTCATTTCCTGCCGGTATGGGAATCGAACCTGCAACCTTCTGATTACAAGCCCGACTCCCTCACCACTAGGCCATGACTACCCCATATTTTAGTTAATATTGTGTGTCAAGTTTTTGACCAGACTATATATTGGCCTCGTGTTAATTTGATTTCGTACTGTCAAAGTTAGAAATAAAATTGATGTCATTACTTAACAGTTATCATCTTATTATTACAATCAATGCAGTCAGGCAGGTAAAGTTCTCCTGGAATCCTCCAAACCCAGTCTCACCCATTAGTCTGCCAAACAGAGAAGTGTGATTCATCACTCCACAGAACACGTTTCCGCTGCTCCAGTGTTCAGTGGAAGTGTGCTTTACACCACTCCAGCCGACGTTTAGCATTGTGCTTGGTGATGTGAGGCTTGCATGCAGCTGCTCGGCCATGGAAACCCATTCCATAAAGCTCCCGCCGCACAGTTTTTGTGATGATATTACTGCCAGTGGAAGGAATCAGCAGAGCTTTGGTGACTTTTACGCACCATATACCTCAGCACTCGGTGACTATGCTCTGTGGCTGAGTTGCTGCTGTTCCAAAACATCCACTTTCCAATAATACCACTTACAGTTGACAGGAATATCTATAAGGGATGAAATGTCACAAACTGACTTATTGCAAAGTATTTTGCATTTTCCTATTACAGTACCATGCTTGAATTCAGGACAACCCCCCTTTTTTCAATGTTTGTCAATGGAGACTGGCTAGATGCTTAATTGTATAAACCTGTGGCAAAGGGTCTGATTGAAAAACCTGGATTTACTAATTAAAAGGTGTGTCCCAATACTTTTGTCCATATAGTGTACATTAGGATTTTTATGCTATTTAGTCTGTGTGGTAAATCTGTGTGAGCTGTTTTGGGATACTGATCTTCAAAGTTTTTTGCTTTTTGTGTGTGTGTTTTTTAAAATGCACAAACAAACAACAACAAAAAACCCCATCAAACTCAATTTTGACAAAAATGTCAGATAGAACCCTATAAATTCAAGATGACAAAATGTCAGTTTTTATGTGGATCTTCAGGGAGGACGCATAATGATTCATTAAAGTTTGGAATAATGATATGTTTTTTTTAATAATATATATTTTTAATGTTTTTAAAAATGTCTGTTAATCTCACCAAGGATGAATTCAGTTGATTAAAAAATAGAGTAAAACAGTTATAGCCTACTGTGATTACTATTATTACAATTAAATATTTGTTTTGGATTTGAATTTTAAATTACAATACATTCCTGAGTTGGCAAAACTGAATTTTTTGCGGCCATTGTGCCAGTCTTCAATGTCATGATCCTTCAGAAATCAATCTGTCTTAAAATACACCAGCCTTTAGTAAATCAAGTCTGATTTATTAAAATGGCACGCGAAAGTCCATTGCATTTTAATAGTAGGGAATCATTAGTGTAGCGGTGTGCCACAGGTTGATCTGCCATCCTCCACAAATAGCCTCTCCGCCTGAGGAAGACAGATCGCTGGGTGGAGCTGTTCCCTAGATCTCTCAAGCCCGGAGGTTAATGAGATTAGCACATCCCTGCTCAGACAAGACAAGGCTCTACCCAAGTCCACTAGTTCAGACGGGACAAGCGCGTAAACGGACTGCATGGCAGCGCATGTCGAGGTTCACGCGCATCCACACTCACCTCGCATGGACTGGAGAATCAAACCAGCGTCCAGTGAGAAAACCCACTCTTCCCCAAACTGAGCGAGCTGTTCAAGAACAACTTTGTGTGCAGGAACAGTGGACGCGCAGCGCGATTGTCACGATGTATTTATCATCCCATTGACGGACACAGCGCTGACCGGTTCAATTTACCCCGGACCTTTTGTCGTTTGCCTTGAAGTGTTACAACAAAGTGTTAGGTAAGTCACTTATACATCATGCTACACGTTCTTCACCTGTTTTGTGCAACAGTTTAGTTAAATTGCCGGGTCAATTATGCGACGCAAGCGCTTCAACGCGTTACGGTCAGCAGAGCAAGCTGCGCGAGACATTTGATTTATAAGTTTGCTGTTTTTTTGAACCTCATGTACGTTTAATAAGCTTTCAGTGTGGCAGGAACATTACATATCAAGAGTTTGTATACTTTGATGTGTTAGTTTGCTTGTTTCACATTTACAACAGACTGCTCTTTAAACTCTATCACTAGCATCCACGAGCAATTTTGACAGATTTTTTTTTTTTTTTTTTTTGGTAGTTTTGTTCTTGCTCTCGTAAATAATAAACACAGCAGATATATAGTCGTTTATAAACATTTAAATCAAACGTTAAATCAATTCATCGTTTGTGGATGAGAGGCCATTCTCCTGCGCTTCCATGGTTACTGTGAGGGTCTTCAGCGCGCTTTGTGTCTCTTTCCTCCCGCTCCCATTGAGATAAAACAACAGTCGGCGGGGCTCCTCCCCACACAGGGGCTTTGAGATGGGACGCGCTCGCGAAGCCCCCTGTCACCCAAAACTCAAACGGGGATCTCACTCATCTTTACGCACATCAGTGTGGGCGATGTGAGGGTCCCTTCAGTTTTGCGTGTAACAGCCTCATGTTTTAGTCATGATGCCTGCAGTGATGCTTGATTTCTTCTGAAATGTTATCTGGTTCTGATTTTACATGAAATGACTGAAATTGAAGACATTTTTAGGTAATCTAATCTGGTTAATATGTGTGGATTATTTATTCACATGCAGGATGAGGAACTATTTTGGCAAAAATAAATACATAATAATAACAATATATATATATATATATATATATATTAATTATTAATTATTAATATATATATATATATATATATATATATATCTCAATAAAAAGAAGATGTAATCTGAATATGCATATGCAATAACTTTGATTAATATAGACCTACTTGTGAACAGTGGCTACTCACTAAAAATGTTGGGTTAAAAATAACCCAATGATGTTAAAAATGACCCAACATTTTGGTAAATAACCCAACATAGTGACCCAATATCTGTAACCCAACGGTTGGGTTGATTAAATAACCATGCAGGGTAATCTGGAAAATTAAGTACTTGTAATTATATTACATGCTTTAAAATACTCTTACACTATAGTTACTTATTATTGATTACATGATTGCATATTATTCACACAATGACAGAAAGTCATTCATTAAGTATTGATTCTCATGTGTTTCATGTTTTAAATGGTCCTTTCTAAAAACAAAACAAAAACAAAGCATATTTGTATTCTTTATTCTGCTGTATTTTTTATTTAAATTTCAGTTGGTTATAATCACATGGGAAACTGAGGGGGTGTAAATTTGACCACTGGATTTGCAGAAATCATTTCACTTTTAAGGACTGTTTTCTCGTCGCATATTGAATCAACTCTTGATTAACATAATTCTCATTTTAATTATTAAGTCATTTAATCTTATAATGCTATTTCTTTGGACAGCTTTTGTCTTTCAAACACAATTTTAATGATTGCTTTTTGGGATTTATTTAATTATTAGCTTTTCATTAAACTCTCAACCCCCTGCAGCTCCATCACACCCTGGTTTGGGAAACCCTGACGTAATCATAATGCACTTCATGTTGTTGAAAACAAATAATGGAATATATGTTCTCTCTTTTTGTATTTCTATATAAATATGGAACAATATTATCCTATTCAATTCAAACTCAATAAACCTGTTTGGTCAAAAGTAATCTAAAAGTAATCAAAAAGTAGTCCGATTATATTACCTAAAATGTGTTAGTACAATTTTTGTCATGTGATTGGGAAAAGACTACAATTGGTACGTAATCTACTCAGCACTGCTTGTAAACTACAAAATGACACGCACTTTCCTACTAGACACGCAACATTAGGCCTATATGTATTGTAAACACATTGGACATGGTTTTATCCAGTCCTTTTACTGTTTTAGTGAATCAGCTGGCATCTTTGGGTGTCTGTTTCGTGTTTAATTCATTAGGGGCACCCTTTATCTTCTGAATAGATGCACTGTGACTCAATGGATTGAATGATCTTCTTGCACCCCCTTATACAGCTTCAGTTGAGCATCATTCAGTGCGTGTGATTCACGGCTGGGTGTAACATTTGCAGTGGTCGCCCCTGTTTTTGTACCTCCCCTTAAATAGGGCCTTACATGTTGAGAAAACAGAGAGGATGTAACATAAACACTAAATCCACTGAGATGTGCGAAGCACTGTTCACAGACGGAACGCACTGTGATTGATGCCACAAGGAACCAGACCACACAGGGTCCAGCGTGACAAGACAGGTGGAATTAAGACAAAAGAATAAACATTAAAGCAGGAGGGCTAAGCTAAATCCCTTACCACACAAGCCTATCTAATGCGTCATGGGGAATTGCTAGAATTGTTAGAATTCTATGCTGTGGAAAACATGTTTTAGTTTGAGTGTGTTTCCTTAAATAGGCTTGTCTTAATTCTTTTCCCAGTGGCTCTTTCCTATGCACTCTCCCTTTGTACTTCACCAGCTGAGTCTGTTCATTGACAACAGAAGCCGCCTCTTCCATATGTCAAAAGCACAATTGTGTTGAGCAGATTTTTTTGAGACCATGTTTTATTGCAAACAGGTTGCCACTGGTTAATTTTTTTTAGTCCCATTAGTTAATTGTCTAAAAGTTGTGTGTATAAATAATTTGGCATTTGGTATGCTCAGAGTCCCCAATAACATGGATATTATATTATATTATACTCCTAAAAGGTTAGGTGTCAAATCCACAGACAACAATAAAAATACACTGAAAAACTAAAAAATAAATACATAATAATAACAATTAATTTATATATATCAATAAAAAGAAGATGTAATCTGATTATGCATATGCAATAACTTTGATAAATATAGGCCTACTTGTGAACAGTGGCTACTCACTAGAAAATGTTGGGTTAAAAATAACCCAACAATGTTAAAAATGACCCAACATTTTAGTAAATATCCCAACATAGTGACCCAATATTTGTAACCCAACGGTTGGGTTGATTAAATAACCCAATGTTATGCTTTGTAGTAATACTTGCAGGGTAATCTGGAAAATTAAGTACTTGTAATTATATTACATTATGCTTTAAAATACTCTTAGACTATAGTTACTTATTATTGATTACATGATTACATATTATTCACACAATGACACAAAGTCATTCATTAAGTATTGATTCTCATGTGTTTCATGTTTTAAATGGTCCTTTCTAAAAACAAAACAAAAACAAAGCATATTTGTATTCTTTATTCTGCTGTATTTATATAATATACATTTACATTTAGTCATTTAGCAGATATATAATATAATATAATATAATATAATATAATATAATATAATATAATATCCATGTTATTGGGGACTCTGAGCATATCAAATGCCAAATATATACACACTACTTTTAGACAATTAACTAATTGGACTAAAACCTATAAATGCATAAAAAATTAACCAGTGGTAACCTGTTTGCAATAAAACATGGTCTCAAAAAAATCTGCTCAATACAATTGTGCTTTTGACTTATGGAAGAGGCGGCTTCTGTTGTCAATGAACAGACTGAAAAAAATGTCACTGAACCTGAAAGAAAAGAAATAAACATATTACCATATAACCAAAGAATTGTATAGTGTATATTTTGGTATAGTGCAATTTTTTTAAAGACTTAAATATATATATATATATATATATATATATATATATATATATATATATATATATATATATATATATATATATATATATATATATATATATATATTGAAGTATTTAAATAAAATTGCACTATACCAAATATACACTATACAATTCTTGGAATTCTATGGACACAACTGTCCATATATACATATCTAGAAAAAAAATTATATATATAATTTTTTATTCTAGATATGTATATATGGACAGTTGTGTAACATCTACTAATCAGGCTGTTATGCTATATGTTTATAAAAGTATTGCTTTCAACAGTTACATTTTTGATTTAGAGATCAGACTTGCGGTAAAATCACGTCACATTTATATGGAGCTGAGATAAAACTACCTGAACAGGCTGCAGTATGTGTTGGATATTTAAAGACTCTTGCCAAAGTATGCGCCAAAAATGATGGTATTGATGTACACGAAGCAGTCAATGTATAGTTTTCAATAATAGTTTTCTAAGAACCTGAGACCTGACTGAGTAAAACTGAAACTCTAAAGAGTTGTTTTAGGAGTTAAATGTACTTTTACTCTTTTATTGAAGTAAAACTTTCACGTCTGAAAGCCTTGGAGTACCCCTGAAATCATTAAAGTATTTCTCTATTGTGATAACTGTACTAGGGTGAAATTTGTTGTTGTTGTTTTCATATATCAATTTTAATGCTCTTAAACCTGGCTAGTTTTGCGTCTATTTAACACCTGTCCTGTTCATTTGAATGTCAGTTTGAACGTTCATTTGGAAACCAACCCTGGGTGAAATAGTAGAATTTTTTCAAGTTTACATCACTTTTAATCGGTTTTATAATTTCACACCTTCTTAGCAAAATTAGCAGGGTTCCCACCAGCCTGGGGCCTCGGCTAAAACAAAATCCCCACGCATGCACCGAGCATGTGGAGAAACTCAATTCACTTCTGTAAATGCCACACAAAGACCCCAGACCCAAAGCAGTAAAAAACACAGTGGGAGTATGTGGGTTGGTGGTTCATGCACAGACAGGGCTAAATTCAAATTGAATTTTGATAAATGTGGACCGCTTGACTCGTAACAATCCGTCACTGTCATTCCTGTAAAAGTTTTAATATAAAGAATCATACATAGCCTAATGCTATTCTCAGTGAGAAACCATTCATCTCTGATTTTTGCCTTTTGTTTTGTGGCTCTTATTTAACTTGATCATCAAAAGCTCTTTGTTTACTTATTTATTTATTTATTTTTTCATTCAAAAGTATATGGTTATGGTATGTTGAGATGAATTATTTTAATTATTTAAATTGAATTATCCCATTTTGATATTACTTTTCTTCTTTTACACATTTCTTGTGACCTCATATATGCATATATTATGCTTAATTTGATCATCAGAAGCTCTTTGGTGTCGTAGATGTTGTTGTCTTCTACATTCAAAATGTCATATCACTTGAATTCTTTTCGTTATTTGTGACCATAACTTGAATTGCTTTAGTTCTAAGTTGTCCTTTTGTAAGGTGAAACATAGGATTATGTCATTTTGCAGTCATGAATTATTGAGTTTATGTTACATTGCATGATTCAGGTCATGTCATATAAAGAGGAGACATTGACCTTTTCCGCTATGTTAATCCGTCTGCATCTTCAGCAGTGTGCTGACATATTGCAAACAGTATTTTAGTATCTGTTTTTTCTGGAGCTGAAAATGGAAGTATGGCAGGATATTCTGAAGCAATGGTTAAATCCAGCTGCAATCATGAGGTCTCTTTTTTGTCATGGTCTGCCACAATTGTGCCATGGAGTTTGCTCAAGAGTTTGTCTTTGGTTAACATACCATTCACTTCTTTTTGACCTTTTTGGAATATAATATGTACGTGTTCTGGTCTACTTATGGCTTTTTCTCTCCCATTTGTTTGTCTGTCTGTGTCACAATTTTCTTTTCTTTTTTTTTTGTGAAATCCCTGTCGTCTTAAAATATAAGTCTCTCTTAATTTATTATTTTATTCTATTTTATTATTTCCACTGTGGTAGAAGTAAGCTTGTTCTGAAATATTTTTTCCCCAAAATATATTTGCCACGTTGCATCACTAATAGAATTCCTATATGTAATCAAAAGCATAAAAAAAACATAATTCGCTCTGTAACTCTTGCGTACATTCTCTGAATGTGGTTCTATAGAACAACTTTAAGCATCAAAAGAGAAGCTTTGTCCTTTTTTTCTGTGGGGTATTGAACTTGAACTGTGACCTTCACTGTCGGTCCTTAAAACCCGTTAAATGGTGTGGAGTCATGCTGTGCCCTCTAACGCATGAACACTGTGTTCTCCCCGCGGGGCTCGATCGCTCGTTTCTTTTTAAATGTGATTTATTCAACACGGATACATGTGGCATTGATCCATACCACAAGCTATTCTGTAGACCTTTTCCAAGATTTCTGGCTTGATGAAGGATCTCTAGATGATTTCGGTCCAATTGTCCACATAGCAGATAGTGTTACATTTGTTACATAAATGGATAAAATAAACAGAAATGATCTGACACATCCAAGGTTTAATGTTGATTGATTTGTGGTGGTCATATGAGACCGTTCGGAGGGTTGAGTCTGTCCCAAAAAGTCTGATGGTGTAATCAGTCACAACTGGGCTTTAAAAAGTTGCCCATGTCTTTACTCTTTTACTTTTCAAATGAAAACTGCACTTCTCCCTACCTAAAAGGTTCATGTTTTTAATGAGGTTTTTGAAAAAAGTTTTGTTTAATAGTAGGTGTAATGATAAATTAGCGGAATTGGCATTTAATAACTGTTTAAAATTTATTGTGTGGGAATCTCTTGGGTATTGTTATGTGAAGTTTTTTTTCTTAACAGAAATACTTTTTTCCTGGCTAAACATCTTTAACTACTTCCTGTTTCGTCTTGAAACGTTCATTTATTGATACTTCATCAGGGACGCACTGACCTGTGGTTGGGGCAATGAGGACCCTCCTCCTGGCTGTTTATCTCCTTAGTGTTTATCCTAATACCCAACAAATCTATAGAGCCCTGTTTCTCTTCCTTGAGCTTAAGTTGCTCTTGCTCGGTGAAGGAGCTTGCTTGACACAATGCAATTGCCGAAGCCTACTTATCCGTACCCAGCCGATCCATCATGCGTTATTTTAGGGCATTTCGCACATAAAGCGGTTTGTTGATTCACAAGATTGAAAGCAGTTTGAAAGCTGGACGTCTGTTATATTCGGTGGGCCCTGAGGCGAGATGTCGTGCTGACCCTCACTCCCCCGTCTTCCCCCATGCCCCCCTCCAGTTCCCTCACTCCAGACTCTCGCCTGCTTTCTCTCTCCTATTGCTTGCAACTATTTACCCCATTGTGGTTCGTCATGGTGAAGGAATTTCTGAAGTGGAGGAATTGAGCAAACTGGGATTGTTTCCCACCTCCCACCTGTTGATCATGATCTATACTAGTGTGTACAGAGGAGTTTTAGACTAGTGTCTTTGTCTTCAGATAGATTATTTAAAAAAATACTGATTGATTGATTGAATTTTGACTTTTAACATGGTATGGCTAGTATCCTTAGCCATCAAAATGTTAAACAGCATTAAATTTCTTATCACAGTCTAGTATTATTACTATCTAAATACATTTTAATGTTCAAGTTTGATAATGTCATGTTTCTAAAACTAAAATAAATGTGTGGCACATACATTTTTTAAAATTATTTAAATATTTTATTTAGTTTAGTTTAGTTTTCCCATGTAGTCATCTTAGTTGTGTGTGTGTGTGTTTGTGATTTATAAGGACGCAAATTTGTATAATGTATCTGTATAGCGTAAACATGAAATATGAGGACATTTCATGAGTCCTTATTTAAAATAGTTTTAAAAACAAATGTAAAAATGCTGAATGTTTTCTGTACATTACGCCTATGGAATGTCCTCACTTTGATAGCAAAACAAACCTGTGTGTGTGTTTTCTTTTTAATTTAGGTTCATGAAAATTTTTTGTTTACCAGTAACGGAAGAAAAGCATGTAGTTCTTGCAGCAATAGTATCACCAAACAGAGTTACAAATGTAGTAATTGTTTTCAGACTGGTTTCCTGAACACTTCCTTATTTCCTCATTCCTCATTCATCATAAAAACACATAGCCCCGCCTCAACTCTACACGATTGGTTGAGCCAGTGTGGCTGTGCTGGGTTGGTTGGGATGCTCAAAGTATTTGCGTTTACACTTTTTGAGGGAGAAATTAACATAAAAATGCCTTATTTACAGGTAACATTGAATTTAAAGTAGGAGAACAGGTGTGAAATTGGACACTTTGGACAATAATGTGGGAACCCAAACTTTACTGTCGACTCTGTGGGTCCGCAGCCACTGATTCAGAGTCAGTGAGGGAACTACACTTGATCAGGGATTTGCTCTGTCCTCAATCCAGCCATCTGTCCTGTGGCTGCCAAACTCAGCAGATTGAAGAGGCCGGGACAGAAATTTCCCACATCTCTCGCTCGTTAAATGAGGTATGGGAGGGAGAAAGAGAACTATCTGTCTGAATGGGGGCTTGATTCGGTCTACTGGAAGGCTGAAGTACCCGCGTTTTGAAAAAGAGTGGGAAAAGAAGAAAAAGTAGGAAAAACAATGTTGCAAAAAAAAAAAAAGAGTACAACACCGAGCCTCCTAAAATCTTCAGTGTGTGTGCGTCTGTCTGTGAATCGTGAGTGCCCTGCCTTTCTCAAGCACACACACCCCCGATTCAGTGTGTGACGCTGAAAAGAAAGGCAATTAGCATTTCAGCCAAGGTCCGACTGGCTACATACGATGAAGCAATAAGCTTTATAATTTGCTTTTCTTCTCTTCGCTGCTATTGAGAGGCTTTTCCTTGTTTAATCCCTTGAAAGTGCATTTCTCTTCACTCTCATCCATTGTTTGCTGCAGTAGCCCATCGGTCATGGAGTTCTGCGGCTTCGGGAACGTTCACCATGTGAAATTCAATGGGATCTTTTCTCTGGTCCTCTACCCATATATTGAGAGTGGAAAAAAAGTCATTGTGTTTTTTGGAACAAGGACACAGGATGCAGTTGGCTCAAGTTGAAAGGGTCAGACGACGGCCTGAGGACAATACCTTTGAGAGATTTTCTTTTTTCCTCTTTGCTCTTCAGCCAGCGTAGACTTGATTGACATATAGTTCCTTGACTAGAAGCTAATGTTGGGTTTAAAAGTAACATATGACAATACGGAAACAGAGTTTTTGTTATTTTTTGTTATTCCGAGCGGATATTTTCTTATTCTCTGTTTTCATTCCTCAGAAGGAATGGCATCTCCTCATACTCAACCCCTCTCAGGACCCACTCACGTGCACACTTTCGTGCACTAATTCTAGGTTCCCTGTATCTTTCAAAATAAACAGTAACATTTTGGGCAACGTTCACCAAATGAGTGTCTCGCCAATGAAAAGCTGTGGTCTTAAGATACCCTCTTCAGATGTAATGATGTATGTTTTACCAGACTCAGTTATTAAATGTTTTTAGTTTCCCAACCTCGAGATGTTCAGGATACCGTCCTGTCTAAAAATACTTGAGGGGCTACAACACAAGTGGCAATTATTGGCTTTTGAGCTCTCCATATATGGGAGCTCTGAAAGTTCCCAGAACTTTCTGAATGAGGTCGGTTTCTGAGGTAACAGAGCATGTTGTCTCATTTCTGCTGCTTCATGTGTGTGTGTGGCTGTTACTACATATCAGTGTGTAATACTGATAACTCATGTGGTTTACTTCAGTTTATAATTCACATATAAGCCTATTCACCAAGTTGGATGGGCTATATTAAACGTCTGGTTGTTATTGTGCTTTTTTTAGCTGATCAAACACGTAATTTAGTCAGTGTCAGATGCGATCTGAAGCCTTCATCAGTTTTTAAAGTATAATGAAGCAGTGACTGAGCTTTTGGTGTTACCAGTACAAGAAAGTCAATCTGCCAAGTTGCTGAGTCATAATTGATCAGCTTTGACCAGCATAGCCCCAAATGACCTTTAGCAAGCCTTAAACATAGTTTAAATTAACACTACATTGTAATGACGTAACCTACAAATTAAATAATGCTTATATTCATAATGGCTCTATTCCAAAACATAGTGAGATACCTTGATACCTTCTGTGTAGGCAGCATTCTGAAGTGGAACCTCATAAGTGACCAATTTGGAACAATCAGGCAGCAACTCAGACATCATCATCATAAGAAGAAGAAGAAGAAACGCTCACACTACTGAGATAATCTAATTCTAAAATACAGAGGTTTTCAAAATTTTTGATGCCAAGTATTGTGAGGGAGCCTCTTTTTAAAATATAAAGGCTATATGTTTGTATATTTTATGTAAGTGCGATTGTTAAACCATCATGTTTTTTTTTTTTCTTAAATTAAATATTTGGCTTTTATATTGCAAAGGATGGCACACGAGGGTCCAAGGGAGAACAATTTGAGAAGAAAGAAAAAGATCTGTTTATGCATGTACTTTTTAGTACAAACACTGGTTCTCACCCTTTCTGACTTGCAGGCCCCTGCAATGCCCCTCACATAAGCTATAAAATTCCCCTGGTATGTTTTGCTGCAATTATGACAAAGCTGCTTGTTTTCAAAGTTGTAACAGAAGGTGGGAGTGTCAATATAATACATTTAACCAATCACATTTTTGTGGATTTAAGAAGTTTGACATGTTCTTCATATATTCACTTGCAATTTATTAAAGCAATAGCTTCTTTGGGCTTTTAATATATAATATAATATAATATAATCAGTTTACACCATTTTATGAGCTGTTAATTTGAATTGAGTTTGATTATTAAAAATGTCATTCGTTTTATGTCGTCCTCTGTGCAGGATACGTGCAATGCTGGCTTAGAATAAAGGGGGGAGGCATTATATTGAAACAGTCTTTCATATTGACAATGTTCTTATGGTGCCTTTAAATGCTGTCTGTGTAGTATATAATGCTAGATATTTAACACCATTTGGAATGTTCACTGTGTTTATGATATTTTCAAAAAAAATCTGTGTGTTTATGTGAGGGTTTCTCATTTTGACTTTCTTTATTTATACCGTAAGGCACTAGGCTGGCAAAGCATCAAATGGAAGCCTTTACAAGACGAGAGCCGGATGGGTTGCGACTTTTGATGCGCTGATCGCGACTTTAGCTTTTGTTGGCTAACTTGGCTAAGAAGAGCTACATGAGACATGTAATGGGTTTACTTCTACTACCATGTCATGTGCTGTGATAAATGTGACTGCACATTACCAAAGCTTACCACAGTCTCATCAGACAGGTTGTTATAGAAGTAGACCGACCATTAGATTAAGTCAAGCCTGCAATTTGGATTCAGCGCATGCTGTTATTATTTTGAGCTCCAAGCAAAAGTGGCTAAAGTATAGGAAAGTTTTGAGTATTTTTCCTTGAAAATAGTAATTAGGAATGTTACGAGAAAGTTTGAAAACATTGCATGTAGTACACCACATTGACTCGGTCGCCGTAGTCACATGGAGTCAAGGTGTGTGACCTCACTGAAGGCTCAATGTATTGCATAACACACGCACACACACACTGCTCTTCTTGTTGCTTAGTACTGGCTGTGAAGTCTTGCTGATTGAATAATTGATGTTAAGATTATGGATCCTGCTGCCGGGCAGGGGTAACACTAGAGGCGGCTGCTGGGCCAGCAGCGTAGACCCGTAACCGTACACTTTATCACATCCTCAGCCAGGCGATCCAGTGTAATTGCTGAAGTCTCAGTTACGTTAAGAGGCATGGCTGCCATGTGAACCCGTTGCATGGGGTGATGGGGTCAAACTCTCCTTGGGGTTCTTTGATCTAAATATTAAATGGATAATTCGTTTGAAAACCTGTGCCAAATATGAATGACTTTGCTTCTTCTGTGGAACACAAAAGAAGATATTTCAGCTGCTTTTTTGGAGTCCAAAAACAACATTATTGGACCCTGTTGACTTTCAATGTATGGACAAAAAACACTGACATGTCTTTGTGTGTGTGTGTGCTTCACAGAAGAAAGAAAATCATACAGTTTAGGAACAACATGGGGGATATTGAATACTGACTCTAAAATAATGAAAAATTTCATTTCAGAGGGAACTATCACTTTAAAGAGACCAAGTATAATAAATAAATGAATCCCCCAGAGTTACACAGAGTGGGCAAATATCCCACATGCTAATCTGCTAATCGGACTGAATTAAGTAGCTTACTCAGCATCAACGATGAATTACAGATGCCATTGTAATCAAGTTTCCTGGCATGGGCAGGCATGCATTTTTATTGTAATGAGTAATTCCAGAATGTTATCGGTGAAAACCACTGAAAAGATATAAATCACCTCAAGCACTTTGTTTTTGAAAGTAGAGGAGGTGAAGTATGCTAAAGGATTTGGTTGACTGAACAGAGATAACCATGTCGAATGAGAGAAAGACCACCTGAGGCGCAGTATTGACTTAACAGCACACTTCCAGAGTGCAAAAAGGCATCTGTATCTCCCACTGCTGGGGAGCAGCTTTCTGCTGAATATTCACCAAAATGCATGCCCTCTTCCATCTTTTTTTTTTCTTTGGCCCATCTCTGATATGCACTGAATGGCAAAGGGCTTCTGCTATGGGCCTCCTGTGCGCCTGAGGGAAAAGAGAGTTTCTTGACTGCGAAAACCATCTTCATTTTGTCTTTGAAAATGAGACATCTCCACAATAGACTATCCTGGGGTCAGCCTAAGAGCCAAACCACCAGTGTCTTGGCGGCTCGGTGGCCTCCTGGTCATTGATAAATCGTTTGATGTTCTTCAGGCCAGCATGTCCTGTGGTGTTCTGGCAAAGTGTGTGTAGTGTCTCTCAGTGTCTGTCTTTATCAATGTCAGGAGATGCAGCCAAAGAGGCCGTGGTAACCTCTTGGTTGACTGATGGCCTGAACATCTCCTTGAATTGCTTGAACCTCCAGAGGAACAAATACGCAAAGATGCTTTATCAGTAAGTCAAGCCGTGATTGTCAAGTCAAGTAAGTTTATTTATCAGTGGCCAAAAATACAGCATGATATCATGGACTTTACAGTCAGTTGTTTGTTAACATTTATGTTGCTCATCCATCCATCTATCAATCCACCCATCCAATCTTAACAGCCCATTTGAAGAAACTGAAAACTTTTCACGCTTACTTTGTTTATTTTACTGAAGAGTACAATCAAGAGTATTCAAGAGTAGGCAATATGTACTCTACTCCAATACATTTGTAATGAGTTATACAATTACTTGTTACATTTTGTATGGCACCTGACTTTTATTGCAGCAGTTAATATCTGCTACAAAAGAAGTGATATCGCCATCTACAGGGCATTGAAGGTACTATATCCTGTCCATTTTGTCCTTACTCACCCCAACTTGTTACCATGGCTACATTTTCTTATTAAGTGGCATGTCTCTTAGGTGTTGAGGACTAGTTCATCTTTGAGCCTACATTCAGTACGAGTAAAACTTTTGGAGGGGCTTGCAATAGCCAGCTAGCTTTCAAATCATAACATCCCACCCTCCCTTCAAATTGCTGTCCAAAGCCACGCCTCCTCCAAAACGCATGAAGGCAAAGCGTCAGAAGAGATTGCATTAAACTACCTAATGTCTCAAAGCACATAACATTACAATAATAATGAACGTCAACAACTAGAGAGCTTGTACATGACTGCTGCTGAATAATTTTGGTGTTGATACTGTTGACACAGAAACGCAAAATTCCGGGTCTGAGCACGTGAACGGCTTCAGTTAGAACGTTACGGGTTGCCATCTCTTAATTACGGGAGTTGTGGCGTGAATGCAGCATAAGGTTGTTGTTTAGGAGGAACTGTAAAATGCGGCTGCTGTTTGTTTGCGGTGCTCTTGACTGATGTCTGTCTTTACTCTGCATAACATGAAACATAGCATAGCAAGGGTATGCAAAAACATACATTGACAGGCAGGTAGGAAATCATATTATTTCATTAGGACTGGATATAGTGACTCGATGCTCATTTTATGGTCATATGTCTTCCACAGGTGATATATATTTATTAAACTTTAGATTAGAGTCCAATTCTCACTATTAACTAACTATTAACAATGACTTTTCCCTCAAACTTCTAATTACTGATTTTTAGTTAGTAAGATAGTTAAGTTTAGGTATTGAGTAAGATTAAGGGATGTAGAATATGGCCATAAAGATTAAGGCATTGATATGTTCTTCAACAGCCAATATCCTAGTAATATGCGTGCTAATAATAAACTAGTTAATAGGGAGAACTGGACCCTATACTGAAGTGTATAAAAATACATTTGGATCATTTAACATATTGACTGCTATTAGGATATAAGGAGACTTTCAACCAGGATAACAAAAATGTTTCTGTTCAGAATCGCCTATTGCACCTTTAAATACTGTTAAAATCAGATACTCTAAAACTTTCACTCAAGCTGTATTGGAATTGGTGACTTGTGACTTGTAATTGAGTCATTTCTACTTAAGGATGGTTTTCAGGTTCTCTGTACACCTTTCCATCTCTTGATAGAAGCCGATAAGAGAACATTGCAAGAGAATTCGAAATTGGTCACAGAATTGCTCACAATGAGAGTAATTTGCATAGGAATTTTTTTTTTTGCATTTATTTGTGCTATCCTAAACCTAATTATTATCAGCAGAAATGTGATATAGTAGTATATTATAATGCAAACTAACAAAAATAAATAAGAGAGAGGTGCTGGTGCAGTTGTGTGTATGTTGTGTATTGAGTCTGAACAAGTCAGGAAGTTCCCAGCTCTGGGGGAGAAGCAGGGCTGAATACCAGGCTTTCCCCTCTACTGTTCCGGCTTTGTACCTTCACCCCAGGCCTGAGCTCGCCAGCAGCCGCTAATCCAGTTTTGATAGCATTCACGGCCCCCCTTCCGTGCTGTCCCGCCTGCCTGCCTGCCCGCCTCTTGTCACGAAGGCACAACACACACACACACACATACACACTCACAGACACTTGCCGATGATTTAGATGCACACACATGCACACATACAGCAATGGTGGAATGAAATTGTACCAAAATGCCTGTGGCTGCATTTCTACCCCTCAAACTTTTATTCTCACTAACTCAATAGAAAGAGCCCCTCAATAATCTGAAATGGCACCTTGATTGATGAAAGCCGTCTGCTCCCAGCAACCCTGTGGCTCAAGAATAACCGCATGATGTAGCAGAAGTGGAACATATGAAGAACTGAATTTAACTAATGTCCAACTTTCCTTGGTAATTGACTCTCCTAAGAAAAAAAAAAAGGAAAAACAAGATGACTTCATTCAAAGCTTGTGTATTTACCATGTAATTTAGTGCAAATATAAAAAGTGTGTGTGCTTCAAAGCAGCAGATGACTAAATAGAGGGCCAGACGTTGTTTTGAAACATATTCATGTTTTATGTTTTCTGTTTTGTTAGCCATGACAACTGTCTTAAAGAAAAAAAAGGAGACTGATATTGTCTAAGGGATGCAGTAAAATTAAATAGTCTCTTTCTCTTCAAAAGAGATGACGACAATAAATGCCTGTCTAAATTGTCTGCAATTGTAGGCGACAATAACGGGAATCTGACCTTCAAGGTCAGGGACCTTAAAGGAAAAGGGTCAGTAACACAGTTAACAGTTAAAGGGACAATTAATCCAAAAATTATAAACCCATGCCGTTCAAAACTTGTATGCTGTTTTTATGTGAAAAATATGTTTTGAGGATTTTTCATACAGCTCTTGATATGATAGCTCCAAAAAAAAAGAAAGAAAAAATACTGTCAATCGCTTCATATATTGAAACTTTTTGGGGTTCTCATTTGGAATGAATGGAATTATTTTATGGATTAAAAATTAGTGTTGTTTGAATTCATTCTTAATTTTACTTTTATTAAAGATGCAGTCCGTAAGTTTTGCCTCTTTGTCGCCATCTCTGTTTGAAACCTGCAATTGCAGTGATTTGCGGAATTATCTTCTTTACGTGGGTTGTGCTTCGGCAAGGCTTCCTCAGCATGCATGAATCTAATGTTTTGAGGTGCGATGCAGCCGTGTCTGTGTGGGAGCTGTCAGTCAACCAGTGTGGATCTTCACTGTACTTACAGTTGCTACGTCTTGCGTGTCCAAAATAAGACGTTTCACCAGAAAATGTCATTTGAAGTAGTAAGTAATGTCATCCACTTTTGTTCTGACCAACTGAAAAAAGTCTCACTGTAAATTGCGCAATCACTGGTGCAAATTATTATTGTTTTACTTGGTTCTCAAATTGAAACATGAACATTGCGTGTATGTAGTTTGCATTACCGTTATCCATAACTGTATGGATTAAGCGAAAACATGTGTTACTGTAACCTTATTACCCAATGAACCATTTTCTGGATTACAAGCCACCATCTCAAGTTTAAATACATTACTAAATACATGCTGTATAAAGAGGTTACAAATGATGCGCCACAAGCAGCATCCGCCGCACACGCTAAATAGCCTACTAGCCAGGACTCCTTCTTTCTGTTTACAGATAATGACACAAAGACTAATGTCAGCAAAATGACATTTGTATTTCCCACAAATTCCCACAGTATCGCTCAGATTATAAAACTTTACTACCGTAAGCTTACCGTAGTGAATTAGGTTAAGGTAAGTAGATATTGAACACTGATTGAATATGCACTTGCTTAAATGATTTTGGATCATTTTTAACCCCCCCAAAAAATTACTTTAATTAAACATCTCGTAAACATACTGTTACGGGCTTGTTGGTTCAAGGTAGTGAATGACAAAGAAATGACTCGAGGACAATTTAATACGATCAACCTAACAAACAGAAGAAATCACCAGGAGAAACAGGCCAAACAAACCACCTAAACGATGTCAATGCAAGACCAAGACAAGACCGAAACTGGGGGCTTAAATACTGAAGGAACAGAGGAGCTAATACTAATTAATTACACACAGCTGGAACAAATGAGCTACTAATGATGGTAACTATAGTAACAAAAGAGTGGCGGGAAAAACTGAACATAAAAAGACAGAGTTCAGAGACAGACATACATGCTTGATCACTAGAAAAAAAAAATGAAATAACCCATTAAACGGGAAACTATTATGCATTCATTTAAGACATTTCTTCTTACATAGAACCTTCTTGGCATAAAGAGTTCTTTAAAATTTAGGCAGGAAACCTAGGGTTCTATATAGTATATGTTAGCTAATGATCCCAAAAACATATTTCATATATTTGGTCAATTCTCTAATTGTCAATACACCCTTTAGGGTATACATTTGAGCTACTATTATGGTGTACACTTGCCTTGAAAGTGTGAAATCTTTGTGCAAGTACCATAACAGTAACCATTATTTTATGCACCACCTACTGTGAGTGAAAGAAGTTGTGTATCAGAGGCTTGTAATTGTAAATTGAATCGACTTATTTTATATTTACGCAGAGTGAAATATTCCCCATCCAGATGAACTCTATATGTTTCTTTCTGTCTTCAGGAATGCCAGCTGTTCTCGCTCTAGCTGGCCTGGTTCTGATGCTGCTCACCACAAGTGTCAGGTCCCAGTCGGCAGAGCTGAGGTTCCAGGGCCTGACTCAGTTCGTTGTGAACGAGAGCAGCAGGGCCATAGTGCGTCTTGTGGTGGAACGAGTTGGAGATCCAGTTAATGTCACAGCTCTGGTTCTGGTAAGAAGAGCAATCTGCATGAGTGGTTAATCCTTGTTACTATCCGTTTTTTTTTGGTTTGTAACCTGGTTTTATCAAAATAAAAGTAAATGTAAAATTGTATCAAACTCTATTATGCTGTACAAAATGTTCCTATTTTGGGGCTATTTCATGCTTTAAAGGCAATTTTGGTAACACTTTTATTTTACTGTTTCCTTGTTACATATGTTACATGTACTTATCGTAGTAATAACAGTAAATTATGCATAATTGCATGCAACTAATCCTAAACCAAACCATATTCCAAACCCTAACCATATAGTGAGTACATGTTGTTTATTAATATTGCACTGAACTTAAATATGTAATGTGTACATTTTAGCACAGACACCTTAAAATAAAGTGTAACCTTTTTTTATTATTATGATTGGAACTGGCAGTAAAATGTGCCTTTTAATTAATGTAATTATGTAACAAACAAATAATAAATATTAATAATTATTGTACTTTTAATTGTATCAGTGGTAGGTCAAAGGGACACACACAGTCCACTAATGTCACATAAGAAGAGCAAGTAAGAGTAAGAAATAAAGCAGAAAAGAAAGCAGAGTGACATTTTGTACTGTACATTTGATGTCGGCTCCACAGTCCCTTGAGCTTGCAGTGCTTCTGTACTGTCTGATGTGTCAATGCCTTAACAGCTGGTTGGGTCTCAACACCCAAACATCTGTCTGGTAAATCATAGCATTGCACATATGGCCATAATTAGCATAGAAACACAAATATGCCTACTGTCAAAACAGGCAGTGCCTGTTTAGCACGCATGGTAAGTGGGCAAGTGTTGCCGGTTCATTGAATGGCTTCCATAAATTCACAGCAAAGGAAGGATCTAAGAGGCCGTTTTGTAGCGGCTTACAGTGGGTGGCATCAAAGCATGTGCTAGAGGTGGCAGTTGTCAACCAGATGGTGCCGAATGAGTTTAAGAGAGGTCAGGGATTTCCCGTCACAAACTTTGAGATATTTTGTATAGACATTCTTTCTCCCAGTGGAAGTCTTAGATTTTGTTCAGCATGTTCTGAACGAAAGAAAGAAAGAAAGAAAGAAAGAAAGAAAGAAAGAGAAAGAAAGAAGGAAAGAACATTTATGCTTTAATAGAATTGCTCCCAATACTGAAACAGTTGATGAGTGTTCTCCACGTTCTTGTTTTCCATGTGCATTATCTTGTGCTTGGCAGCTTCAGGGAGAGGACACTGGTGATTTTGAGGCCACAACTGCAGCTGCTTTCCTCCTGTCTTCTGAAAGTAGTAAAACTATCTTCATTGCTGTGAGGGATGATGACATACCTGAAGCTGATGAGACCTTTGTGTTCAACCTCCGCCTGCAGGTAATGCCTGAACCAGGGAACTCTGACTCTCTGGAGGTAGAGAGCCCAGTGGTTAAAAGTCTGCATGTAATTAAAAGGGTGTAGGTTCAAATCCAGTAAAAGCTTTCCGATAGTGTCCATGATCAAGGGGGTCTCATTTTCTAGTAATAAAAAAATAAAAAATAAAAATAAAACAAAATTAAACATATTTAAATAAGCATCCATAAAACAAGATACATTTACATAAGCAGCAAAATGTGTAAGATAATAAGAATATATTTAGTATTATTATGTTTTATTTTTCTTACCCCATTACCAAATTGTTAGAGTTATGGTTAGTTGTTTTTTTTTTTTTTTTCACTTTTATTTTTTATTTTTATTTGAGTTTTATCAATTTTGTTATGCATTAGTCATTTTTATTTATTTATTTATTCTTTAAATATTTTGTATTTAGCTTACATTTAGCTTAGATTTGATTTTAGTTTAGTTTTAGTAATTTTAGTACTTTTTCAAATTTTATTTAAATCTTCGGATTTTATTGTGGTTGCTTTTTTATGTGCAAGTTTTTCAAATATTTATATTTATTTTATTTTAGCTTTATTTCAATTCATGAAGATAATATGTTATTGTTTAAATTTTACTTAACAATAACAACACTAGTTTTATGAGCTTAATGCTTAAAACAATAAGAACTTTTTTCCAATACGGAAAAATAAACTTACATAAATAAACTTAAAAGAGATATTCTTAAAAAAGGAACTTTAAATATTGTTAATTGAAAAAAAAAGGACAACAATTCTGATTGAGAAGAAAATTACTTTAAGGTGCTTCATGTGCAAACATTGGAGTGTTGACTGTTTTTGCTCTAATTAATGAGTTTCAAATGTGTCTATGAATGTGTGACAGAGACAGAAGTCTCTTCCTTTACCTCTACGCTTCCTCTGCCCATTTTTAAGAGTAATCCATCTCAATAGTGGGAATCCCAGAGTGGTTGAAATTCTTGCTTGAGTGGACAGCACTGAAAGCTTAATTGTCTACTCTTCAGCCTCAGCTCAATGGCCCATAAGCCCTTGCGTGTTCTTTGATGGGTTCCACTAACCTTCTGTAAGGGTTAAGTAATGGCACTGCAACAGCAAACCTACGTTAGAAGTCACCTTCAAGCGAAATAACCAACTGTGACAGCCACAACTGACAGTGCCATAAGATTAAAGAGCCATTATGCAAAGCTAATCACTATAAGAAAAGCACAGGCTTGGAAATAAGCTTCCTATAATATGCAAAGGAGGAGAATTTTGTCGGAGCTTAATTTACTAGTGGCACCAAATGGAACTGCAAAAATAACAACTGTTTCCAAAAGGTTTTCCACAGGTTTTATGCAATTAGTTGATTCAGAAGATGATATGTTGGACTGCTTAACCAAACCAGACATTTGGTCTCAATTTGTTACTAATAATTCTGTGCATAATTTAAATTTATATGCACAGGAGAACTTCTCACCCAAAAAAACCCTAAAAAGTCAACACGTGTGCGTACACATGATTTCATTTTTAACCTCGCTCTAATGTTAATGGGCGACCGCCTGCCCAAAGGCTGGTAATTTGCATAAAACCCGCCCAAACTACCATACAAGGGATTTCGTCACTCTCAGCTCTCTGAAGACTATCCTTGAGATATGTCATGTGTGTTATCCTCAAAACCCTTTCAAACACAATAAACACCTTTATTATGTTATTTCTAATTTTCATGACTCCAAGACTTCCGATTCATTAGCCACTATATACAAAAAAAAAAACAACAACATAAAAACGGTCAAAATATTAATGCTACAAACCAGTGATTTATTATTACAATAGTAAATTAAAATTCTATAATGACAAATACCAGTTTGCAATGTCAAGCAGCATAACGGACTGTTCTTGTGCAGCTAAAATAACTACACCAGAAGCCTCGCACATTCATCTTGGATAGACCCAGGTGGATAGACCTAGATTACACAGACCTCTCATTAGCCAGCTGAACGTACTCATTTCTAATTTCTTCAGGAAAAGTTTTGTATGCAGATTTCATGCATGAATTTGTGTGTGTGTGCATGGTCAGTGAATGAGACCCACTGATTAGAAATTTAGAAATATCAACAAATGACTTTCTTTTAGTCATCCCATTAAACATTGAGATGGAGGTATTTTTACATTTAAAAAATTACATTCATCACCTTTATGTGTTGTCCAAGGATGTGATTCTCATAGCAGAGTTTCATTTGACGGCCTCTCTTTACTGTGGTGTCCCAGTGTGTTGACAGTGAGTGATTAATGACAACAGGTCGCGGCTCCACTGTCTGCTTGTCTGCTGTTTAACAAATGAACCTTGGGCTGGCAGAATGGGGCAACTTAAGGGTGACAAAAGACCACTGGCATGAAATGAAACCCTAGCTGAAGGCACTAAAAGGAACCCAAGACAGCCCTTAAGAGTAATTTACATGAAACATATGCTAATTATAGATAGGGGTGGAAAAAAAAAAAACATAATTTGGAAAAGAAAACTGTTGTTCTGTATTGCCCACACTCTATTATCTTGCATATAATTTTTAATGAAAATGTTTGCAAGCATGTCTAATAAATGTCTGTTCTCTATAGAAGTTTTTGCACACTGCATTGGGACAAGGAGGGAGGGCTTTTGTGCGATGTGGTACCGAGCTGGACTTCAGTCACAGCTAACAGGGAATTGTCTGAGCATGTGTGTTACATGTCTGTGTTGTCGCTGCAACAAGAGTGAAAGAAATCTCTTACAGCTGCACTGTAAAAAAATTATCGTCAAATTAACAGTAACTTACTGGCAACAATTATCCAGTAGTTGCTGTATTTCATTAAACAGTATTATTACCGTAACACTAACTACAGTAGTGTTTAGCTTACTGTAAAATTCAATACAGTATTTTACTGTATTTTTTACCATATCAAAATACGGTATTACACTGCTGATTTTTAATAATACCGTATAGTATTATACAGTTATGAAATGTTATTTTAATTTCTTTTATAGTGCTACTGTATAACCTTTAGAATATGTAGAAAACCTGTGGAAGTGTTATTTCAACAGTTGATGGGAAATAGGATAAATAACAATTGAAGCTTTAACTGCAAAAAAAGTTTATTATAAATTCATTAGTAAAAATTACATATTACAATAAAAAACAAGACATTAACAATTTATAACTCAGAATTAAAATCACAGAACAATACATTAATAATAATAATGGAATACAATACAATAAAACATGTTTTAAAAAACTAAAGAACAATTTATAATTAAAAAGCAATGTTACATTTACCTCAGGAAAGATATTTTTAATAATGTATAAACTGATATGATATGACTGATATGAAACATTTTATCGAGGTCATTTTTGGCCATTTCAATCATTAAGATAAATAGATTCGAATTACAGTTCACCAATCGTCAAGATGGATATAGGCCTTCTCAAATGGCACAGCTCACACCTGTGGAAAAAATAGAACAGGCAGTTAAAATACAGTCAAAACGGTCAACTAATGTTTAATACAAATATTCAAAGTCTACCTCTAAGCTCCCAATAAAACTAACCCCATGGGGAAAACTCATTGTAATAGAGTGCTCAAAAGAGGGTCTATATGGGGTTTACATTCTTACATGGTCATACTCTTTTTGTACTCTGCATATACTCTGCATTTTGTACTCTGCAGTAGCATATACAGCTGCAGAAAAAAGTGAAAGTGTATGTGATTATTTCTGTAGTGTTTCTGTATACATTGGTGATAGAATTTGGTTTGATTTACACAGCAACAGACAAACAGTCACAATAAAGTAATAATAATAATCCAAAAAAAAAATACAGTGAACTTGATTTCACCAAGTACAACATGTTCCTGGAACAAAATCTTTGTTGATCCTGGAGCAACATTCCAATCAAAACAATTTGAGGGACAATTTAGTTAATGTCAAGTTTAGGCTTATAACCAGGGTTAGGTGTTTCTACATCACTGTTATTCACCTATCATTTCTCTCTGATTTTGGGGATAATTTATATGTAGGGATAGAGTTAGGATTACATTTTCAGACAGGAAAATTACGGTGAGCACACACACACACACACACACACACACACACACACACACACACACACACACACATTAAATTAAATTAAATTAAATTTTAATGGACTTTTTCAGAGTTCATCTAATGGCGTGAGGGTGGGAACTCCAAATACTGCCACCATCACCATCCTGTCTAATGACAATGCCTTTGGAATAATTTCCTTCAACTCAGTAAGTTTCTTTTTATTTCCTCAATGAACAGTGGCAAGAAAATGTTCAGCTTTTCAGAGCATGCTGGGGAGAGGTGACTGTAAGCAAGATCTGGTTTTTGTTTGTTTGTTTTTTGTTCTTTGGTGTGAGTGTGTGTGTGTGTGTGTGTGTGTGTGTGTGTGTTGGGGGGTTGATGTGAGTGAGTGGGTCAGATGCCTGAGAGGAAAGGTTGTTGCTAAGAATTTAAAGAAAAAGGCAAGCGATGTACTGAATGGATTAGCTTGTTAATAATGTTATTTCAGTGTTGTCATGGAAACTTGGAAACTTGAAACATGGAAACTAATTTTACTAAAAATCAGTGTGCCGTGATAGTTTCTGAATCTACTTGTCCATTCTTTCTCAACATATTTTATAATAATAGTAGTGTGAGATTCTGAAAAGGGCAGTTGTGAATGTCAGTGAAATGATGCAACAATTATGATTGTAAGCCACTATATAGAACATATTCTTTAAATTTGCATAGTACAGTACATAATTATAAATAAGTACCTACTCAGAGAGTATGCCATGCCAGACACAGCATTTTCTAATTCTGTCAGTCCATGCATCAGATGAAGCAGTGATTGAAGTTTGCTTTCTGTTTAGACCTCCCTCATTACTGTGGAGGAGCCAAGAGGTCGAAGCCAGTCTGTGCCTCTCACTCTTCTCCGAGAGAAAGGAACCTATGGAACTGTGACCGTCAACTTTGAGGTGAAAATTTCCAGAAAGTTTGTGACTCTGCAATGGATCTTCACCTTGTGGTTGTTGATTATTTTGCATATTCTATATCTATATATTTTTTTATTAATTCACAGATTTTTGGAGGGCCAAACCCTGCCAGTGAAGATCTCAGTCCAGACATTGGGAACATCACCATTCCTCCCGGTCGTGCTGTTGTGGTTTTCAGCATCATGATACAAGATGACAAGGTAGTGTTTTTTTTTTTTTTTTTTAAATACACATTTTCATGTAGAAATCACATGAATAATGACAGCTTAAAGTTAATGTGAAATTTTTCAAAAACATTTTTTACCATAATCTGGCACATTTCTGAGAGAAAGTGTCTATATTTCTCAATTTGTGTGTTTTCTATGGAAGCTTGTTTGTGCCACTGAATAAAAAAGAAAGAAAGGTAATTGCCTTTTTTTGTAAATCTCACAATTCGGACTTTTTTTCTCAGAATTACATGATATAAACTCGCAATTGTGAGTTGTAAAGTCAGAGTTCCATGATATAATGTCGCAATTATATTATATAAACTCGGAATTCCGAGAAAAAAGTCAGTCTTTTTTATTCAGAATTGGACTTTATAACTCACAATTGTTTATTTCTCGCAATTCTATGAAAAGAAGTCAGAATTGTGAGAAAAAAGTAGGAATCTCGAGATATAAACTCACAATTGCGAGGGAAAAAAGTCTGAAATATGAGAAAAAGTCTAATTTGTGAGGTCTTTTTTTCCTCAGAATTGCACTTTATATCTCTCAATTGTCTACATTTTTGTTTAATTTTGACCTTAATAAAACGTCATATCAACAGTTAGATGTTCTGCGTAAGTACTAATCATAGTATTTGTTGATTTTGATCTCCTTTAGCTACCAGAAGATGATGAAATCTTCACAGTGCGTCTGACAGAAGCAGCTGGCGGAGCTTTACTCAATCCTAACAGAAGCAGTGTGCAGATCAAGATCTCCCGTAATGATGCTCCTATCCGCTTCTCCAAGCCCACACTGGTTGTGCCGGAGAACATCGGAGACATTTCTCTTACCATTACACGTGGTAGAACTGAGGATGGTTTTCTGATCGGTTCTGATGACAGAACAGTGTCTGTGGCCTATGCAGTTGTTACGAGCAGTGGGGCGGCCAGTGCTACACTGCTGGCAGACTTTGCGGACCTACAGGCCGAGAGGATGGTTGTTTTCCCTCCAGGGGTCCATGAAACAGAACTCCGCTTCAACATCAGAGATGACAACATTCCGGAGATTGCAGAGTCTTTCCAGGTGGTTCTTCTGGAAGAGACCCTGTTGGGGGACGCGGTGCTGATGACTCCAAGTATGGCACTCGTGACCATTGAGCCCAACGATAAGCCTTATGGAGTCCTATCAATCAGTCCTTCCCCCATACAACCACACATCATCAATGAAGACTTGAACCCGATGTGAGTAGAGTATTGTTTACAATGTAAAGATTCATTAATGTTTACAATGTGCATCAGAATTATTGCAACAGGTCATTGTTTGATTAATAGTGGGTTAGATGTCCAGGAGTAATGTAACAAGGAATAAGAAAACCTCGGTTATGCCAAATCCACTTACATGGCGGGTTGTCAAAATGTTGCATTGTTTCTGAGAAATAGTGGAACATGTAAACTCCATTGTCTTCACTCCCATTGGTAGTTGATACTTATTTCAATTCAGTGCATAGCAATCTTTTACACTACAAATTGTTAATAGAAAAGTAAAGAAAGCACAATTTTGCACCAATTTCAAAACAAACGCAAACTCTAATTTGCTATGCATCACACTCATTCGAACTATTTAACTGTTTGACAATAATCTATAAATAATAATAAACATACTGTATGCATTTATACACTACCATTCAAAAGTTTGATGTTCAGTTACAAATGTTTTTGAAAAAAGACTCTTATGCTCATCAAGGCTGCATTTATTTGATCAGAAATACATACAATATATAAATGTTATTATATTATATTGTATTATTTGACATGTGATTTAGTCATGTAATATCAAAGCTGAATTTTCATCAGTCATTACTCCAGTTTTCAGTGTCATAGAAATCATTATAATGTACGGATTTGGTGCTCAAGAAACATTTATTATTATATCAATGCAAGCAGTTGTGCCTCTTAATATATTTGTGGAAACCATGATGCATTTTTTTCAAGATTCTTTTATGAATAGAAAGTTCAAAAGAACATTTATTTGAAATCTTTTGTAACATTATAGATGTAACTTTTGATCAATTTAATCCATTCTTGTTAAATAAAATGTTTAATTTACTGACCCAAAACTTTTTAATAATAATGTAAAATATCATACATTGTAATTACTAAATTATAATTCTAAATCATATACTGATCAAGTTTCTCTTTCTCAGATACGAAGGCATCATCATTGTGCGGAACGGAGGAACTCATGGAGCTGTTTCGGTTCGATGGAATATTACGAGAAACTCCACGGATAGGACTCCGGTCTCGGCCGATCTTAACCCTGCGTCAGGTACCCTGAGGTTTGCTGAGGGCCAGATGAGTGCTGTACTGCCTTTAAACATCACACAGGACAGCCTTCCTGAGGAGGCAGAGGCCTTCCTCCTCAGATTGATCCCAGGATCTGTACAAGGAGGGGCTGAAGTGGATGAGCCTATGGAAGTGAGTGCATGGCACGTGTTTGGTGTTTAGCTAATGTGTTTGGATTGCAGATCATAGATCGGTGGTTGCTTGATTCTGAGGTGGATTTTATGAAAAACTAAAGTGCGAGTTGACATTGATGACAACTTGAAGCACTTTTTTAATTCTTGGAAGGAAAATATTATTATTCATAGTGTGCCCGGGCACTGGTTGACTTACATGTTGAAATGTCACCCTCTTTGATGATATTCTAGACCTCTATGGTTAATTTCAGACAACCATGGTAGCAGATCCCTCTTGGACCTCACTGGGAGGTTTGTGGTGAGACATCCAGGGAGGTTGTTGTCTTGCTCTGGCTCGGACCCCTTGTCAAAGAGGAAGTTCTCGGATCAGAGCTGGTTCTTAGTTACCATCTGGGCAGCACTTAGTCCATTTAAGCGGATGTGGCGTAAAATGAGACACATGTGTCTCTCTGGCACAGCAGCATCACAGACTGCTGGTTACACTGAGTGTCACTTTGGTGTTCCCTTCATGTGGTCCCAGCGCAAAATAGCCCACAGCAGAGCCTGTGGGTGGCTGTGTGTTCTCTTTATAACTTGTCTGTTGCAATTTTGATTATGTGTGAAAGGAGTGGATAAATTCAATCCGTTTTTATGTATAAACCCATCAGTTACCCATGAGTGTGAGCAGGAGTTTGATTGCTGAATTGGCTTTGCAGGATGTGAAAACTAAGTGTGAGGAGCCTATTCATGTCAACTGTCTGTAATTTCACTGAAAAAAGAAAAAAAACAAATCCCCAAATTGCAGTACTACAAATATTTAGAGAGGTTTTGTGCTTTGGTCTGATGAGGCTTGGGTAAATGACAGAGTAATAAACTAGCTCATGAATGCTATTTTTACGCTCTCGTGAGGTCTAATGAAAGAGAAAGGCTTTCTAAGTTTAGTTCACTGCGAGTTTTATACAGATAATCTGATGTTACATGCACTGTTATGAATGGTGGCATTTGTTTATTGCTGTGTGTTACAGGTTTCTATACTGAGAGGAAAATATCAGGTTATGTTAGAGCTCATCACAAGAGGAAGCTGAACGTTTCAGTTGCAGTCTATTAAATCCATCTGTGACATTGTGAATTACTTCCTCAGATATGATTGAAGTTAAAAACGGAAACCATGCTTATAGTAATTAGTTTCCTTTGACAAAATTTTTCTTTTTTGTGCAAGTGCACAGAAACAAAAATGTGCTTGTATATTTGTTAGTATTTGTTTATATGTGAATATTGCACATAACCAGACACATGGTGACATAAGATAAAAAAATCTTTACCACGTTAATTAGAGTTTTTGACATAATTAACCATCATGGCATACATAATACACGACAGGAGATTCTATTTTTGAAGTGGTGAAGTTTATATCTGCAACATTGCAACTAACAGCTCTCAAGTATCTCATGTACTTTTTAGTTTTTCTCTAGTGTTAAAATAGTTTAATTTGAGTTGAAAATCATTTTTTGTGTGCGTTACTTTAATTGCAATAATAGATCATGGATTCAAATGGATTCAAAATGACAAATGGATTCAAATGTTTAAAATTAAGCAAACAAGAATTAAAAAACAAGAAAAAGAAAGATCCTTTTCTGTCCACATATCTGGTATGAAAAATTGCCTGTTGCTGGAATCTTATCAAATCGTGTCTGGTTAGAACGCGGTGTTATGTGGTTGTTGTTTTTTTAGCGTCGGCACTGGCATTTTGGCATTGAGACTGCTGTTTTAGGATGAACCTTTGTTTGTGGATTACCAATGGAATTCCTGTGGGGTATTTTTTTCCCTCTAATTCTCCTTTTGGTATGCTGTATACATTTGATATTTTGAACAGAACATGACAAAAAAAGATTAGTAAGGGATTTCACGTATAACGCAAATGACATTGTTTTATTTTGTTTTGTTTCATACAGTGGAAGTCAATGGTAATTAAAACTTTTTAGTTATCAGCAGACTTGTCCCACATTTTTCGATCCCCTGTGTGTTTTAATGTTTATTAAGGCGTAATGTTTTTTTTTGACCCATAGACTATGTGAATTACTGTATTTTTGCTTTTTGGAACAAACTAAAGGATGAGGGATTGAAATGATTGTCTATAGTAATTGTCTATAACTAAGCTTAACTATATTGTCCTTCCCTCACAGATGGTATTCTTCATTCAGGACAGTGATGATGTCTATGGTCAATTTGGCTTTCATCCAAGAAGGAATCAAAGTATTCAGAGTCAGCCAGCGGGACGCTTCCTGTCACTCAGCTTCCTCCGAGAAGGGGGGACCATGGGAGAGGTACGACTTACCCTAACTGCCCTCTACATACCTGCCAGACCGCTGGACCCCTCACGAGCCAGGGATGGGGTGCTGAATGGTACCAGTGTCAACAGTGTGCTGTTCAGTTCCGGTCAGTCACAAGCTCAACTCATCTTGCCCATTCGAAATGATGCCTTTCTGCAGAACGGGGCTCATTTCCTCATACAGGTAGGATATGTCATTCAAAGACCTTCTAACATCGTCAAGAAATACATATACTGTTAAAATGTATACCTTGAATTCTCTGTTGTTAAAAGTATCTGTATAAATATAAATGACTTGAATTGAACTAGTAATGAACTGCACTTCTACAGCATTTATTAATCTTTGTTAATGTTAATTAACTAATGCATTATCAAAATGTTGTTAACATTAGTTAATGCATTGTGAAACAATGAACAACTGTATTTTCATTAACTAACGTTAACGAAGATTAGTAAATACAGTAACAAACGTATTGCTCATGGAACCTTGAAATGGAAAGTTCTTTTAAAATTTCCATTCATCAATGAATCCTGAAAAAAATGTATCACAGTTTCCACAAAAACATTAAGCAGCATAATCATTTTCAACATTGATAGTAATAAGAAATGTTTCTTGAGCTCCAAATCAGCATATTAGAAGGATTTCTGAAGCATCATGTGACACTGAAGTGGAGTAATGGCTACTGAAACGTCAGCCTTGCCACCACAGCATAATATTTCATTTGAAATATAGAAAATATAAAACAGTTACCTTTTAGTACTTTAATACTATTGCTTTTAATACTAAAAAGTTAAATTGCAATCTCACAATATGACGGTTTTACTGTATTTTTGATCAAATAAATGCAGCCTTGGTGAGCTCTCGTAGCATCTCAGAAGAGGACCATGCATGTTGTGCTTGTTTGACAGGTTATTCATATAGTATGACACCCCAAGAGAATTAAACATTTCCAATTGACATTTGTTGCAAAATTAATTTAAACAAATTAATTACATTTATTGAAGTAAGTTTCTTGTCTCTCCTTAGTTGGACAGTGTGCAATTGGAAAACATCACTCCACCAATCCCATCTGTGAGTCCTCGCTTTGGAGGAGCTTTGAACATCTCCCTGATCATCACACCTGATATTGCTAACGGAGAGATTGGCTTCACCAGTAATCAGACAGTGGTGGCACTGGAACCAGAAGCTTCAAACACCAGCTTGGTATATAAGACTCTCATGGACAAAATTGCAGAAATGAAATCACAGCTTTTGATGTGGTCTCAGACTTTCTGACACCACTGTATACTTGGATGGAGAAAAAAATATTCTTTCTGCTTTTAGATAACTCTTCAGCTAAGGCGAGATGGGACTGATGGTCAGGCAGTGGTCTTCTGGAGTCTGCGGCCCACTGGCGAGAACAGAGAGGATGTCACTGAGGCTGACATTTCACCTTTCACTGGATCAGTCATGTTCCTCTCAGGACAAAGTGAAGCAGCAATCAACATCAGTGTAAATGCTGACAGCATCCCAGAGATCAACGAGACTGTCATTCTTACATTAGACAGGTCTGTTTAACTTGTTATATTGACATTCAGACATTTTGAGGTGTGATTTAATGATTTTTGGATGCACTCTAGGCTATACGCATACAGAATGTGCAGTTTTGATTTAATCAAAGTGTTTGTTTATCTTGTAATCATTGTGCCGGGAATGTCTTTGTCCTCCTCCACTTTTCTTTCGTAGGGTAGAAACCGCTCGCTTTGTAGTGTACTTTGGGTAAGTGCGTACTAGAGAGACTGTGCTTGATTGTGTGCTGTGAATCAACTCTTTATGTGGAAAAGTATCCACTCTGAACTTTAAGGGGCTTTGTCTTAATGTTTCGATGGGGGATGTCTCTTTTATTTGGGTGTGTGAAATGAATAGCAAGAGTGTGTTTGTATATATTGGGGGTTACTGCACTTGGATGCAGGCAAACGCTGCTTGTACTCATTTAGCACCTCATTTAGCAAGTTCCTTTATTCTCTCCTGTAAAAACATCGTTGTTTGTATGCATGCACCACATCCTCTGAATGCGTTTGTTTGGAACACTTCTCCTACAAGTTCTTTGTCAGCCATTTTGCTAATTATCTGGAGCCTTCAGTGCTCAGACCAAGCCAAGCTCAGTTTGTGCATAAGACCTCCGCTGAGGAGGGAAGATAGTGGGTTGCTCTAAAACATGAGTTGTCGAATCAGCATAACCAAGAGGCATTAGTTCAAGCATATTTAAGAAACTTTCAAATTCCAGGAGGTTTTAGATGCATTTCATTCGTGAACACAAGTACTTTTTTCAAAGTACTTTTTTTTCCGGATTTCTAATAATATTACATTGCAGTGTCACCGATTGTCACCATATTGTTTTTACAGGACAAATGTGGACAACCAGATCCTGAAACCAGGTTTCACCAGCCGAGATATTGTCATACTGGAGAACGATGACCCTGGAGGAATATTTGAGTTTTCACAATTCTCTAAAGGACCTTGGTTGATCAATGTAAGGCATTGATTGATTGGTTGATTGATTAATTGATTGATTGATTCATTCATTGATTCATTTGATTCATTAACCCACTCACTAATGTAACCACCAACCCACCCTCTCTCTCATTCACCCAATCACTCACTCACTCTCTCACCCACTCTCTCACCCACTCACTCACTCATATAATCATCTTCCCACCAACTCTTTCACTTATCCACTCTCCCACCCACCCACCCACTCTCTCACTCACTCTCCCACCCACCCACCCACTCTCTCACTCACTCTCCCACCCACCCACCCACTCTCTCACTCACTCTCCCACCCACCCACCCACTCTCTCACTCACTCTCCCCACCCACCCACCCACTCTCTCACTCACTCTCCCACCCACCCACCCACTCTCTCACTCACTCTCCCACCCACCCACCCACTCTCTCACTCACTCTCCCACCCACCCACCCACTCTCTCACTCACTCTCCCACCCACCCACCCACTCTCTCACTCACTCTCCCACCCACCCACCCACTCTCTCACTCACTCTCCCACCCACCCACCCACTCTCTCACTCACTCTCCCACCCACCCACCCACCCACTCTCTCACTCACTCTCCCACCCACTCTCCCACCCACCCACTCTCTCACTCACTCTCCCACCCACCCACCCACTCTCTCACTCACTCTCTCACTCACTCTCCCACCCACCCACCCACTCTCTCACTCACTCTCCCACCCACCCACCCACTCTCTCACTCACTCTCCCACCCACTCACCCTCCCTCCCTCCCTCCCTCCCACCCACTCACCCACCCACTCTCCCACTCTCTCGCTCTCTCACTCACTCTCCCACCCACCCACCCACCCACTCTCTCACTCACTCTCCCACCCACCCACCCACTCTCTCACTCACTCTCCCACCCACCCACCCACTCTCTCACTCACTCTCCCACCCACCCACCCACTCTCTCACTCACTCTCCCACTCACTCTCCCACCCACCCACCCACTCTCTCACTCACTCTCCCACCCACCCACCCACTCTCTCACTCACTCTCCCACCCACCCACCCACTCTCTCACTCACTCTCCCACCCACCCACCCACTCTCTCACTCACTCTCCCACCCACCCACCCACTCTCTCACTCACTCTCCCACCCACCCACCCACCCACCCACTCTCTCACTCACTCTCTCACTCACTCTCCCACCCACCCACCCACCCACTCTCTCACTCACTCTCCCACCCACCCACCCACCCACCCACTCTCTCACTCACTCTCCCACCCACCCACCCACCCACCCACCCACTCTCTCACTCACTCTCTCACTCACTCTCCCACCCACCCACCCACCCACCCACTCTCTCACTCACTCACTCTTCCACCCACCCACCCACCCACTCTATCACTCACTCTCTCACTCTCTCACTCACTCTCCTACCCACCCACCCACCCGCCCTCTCACTCACTATCCTACCCACCCACTCTCCCTCCCTCCCTCCCTCCCACCCACCCACCCACCCACTCTCTCACTCTCCCACCCACCCACCCACTCTCTCACTCACTCTCCCACTCACTCTCTCACCCACTCACACACTCACTCTATCACTCACTCACACACTCACTCTATCACTCACTCAATCAATCACTTACTCCCTCTCCCACTCACTCACTCACTCAACCACTCATGCACTCACTCAATCACCTACCCTCTCACGCACCCACCCACTCACTCACTCACACACTCACTCTATCACTCACTCACACAACCACTCACTCACTCACCCACTCACTCACTCACTCACTCACTCGCTCACTCACCCACTCACACACTCACTCTATCACTCACTCACTCACTCAATCAATCACTTAGTCCCTCACCCACTCACTCACTCACTCACTCACTCAACCACTCATGCACTCACTCAATCACCTACCCTCTCACGCACCCACCCACTCACTCTCACTCACCATAACTCACTCACCCAACCACCCACTCACTCACTCTTCCACCCTCCCCCCTCTCACTCACTTTCTCTCCCTCGCCCCACTAACTCACTCTCTCACCTATCCACTCACACAACCACTCACTCACTCACCCACTCTCTCACTCACTCACTCACTCACTCTTTCACTCACTCGCTCAACCACCCACTCACCCACCCACTCCCTCACTCCCCCACTCACTCACCCACTCACTCACTCACTCACTCACTCACTCACACACTCACTCTATCACTCACTCAATCAATCACTTACTCCCTCTCCCACTCACTCACTCACTCAACCACTCATGCACTCACTCAATCACCTACCCTCTCACGCACCCATCCACTCACTCACTCACACACCCTCTCACACACCCACCCACTCACACACACACTCACTCTCTCACTCACTCAATCAATCACTTAGTCCCTCACCCACTCACTCACTCATTCACTCAACCACTCATGCACTCACTCAATCACCTACCCTCTCACGCACCCATCCACTCACTCACTCACACACCCTCTCACACACCCACCCACTCACACACACACTCACTCTCTCACTCACTCAATCAATCACTTAGTCCCTCACCCACTCACTCACTCATTCACTCAACCACTCATGCACTCACTCAATCACCTACCCTCTCACGCACCCACCCACTCACTCTCACTCACCATAACTCACTCACCCAACCACCCACTCACTCACTCTTCCACCCTCCCCCCACTCACTCACACTCTCTCCCTCGCCCCACTAACTCACTCTCTAACCTATCCACTCACACAACCACTCACTCACTCACTCACTAAACTACCAATGCGCACACTCACTCACTCATTCACCCACCCGCCCTATCTCACTCAATCACTCAAACAAACAACTGCCCATGCACTCACTCACATACCCTCTCTCTCACTCACTCTCTCAACCAACCACCCATGCACTCACTCATATACCCTCTCATTCACTCAACCACCCATTCACTCATCTACCCATTCACTTACTCACTCATTCACTTACTCACTCACTCACTCACTCAACCAACCAACCACCCATGCACTCGCTTACTCACCTACCCACTCATTTATTCACTCACTATCACGCATCCATTCCATATGATAGCAAAATTCTGTTTCTGATTCTGAGTTTAGCATGTAACATTGCAGGTCAGCTTCCCAAAGTAGCCTATTTCTGTGTATCTGTATATCTATCTCTATATCTACTAATTGTATTATTCAACTATAATTTTACTCCTAAATTTTATATATATATATATATATATATATATATATATATATTTATATATATTTTTTTTTTTTTTTTTTTTTTTTTTTTTTTTTTTTTTTTGGTGATTGCTTGAAAACTACACACATGTGACATGTTCGAATGATTTGTTGACTGTGCAGGAAGGGGAAACAGTTGAACTGAGGGTGATCAGAGAGCAGGGCCAGTTACTCAACCAACTCATAAGATATACAGTGTTTCCTTCTGGAAATGCTCAGTTTTACGGTGCCACGGGGATCCTAGAGTTCCAGCCAGGGGAGAGAGAAGTGATGGTGGCCCTAGTAGCCAAGCCTGATGGGATACCTGAGGTAAGTCCTCAGGACTGATGATCAATGAAGACTAATGATTATCATAATAGTATAACTGACCTTGTGTTACATAAGATGATCTACAAAGTTCCTTACATTTTCCTTAATGTTAAGATACTCTAACACTTCACATATGTTCAGAAATTAAAATTAAGTAAACCTGACATATAAAAGATTTGACTTTTTTCTTCAGCTGGATGAGACATTCTCAGTGGTCCTTAGTAGCTACAGCACGCCTGCTAGTCGCCTTGGTAACCGAAGGCAGGTCAACATTACCGTGCGTAAGAGTGATGACCCATTTGGGGTCATTGAGTTCATTCAACCTGGCCTAGATTTCACAATCAATGAAAGTAAAGCCATGGATGTTCAGTCAGGTACAGAGATCTTTAAACTACAGCTTTGGGTCACTTTACTTTCTTATCTTTTAGTTTCAGTTGTTTTTCATTTTAAAATAACATATCATTATGATTTCTGATAGCATCCTACTCCATTGGGAGAAGCAGGGGTAGGTTTGGGAACGTGTCTGTCTTGTGGATTCTTGAGCCGACCCATTCAGGAGACATCAACCCAGTGCAGGGTGAGATCATCTTTGCTGAAGGGGAGTACCTGAAGAACCTGACCCTATTTTCGGTGCCAGATGAGGTAGGTTTCAGCAGTTGTCGATACTTCTGTTTATTGAGGACAACCATATTTATATTACAAATTTACCTTTTGCTTGATGCAGATCCCAGAGAAAAATGAAAATTTCACCATCACCCTTCTGAATACAACCGGTGGCGCAAGACTAGGAAACAATCTCCATGCAAGGTTAAGCATTCGTGAGAATGATGATCCTATATATTTTGCTGGTATGTTTGAGATTCGTTATAATGTAAATATTCATTTGAAGACAAAAAGTTACAAATGAGTCCCCTGCTTAAAAATCCAGCATTGCTGCTCAGCACATAGGGTATGTTTTGGTAGCTGGTTTGCTGGTCACCAGCATTGGAAGCAGGAGTGCTAGTGGAGCAGCTACACTAGCTCAGTTTTCCTTTAGAACAGAATGACTTTGCTGGTCCACCAGCTAGACCAGCACTATAACAGATCCAACTAGCATAAATCAGCCTGGACCAGCATGGAATTCCTTCTGGTTTTATGCTGGAGTTTTCAGCAGGGCCCTCAGAGTAAATAAAAACACACACACGCAAAAAGTGAGATAAAGTTTAAAATAAGTTATAAACTCACATTGTGGCATATAAATTCATGCTGTGGGAAATAAAGCAACAATTTTGAGGTTTATATACAGTTTATAAACCCATGCATACTTTTATTTACCAAGGATGCATCAAATGGGTAGTTCACCCTAAAATGAAAATGATCCCATAATTTACTCACCCTCAAGCCATCCTAGGTGTATATGATTTTCTTCCTTCAGTCAAACACAATCAGAGTTAAGAAAAAAAAAGCTCTTCCAAGCATTATAATAGAAATGAATGGTGCCATTTTATTAACCCCAAAAAGCATATTCATCCATCATAAAAGTAATGCGTTCTGAAGCGAAGCGGTTTTGTAAAAAAAATATCCATAATTATGACTTTATAATTACTAGCTTCCAGTAATGGCTGTCCATGCTTTCACGAGAGAGTCACGTTCCGTCATATGACGAAGGATGTTGGAGTAAAGTAAGCTTAGGTGAGAGTAGACGCCTTTCGCAGTTCAACTCAAGCTCCTTCAACATTTCTCTTTAAAAATTCTCATTTTAGATGTCGGTTCATTGTTTTGCTCTATCCTCTGCACTTCCGCATTCTTCGATACCTCTTGCATCAGGTTAGAAGTCACTCTTCGATCAGAACTAGACTCGCGTACGGCTGTTACCGGAAGTCAGTTATATTGTTTATAAAGTTATAAATATGCATATTTTTCTTAGAAAAACACGTAGCTTCACTTCAGGCGGCCTTTATTAACCCCCTGGTGTAGTATGGATTACTTTTATAATGGATAGATACTCCTTTTTTTTTTCTCTCAAAAAAATGGTACCATTCCTGACCAAAAGTGGCAGTGAACACTTTCATATGTGTCAAATTTAAATATTTTTTTCAAATCTTTTTTCAAACCAACTCAGCATATGAGAATGATTTCTAAAGGATTATATGAATTACCGACCTTAAATTTTAAGCAGTATATACACACACACACACACACACATATATATATATATATTATATATTATATATATATATATATAATTATATTTTTATTATATTATATTATATATTATATACATTATTATTTTTTCAATTGTTTTTTTTTATTTTTTTTATCTGAGGTGGTACAACAGTCTTCCTATAGACTCCTTTGCCAATCCAGGCCATTGTTGTATGTTATTTTTGCTCATTCTATCAATAAAAAATGTCATTTTGTTCTTGTAATGTGTTTTCTAGAGCCTGTGGTTCAGAGAGTGCAAGAAGGGGGTGTAGCCAATTTCACCATTCTGCGAGCTGGTCTAGCTAATTTTATCACCACAGTGATGTATCGTTTTGACTACGGTGACACATCACCCGGTGACTTCACTCCTCTGAGTAACAACTCAATGCTGGTCTTTGGTTTTGGAGAGTGGATGAAGAACTTATCGGTTGCTGTGGTAGATGATGATCTACCAGAGACAGATGAACCATTCTACATAGTTCTCTTCAACACCACGGGTTTGTCACATCCTCTGCAATAAATTGTCATTAAACAGATATTCAGTGCACTCTGTCACAAACGTTTGGTCCCTTTCAACTTGCGTTGACGTTTCGTTTGTGATGCATTATTTTGGGTGCCAGTGCTACAAATCTCTATGTTTTAAATTCACTGTCTGTATTACCCAATTAGCTTCATTAAATTCCTACTATGAGAGATAAATTCTAAGCTCTTCAACTGTTCTGCAGAGCCAATAAATCCACCCCATTAAACATTTGTTTTGATTCACACAAAGCACTGTTGATTGGCCTTGACTCTCAAAAGCCCTCCATAATCCCTGTATTGTGGAACACACATACACACTTTGGAGGAAAAGGGTTGGGTGACTGTATAAAGTTAATTAAAGAACTTGTCCTTCGGCACAAAACAAAACCACCCATAGCTTTCTCTCTGGAGGTTTTACCAGTTGCCTGAGGCACTGTATTCAGATGCATGCTGGGGGTTATTATTATATGACGAGTTGAGTTTGAGTTTAATATAATTGATGGAGTTAGGTTGTACCAATTACAACAGTATGTCATGTACAGTACAAATGTTGAGCAAATGTGCCACAAATATATATATTTGATTTTGAGGAGTTTTTTATCAATACTTTCTTTTAATAGAATGATTTATGATGGATCATTCGATTTAGATTTAATGACTTACCCTGCTAATGCTTAAGGAAAAAGAGTCGCCTTGCTCCCTATACATATAAGAATGTATATGAGTAACTCTGTACTTGTATCCTATATTCATGTATGTTTGTATATGGATCTTATCAGGTGATGCAGTGGTATATGGTGGAGACACTGCTACGGTGGTGATTGAGGCCAACGATGATGCCAATGGAATATTCTCTCTGAATTCCACTCAGAAACCAGTGGAGGAGGGAAGAACCAATAACTTTTAGTGAGTCTCCAGTTCTCTACAACCTCTAATATACAGTTGAAGTTGTAAGTTTTTACCAGATGTAAATGTAACGGCGCAGATTGATTTTGATTGAAATAAATCAGCATTGTCTTTTAGTATTAGAATAGAAGTAATCAGGCTCTGCTCTCTGTGAACTTATGTTTCCATTTGTGTCTCCAGTGTTCTTCGAGACAGAGGACATTTTGGCAATGTCACAGTATACTGGCAGCTGTTTGCCAATGACACCCCCCTTGAACCACACCAGGAATTTCTGAACACATCTGGTTCTATAGTATTTCGCACAGGGGAGAAAACAAAACCCATTGTTCTTGAAGCCATCTCTGACAAGCTCCCAGAGTTTAATGAGTTTTATGAGCTCAGACTTATGAACATCTCAGGTAAAGTCAATGTCAGTGGTCAATGGTTTAGTTGATCTTTCTCAAAGACCTCATAAAAAGCAATCTATATGCTAGTCTACCGGTACTGTCTTTCTCTTATAGAATGAAATTAACCAAAAATATTAATGACTTATTCCTGTTCTACACATAGTCCAATTTAATGCTCTTTAGATTTTTGAACCCATAATAACCACCTGAAACAATAACTGGTTTTAGTTACATGATAGTCTTAAACCTCAGACTCTCAGGAAACAAAGTAACCCAATGTTCAAGACTGTGACATAACTAACTAATTAACGTAACTAAAACCTGTCAGTTATTTTAAAAAGTTGGGATGATCCCTTTGATCTCTGCTTAATGCATGTGCTCCATGAGTTTTTTAAAACTTTTTTTAAGTATTAAGATTAGTTTGTGCTAATCTATTACATCAGTTACATCCCTGCTGAAAACTGCTGCATAAACTTGCATGAATTACATGTTGGTCCAGGCTATTTTATGCTGGTGAGAGCTGGTATAGTACTGGTCGCGCTGGTGGACCATCATAGTTATGCTATCTCTAAAGGGCTTGTTCACCCAAAATTGAAAATTCTGTCATTGATTACTCACCCTCATGTCATTCCAAACCTGTAAGACTTTTGTTCATCTTCAGAAAAACTTCAATTTTATGAAACATTACAAGTGTTCAAAAAACATAATTTACCTCTTTATTTATAAAATATGAATCTGCAATGCGCATGAACACAGCTTTTTCATTTTGGGGTGAACTAACCCTTTGAGGAAAGCTGAGCTGGTGTAGCTGGTTGGACCAGAAAACCAGCAACCAGCATCCCAGCATCCAAATTATACCTAATTCTAGTGATCAGCATCAAACAATGTTGTCTGCAGGTGGCTATCCTGGTGAAGGTGGAAAACTGGCAAAGAAAGACCTCAATGCCTCCGTTCTCATTCCCTTCAATGATGACCCATTTGGAGTTTTCGCTATTGCCCCTGAGAGTCTGCAGCGTCAGGTAGCAGAGGATGTCTTATCTGTCAATGACATGTTGGATGTCACATCCTTCACCATACTTCGACAACAAGGCACCTTTGGAGATGTGCGTGTGGCCTGGGAAATCCTGTCAGGAGCTTTCCCACATGGTCTGCCGCCCATGGAAGACCTGATATTGATGGCCTCATTTCCTCAGTCTGTAGAGCTGCGACCACATGCCAGGAGACGCCATGCTGGGACCGATGCATTCTTCTTCTCTGGACTTCCAGGAGCTTATGGGTCCATCAGTCCAGAAACCCATCTGCAGGTTCCACAGAACTTGGCTAACTTCACTCTGTCAGTCTGGCTCATGCCCAGGCCTAATACAGATGGGTTTATTGTTTCTAAAGGCAATGTGAATGGAACTATATATTATGGAGTCCAGGTCCAGACCAATGAGTCCCACATTACCGTTATGCTTCATTACACAACCATTGGAGCTAACAGCACACAGGTGGCACAAGCTACGTCAACTAAATTTGTAGAGGATAATGCATGGGTTCATGTCATCATTGCTGTGGAAGATGGAATCATTGAGTTCTATCTGGATGGGAGCCCAATCCCTGGGGGGATTAAGAGTCTGAAAGGAGAAGCCATTATAAATGGTGAGTAAAAAATGTATGTATTTATTACAAATTAGGAACCACCTCTGCCACACTTCACTGAGAGGTCCTCTTAAAGAGAAATTCCTCATGCTTGTGTTGGTCAAGCAATGAGATGTGATTCCTCATCCATTCTTGTGGCCCATATCTGGTAAGACACTGTTGTGAGAGCCCTGTGCCATTGTTTAGTGTTTCACTGGAAGAAATGCTTGACTGAGCGCTGGGCTACTTCTGGACATTGTTAACAGCACATAAAGGCAGCCGGCATACTGTCTCTAGCTGAAAACAAAGGAGCCCCCACTGAGATTTTCTTGACATCTCTTATGCTATCGTCAGTCAAGTGAATGTACACATAAACTGCAAGGAAATCTGAGATCGTCTCAGATTGTTAGCTTAACCGGTGATTACGGCTTTTGTTCAAGGTTCTTGTTTGGGCCCCATGAAGCGTATTTCCTCAATTTGTACAGTTTTGTGCCTTTGAATGTCTCCCTGGTGGTCAGGAGGTTACTGCTTGAAGCTGGTGTAACCAATGAGGATGAACTCTACCCTTTTTATTCCAATTTCACCGTTGTCACATCATAGAAAGTGTTTCTCTTCACCACCTGCTTAAATAATGAATTATCTCAGCCCAATAGGAAGGCTATATCAATGGTGATTGGAAAGGACACACATATGTTGCCACATTGTTTTTCTCCAAAGACATTTCACTATGTTTTGTTAGCTGGGTCAGACACTGTGCTGCTTGAATACACTGCTTTAAATACAGTGCTGTTTTTTTTTGTTTTGTTTTCTTTTAGCATTATAGTATGTTCATTTTTAATTATGTAGCATAGATTATGTGCATTTATCCGGCTTCATGATTTTGTTTTGTTCATGCATTCTTAGTAGTGAAGTTTATTGCTCATCCTAGCCCTTAAGTATTAAACTTTAACTTGTCCCGCACTGGTTATGCTACAGATATGAGTGATTTATCAAATCACATATTTTATCGAGGAGAGTTGCTGTCTCTGTTCTAAGTAATCAAATTTATGATTTTCATTGGTGAAATAAGAGAAGAAAAAGTCTCATAGACTTACTTTAAAGTTTTTTTTTACTTTGACCTATCAAACTATGCAGAACTCTCTACCATTGCATAGAAACACCCTAAAACCACTCAGAATACCTCACATATAAGCACTCTGACAACAACCAAAAGCCCCTTAGCATCATAGTCAGAGATGAGCACAATCTAAGGACAAGAATAATATTTTATTTTATTTCATTTTACTTTACTTTTATTTCACTGTTGTATTTGTTCTTATTTTAACAAAACAAAAACATGATTTTTGCCTTTTAAAATGAAAAAAAAAAAAAAAGAAATAAAAGTATATTTAGGGACCAAACTCGTTTGACCTGTAAGCAGTTACATAGCAAAGCACTCAGAACACCTTAGTCACCTTAGTTACCTTTAGCATCATAGTTTGTGAAAAGCCCCTTTCACATTATCTTCAGGAATCCACCTACCTGAAGCAACCTGGGGTAATATTCAAGCTCAAGATATTCTAGGATTTAAACAAACCATTGAGGTTGGAAGCCCAGATCTTTACCCACAAAGCCACACCACCAATCCTAACTCTTCTGTTTAACTTCCTCCGTACAGATGCTGCGCCTATTAGGATCGGTTCCAACCCAGATGGCGAACAGCGCTTCACTGGTCTTCTACAAGACCTCCGGCTATACTCCAGCTGGCTCAACCGCTCTGAGATTCACGAGCTACACCACCAACCAGCCAAGACCGACCTCCACAATGTGTCAGGGTACCTGACATACAGACAAGAGGAGAAACTGAAGTCTTTTTTAGTCGAAGTACGGGACGATCAAGAAGAGGAGGGTGAGGAAGTTTTCTACCTACAGCTGGTGGCTGTTCAAGGTGGAGCCCGTCTGCCAATGCCTAGACCTACCGCCGTTCTCAGAGTCATGAAGAGTGATAATGCCAATGGACTTTTCGGCTTTACCGGTTCCTGTATACCAGATGTAGGTGCAAAAAAAGTCTTGCATGTCATTATCCAGCTAATTTACCGTATACATATATGGTATAAATTATGGTAATATAAATAATATAATATAATATAATACATCACATCCTTTGCTGTTCACAATAGCATATGCATAAAATGGCATGAAGAGCCACTGCTCTTGTTGGCATTGTAGATAACATTGTCAGATGCACCTGATTAGTATATTATACTAATATGCCTATACAATACTACAATACTAAATAATTATGTTTTCCCTGAATGATCTATTTTATTTGATCTCTTCTTCTGTTTTACGAAACAAAGATAATGCAACATTAATGTCAATGCAAATGCCAAAACTCAAAAACGAATGAACACACAAACTAATTCTGAAAAACACAGTCATCCAATGGCGACATTGAATGAGAAATCTGTAATGTGGCTAGACAGAGAGGCTTCTGACCAGCACAATTAAGGTCTAATGAGTTAACATCTAACTGTATTATTTGATCAAGTGCCCAAGTTGCTTCTTTGTCAGTGTTTGGTTTACCTCCCCTCCGAAGGCACGTAACATGACCCCTAGTTGTGAGACCATGTCTTCATGTATATTTAATTTATCTTCACGCCTGGATGGATGGCGCGTGAATTCGTCTCTTCAAGGAGATTGGATGTGTGGCATCTCCAATGGCTTGTTCGATTAATAAGACAGATGGTCAGCGAATTCCTTCAGAGGAAGACCTCTCAACTAGTGACTGAAGAGACATAGTAGCATGTGGTTTATCTTATACGCAAATAATGGAAAGTGAACATTTAGCCACTTAAGTGAAATGTAAATTCTTGTACAATGTTTACTGACCACGTATCTCAAAGTTACACTGAGTTAGCATTTTATCCTGTCAAAATTGCATCTGTTAATCAGTTGTAGTTGTATAAACTCGGACTAATTCAATTTTGAATGGTTAAAATAATTCTGTTAAAAGGTCCTGGAGTTCATTTTGTTCTGCTGTACTTGGCTTACAATGACCTTTATCCTTTCTTTATCAGATATCTGAGGAGGGCTCTATGATCTCCTGTGTAGTGGAGCGCACACGTGGCGCTCTGGACCATGTCTATGTAAGCTACACCGTCACTCAGGTTGATTCTTTCAGAGACTCGTCAAATACCTCCGACTTTGCCAATTCTACTGGCTCCATCCATTTCCTGCCGGGCCAACGCTCTGAGGTAATGGGATTGACCTGTCAAGCAGTTATTATTAATGACCACAGGACCACTAATTAGCATTGCAATAGTATTAATGATGTGTAATGCCTGGGCTACATCTGTTCAAATGGCAATTGTGTATAAAATAAATTGAAACTAAAAATATACATCAACCACCAGTAACCATGTATTAAAACTTAAAAAAAGAAATCATCATCATCAAAATGAGAAAATGAAAACAAAACTGTTTTTGTTCATCAATGCAGCTTATTTATCATTAGAAAATTCTGCTGCACCTGCAGCTCTCCAGCTTTAAGCAGTTCTGAGAATAGATATTTGTGAATGTTGATCCAGATTGTTAATATATAGCTCCATCTAGTGGTGGTTTTAGCCAATTTTGTTTAACTAATGGTGTAAATCTAAATGTATGAACCAATAGCAGTCTCACTCATGATTGCCTTCATATTTGATGTCTCTTGTCTCACAGGTTTTAAACCTACTGGTACTTAATGATGACCTGCCTGAAGTTGATGAGCACTTCCAGGTTAGGCTTGTGTTGGCTGAATCAGGTGATGGGAAACCAGGTTCCACTCCCACCAGTGGAGCCAGCATTGATCCAAACAATGCCATGAATAATATTACTGTCAAAGCCAGCGATCATCCATATGGTACTTTGGTATACTGATGTATATGTATATATTTTGCATTTTTAGCTATATTCTTTCATTTATACAGGCGTATGTTATAAATTACTGCTTTTTATTAAAATTTTAGGCCTGCTGCAGTTTCAAACTACCCCAGTGCCCGTGGGAATGATCAGACCCTCACTGGAGGAGGCGCGTGTGACTGTTCAAGAGGAGGCTGGAGTGGTCAATCTGCTGGTGGTCAGAGCACAAGGACTGCTGGGAAGGGTGATGGTGGGCTATCGTACATCTCCATTCACAGCTGCTGGTTCAGAGGACTATGAGGTATCAGCATCTTTTCTTCAGCGAGGATGTATTACATCAAAAGGGACAGTAAAGACATTTATAAATCTATTTCAAATAAAGGCTGATCTTTTGAAAAAAAACTGTTTTCAATATTGATAATAATAATAATAATAATAATAATAATAAATGTTTCTTTGGAACCCAATCAGCATAGAATAATTTCTGAAGGATCATGTGACACTAAAGACTGTAAGAAAACCGCTGAAAATTCAGCATTACAATCATCGTAATAAATTACATTTGACTTTTTTTGAAATAGAAAACAGTTATTTTAAAATGTAATACTATGTTTTTATTTTTGATCAAATAAATACAGCCTTGGTGAGATTAAAAGACTTCTTAAAGACAATAAAGAATGTCACCAACATTTGAACAACGTACGTTGTTAGACTTTGCTCTGTTATACAGCGCAACAAAAAGAGTTCTTTTCGGTTACCAAAGCCGCGTACTGAAATTCCTTTGTATATTAAAATGGCACAATTTCTTTCCATCTTCTGACAGGACACAGAGGGATTTCTAGACTTCTTGCCTGGTGAAAGATTTAAGTACATCAATGTGACTATTATAGACAACTTGGTGCCAGAGTTGGACAAAGTCTTCAGAGTGGAGCTGTTTAATCCAAATGGAGGAGGTAAGAAAACTTGGTTTTCAGATTGATTCTGTGTCCTCTCTTTTACCTTCATGGTTTTCCTTTCACTGTCTCCGCATGCAATGTCGTCTGTGGGCTCCATTCATGCTGTTTGGGCATGATTATGGAATATTCAGTCTGATTTCAGTATGTGCTATGTGTGATTCCTGTTATCTCTGGTATGATTCCTGTGTGCTCCTCTCTGGCTACTGTGTGCTTCTTTAGTGGATCCGTTTTTTGCAAGCGAAGGCAGTGGAAGTGGCGAGAGTGACACTGACCTCTTTCTTCCGTCCTTTCACTATCATTATGGTAAGATTCTTTAGCTTGCATGCATTTTCATGTTTCAGTGTTTACTCTTCCCTCATTCCCATTATTCTCTATAATACCTGACTGGATCCTGTGAGAAAATCAGAAGCATTAGCTTGACTTTAAATCTAAAGTGCCTCTTAATATTGTGAAAGTTCCCTTTAGGTTGAGCAAAAGAGGTTTTATTTGTTTTATTATTTCCTAACTACTTGAATAACTCCTACTTTGGAATTTCAGAGGCACTCCATGCCCCATTATCTGTTATTTGGCTCTTGGCAGAGCTTTTCAACAGAACTTCTTTTAACCAATGCTAATTCAGTGCTTACTGTGCTTTTTGTTTTTCTTCTTCTTTTTTTTCTTTTTGTTGATTTATTGTGTAATTGAGGTCACCCCTTACACAAGCTTTATTTTGTAAGTCCTAGATTAAAAGTTGTAAAGTTTAAGAGCTGCCCATAACGGCTCCGGATTGTTGACCCTGATTTCTGCCAAGCTGTTTACATAGTTCTAAGGCCTGTGAGCAATACCACTAGAGACGTGGGAAAGGCAAATAGCCTTCATGTTTAGGCAGGCCAGTAGGGGTATATTATGTTTTGAAAATGTCAAGTTTTTCACCTCTGTCACACATCCTGTTACCCTTCTTTAGGAAGTGTTTAAAAGTAGTAGTAAAAAGTTTGAGTCACTTATAATAGGTGAAGAGTTTTTTGGGGTTTTTTTTCCTCTCTCTTCTATTATATCTTGACTTGTATAATGACAATATTCTTTTTTGCTCTGAAGCTAACCTGGGTGCTGCTGCTCGTATCATCGTGACCATCGCTGCCTCTGATGAGGCTCATGGCATCTTCCAGTTTAGCGCTGACTCTCTGACTGTGAATGGCACAGAGCCTGAGGAGGGCAGGAGTACTGTAGTGCTGCAGGTCTGTCCTAGTTATAAACTTGTATCATCAACTATTGTGCCTGCATTCAAAAATGTGTAAAACTGTACATATATGTTTTATATATATATATGTGTGTGTGTATGTGTATATATATACACAATTATGCTCATTTTGTGATGAGCCAGTTTTTTTTATTTTTTTTAAAGGATCTTTATAAAAGGATACTTGGTGTACACTACCATTCAAAATTTTACGGCTCTTAAATTTTTTTTTTTTGAAGTCTCTTATGTTCACCAAGGCTGCATTTATTTAATCAAAATACAGTAAAAACAGTAATGTTGTGATATAATATTAATGTAAAATAACATTTCTATTTTAGTATATTTTAAAATGCAATTTATTGCTGGAATAAAGCTGAATTTTCAGCATCATTACTCCAGTCTTCATTGTCTCATATTCCTTCAGAAATCATTATAATATGCTGATTCAAGAAACATTTCTCATTAATAACAACGTTGAAAAGAGATGTGCTGCTTAATATTTTATGATATTTGTGATTTCTGTAATGCATTTTTTTTTTCAAGATTGTTTGGTGAGTAGAAAGTTTGTTTCAGCATTTAGATCAGCATTATTTGAAATATAAATAATTTTAGGGTCATTAAAAAAAAATTAAATCCATCATGAAAAAAAAACTAGTATGAGAGAAATGTTAATGTTTAATATCAGTACATTTCCTTTTTTCACAGGTGATCCGTACCTTTGGCGCTCTGTCCAATGTGACTGTGTATTGGGAGGCAGATGCTAGTTCAGAGGGAGAACTTGTTTATAGATCTGGCAACGTGACCTTTGTGGTGGGCCAAACTGTTAGAAGCATCTACCTACTGATTTCCCAAGATGACATTCCAGAACTCGACAAAAGCTTCAGCGTCCGCCTCACTAATGTTTCTCATGGTCGACTTGGCAATGGAACTACAGCCATGCTGACTGTATTGGCCAGTGACGACCCTTATGGACTTTTTGTATTCTCTGACAACAGCAGGCCAGTCCGTGTGGCAGAAGCAAATGCTGTCATCACCCTGACCATACAGAGGAGAAAGGGGTTAATGGGAAGGGTGCGAGTGGCATACCGAACATTGAGGGACACTGATGCAGCTCCATATAGCACACCAGGAGTTGGTCGAGCCAGTGCAGGGAATGACTTTGTGGCTGTTGTGGACTCGGTGATATTCTCAGCTAATCAAAGTGAAGTAAATGTGACCCTGAGGGTGCTTGATGACGAGGAACCAGAGAGGGCGGAGTCTGTGTTTTTGGAACTCGTCAATGTCACTTTGGTTGAAGGGCTGCAACTGAGACCAGGTAAAAGTCACTTGGAAGGAGTCTTTGATTATTATATATGAAATGTGCAAAGCAATACTACATTGTGAAAAAAGTCAGGATGTGTATTAAGAATAACTGTTGGTTTTCCAGTTGCACTTTCCCCTCGACTTGGCCCACGGAACGCCACAGTTGCTCAGGTCATTATAGAGGCCAGCGATGATGCTTTTGGGGTGCTGCAGCTGTCTTCCTCAGCAGTGAGCGTGCCCGAGTACTACACCGGACCTATTATAAATGTAACACGTGTTGGAGGGATTTTTGCTGATGTGTCTGTCAAGTTTAGAGCAGTACCAATGACAGCTAGAGTGGGTGAGTTTTAGTGAAATTGTATCACAGCTAATATGAACCAAAAGTCAGAAACCATATGAGGCATAATTGTTTTCAACACCAAATCAGCCTATTAGAATGGTTTCTGAAGGATCATGTGATACAGAAGTCTGGAGTAATGGCTGCTGACAATTCAGTTAAATAGATTATAGTAGATTATGTTTATTCATCATAATAAATTATATTTTAAAATATGTTCAAATAGATTTTTTTCTAATTTAATATTTTATAATATTACTGTTTCACTGTATTTATATAGTAAATGCAGAATTGCATGTTTCTTCATTTTAAATGTAATAGAATGTTTATGGAATAAATGGAATGTTTATTTCAAAATTGAAATGTTTTTATTGTCACCTTGGAATTATAAGGTTCTATCTGATATTTTTTGTCAAAATCGAGTTATTCAGATATTCTTATTATGTGACAATTTATTTACATTATGTGATGTTTTTAAGTTGTGTACATGTTGGTACTTTTTTTTTTTAGAAAACAAAAAAGGTCTATCCACATAGGAGTATGGAATGCAAAAACTTTGAAGCTCAATATCTCAAAACTGGTGGTATGATATATATTTTTCTGATTGTGATATACAGGTGAGGACTACAGTGTTGCCTCTTCTGATGTGGTTTTGCTGGAGGGAGAGAGTAGTAAGCCTGTCCCCATCCTCATCATCAATGATGTAGTGCCTGAGCTGGAAGAGACCTTCAGAATTGAGCTTCTCAACCAGACCACAGGGGGCGCTCTCCTGGGGGACCTCACACAGGCCATCATTACCATCCTACCCTCAGATGATCCATATGGATCATTTGGTTAGTTTCTTATGAATAGCATGTTTGTAATGGATGTTTAGTAAAATGTTCTGTATATTCCTGATGATGTGACACAAAATTAAAGAGATGTAATATATTTTTGATTGTTAGTTTTTCAGGCTGCACCCATTACAGTTGAGGAGCCAGCAGTGAATGCATTTGAGGTCTCCCTACCCATAGTGAGGAACGCTGGAACTATGGGTGATGTCGTTGTCCAGTGGAGAGCCACAGTCAATGGGAGACCTGCCACTGGTGATATCCGACCTTTGTCTGGTGAGGTCAGGTTTGATGCTGGAGAAACATTAAAGACATTGAAAGTGGAAGTTTTGGCTGATGATGTACCTGAAATTGAAGAGGTACGTTTTTTGTTTGTTTGTTTATTAAGCTTTATAAGGTTTTATGAAAACTCTATATTACCTAAATGTATGTGTTTCATTTAGGTTATAAAGGTTCAACTTGTAAGTGCCACCAATGGTGGGAATATTGGGCCTGAAAAAGAGGTTGATATCATTGTTCCTGCCAATGACAACCCTCACGGAACTGTGTACTTTGAGCAAGCAGTATACCGTGTCCAGGAGCCGCTAGAAGGGATCTCTATTGCTAATGTTACAGTTCGAAGAAGGTAATGTGCCTTTGTTTACCATGTTTTTAAACTAATTTTGTTTTGGACGGTACAATATGTTTTTTTTGTGTGTTTTCACTCCAGTGGCGGTACCTTTGGCATGCTGGAGATCGTTTACAGCACTTCTGAGATTGATATTGTAAGCAATGCTCAGAGGGAAGGCCGAGATTTCCTGGTTTACTACGATTCTCCATTGGCTGGAGCACCATCTAATGCCCTCCGCAGACCCATCAACATCACCACAAACACAAACGTCTTGAATTTCTGCGCAGCGTTCTGCCTTAGAGAGCGAGCTTGTCAAGCTTTCAGCTACATCAACACCCCCAGAGTGAGTTGCTTCTGGGTAACATCTGGGGCCAGGCAGTTGAGTTCTTCCCCACAAACCTTCACGTATTTAAAAAACACCACAGCATCCGCCTCGCTGTTTAGCTCACAGGCGGTTGCTGGGAGCGACTACATAACCATGACGGCTCAGACCGCAACCATGCTGGACAGATCAGGAGTCGCTAACCTCACTGTACCCTTATTGACTGACTCTTTGCCAGAGGTGGATGAGAGTTTCATGATTAAAATCCTGAAGGTTAGCTTGGTCAACATGACCGCAACTGCCAAGAACTTGCCAATGATTCAGCAGCCAGACATAGCTTTGGTGACTATAGGGATGAATGGAGATGCATTTGGAATATTTCTGCTCTACAGCATTAACCCCAATGCCACTCAAGATGGACTGTATCTGGAAGTGAGCGAGGAACCCAGAACTACAGTTCTGCTGGTCATTGAGAGGAGAGGAGGCAGTATGGGACAGGTTACAGTCGAGTGGAAGTATGTTGGTGGCAGTGCCACACCCAATGCTGACTTCAATGGGACGGGGGAAACCCTCATCTTTGCAGAGGGTAAGTCTTGTATACTTTGAGTTTGTGATGTTTGGAAAACAAATCAAGAGAGTTACTTTAGGAATATGTGCTTTTGTCATTTGGGCTTTTCATACTTAAAAGTTTTAACAAGTGTAATTTTTAACTTTGTTTCACAATGGTCATACTTTTCCTTGGCGGAATAATTCACACTATGTACCTGTGGTAATTCAGAGGTTTGTGCTTCTTTGTTTTTTTAAAATAAGTTAAAATGGTTGAAAATACAGTTTTTAAGTGGCTATAAATGGTGAAATCTGCATTTCTATGCCACTAGGTAATATACAAAAAACAGTGTGTGTGTGTGTGTGGGGGGGGGGGGGTTAATTAATTAATTAATTCAATCAACCAATCAATCAACCAATTGATCAACCACTCAATCAATCTATCTATCTATTAATGGAAATATCAATCAAATAAATTCATAAATATCAGTCAAATATAAATATAAATAAATAAAAGTGTGAAAAGCCTAACTGAAGTCCATTCTTCATTTCAGCATTTTTTCAGTAGATGAATGACCTCCTGTATTTTCCTCTAAGGTGATGTAAAGAAGACCCTTGAGTTTTTCATCACGGATGACATGGAACCTGAAGACAATGAGACTTTACAGATTGGGTTAGTGAGCACTGAGGGTGGTAGCCGTATCCTTCCCAGTTCGGATACCGTCACCATCCTCATCCTGGCCAATGACAATGCAGCAGGGGTTGTGGGATTCCACACAGCCTCACGATCGGTCATCGTCAGAGAAGGTCAGTTTTTCTTCATTTTCCAATACTTAAGACCAAGAATTAGAATTAGAAGTATAGCAGCATCCTCTACTGCTTTAAATGCTCAAGGTCTTTAAAATCATGTGGGTTTTTAAATGGCTGTAAATGAAATATCTTTTTTTTTTTTTTTTAATCGTTCATCACATGAATTCTGAAAGTATTTTCAGACATATTTTTATAGCTGTAGTGTGGAATTTGCTGTTCTCATAGAGTTAGAATGATTATTAAAACTTTATAGTTGGCTAATTTTGTTAATTGAACTTTTATTAGTGGCATGTGCTGCTGTGGAGGCATTTGAAACATGTTGTAAATGGATAATTAGGCATCAGTTTGTGCCCCATAGTAACTAGTAATTTAGTACCAAGATGAGATGAGTGAAGAGAGATCTGCAACAGCTGCTGCATTGGGGGGATAGTTTGTGTCATCAAGGATGCATGACAGGACACGTGAATTCTATCCCCGTATATACAGTTGTCTGCAACTAGAGTAGTTATTCTACATAGTCAGTAAGGAATAGGAACTCCTATACTCACACGTCTTAGGCTGATATAAGCTTCTAAAATATCAGTTAAGGTCTTTGCAAACCAGTGCATTCATCACATTTTACCTTCAAAGTACGTTAGCATGAAGTCTGATGAGGCTAAATTGAACCTAATAAAAACATACAACATCAACACCACAATAATTACACCAAGACAATGGTTAATAGCTAAGGTTAGATGTCAATTGTATTCAAAAGGTGAGAGTTTATCTCTGCTGGTGGAGAGAACAGCTCCTGCTATTGGAAATGTCACAGTGGAATGGAGAATTGAAGGCCCTCGAGTCTCAATGACTTTTGCAGACACCTTGGGAACTCTCTTTTTCTCTGAGGTAATGTAGAAAACATGCTATTTGAGCATTTGAGCATGTCTTTTAAACCATCGAGCCCGTGTATTGGTTTACTATTAAAATCAAATGACAATATTCTATTGATGTTCTGCTTTATTTTCTGTTTCAGGGAATGCTAAACAACACTATAGTGTTAAAGCTACTTGAGGATACCACACCAGAAGAGAGAGAGGAGTACAAAGTTATCCTGTCAAATATACAAACCAAAGGTATTTATCAGAAACACACATGGGAAAGAGTTCCTGAAAGTTTAATGTATATTCAAGTTCAGTCTCATGCTACCATGTTTAGCAAGGCCGCTAATATTTATTATATTATATATATATATATATATATATATATATATATAGTTATTTATAAATGTGAATTTTTCTATATATATCGTTATGTTTTCCTTGTCAGGTAAATTATCTTGTTTAAAAAAAAAACAGGTCTAAGATTTGGGGAAAAAATGGAAAAAAAACTAGATTTTTTGCAGTGTTAATCACAATTTCCACTTAATCAATAGTTTATCAATATACTTTATAATAATGTTTGTCTACACCCAGGATCCCTAGCTTGATCGTAGCTTGAACTGCTTAACATGTTATGAACATTTCTATCCAATTCTATCCCATTCTTTATTTTATATATATATATATAATTTTTTTTTAAATTTTTTTTTAAATAATGATAATAATCATATATATAATTCTCTCAGGAGTAACCAAGACAGGGATAGCAGCTCTGAGCACTCAGGCTCGTGAAGCAGTGGTGAGCGTGGAAGCTAGTGACGAGCCGTTTGGTTTGCTCAGCATCGCCCCCTCATCCTTAAAAATTACCACAGATGAGAAAGACACCACCATCCGAATTTACATAAACAGAGAGTTTGGCGCATCAGGTTAGTTATGCGCTAGAAAAATCAAACAGTGTTGTTCTGAAGTATGGGAATGTAAATACTACTACTTTCCCCCACAGGTGCTGTAAATATAAGCTATGAGACCGTGCAAGGCTCTCTGCAGGACCTCAGACAGACTGAGGGAGCTCTAGCCCAACCAGGCCAGGACTTCAGACACGTCTCCAGCTCTGTGATCATGCAGGATGGACAGACATCTGTGTCCATCCCCGTTACCATCATAGATGTATGATGCTGCTGATTTAACATTAGCCCCTTTCACACATTTAGTTTTACTGTTAAATTACTATTAACAAATCATGTGTTCACATGACCATTTAATAAATACTGGTAAATCAGTTCAGCAATTTTCTGGTATTACATTACCGTTGTCAACAAATTAAATCAACATTAAATAGGATTGCCATATGAGCAAGTATGAGGTCAGAACGTGCTCTGTCGGAGCTGTTTACAGCAAGCCTCGCTGCTTTTAATTGTTCTTCTGTGTAAAAATTCACTAGACAGACATCTGACTGTTATACTGTTGCACAATATAATAACTGCAATACAATATGCATTCTGTGTTGTTAAGAGCAAAGACAAGTTCTATGTGATCATCCCCTACTGTCACTCGGAAGTACAGAAAATGTTGTCAAATTGGACAGATAATGAAACAAAAATTAATCCATGTGGATTGATGATTAACATCAGTTTACCGGTATTTTGGTTTTAATGTCAAGTTAAGTCAAGCCACCTTTATTTATATTAGTGCTTTATACAATATAGATTGTTTCAAAGCAGCTTTAAAACAGAATCAATGATGCAAACAGAATTAATTGAATTTCAGTTATGAAATTAGTTCAATTTAGATATACGCAACTTTGAGTCATTCAATGTTGATTCAATTCTGTTCAATGTGTGAATGATATCTAACCGGGGGAAAAAAATTAACACCGTTGCTTGTGTAAACAACATTTCTGTATGCATCAAAAAAAAATCAATGTTACAGTAATTTTACAGTAACTTGCCAGGTTTAATGTGTGAAAGGATCTAGTGACTACATTTGAAAAGTATTTATTTTATTGTTAATAAATTAAGAATGATTTTTAGATGTTAAATCAATCCAAGACAAGTTTTACCATGTTTGAATCAATCAAGGGACATATTTTTTCTTTTTCTTTAACAGGATGACATTCCTGAGCTGCAAGAGTTCTTCTTAGTCAATATAACATCAGCTGTCCTCATAACCACCCTCTCAACTGCCCCTAAACTAAGTAAGATGATTAAGAAGATAATTATGTAGATTGAACCTATCAAATATTGTTTTATATTCTGTAATTACTCACTTTGCTTTTATGGATGTGCCACATTTAATTAGGTTTTAGATTCTTCTTTTAATTATTCTTTCATCTTGAACTTCACTCTTGTCTCGCATTCTTTCCTAGAGATTTACTATACGTTGAAAGGTAATGGATTCCTACACCTGTGTTTGATATGCTGTAGTGCTTTTTTAGTTACTGTCAGTGGCATTTTTTATATATTTAACATAACCAACATATATAATAGAACATAATTTGACAACATAATTGACAACTCACAGCATTCTGAGCTCTGTCATTCCCAAAGATTCCCACTCTCCTCGCTTATAATCAGTGATTTGTGAAGTTTTTTTTTTAGTTGTTGTTTATTTATTGGTAGATGACTATTGATGTAGTTATAGAGGATGATTAATCATGTGACAAATATCCTTGTTTTGATTTGTGCTTTTCCTGAAGCACATGATAAACCCAAATTATGGGTTTCCTATCCTATCCCTTAAACTCAGAACATTCATTCATTCATTCATTCATTCATTAACTCATTCTTTCTATGCCTGTCTTTCCAGATACTGAAGGCCTTGTAGCAGAGATCTGCATAAATCCTAATGATGGAATCCAAGGGATCATTGGCTGGCAAAACATAGAGTATGAACTTCCCTTCAACCTTTTTTCAAACTTTGTGAACCATGGTATCTCTCAGCAAGGCATTCATTTTTTGTAAAAATGTTTCAGTAATGTACGCATTTTTTTCTTTCTTCAGCTATGTGGTAAATGAGACGATTGGCGTGGTAAATCTGGTGGCCTACCGTGATGCCGGGACGTATGGAAATGTGTCCCTGTTCTTTTATGCTCAGAATCTAGAGGCTCAGTTGGGTCTGGATTTCAATGCCACTCCATCAGTAAGTCACAAAAACTCTTTCTTGCTTTTGAAGAACATTAATTATTATGCATTTGTTGTTTGTATTTATTGAGCACATACTGTATATTAAACAGATGATCCACTTTGTGAATGGAGAACGGCACAAGTTTATCGAAGTCCAGATTTTAGATGATGCCATTCCTGAAGGCGATGAGACGTTCCAATTAATTTTAGCAAACCCGTCGGCAGGGCTGGAACTGGGAAAGAACACTACTGGTCTGTTATGCTGGGAGATACTAAACATTCATGACTTTCCACGACTCTACAGTACCGTTGTAATCTTTATCTCATGTGTTTCCATAGCTACTGTGACTATTCTGGCCAATGATGATGGTCATGGAATCATATCCTTCAATAACAGTGAGCACTTCCTGTTACGGGAGCCGACCTCTGTGTCAGGTCTGGGGGAGAGTGTGGCCACCCTCTACATCACACGAGACCCTCCTCAGGGCACATTTGGCACAGTAACGGTCCAGTTCACCATCACTGATGCCAATGGATCCCTGTACACTGATGATCTCTCACCTTCCTCGGGTTTTGTTGTGCTTGAGGATGGAGTCAGATTCAAGGTATATAAAGCTCTTATAGACCAGTTGACCAGAGCTTTTAGATTTTTTTTTTTTTCTTTAAATTTTAATGGGACTTTTTAAAAAATAAATAAATAACTAGATAAATATGTAATTTATTTCATTTTTTGTCTATTTCTTCTTTTTAATGTGAACATCTACTAAATGTATTTTTTATCATTTAGGATTTCACTAGCATAGATGTTCTCAAACTGGACTAAAAGCCTTAAAAAGGAAATTTTGATATCATGAGGGCTGTACATTTTAAAATTTTCCTAATTTGTGTAATAGTTAACTGAGCATATATTCCAACACATATTACAGCAGGTCTGGAGAAATCCATTAGGAACCAGTGGTTTGTCAAAGAGGAGGCTCTCAATATTATCATCTTTGTTTTCTAGACATTAGAGATCTGGGCAGTTCTGGATGCCGAACCAGAGATGAATGAGACTTTCACAGTGACTCTGTCCAACCCAACTGGAGGTGCTCGGCTGGGAGATTCACTGCAAACTTTTATCACCGTACTGCAGAATCAGGCTCCTCTTGGGCTGTTCAGAATATCACCATCATTTAATAGGTACATTCACAGTCTGTTCTAAATAGATGTCAAGTTTTTGTTACCAGACACAGACCCACGACTCCTGCTTCCACTGTATGTGTGTGTTCTCCAGGACTCTGGACACCATGACAGTGGAGGAGCGTACCAGTACGGTGTACCTGACTATATCTCGCAGTAATGGGCTAGAGTCAGCTGTCAGTGTGGAATGGGAAACCCGGTCAGGAACAGCATTTGGAATGAGTAAGAAATTGCACTAGTAAGTTTAATTCAGTCGACTCACAAACTGTATAACCAAAGATTGTTTACTGTATTTGTAGGAGGAGAGCAGCCACTGCTGGCTGTGTATCAGTCCATCAGGGACAGCTTGGCATCAGTCTGGTGTGCAGTGCCTAGTGGAGACTCTGCTCTGGTTCTGAGGCTGTTCAGAGGTCCAGCTCAGAACCAGGCTGTGCTTTATAAGTGGCAGGGCGTGTTAGTGCCAGTGGAGGTATGTTTTGAATTCAGTTAAAAGCCCAATGCATCTAGTTTTGGTCAGTGCTTCATGGGTGGTGTTGGGATTGGCGGTCAGGCAAGAAAGATTTTGGGTGAGCTGCTGATTAAAAGTTTTCAAACTTTCTAAAACATTAAGTGCTGGTGCATTAAGTGCAGCCCTCTTCAAGCACTGGTTTTGGTAGAAGAACTAGAGCTGCATGATTCTGGATAAAATGAGAATTATAATTTTTTGGTCTCAAATAGAGATCACGATTCTTCCACTAGTTTGAATATACAACCAAACAAAATAACGTGTAATTTACTAGAGGTTCTGACAAAATATTATACAATTGATCACTCGCAAAGACCCGCCCCCTTTAGTTACTGTTGCAGCCATGTGCGCTCATGCCACACATAATGTTCTCATCAAGTGAAAAATACATCGCAGAGCAAAGAGGACACTGACAACGTATGAAACCGTTTCATATTTAATATAGCGTAATTTTTTAAAGAGGTTTAAACAATGAATGGACTTCAGAAGGAATGTTGTTTAAGCCGCGGAAAGACGTGAGTACACACAATTTTTCAAGTTCAAGTTCACCAATGTTAATCTGTTAACTCCCCTGATGGTTTTGTCGGATAAAACGGCGGATACGGGATTATGATTAGATCGCTAGTTAGATCGCCTGTCAGTCAAACTGTTTGCTAATTGCTGGAAAATGTTTGAATGAATTATTTAAAAAATTGTTTTGAATGAATTCAATTATTCATTAATTAATACTGTTTCATTATGAATCAATGTTTTTGAATAAATCTTTTGAGTGAATGACTCAATGACAATTTTTTTTTTCACTTGTCGCCACCTTAGTGGCGTAATGATGTAATTGATAGAACCGTTATTTGAAGCGCCAATTTGTGCTATTTTGATCACTATCGTCGACATAAGTTTAAAGTTAGGATATAAACATTGATATTTCAGTACTTCTATGATCATTTGAATATTTGTAAGTATGTGTGGTTCAAAACTGCTCTCTAGCAGCACGAACACATATTTGAATGTTCCGCTATGATATTGTCAAAGATTTAAACGACGCAGGCGAACCGTTGTCATTAATAAATTAAGATTGCGTGGGTGCTAATTGGGATCACAATCTTTTTACGATTATTCGTGCATCTCTAGAAGGAACTGCATTAAATGAATTTTGATGATTCCTTACAACAAAATTGTAACAAATTTTTATTCACTAGCATTTTATTTCAATTAATTAATTATTTTATTTTGTTTAAATGTCCATTTGATAAATTAATAAGTTAATAATAATAAGTTACTTTTTTATTTTAATACTTTTTTAGATAACACTCTGATAATGTTTATAAATAATGTTTATTAGTTAAACATTAGTTAAAGTATTAACTAACATGAACTAATCATGAGCAATGCATTTGTTACTGTATTTACTAATCTTCGTTAACGTTAGTTAATGAAAATACAGTTGTTCATACATGTCAGTTCACGGTGCATTAACTAATGTTAACAAGATTTTAATAATGTATTAGTAAATGTCGAAATTAACATTAATAAAGGCTGTAGAATGATTAGTTCATGTTAACTAATGTAGTTAACAAATGTTAACTAATGAACCTTATTTTAAAGTGTTACCCTCTTTTATCCTAACAAGATATACATTTCTGTGTATTTCTAGTTTTATTTCTTTTCTTCACTTTCACTTCTTTATTCCCTTTACTCTCTGTTTCTCATAGTTTGTCAGCATCCAGAATCCCAGCTCTTGTGTGAGTTTTACAGTAAATGGCTCCAGCTATGTGGCAGTTTCCCATGCAAACAGCACCATGTCATTAACTGCCTCAATCAGTTTATTTCGCATTCAGCCAGACCTCAACCTTACTCAAGTGAGTATGCTGCCGATTTTATCTTTTCCTTAGTCACTATCAACAATAGCTGCATTTGTGCTTATCATATGATTATTGTAAACTGCTTTATTGTCAGATTTGTATTGTCTAATACGATGCCCTCTATATTGTTCAATGTTGTCCCCTTCTGTAGGAGCAGACCTTTACTGTGAAGAGTTTCAGGGTTAAGCACTTCTCCACTGAGCTTCAGCATTATTTGATAGCTTCTAATGAGGTAAACTCAAACTCGGAGTACTACATCTACATGGGATGTACATAACATAGTAATAGAAAGTAATACAGTATTCAGATCATTTCCTCTTTGTCCTAAGATCTTTGTGTGGACTGGAGGCTCATTCTCCCTCCATCAAAGTCTGGAGTTACAAGACATCACCATAGCTGTACCCTTCAGACGAGGCAGCAGCGACTTACAGCACTTGGCCGTGTGCAGGAACAGAACATCCTCGGAGTGTCTCATCTACCAGTGGAATAATGGACGTTTCCAAAACCCTCAACCCTTAGCAGTTAATACTCGAGTCAAGCAAGTGGAATCATTTCAGATGGGAGGAGATACGTTTCTCCTCATCGTTACTGAAGGTAACAATCATACGCAGTCTGTAGCACTATTGCAGTTTAATAGCATTCTCAATTTGAAGATGTTTCTGTGATCTTGAAAGTTCTTGCTTACCAGTATAAGTATCTAACATTCACATTGTCTTTATTATTGCCCGAAAGCTCCAAGCCCAAGATGTGAAGTGTTTATGTGGGGTTCTCAGCAAAGCTTCTTCCAGCAGACACAGTCCATCCCATTTCCCGGCCTCTTTTCAGTACTCCCCTTCACCCCTCCTTCGGGAATATGTGAGTTGCCAGACAATATAGTGCAGTCTGTTTAAATAATAACACATGTAGTGTGTTTCCACTATCATTAAACATACTTTTACTCATATTTCAGATTTACCAAAATTATATGGCTTAGTGTATCGGTATTTTAATTTACATGTAATAAGAAAAGTGCTTGCAAGGCAGAATTGTATTGATATTCCTCAAACATGTTTGGGCTTTGGTTAGGAGTTTGTTCTAAACGCTTAACCTCACGTATCGAACTTCTGCAACTGTATCAGACTGAAATGCTAATGTTCAGACTTCCTTTAAGCTCTATTCACACATTAACGTTTGAAACTTTTTGACTATTGACAATTAAATGTGTTGCATTCAAATTGATTATATTATCGTAATATTTGTAACATTATATTTGCAACTTATTTCTTGTATCCACGCTACCATTCATAAGTTTAGGGTCAGTACAATTTTTTATTATTATATTTATTTCTCAAGGATGAAAACTGATCAAAATCCTATTACATTGATTCGATTTCCATTATGAATAAATGCTGTTCTTATGAACTTTCTTTTTGAATCACAAAAAGATTATGCAGCACAATCGCTTTGTTTGTTTCTTGAGCACCAAAAGCATATAAATTTAAATATTATTTGTGAAGGATCATGTGATACTTAAGACTGCTGAAAATTCAGCTTTGCCATCACAGGGATACATTACATTTAAAGAGTATTAAAATGGAAAACTGAGCATAAGCATAACATTGAACATCTTAATCATACTTTTGAATGGACGTGCATTTGTATAATGCATATTTGATTCATGTTGTCTCGCTTGAATATATTTAACTATTTGTTTGCCTTGCAAGTAACTCTGGTGTATAGTCTTCATGCCATTCACAGCATCATACACAGAAAAACCATCAGTATTGAGAAATTAGCCTGACGAGCTTCTTTGTTTGTAGCTCACCTGTTGCTTGCGGGTCTAAATGGTTCGACCCTACACTCCTGGAGGTCAGATCTGAGGCAGTTTTCTGAAGTGCTCAAGGCTCCATCTGCACAAGAGTTCCTGTATCTTCCTGTTCCATCTCTCAATTCTACCAAGAGTCTCATCATAGCCACTGGAGAATCAAACTCTGTCATTTATGAGTTGACTTCAGTGTCTAATCAATCTGACTTCATTCCCAAGTATGTGACTGTTCTTAAGTAAAACAAAAATGTATTTCTGTGTTTTAAATTCTTCTTTGTTGTGTTATGTTGTACATCTTTTTCTAGTTCCGTCTTATACTGATGTTCGTTGATATCGTTTGATATTTATATTTTTCTTATCCTCAGTTCAGGAGAGCTGTTTTTCCAGCCTGGGGTGCGTGAGCTAGACATAGCAGTGAATATAATTGATGATGATGTTCCTGAGGAAGAAGAACATTTTCGTGTCAGCCTCAAGAACCCCAAAGGAGGGGCAGAAATTGGCTTTCGTGGTCAGGTGACCTTGTTCATTCCGGCAAACGATGATGCTTATGGGATTCTAGGCTTTGCGCAGGTATTGGGATTAAAATATATTTACTGATGCTGTTATCTGAAAATGTAACTGCCAAAGTGCCTCGCTATAATATAGCCAAGGAAAGACGCCCCAGGTGAATAATGTAAACAAGGAACTAATAGATTTATTCCATTAAGAATTGCATACAAAAAAAAAAAAAATACAAATGAGGCATTATCTAATTGGATATGCATTTGTTTGCATTCATTTTTAAAAACAGAATTCTGAACATTGGAATTTATAGGAATAAAACTGTGAAGTTTGGTATATGTAAGTGCAGCTGAAGACATTTTTGAACTGGACTGGAGATTTTTGTCTCAGTGCATGAGAAAAAAAAAATCTCCTTTTGAGTAAAACTGCCTTTGAATCTTTAGATTGTAATTTTAATCTACAGACATAAGTTGAACTGCAATAAAATAAACACTTAAGTGTGTATTTTGGATGTTTTTCCACTACTCTGAAACAACATCATGAAAACTCAAAAATCCCAAAATTTCAAAATTTACTAGTGCATGAAAAAAAACAGTTTTTGCCTGACGTGTCTTGTCTTAATGTTTTAAATGTAGTGAACATTTCACACAGCTGTTATCTTTCAAAGACTAAACAAGATTTACTACTATTATTTAATACTATTTACTGAAATATATTTGTATACAGAACTCATTAATGAGGGAGGTGGATGAGCTGGAGGATGATAACCCTGTTTCTCTGAGCGTCGAGAGGAGGAGAGGCAGGTTTGGCAGACTAACAGTGCACTGGAGCGCCTATGGTAGTCTGGATGACATTTTTCCCACTTCAGGAGTGGTGAGAGCTGCTTGCATACCATGGATTTTCTGTTTTCAGTTTTAGTAATGGTATTTGACTGAAGCTGCAGACTATCATTCTAGTCCAAAATCAGGGCTCTAACTATAAGCTGCCATTTTTAGCAGTTATACTTGTGACTGAAATATACAAGCAATCATTTTTAAAACAATTTACTATTTAAAGAACCAATTATGCAATCTTGTGTACGGGATAATCCATGGCTAGCTGTGCATTAAACGATTTTAATACACAACATGGAGGCAAAGAAATTCCATGGAGTGCATTCAAATCGTTAAATGCACGGCTTGCTGTGGATTATCCCACTTATACCATGGTCATTTGCCAGCATTGACAAGTTAAATCTGTTACTAATGTTTGCAGCGCATGTAAATATTTTACCAGAGGGTAAATATAATAAAAATGGTTATTTTCATCAATTAGGACTTGTTAAATGTCAACAAATAAACATACAGTAAAGCACAAAGAATTACAGACCTCTTTACACCCTCTTCTTCTGTTCTACATGTAGGTGACATTTTCTGAGAGCCAGGCTGTTGCTACTATATCACTGAATGTCTTAGCTGATGACATTCCAGAGTTAGCAGAAAAAGTCACCATTGTCCTGACCAAGGTCACAACGATTGGGATAGTTGATCCATCCAGAGGAGCCATGATCGACCATCAGCGTGCCCAAGCAAACCTTACCATTAAAGCCAATGGTTCACCCTACGGAGTCATTGGCTGGCATTTGGATTCCCAGTACTTCATCACGCCAGAACCTCAAAGTAATGAATCTGTGTTCAACTTTGTCTTATTTTAACTTCAGCACAATAATATAATGAATGTTGTATGAATGGCTAAGATAGCCAATTAACATTGCTGTGGTTTACCACTAAAAAATTAAAGTCAACATTTCCTGTAATCCAAATTACAGAGGAGAAGTATCTACATATTTTCTAGTCATACACTTAGTCTTGGAATAGTTCATAGGAATTCAAGAGAGGAATTCATTTGTCATTCAGTTATTTTCTAAATAATTGCCCCATTCATTACAATATGAAAATATTGCTCTTGAAACTGATGTACCCCCCCCCCCCCCCTTTTTTTATTCCTTTCACCTTTCACTTCAGAGAGCCCAAGCAATATTACACTAAGTATTGTGAGAGATCAAGGATCATCAAGGGATGTATTAGTTTACTACACCACAAAAGCAGCCCTTCACCTGCCACCTATCAATCAGGCTAGTGAGCGGACCGACTATGTAGCCAAAGAGGCCACCGTTGTCATGATGGAGAATGCTACTGTTGTTTTGGTATCCATTACCATCCTTCCGGTAAGTACCACAACTTTACTGGGATTTCAGAATGTTAAAATGATTCCTAAGCAAAGGGATGTTGTGGTTGGAAACCTGGTCTGATCAGGTTTAAACCTTGAATACTTAATTTCCTATTTACATTTTGTACATTTGTGTAAATATTTATCATGCTGTTGGAAGCCAAACATAAAAACCACATAAAATATTGACAACTCAATATTTCACATTTTTTAATTTGTATTGTACACTACAGATTTTTATTATTTATTTATTTTTTTTTTTACAAAGAAATTAATAATTTAATTAGCAAAGTATTATTTCTAGATTTCTATTTCAAATGAATGCTGTTCTTTTAAACTTTCATCAAATAATCTGAAAACGGTTTCCTTTTCACAGTTTCCTTTCACAGTTATTTTCACAGTTTCCTTTCAAGGGCACTTAACGCTGTGTCATAGTGTTAATGCTATGGGAACTCCCTCAGCTGGTGCCGGTGTCTAAGCATGTGTGAAATCATGACATTTCTACTGGCCGAGGCAGTCATATAACATCTCTCAGTGTGCCAGCATGACTATAAAAGGGCACTTGCATTAGACTTTGTCAGCTTCTTTGTCCTCAGGAAGTGCTCTGTGTGTTGTGAGTCTTATTTATTGTTGTCTGTCCCAACGATGTAATGTGATGGATGTTAGCAAACATGCAGTTTGAAAGTCTGCATCTCTGTGTCTTCACTTTATTACGGGTGACAATGCATCTATTTATTCATGTGTTTAGTAGCGGAGCATGCACAGTCAGCTCTCAAGGAAGCTGGTTGTGTTCACTGTGATAGCTACACAGTGATGAAGCTCTGCTCCTGCCTGGCTTTCTTAAGGGAAAAGGTTACCGTTTCTTGCTGTAGACTCAGATCATGGGGATCACAAGTGGAGCTAGTGGAGGCTTTCGAGACAGGTGCATCCCTTTCTCTGATTTCAACCTGTAGCTCCAAGGCTCTTAGTCTGGATCCAAAAGCCTGTATTTGGCTTATGTTGTCACTGGTTCTTCATCAAATTATTCAAATGTACAGGGTCTGCGTAAGCATATATATGTGAAGATACCCCAGTTAGAATAGGCAAACCACCTCAAGGCTGATGGTCAAGACCTACGCGACGGGTCAGGCAAGTGCAGCACTGGACACCATAGCGGTGTTGCAGACTTACTAGGCCGACCTGGATCAGGGTGAGGGATTGTCCTAGAGCTGGAGATGGTGTTGGCCTCCCATGAGATCAGGTTGAGCATGCACTTTCCTATGAAGAAGTCAAGTGGCAGATTAACGAATGGGTCATTGCCGCATTGTTGTGACCTGTGAGTTAATCACCCTCTTCAGCTTGAGAAGGTGTGGAGACTAAGAAATAGACATAAATAATGCCTGTTCTATTCTCTAGGGAAATGCCATTTGTTAAATACATCCTGCTAAGTCAGGGTCTTAATTCCAGGGAATGGGTACATTGGAACCCCTCCATAATTCATTTGGAGACGATGTGAACACTCTTCCCTGATGCAGGGCAGTGATAAGGGCAGCACTGACATAGCAGAAGATGGACTGTATCTCGATTTATGTCCCACTTCTCATATGTCACTCCCTCCAGTTCGTTATCATATGTAGACTGAAGGTATATCAACCCGCTAACCTAAAGGTCTGCAAGAAAGGGGCAAGTGTCAGCGTACAAAGTGGACTGTATCGCTATTAGTGTCCCAGCGTTTTTCCTTGAGAGCTCTCCGGAGGAAAATAAGTAGCAAGGAGCAACCATCAGCCAAGGGGTAAGAGCTTTACAAGGGGTAAGTTGACTAGGTTGTTATATGTGATCCACTCTCTTTGTGGCTGAGGTAGAAGTGAAACAATGTACCTTCCCTGTGAATTGGCAGTAAGAGTCTTTCAGATAGACTCAACTCATCCAGTTTAGAGTAAGAGTGTAGACAGAGGGTCGCCTTGGTTCCTGGCAGTCTGAGGAATAGTGGCTTTGTTGTAGTGGTCATATCGCAGTAGGCCTTCCACTCCATAGTATGTCGTTCCCCCCATGGAGACTTTTACTATCCTCCTTCTGAGGAGGATCGAGGTCAATCGGACAACTGAGTGTAGTGGAAATTGGCGTCCCAATCCCTAACCTGTCACACTCCCCTTTTTTATTAACTAGAGGTTGAAGTGCATGCCCCCTACTTGGGTTGCTTTCTAGAAGCTTTTATAATGCTGAGGAATGTGAAGGCAAACTGAAGTGGTTGATCACCACAGGCTACCCACTCTTTGGTTTATTTCTGTCTTCCAGTTGGAAGATTTAAGATGGACATGGTTGAGGCTATTTACAGCTTCCCTTGTTAGCTCTGCTCGCAAGAACTCTAGAGGTCTATCAGGGACAAGGGCATTGAGTTGAGGTGAGTGTTCACACCTCTAGACACTGGAAGCTTTAACAAATGGTCACTTAGTAACCTAGGCCAGTGGTTCCCAACCACAATCCTGGAGGCCCCCCAACACTGCATATTTTGTATCTCTCCTTTGTCTGACACCCATTTCAGGTCTTGGAGTCTCTACTAATGTGCTGGTGATCTGAATCAGCTGTGTTTAATTAAGGAGACATGGAAAACATGCAGTGTTGGGGGGACTCAAGGAATTTGGTTGGGAACCACTGACCTAGGCAAACTGAAAAGTCGACCCTTGGCTTAGATCCCTGGGTTGTTGCATGTTTGATTCGCTGGAGATTTCTAATCACAACTTGAGTGAAGGCATTTTTCAGTATAGCCTTGTGAGTATTAAAATTCCCATAGCGTCATAACTATAATGTGTTTAGTTCCCTCAAGAGGGAATGTCTTAAGGGTTATGTTTGTTAAACGGTTACCCGATAAGGGAACAAATCAGCATTTTAGAATGATTTATGTGGAAGGATCATGTGACACTGAAAACTGGAATAATGGCAGCTGAATATTGAACTTTCCTATCACAGAAATAAATTATATTACAAAATATTTAAAAAAAAAAAAAACAGTTCAAAATCATTATTTTTTTAAAAGTGAAAGAAAACGAGTGAGTGAATTTGGACACTGAATGCACCGGAAGGGCAGCCACGTTTGCATAATTTGGCATTGCTGTTTAATAAACATTTGAAACTTGGAAAACTGGCAGCTCCAGTAGTAACATGAATGGATTTCTCTTGAATTCTGTCTTGAAAATTATGTAAAAACCTTAGATAAACAATTTAATAATCAACTAAAAATGAACTTATACCTGTATTATATTACACTGTATCACCACAGCAAAATGTTTGTAAAATGAATGAATGGACGGAGGATTCAGCTGAGGGCACCATCTTCTGGCGTGATGCAGGAACTCATTCAGCACATGAATCTCACAGTGCATTGAGAATGTTATTGTGGTGCATTCTGGGATTGAATGAGTGCACTCAATATTGTCCACTAAGGTTTCGGATACCACTAAAAATGGCTGTTTCCTCAAATAGTGCCCTATTTAAGGTCACTCAGGCTGAGGACACAGTGTGCTGAAGCTGATGAGGAGACAGACTGACCTCCTACTGCCTAGAGCACAAGCCAACAGCCAGCTACTATCATCGCCACAAAAAAAACATTTTTTTTTTTTTTCAGTTTGCTCCTGGAATAGCTCATGCTCTGCAAATTGCAGTGGTCATTATATTTTTGCATGTTGTTCAGCCTCAAAACCACATGTTGAAGTTGTTTGGGCTGAAGGATAAATCAGCATGTTGTTAGAAATGAATTGTACTGAGGCTGTTTAGAGTCTGCTGCAGAAATGATCCATTATGCTGAGATGCACAGGATGTCTAAGGGGTTTAACAAGTAAAGTATGTGACTTGCATGTAGACATATAGATAGTATAGGATAGAAAAAGACTTTATTAATCCCTGGATGGTATATCTGTGTTTGCTCTTAGGATGATATTCCTGAACTGGCTGAGACGTTCCTTGTAAATATCACCAAAGTTGAACTCTTGGGTGGAGACACAGGAGCAGGTCAGCCCAGTGTGAAAAGACCCGGTCTGGAGATAGCCGAGGTCACCATCCAAGAGAACGATGACCCAAGAGGAGTTCTCAGTTTCAATGTCTCAAAGGTTGGTTGCAATTTTTTTTTTCTTACTATATTTTTGTACCAATTTTATTGACTTTTTATACAACATTTACTTGAGATGTATTATTTGTTTATTATTTATTTAGTCTTCATTAATAATGAAGAACCAACATACTTCTACAATCCCTTGTCCTTTAGGATGTCTCTGGGGCTGTGCTGGCATTTGAGGTACCATCACCTGGAAATGTCGTTCGCCTGGCCGTGATGCGAATGGCCGGCAGATCTGGTAGACTGGTGCTATACTGGGAGGCGCAAGCAGTCACAGCCAACAATGAGGACTTTAGTCCTTCCTCTGGAAACCTCACATTTCAAGACGGACAGGTAAAGACTAACATAAGTGATTTTTTTTTACTGACTAAAAAGGGGAAGAGAAGAAGCATTAGGTAGAAAGTTCCTCCATGGGTGCTTCTCAATTCTTAAATGGATGCTTCCACGTTTCTTCATTCTTCTGTCATCCAGCCTGTGATCCTGAAACTCAAAGTTAGCCATCTCAAAGGGCATCTCAAATCAAATTGCACCACAAGGAGGTGAGGAACGATGAGTGAGGAAGCTTCCAAAGGAGATTTGAGCGAGGATGGAATTCTTTCTTGTCGATAAAACTGACACACGTACAATGCAAATTATCCTCCCCCTTAAATCTGTCATAATAATTTCAATTTATGTTTTAACTTTGTGGTTTGTGTGTAAACCATACATATCAAATATTTCAACGGGGAATCTTGTTTTATTAATATTTATTATGAATTTCTTAAATAACCAAGCTTTAACAACATAAGAGCAGATGCCTTGAGTGCAGCTGATGACGTTTTGAAGTGATGCTTGAGTGTTCAAGAATATTCCAAAGTACAAATAAGCTTTCCTTCGATTTCTCATTTTCATTCTCATTTTCATTTCTTGCATCCTTCCCTTGCTTCCTAAAGGGCATTGAGTTAAGAAGTGAGGAAAGGAAGTGAGGAGGCACAAATAATAAATGAGAAGCGGGGAGAGCATGTCAATTCCTACCTTATGCTTTCTCTTTTCCCCTGAAGGGCTGACTAGTGGCTTATGACTATAGAGCGCCCCCTAACGATAAGGTTAAATATAACAGACATGTATAGAAAAGGCTACTGGAACTAATGGAACTGTAAAACTGCTACATTAAACAGATATTTTGAATTAGCTGTTTCAGAAAATTATGGAGATTTTGCAGGAAATGTGAAACAAATACTGTAAAACTCTAAAAAGACTGTGGATATTAAATATAGAATAAGAATGATTGTCATTATAATTTGAACTTTTATGTATTTATTTGTTTATTTTGTTTTGCAGGTATTGGCTTATATTGAGATCACCATTATTGATGACACAATTGTGGAGTCCATAGAGACATTTATGGTCAAACTGGTGCGAGTCATCGGAGGTGCCAGGTTGGGGGACGAGACGTCTGTGGTGGTCAGCATCCCAGCCAATGATTCACCTTTTGGTCGGTTTGGGTTTGAGGAGCTAACGGTAAATTTACCAATAATATCTATGAATGCCAGTCCTACATTAGAATTTTTGCTAATTGTCTTAGTTGTTATATTTGAATAACCTTACCTGTTATAATGATAGTTTTTCTCTGGATCTCTGGGGTATTTCTGTAGTAACTCTACATTAACTTGTATACTTCTATATAAAGTAGGTTATTCTTTGTTTGGTTATATGTAACCTTTTACTTAGTTTAACTTCTCTATTGTCACTATTGGCAGAATAATAATTTGCCATTAATGCTCAGATACCTTTGTGGTTACTTTATCAAAGCCGTAATCATCTTGACTGGAAAGATTAGACTGAGTAATGTTTTTACCTTTTCTCAGGTCTCTGTGTCTGAGCCTCAGTTCCTAAATGACCCAGCTTCCATAGCCACACTGACTGTAGTGCGTAGCTCAGGAGGTGAGGGAGTGGTGCACTTGATCTGGCTTCTGCAGGAAGAGGGCAGAGATGACCTAAACCCTTATAATGGAACTCTCACTTTTAATGGGGTAGGTGTGGCTGGTAAAAATGAATATGAGTATTGCCTTTAAATTAATTGAACAGCACTTTTACTGTGATACTTAGTTGTTAAATGGTTTTATTGTGCCTAGACTGAGTCAAAGAAGACTCTGATGATTCAGGCTTTGGCTGATGCTGTCCTGGAGGGAGAGGAGAGTTTCACTATCCAGCTTCTTTCTCCAAAGAATGAGCCAGTAATTGATCCAGTTAGAGGTCTGACAACATTTTTGTCATTATCAATTATATATCATGTCTAAATGTTTGACAGGTAGCGTTCAAAGTCATAATTTACTTGCTTTTCTTTCCATCAGGTGTTGCTACAATTGTTATTCGAGCTGATGTGGGTGCCCTGGGAACTGTAGGAATAGCCGATTCCAGTAGGAACATACTGATTGGTGAACCAAGAGACAATTACAATGGAACAGCTCTGGTCAGGTAAAATTCTCATCTTCTCCAACCAACAGAGGTTACTGGAGATATAATTTCTGCACCAATGGTCTCACCAAACAGAATTGGCAAACAAAAATAGCAAAATAGTTTCCCAAATACCCCATCTGAAGACAGATTGTGCCCTATCAATTGCAGTCTTGTAAGAGGTCCAGGCATCTTCGGTGAAATTGAGATCTTCTGGAACGTCAGCGCTGCTGCAGATACAGAGTTTGAGGAGACCTCTGGCAAAGTTATTATGAAAGACCGTCAGTCTGCTGCTACAATTCAGCTGAAGGTAACCGTTCAAACCGTTCAAAAGTTTGCGCCTGGTAAGATTTTTTTAATGTTTCTGAAAGAAGTCTCCTATGCTCATCAATGCTCCATTTATTTGATCAAAAACAGTGGAAACAGTACTATTGTGAAATATTTTTACAATTTAAATGAACAGTTTTCCATTTTAATATATTTTAAAATATCATTTATTACTCTGAAGGCAAAGCTGATTTTTCAGCATCATTACTCCATTCTTCAATATGGTGATTTGGTGCTCAAGAAGCATTTGTTATTATCAATGTTGAAAGCAGTTGTGCTTCTTTTTTGGAAACCGTTTTTTTTCTTGCTTTTTTTTTCAGGATTCTTTGAATAGAAAGCTTAAAAAACAGCATTTATATGAATTATAAATCTTTTGTAACTTTTTAAAAAAAAAGTACTATTTTTTTTTTTTTTAAATCTTACTGACCCCAAAGCTTTGAACAGTAGAATAGATGCACTACTTGGTCCACTTTGTTTTGTTTCAATATTTAAATAATGTCCAGACATATCAGAATACAACTACATATTATTTTAAAATGTATAATTAAGTGCAGTATATCTCCTTGATCCCTGTCTTGAGCCAGCAAATCATTTCTCCTGTGAACTGAAAAATGTAAACCATCTTGACACAAAGTAAAATTGATTCCCATTCCCTGTTTCTGTAGGCGCTAGATGATGAGATCCCAGAAGAAAGACGTGTATATCAGCTAAGACTGAGCTCTCTAACCCCGGGCTCAGCAATCAACCCTGACAGACAACTTGCCACCATCACCATGGCTGCCAGTGACCTTCCCCATGGGCTTTTCTCTTTCTCTCAAGCCTCTTTGCGTGCCACTGAGGAGGACAGAGCTGTGAGACCCCTTACATGATATTACCATTGCTGAGATACAAACCACAACCAGAGGAATGTGCTCCTGCCTTTTCTCCTTGAGTGGGATGGGAAAGTCATTGGAAATATTTTTTAAACTTCAATGAAGCAATTGCCTAGCAACCATTGATCCAATGACCAAGAAAAAAACAGACTTTTTAGTGCTTATTGAGTCTAATTGAGCAGTTCAGAGGTAATAAGACTATATTGAATTTAAAAATGGACACACAGGGTAAGTTCAGTGTATGCAAAGTTAGCTTTGACCATTACAATTTTCCTAGAACAAAATGTATCAAATTGTAGGAGATGGAAATGAAGACATCTGTAGAGCCATACTCAAAGGTACTTTTTCCAACAGTGTCTCGTCTCTTACCAGGTAAATGTGACCATTGTTCGCTCAATGGGTCTGTTTGACAGTGTGTGGGTTAGTTACCACACGGAAGGCAGAACTGCAATCAGCGGACAAGATTTTGGACAGTCCTCTGGTCGGCTGCTATTCAGGCCTGGGGAGAGTTCAAAGGCCATTACACTTATTATACTCGATGATGACCTTCCAGAAGGACCAGAGGAATTTTTCCTCAACATTACTCTTGTAGAGCTACTAAATACCAGGTAAAGTTCAGCCTGCAATCTGAAACCCAAGTCATGCAGTAGCTTGGAATAGTAATAGCTATATACTTTCATTTGTGCTGAAAATCTATTTCTTTCCTCTTATTTTCAGTTCAATGGATTTTACAGTGAGAGAGTACGGCCTACAGATTGACCAGCCTCCAGCTATTGGCAATCTGTCCTCCCTCACGGTGATTATCCAGAAAAATGATAATGCTGAGGGGATCCTGGAGTTTGACCCCAAATATGTCAACCTCACTGGTACTTTTATTCCTCTTTCTTTTTTTCTAAGCTGTTTTGTGATTTACTATATTACCTTTTTTTAAAATGAAGAGAAATTGCTGTTCTTATAAATTTACCGGTAACTTCTGGCCATTAATTATTTTCATGATGTGAACGATAACGATAAATTTCGTTATTAAACCATTAACAACAACAACAACAACAACAAAAACTACAAATAAAATTAATAGTACAAGTGAGTTTAGGCTTAAAAATAATTTTAACATTAAGAATGTTAAGAATGTTATCCTTCACCTTCTTTATAGTAATACGCATTTGTGTATGTGAGAGTCTTGTTATTGTTAACTAAACTAAAATGCTTAAAAATTGATTTTTGATCATTCAAATAAAGCTTAAATTGCAAATATTACACAAAAAAAATTGAAATATTGTAATTACTAAAACTAAAACTGAATTAAATATCTTCGGAACACACAAAAATATATATTTTTGATGAAATTCGATGGCTCAGTGAGCAAGACAGTTAACACTTTCAATGCCGGGAAAGCTGCTAAAAACATATTTAAAACAGTTAATGTGAGTACAGTGGTTCAATCGTAATATTATAAAGCTGTGAGGATTCTTTTTTGTCCGCCAAAAAAAACCCCCCCAAAAATAAAAGAACAACAACAATATCTAGTGACAGCTGATTTCAAAACACTGCTTCGAAGCTTTACAAATCAGTAAACCTTGTTTCAAATCAGTGGTTCGGACTGCATATCAAACTGCCAAAGTATTGAAATTTCAATTATTTATGATGTAATGAAGTCTCGCGTACTGAAATCACGTGACTTTGGCGTTCCGAAACACTGAATCAAAAAAAAAAAGATTTGTAAAGCTTCGAAGCAGTGTTTTGGCATCCCATCACAGGCGTGAACAGAAATTTGGACTCGAGAATCTTTCTGCACTGGTTTGGGTGCGATCGGGCGAAAAACCTAGGACTACTTCATAAAAGTAGGTTTTTCAAAATATCCAAAATACCCGGAAATATTCCAATGATATAAGACACTTGAATCTGCGATGAATGGTTTAGAAGTTATGAACTATTATGCACTTTTAACCACTGTAGCGCCACCATCAGGCCGATTGGGTTGTGCTTTTGGTGATTTTGTGGGCGGGGTAGGTACTACCATCCCTCAAACTCACGGTTTGGTCAGCTCCATAACTTTTAGGAGAAACAGCTGATCCCCTACATGCTTGAACCCCTAATGACAAAAATGAATTAAAAAGAAAATTACCAAAATTAAAATGAATGAACGAATACTGTAATAGTATATAAAACACTGGTATGCAAATGTGCATGATACATATATATTTTTTGTCACAGTGGAGGAAGATGTAGGCATTCTGTCTATCCCTGTACTGAGGCGTATTGGATCCTATGGGCAGGTCACAGTAGAGTTTATATCCAAAGGTTTGACTGCTCAACCGGAATCAGATTACATTGTGCTCAATGGCTCCATCACCTTTCAGCATGGCCAAACCCTCAGCTATATCAATGTCTCCATAGTGGATGACACTGAGAGGTAAGGATGGGTTATTAACTTTCATTGTTATTTTTGCTTTCATTTGATTGGTTAAAAATTGTACTATCTATGAGTGTACGTTTTGTAAATCAGCATGTTTCATTTAATGTTTTTTTTTTTCTTCCCACAGTGAATTTAATGAGATATTTGAGATGCAACTCACCGGTGCCACAGGAGGTGCCATACTTGGAGCTCAACTAATTGCACGAGTTACAATTGCCAAAAGTGACTCACCAAATGGTGTGGTGCGATTTATCAACCAAAGCGCCATCACCATTCCAAACCCCAACAGTACCTTCAGACTGACCCTGTTTGTAGAGAGAGCAGACGGGCTGCTGGGAGATGCCATGGTGAGCCCCATCTAGACTATGACCTCACACTTTTGATGCCATATCCATATTAGATTAGATTAGATTAGATTAGATTCAACTTTATTGTCACTGCACATATAAGGTACAAGGCCACGAAATGCAGTTAGCATCTAACCAGAAGTGCAATAGGCAGTAAGTTCAGAATATACAAAATCTACAATATGTACAACAACTATACAGATAAGTGTCATGGGCATATATATATATATATATATTTGGGGAAGCACTTGGAGGACAGACAGACCCTGAGCTGGTTGTTTCCATTGATTTATTTGTAATGAATAATGTGGTAAATGAAGATATTGGAATATTTTGGTGAATCAGAATTCAGAAAATAGTCTGTGAGATGAATGTATGATTTAGTAAAGACCTTTATGTTACTTTAATGTAGATTTTATGTGCTTCACAGACAAAAGATTATTTTCATTTTTTTTTTTTAAATTCCTTTCATTTTCTATTATGTCTTGGTTTTCCCTCTTGTTTCCTATTGCAAGATGATGATTTGTATTTTATTCCTCAAAACGGGGTTCAATGCAGTGGCGACTGGTTTTATTTTATTTTATGTTATTTTATTGTTTGCAATAATACCTCTAAAAACTGGGTTAACAGTATTTTAAAATATTTACAAATGAGAATAGCAAAGATTCTTTATGACATTTAAGTGCTTCCCGTACTGTTTTAAAGGAATCACCACAGATTAAAAGTGTTCCTCTGACATGTGCTTGTGTCATTTCTGTTCTTTAGGTATTATGGCAGATTTTAGGTCCAAACTCAAATGAGGTCTTACCATCAGTAAACACAGACATTGGCGAACCAGTGAACGGGACGTTCAGTTTCAGAGATGGGGAAGGGGGTGTGCGCAGCATTGAGTTGAAAATCCTGCCTCACGGTGAGGTGGAGGTCATAGAGAAATTTATTATTGTGCTTAGTATCCTCTCTGGCGAGATGGCCGTTGACCCCAGAGCTGGATCTGTCACACTCACGGTATGTCCTGCTCTGCACACAAGAGTGATAACATCTAAAAAAAAACATAGGATAAAACTGTAAAAACAGCAATATGACGTTTTAGTAATTGTGTACAATATTTTCATTCTCCAGATTGAGAAGTTTGGAGACCCCAATGGCATAGTACAGTTCACAGAACAGGACCTGAAAGAGCGCATTTACAGTGAGCCCTCTGACAGCGAAGGACCACTCAAAATATCATTCCTTATCACGCGTAGAGAGGGCGTTATGGGCAACATCACGGTAAGAACAAAAAATAAGCATAACAAAGCATACTATATACGAACACTACTGTTTAAAAGTTTGGGGTCAGGTCAGAAAGATTTTTTTAAACATCTGTAACCCTGGGTTAACTCAAATAAGAGGGAGAACAGAATGAGCAGCACCCAACGTATATCCATGTAGGACACCATTTAAAGGGGTAATGGGCAAACAAGACACATCTGTGAATGATCACCGGACTAATCAACTAGAAAAACTACAAAAATAGCACACAGGAGAGGAAACAGGAACAGAAACGAAGGAAAATGCATAGTAAACGTCCAATTAATAAATTACACGAACACAAAGCCAGGGAATATGTAAAACCATCACAGGAATAAATTACATTTTAAAATGGAAAACATTTATTTTAAATTGCATTAATATTTCACAATATTACAGTTTTTTTTCATTTTCAAACAAGTAAATGCAGCCTCAGTGATCATAGGAGACATTTTAAAAATCTTGCTTTTGAACAGTAGTGTAGTGGTATTATAATCGTTTATGTAATAGTATATATAAACGTTCACAGAATCATTTCAAGCCCCATCATTTTTTTGTTTTTGTTTGCTTTTTTTTCTTTCTCCCAGGTTTTCTGGGAAATCCTCAGTGATGCCGACACATCAGGAGACTTTGCTGCTCGGCAGGGTTCCGTCACGATCCTGGCAGGACAGCGTGTGGCAGAGATAGTCCTCTCCCTGCTCCCTGACTCTGTGCCTGAGTTGGAGGAAACATACGTCCTCCGTCTAATCTCTGTGGAGGGCGGTGCAGAGTTGGATACAAACCGCAGCAGTACCCGTTTGAAAGTCCGGGCCAATGATGAACCCCACGGGGTGTTTGCCCTTCATTCACAAAACCAGTCAGTGGTTGTTAATGTGGCGGACCAAAGCAGACAACTCCTTATCAGCGTTAACAGGCTTGCGGGGGCATTTGGCAATGTCAGTGTGGGATACAGAATCAGTTTTACCACTCCTGGGCAGAGTTTCACAGAGGACACACTCACTGGGAACATACTGGTGAAGGATGGACAACGAGAGGCCAGCATTAGAGTGCCATTTAGTAGCCAGGTGTGTGATTTATTGTCTTTCAATTAGATGTAAGATTTTAAAGGACTTTAACAAGTTTGTCAACCTTATAAGGTCCTTACTGATGTTTTGAACGTGTCCACTACAGGTGTTCTTTGTGACAGGCTTTAACTTCAGCGTTGAGCTGACGGATGTGACTCTAATTGGTCCCCTGCTCAGTTCACCTCCCAGAATTCAACTGGAATCAAAGCTGGCTGTCGTTTCTGTTCCTGAAGGGGCAGCTAATGCTGAGGTCGAATATTGCATAAAACACTGTTCAAATATTACCACCAGGTGGCGCAAAACTAATGAATTTTGTCATTATTAAATGATGTCATTGTCCAGCTTAAATGAATTCAGTATTGATTCATTTTGTTGTAAAAATCAATAGTTATTAATTTAGTTAATTTATCTGTATATCAGCACTGGAGAGAACAGTGATGTAATCGTCCAGCTCAGTTCAAACATACAGTAAAATCAGTACAATTATTTAATTAATTAGTTAGTTAATTCATTTGAACACCCTACTTTTTTCAAATTATACTGACAAAAAATTGTATATTGATTATTGTGAAAATAATGCCACAATGCAAAAAAAAATCATCATAATAGACATAATGTACTATAAATTCTATTTAATTATATATAATCCTGTTTCTCTCTTATGCTTTGTATTGGAACTCAATCTTTTTGCTGTTTCTCTCCTTGGGCTGTAGGTTGGATTTGCCTCTTTGGCCCTGCGCATCTCAGATATAGAGAGTGGCCAGTGTGAGGCGCTGGTGACACGAACAGGCTTATATGGGAACGTAACTGTCCGATGGAGCTCTGGGTTCCCTCCCGGCCAAACTCCACCAGGCTACCAGCAAGGAGACATCTCACCAAGATCAGGTTTGCTTTGGAGAGAAAAAGGGCTTAATATATTTGAGAAAAATCGAGAAATTATGAACTAACACAATATTAGCCTGAATCTGCTGTTTTCTCTTCATCTAAAGGCAGAGTAATGCTCGCCCATGGTCAGAGGAGTGAGGTGATCTCTCTCAATGCTTTTAACAACATGTCAGTTGTCACAGCGCATGCCATTTACCTGACCTCTGTAGAGTCGGAGTCACCTGGTGGAGCCCGTCTCAGGTAACAAAACCTGTAAAAAAAAAAAAAAAGGTCAAGAAGAAATCCCCATTCTCCTAATTCTTGTTGGTATCTGAATGGTTTGATGTATATGTTTTAGGACTGGATACACAGTAGCTGAGGTGGAGCCATTAGGATTGTATCAGTTTCATCCTGATTCTCGGCAACTGGTAATTGAGGAGGACGTGCAGACCATCACCCTCTACGTCCAGCGCCTCTACGGCTTCCGCAGCAACCGCTCCAGCCTCTCCTACAAGACGTGGCCTGGCACTGCCCAACCCAATAAGGACTTTGAACCAGTAGCAGACGGGCAGCTGCTGTTTGATTCCCGGCAAACATCTGCTACCATTCGGCTGTCCATTCTAGATGATTCCCTTACTGAACCAGATGAAAATTTTTATGTGAACTTAACCAGCGTCCGTGTTCTCAGCGCCAGTTTGCCTTCGATCGCAGCTCAGCCTCGCATTGTGCCTCAGCATAGTGTTGCTACAGTTACCATTCATGCTAACGATGTTGTTAGTGGATTTCTGAGCATAGGACCAGCAATAATACGTATTTCTGAAGACAGTCAGGAAGGAGCGCCCCAACAGAAGCTTGCCTTAAGAGTACGTAGGTCAGTAGGGCTTACGGGAGTGGTGAGTGCCAAAATCAAGGCTTATTCAGGACTCAGAACCCCAGAGGGGGATGCAGCCCAGTTTCATCAGGAGCATAATGGCACATGGGCCTTAGAAGGAGAGGACTTTGCCTTGGAGACCCAAACTGTCACATTGTTGGAGGGACAGAATGAGGTGGAGGTCAGTGTCTTCATACTGAATGATCAGGAGCCTGAGGGCCAGGAGGCGTTTTTTATTTACCTCAGTGAGGCAGAAGGTGGAGCGCAGATTGTCAGCGTGCCAGATGAACTGGGGTTCACTTCCTTTGCCAAAATCATTATTTTGGGTGAGAACCTTACTGTCATTACAGGGATCAACAATAAGGATTTTTTCTGCCGTGTTGTCATTTACTTTTGCCAAAGGTTCACTGACTCCATCACAAAATTTGGGGGGGAATTTATAGGTAATATTTAGGTAATAGGCTAGGTAATGTTTAAATCAGCCAAATACACAATAACATTTTTCAGTACATCACTAGTAATACCTCAGTCAGCTGACCTGAAACTCTTTTATATCGACTATTCTTATTGTTGAGTCCTTGATTATTTTGATATTTTCTTTAATGCTGTACATTACCATTTGAAAGTTTGTGGTCGGTAAAATCTTCTTTTTATTTTTTCATGTGTTTCATAGAAGTCTCTTATGCTTACGAAGTCTGCATTTATTTGATAAAGAATACAATAAAAACAGTAATATTCTGAAATAGTATTACAATTAAAAATAACTGTTTTCTATTTTAATATATTTTAAATTTTAATTTATTCCTGTGATGGTAAAACTGAATTTTTAGTATCATTACTCCAACCTTCAGTGTCACATGATCCTTCTAAAATCATTCTAATATGCTGATTTGGTGCTCTGGAATCATTTCTTATTATAAATGTTGAAAACAGTTGCTGCTTAATATTTTTGTGGGAATCGCAATAAGGTTTTTTTTTTTTTTTTTTCAATTTTTCAGATATATTATTTGAAATACAAATCTTTTGTTACATTGTAAATGTGTGTATTGTCACTTTTAATCAATTTAATGCATCCTTTCTGGAAAAAAAAGAAGGAAAAAATCTTATCGGCTTCAATCTTTTAAATGGTAGTGTATATTTACTACTAATGCTTCTCTGCAACAGGGAGTGATCTTCAGAATGGTATAGTTGGCTTCAGTTTGAGCTCTCAGTCGGGTCAGATCCTGGATGAGGACTCAGGGAACAGGACAGCAACACTCTTTCTACAAAGACAGGAAAACCGGTATCATCGATGTTTAAGATTATGTTGTGCTTTTCATACTATAAATCAGTGTTAATCAGTAGATAGGCATGTCAAACAAAAAAAAAAATTCCTCATGTTTCCAGAGCTTTTGAAGATGTGTTGGTGTTTTGGCGGGTCACGTTCAGCACTACAGTTCACTCAGTGGTCAGTCATGGAGTGAATCTGACCAGAGAGCTGGAGCAGACCTCGGGCACATCTGTCTGCAGAAAAGGAGAAGTACTCTGTGCCCTCAAGCTGGAAGTCCGGCCAGACAAGGTATTTTTCCAAGGCTCATTCAGAACTTCCTGTCCATTTTGATTATGCTTGTTTTCATGTAGTGCTTAAGAGGAATCCCCTTTAACAGCTTCTGTGATCATCTTGCTCCTTGTCGTTTGGTCTGTGTACTGCAGGACCCAGAGTATGAGGTGTGGTTTCTGGTGGAGGTCTATAGAGTTGGTGAGGGCGCCACCATAAACCAAACTGCCCGTTTTGCCAACATCACCATGCTAGAGAGTGATGACCCACGGGGGCTGGTGTACTTTGCCCAGGGCTCCAGACTACCCGTGGTCACCCTCAGAGCCACAAGCGTCAGTCTTCAGGTCTACAGGGATGCCAGTACAGGATCAGCTATCTCTGTGAAGTACCGCATGCAGGTGAGATTCATTTCAAAATGCCAGCTTCTCATTCACTACTAATATATTATGCAATAAGCACAATAGCATGGAGGATCTAGAGGCATGGAGAAAGCATATACTGTATATACTTCCTTGATTTTGTGTGTTCTACCAAAATATTACATTACAAACTCGTGTGCTGTGTTACTTGTTGCCGATAATTCAGTTATACTTATTAATTGCTCATTGGCTGTAATCTAAGAGCAGCTGCATGTCCAACTACCCGGCCTATGCCCCTCTCTGTTCCCATTACATAATGTGACCTCATTAGTGATGAGAGGCCTGAGATGATGTCAAATTCATGAGCTAAGATGACGAATGTAGAGAAGATAAGAGCTCTGAGCAATTAGGACACTGAGTTCCCAGAAGATACTTCAAAGGCAATATATATGGTTGCATAGTGGATCTGGAAAAGTAGGATTTGATATGTCGCATATGGCTTTACGCCCAAAATACTTCAGTCTGTGGGAATGCTTTCTCATGCCAGCTTTTTTTTTTTTTTTTGCTCTTTTTGTCCATCTGGCACACCCTTTCCTTTACTCCATTTTTCAGTTTTTATTGCCTACTGTTTCACTTTAGACAGAAGGAAATGCTTTTAATTTACAGCACATTTCAAAGGAAAAAAAACAACATGAGATCAAATCTCTGGAGATTTCAAATTAAAAAAGGTTTTAATCGCCGCCTCTGTCAACCTTTGCCCATGTGTTCTCCTTTTTTAAAATATCTCAGAAAAGTGACTTGATGTATTAAGCATTAATTAGTAATAATTAATGTATTAATTGTGTAATGTGTATCATCTACTCTCACAGGAGCTTCAGAAAGCAGAATCTATAGGACCTAATCTGATCTGGCCTGCCGTGGCAGGACAGGACTTCGTCATGGCAGAGGGCACCCTGACATTTGAGATTGGGCAAAGAAGTGCCGGTCTGGACGTGTCCCTCACACCAAGCACTGGTTCCTCTAACCCAACACCAAAACGGTTCCGCGTGGTTCTGTCTGAAGCCACCGGTGGCGCACGGGTTCACCCAGAATTCGGGCTGGCTAATGTCACCCTGGTTTCAGACTCAGAGGCTCAGGCAATATGGGCCCTGTTGGACCAGTTACATCAGCCTCTGGATGAGACCATCATCAACCGGGTTCTGCAGGGACTTATAAATAAAGTTAGTAAGGACATCACTCCAGAGCAGCTAACAGCAGTTTTAGATGCACTAAGCAAGGTAAGCATATGAGGGAAGTGTTTGTTTGATCTTAAACTTAAGGGTGAAAAATTCTCCAAAAGTTACATTCTATTTTAGAATTAGGATTTGGTACTTTGGTTTAGGGTTTTAATCATTTTCATTTGTTAAATTTAAAAGCAATGGCAGTAAATGGCAAAACCCCTATTTAAATAGCTAGGTGAGCATGTCATGGGTTTGGGCCAAATGAGTATAAAGAGTAGACTACCATTTAAAAGTTTGGAAATGTTTGGGAAACATTTAAAAAGAAATGCTTATTGATGATTTCTGAAGAATCATGTGACACTGAAGACTGTAATAGTGGCTCAGCTTTACCATCAAAGGAAAACATTACAGTACATTACAAATACATTACATTAGAGAAAACAGGTATTCTACATTGTAATAATATTTCACAATTTTACTGTTTAACTGTATTTTTATTTTGTTATGTTTTTGTGAGCATAAGAAACCTCTCTTAAAAACATAAAATCTTACCGACTCCAAACTTTTGAACAGTAGAGTATATATTTATACAGTAAATTATAAAACCATTTATCTGGATTTAGAGTTTCAAGCATTATCATCTAATCGAGTTAGCTGGATCTTGAGATTTTTTTTGTAATACGGCAGTTCAGGAAATCCAGCTGGTCTACTTTAAAGAACAATGAGGGACCACATATTGGCCCCCAGAGATCAATTAAGACAGCTTTCTTCACAATGCTTTTTGTTCCTTAAGTTCATAGAAATCTTTGGAGTACAATGCTTGTATGCGCAGCCACATGGCTCCACTGTGTAAAACACTCTCTACCTTTGGCAACAAGGCTTTGTCTTTCAGTTAATCTGTATTATTGTATTACTGGAAATAGCGCAACACCCAGATTGTTTCATACAATTAGTAATATTAACAATCGGGTTTTGGCGATTTAAACATTGGAGTTGGTTTGCTTGAAGTTCTTTACTTACATTAAATCTTGTGGTGCATAACTGAAATTAGAATTATTTTGTCTGGCTAACGATAAATAAACCAATAATACCCCAGCATTATGGCAGCACCATGCACATTTTATAACTGTGATTTGTAAAAATTTATGTCGTATTTAATTTTATGTAAATGATCTTAGTTTTCAAACTTTTTAATTATCCTAACCTCACTTGACAGATTCTGAATGACGCTGAGCAGACTCCTCTAAAAGACAGCAGCCGCAGCTTGACCTATGACCTCCTGTGCGCCATGGCAAACCCCAACAGAGCGGACACTCGAGGACTGAGCCAGCTCGCTGAAGTGGCGGAGCGTTTTGCCTTCAGCCTGCTCACGGACATTGAGTGTGGGGCAAAAGAAAAGAGGTGAGATCTATTTTTTGCCATTTAATAGGCTTTTTCTGTTTTTATTTTTACCTGAGCTCATTGTTGTGTGCATTAATTTCCTCTACTCCATTCAGAGGCACAACCATACTGGATACTTGCCCATATTTCACCATAGCTGCTCACCACTGGTACCCCACTCAGATCAACGGCCACACATTTACAGGCAAAAACACAGACACGTTCACACTGCCTGAGACCCTGCTGGAGGTGCCAGCCCTTCCTGCCGACAGCATGGTCCCGTCTGCTTGCCGTAAAGTGCACTTCACAGAATACAGTACTGAGCACTGGTTCCTCACCAACACAAAAGCCAGCGCATTAAATGACAAGGTGAAAGAGTGTTTCACTGTATCCCTGAATACATCAACACCCAACACTGAAATATTTTTGCATTTGTTTGATTAAACAAAAGTGAATGTAGCTTTTGTCAAGGAGGCTCAAGCAAGTGTCCAGCAGATGACACTGTTGAGTTGGAAATTTTAAGTGGTCTCTCAATGTGTGTTTATGATTTTTGACGGTTTGTGTGCTTTGACAAATCCTCTATGTGGTTTCCGCATGGATATGACATTTAGAGATTTTATTTGTACTTGCGAAACTGACTACAACTCTCAGTGTTTTTATAGGTAATCCATGTTGAATAATCTATATGAATGTCTGTTGCAGGTTTTCTCAGTCAGTCTTCATGGCAGAGGCTCTAAACCTCTCACTGACGGTCAAGAGGTTGTTTACCGCATACACACTCCAGATCGACGTGGAAAACCTCGCCAATCTCTGTGCCTGCTTTGGAATCAGGCTGCTGAGAGGTAAGTATAGAACACAAACATATGCATATTGTTATTATTAAGTGCTGCAAGACACAACCTAACGGGTTAGTTCATCTAAAAATGAACTTTCTGTGATTAATTACTCGCCCTCATGTCGTTCCAAACCCGTAAGACCTTCGTTCATCTTCGGAACACAAATTAAGATATTATTGATGAAATCCAAGGTTTTTTTTTTTTTTTTTTTTAATCAACCATAAAAAGCGACATAATTACCCCATTCGAGGTCCAGAAAAGTAGTAAAGACATTGTTAAAATAGTCAATGTGACAGCAGTGGTTCAACCTTAATGGTAAATGGACTGCATTTATATAGTGATTTCACAGACCCATGGCCACCAAAGTGCTTTACAATTTCTCTCACATTCACTCACTCATTCATTCATACACCGACGGCGGTGTCAGCCGTGCAAGGCGCCATCCAGCTCGTCGGGAGCAGCTGGGGTTAGGTGTCTCGGTCGGGTGGAACCGGGGATTGAACCACCAACCTTCCGGTTTGTGGACAACCTACAACCTATACCTACCCGTATATCAATGTTATGAAGCGACGAGGATACTGTTTGTGCGCAAAAACAAAACATAAAAGAACGACTTTATTCCGTGTCATTCTCATATGTTGTTTACGTCCAGCGCTTCCAGGTTCTATGTCAGAACGCTGGCTCAGTATATTATTGTTGTTTCGTTTGTGCATACAAAAATTATTCTCGTTGCTTCATTACATTGAGGTTGAACCACTGTATTCACGTTGACTATTTTAACAATGTCTTTACTTCTTTTATTATTTACAAACATGTGACACACATCACATGCTGCGATGATACAAAAACCACATTTTCATTCATACTTGAGAACACATATGAGAAAACATGGCTATTTACTAAAAAATTCCTCATCTAAATGAACTTGACAGGCCATCTGGCAGTAAAGTGACCTTGTCCAAGTATTTCACACTCATTGGTGAGACAGACAGTGTGTACCGTGGAGTTTTTAAGGGTCAGGGTTTGTGACCTGCCATGACGAAGTCTTTTAAGGCCTGTCGCACTTATTCTTTAGGACATGCGCACGTGTGTGTGTGTGTGTGTGTGTGTGTGTGTGTGTTTGTGACAGAGAAAGTTCTGTACGTTCTGCAGGGTGTGTTCTTTGCCAGGAAGACATTCTAGAGGACATTTCACAGCTTTTAGGCAAGACTGTTAGCTGTACAATTTATCCCTGTATTCTCTCCAGGTTTGGGTTGATGTAAAACAGATTGTTCTCAGAATTATGCTTTAAATAACAGATGTTCCAAATATTATGTATTCTGTTAACTTTGGGCTTAATAGCTGGAAGTTGGTGAGTTGCATAAGTTTAATTTAGAAGAACAGAGAGTTAAGTCCAATTTAACAGCTTTCAGTGTTTCCTCACAGAAAAATCTGTTGCACGGAACTTAATCTTAAAAGTTCCTGAAATTCTTATGTCACAGCCTAAACCAACAGCACGCTGAGCATTTCCCTTTGTACTTGAAACAATTAAACAGTTATTTCACCCCAAAAATGAAAATTCTGTCATTAAGTACTCACCATCACGCCGTTCCACACCCGTAAGACAAAAATTAAGATATTTTTGATAAAATCTGATGGCTCAGTGACGCCTCCATTGACAGCAAGATACATTTTCACTTTCAAATGCCCAGAAAGGTACTAAAGGCATATTTAAAACAGCTCATGTAAGTATAGTGGTTTAACCTTAATGTTATGAAGCGATGAGAATTAATTCAATAATATCAAGTGATGGGTGATTTCGAAACACTGTGTCATGAAGCTTCGAATCTTTTGTATCAAACTGCCAAAGTCACATGATTTCAGGCTTTGTTACGTCATAAGTGTTTTGGAAACTTAAATGGTTCTCTTGACTTTGGGAGTTTGATACACGCTTCAAACCGCTGATTTGAAACAAAAGATTTGTAAATCTTCGAAGCTTTAATGACAGCAATTAATGTAGTAATTTAATGAAGTAATTAATGACAGAATTTTCATTTTTGAGTGAACTAACCCTTTAAGAATTAGAGATGCACAATATATCGGTTCCAAATCAGTTATTTGTCAGCATGTCCCCCTGTAGCCCAAGACTGGTTGCCCATTGAAGCTAAGCAGGATTGAGCCAGGTTAGTACCTGCATGGGAGACCTCCTGGGAAAACTAGGTTGCTGCTGGAAGCGGTGTTAGTGAGGCCAGCAGGGGGCGCTCACCCTGTGGTCTGTGTGGTCCTAACGCCCCAGTATAGTGATGGGGACACAATACTGTCAAAAAGCACTGTCCTTCGCATGAGATGTTAAACCGAGGTGCGGACTCTGTCGTTATTAAAAATCCCATGAGTCTCGGAAAGAGTAGGGGTGTAACCCTGGCATCGTTGCCACATTTGCCACATTTGCCCATTGGCCGCTGTCCATTATGGCCTCCCAATCATCCCATATATACTGATTGGCTTCATCACTCTGTCTCCTCTCCACCAATAAGCTGGTGTGTGGTGGGCGTTCTGTCGCAATATGGCTGCCGTCACATCATCTCGGTGGATGCTGCACATTGGTGGTGGTTGAGGAGATTCCCCCTTCCATATGTACTTTAAGAACCCAGAAAGCACTATTAGAGGTTTTTTTTTTTTTTTTAGAACAAATATTTTTTTTTTTTTGACGTTTCACCTTTAAACAAAACAAAATTTAAAAAAGTTTGTTTTTGATACAGGTTTAAAATGGCATTATACAGTATGCGTCTTATGATCATTTTGGTATGATTTCTCCTGTCCAGCTGGCTTTCTGATGGTCAATTCTGTCATGTGGTGGACGACAGTCAGAATTTTGTCGAGTGTGCCTGTACGCATCTGTCCGTCTACACAGCATATGCAGAGACAGGAAGTTTTACTTCATTCAACGAGGCCTTCTACGCTGCTGGCTTCATTTGTATCTCAGGTAACTCTCTATAGTCCTGTCTACATACTTGAGGGGATACAAAACTCACTGTAAGGTGACAAGAAATCATGTATTGATCGTGTCCTTAAGCATGTCTGTCTTTTACCTGCAGGGTTTGCCTTGGCCATTGTGTCTCATGTGCTGTGCTCTAGATTCCTCATGTTTGCTGCCAAACTCCTCACACACATGATGATGGCCTGCTTAGGGACTCAGGTAAGACCTAACTTATTCAGTAACTTGGTCAGCCAGATTTACCTGCTAAGTTTCAATGGTAAAAAGCATGCCTATTCTAGTCAATCAGCTAGACCAACACCAAACCAGAATGTAAATGCATGCAGGTTTAAGATGGTTTAATTGTTTACTGAACTCCACTTTCTTCCTATACTATATATATAAACTGGTCCGGTGTGTGTTGCGTTAATACAGTACAGTAACTGATAATGTGATGGTGAGGCTGAACTCCACTTATAATTTGTGCTTGGGAATCAGTATCAGGATCTGGGACGCTGCTCCAAAGAAATGTGATACAGCAATGACGTCAACATGACGCTTTTTGCTGCGTAATGTGGCCTAGATTACCGTGAGGGTGTTTAGTTGTCTTTGAGCCAGTTTAAGGTACAGTATAATGTTGCTGAGTCTTAGGAGTTGTGTTAATCTTACTAAAAGCTCAAAGTGGATATTTTGTGCATGCTTTAATTGACATGTCAAGTTGGCAATTGCAAAAGCATTAAACTGCTTTCCTCTGCCTGTGCGTCACTGACATTGTACTGTAACCTGAATACACAAAGACGGTATCAAAAACTACTGCACAGCCCTAGTCTATTGAAAACAGTGATTTAAAGTAGATAAGTCTGGTTCAGGTTAGTTTTGCGTGAATGGACAGGTGTTGAAGGTGTCTTTTTGCACGTATCTCTTTCAGATCAAGCACGTTGGGAAACCCAAGTACTTTAGCAAGCCTTTAGATTCAAATGCACACAGCTTGTATCTAGATTTGGTGAGGGGGGGGACAGATAACATTTTCTAAGAAATGTGTCATTGCAGCTTGGACGAACACATCCAAATGGGCTAGTGTGTTAAGCCCTGACAACCAAACTATCTCTGTGCACCCATCCTTCTACAAAGAAGAGGGAGGTCATTTATTCAGTGGTCTGATACCTGTGGATGGGAGTGGGAATTTTCCACTGGTCCAGCTCACTTATAGAAAAAGAAAAAAACAAACATGGCTCTACTTAACGGGGCTTAGAAAAACCCGGTCGCATTCTGTCATCCGTTAATTGTTTTGCTTTTCTTTACCTCAATGGTGTTGGATGGAAAATTCCAGTCTGGCCTTCCCAAGAAGTCATGCGTCATGCAAGTTCGGTACTGGCAACAGCTGGGCTCATGTTTTGTCAAAGGATGCTAAAAGGTTAAAAGATAAATATCCTCTAGACTTAGAAAATGAGTTGATCTAAGTCGATTCCGGACTTCCCAGTAAGCACATGCGTGTCACTGAGATGTCTGGGAAAGAGTGTATCATCTGGAAATCAAAGTGTTCTTTTTAAAGTGGTATTTGTGTACAAACATTTAATAAACATCTTTGAAAAGAGTGTTTATACATATAAATCTCAATCTGAAATGTCACAAAAACAGTCATATGTCATTTTAACATCCAGATGTTGCAACATTTTGGAGATGACTAAACACTTTAGAAATAACTTCTCAAATATGAAAATGCTCATGTTAAAGGGATAGTCTACCCAAAAATATTACTCTTTTCCCTCGTTCCAAAACCATATGATTTTTAAAGAAGATATTATGAAAATGTCTCTGTGTGTTTTTTTTCTCTCCAAACAATAACAGTCAATGGCTCCAATGCCGTTTTGGCTCTCAGTGTTCTTCAAAATATCTTATTTTATGTTCGTACAGTTTTGGAACAACATGTGGATGACAGAATTCATATTCCACCAGTAAAAATGCTTTTTTTCCTGTTTCTAATTTAATAGAATTATTATTAAATAATATAATGTAAATAGATTAATTGCATTAATCATATTGTCAGCATAATAACTGCTGAATTTAATGTCTAAATTTAATGTAGTTCGTGAATATGAAAAAAAAAATGCTGTATTTCCTAGACTTTTCAGTCGACACTCTTTTTATAGTTTTAACTTCTTATTTGTAATCACTGATCTGACTTCAGAATTCACCCACTGGATAGACGTTTAATCTACAATGCAAAAAATACGGAATAAGAAAATGTATTGTGATCCTATCTTAAAACATTTCACACCTTCAGCCATAGAGAACAAACAGTATTTCTCTTCAAATAGCCTGCCTCTTCTTGACTACCCGAGTGTGTGACAGCATGTAGGTAAGATAGGACGACAACTCAGGACTGTAGTTAGTGGAAATTTACCAAGACTAGCTCGACTGGCCCAATATGTCAGTGCAGATAGGACTGTTCTTATGAGCTGCAATAACACACATTAGTATGGGTAATCAGCTAGCGAGCCGCAGCAATAAAAGGCTTTTTGGGAAGGCGACCTTTAGATTCACATGCATGCAGCTCATGTGTGAGATGTACACAAACACATATGGAGACGCTAAAACACACTGCCATCAGTGCAGTAGAAGTATTGTCTCACAAAGGCAATTTAGAAGATACATTCAATGCATTTTTTTCCATATCAAATGAAACCCCCTTACTTATGTGTTGAATTGAATGTTCCCAGAATAAAGTGATATAGGTCAGGATGTCCAAAAATCACTCATTTCTTCTCCACTCTGAGAATTGAGATCCACCAGAATCTTATTTATCTGAAGGTTAGAATATTCCATTTCATGTGCAGCTTGAGTCTTAAAAGTAAATTCTTATAAAGCTGACATATTTGTATATATGTATATGTGTGTATATATATATATATATATATATATATATATATATATACACGATTAGTGAAAAATTAGTCAATGTCTTGTATGCAGCAGAAATGGGCAGAGACTTTGGGAAGAGCCAAATAGTTATGGCCAGATGACTGGGTCAGAGCATCTCTAAAAGGGCAAGCCTTGTGGTTTGCTCCTGGTCAGCTGTGGTGCAAACCTACCGACAGTCGTCTGACGAGCAAAAAAAACACAAATCTGTGACAGGGGTTGGGAGTCTGAGGCTCTTCGATGCAACAAAGGCTATCTAAACCGATAAACTGTGGCTCAGGTCACACAAAATTTTTAGCGATGGTTATGGGAGGAATGTGTCTCAATACAGAGTTCTTCACAACCTGCTACACATTGTCTAAGTAGCTGCAGACTGGTCAGAGTGCCCATGATAACTCCTGTCCTACAATGGGAATGCAGGAGCAGTGGAAGAAGGTCATATGGTCCAATGAGTCCCTTCATGTGGATGGCCATTTACCCGGGGAAGTGATGGCATCAGGATGCACTGTGGCACTGGTGACCGACATGTAAATTTTGTAGCATAATGTTTTGCTACTGTACCTTTTACCGTACCATATAAACACCTTCTTTGCTTTTGGAATACAATTATCTTCTAATCGTAGACCCATAATGATGTATATAGCTCAAAATAAAATGTTCCTGTGATAGGCTCAAAAGGAACATAGAGTTTTCTTTTGACGTTTGTTATGAACAGATTTGTTTGAAGATACATGGCAAAAGACTGAAGCGAGTTGAGCGTGTCATGAATTACGTAAGTTAAGAGGCATTAGCGATAATTGTTGGAGATGTATTAATGGCTGCATGATAGCAGGCTCATGATGAGATAATGCTGTGAATTTCCTGCGAAGCCTTTTCAGAGCAATTTGCTTTGTGACATGAATCCAGGTGGACAAAATGATTCATGACTCATGACGTTTTGTTTTTAAATACTATTTTATTGACCCTGACGTATTTTATTGATACCCGTTTAGTTCAATCCACAACATCACCAGTTGAATTAGGAAAGGAGGAAAATTGGGTGTATATGCTTTTGCTTCACCTTGTGTTGTGATCATAATTGCCTCAATATGTTATATTAACTGTATTTTTGAAAGATTTCATTTAAAATTAATTTTAAAAGCAAACAGACCAATGCAAATCAATGAGCTAGACATGTTCATTTTGTTTATTCTGGAACAACATTCCTGTTAATCCTAACCCTATCCCTACACCAAAACCTATCCCTACCCATAAATTATCCCTAAAATAGAGGGAAATTATTTGTGAATAACACTGATGTAGAAGCAGCGGTTTTAACCCTGGTTGCTAGCCTAAACTTGACATAACCTCAAACTTGTCCTTCAAATCTGATCTGGTCGTTTGGAATGTTGTTCCAGGATCAACAGAGATGTTGATCCCGAAACATGTTGCACTTGGTAAAATCAGATTCTGCTGCAAAGCACACAATATACCGTCCAAAGGTTTTTGGATAGTAAAAATTCATATAAATACTTTAATATAATCTTTTTTTTTAATATATATTTTGTTACATAAATTTAAAAAACAATTGCATACAATTTAAAAACAAAAGTTTCTTTTAAATACACTTTATATGTAATTTATTCCTGTGATGGCAAAGCTGAATATTCAGCTTCTATATTCCAGTTTTCATATAATTCAGTGCCACATAATCCTTCAGAAATTATTCTAAAATGCTGATTTGGAGCTCAATAAACATTTCTTATAAATATCAATGATTGAAACAGTTGAGCTGCTTAATAGTTTTCTGGAAACACTGATTTTTTTCATTATTATTTATGCTTTTATGAACAGAGAGCTCAAAAGAACAGCAGTTTATTTGAAACCATTTGTAACATTATTAATGTCTTTACAGAATGTCACTATTCTGACACAATGAAATGCATCCTTGCTGATGCATTGTCTTAAAAATAAATAAATAAATGTCTTGTTGACTCCAAACTTTTGAACTGTAGTATATGACCTGCAAGCTTTGATTGTCATCCCCACCTGTATTTATAATTGTCATGGGGCTGGTAATGGAGACTGGATGCAAAAGATTATAAGCCTCTTAATGAACACAGTGAGTTTCTAGAGTTTTCTTTCAGCTGGTCGTGGGAGCTGAATTTGAGACAGGCAATGTCCATTCATCGTAAGCGGGAAAGTCACGCTCATGGTTTGTCTGACGTCAAAAAGTCTGGGAGAGCACAACAATGCCTGTGAGAAAGTCAAGCAAAAGGAAGCAAATCTCTGGACCTCTCAAACCTCCCATTTGCCCTCTTCCTGTAGTGTTTTAAGTGTGTGTGTGTGTGTGTTTGGTACTTCTTGCAAGCACTGAAACACACACAGAATTATAAACACCCACACACTCTCACTGCTTAGTGAATCCAAACAGTTTGATGGTCCCACGATGAAATCTGATTACAAAAGATGGCAGAAGGGCGAGTTTGAGAGGCCAGAGTTCTCCCTCTCTAATTAAATTGTGCCCGTGTCTGTTAATATACTCGAATGACAAGGAAGGAGATGCTTATTCAGATCAACAGTGCACCTCTTTCAGAAAGTCTGGCTCAAACTGGACTGAGGTATCTAAGTAGGACCGTGGAGAACAAGGCAAATTGGATGCATGCAGCACTCTTTCTTCTGGGTAATTTCTATTAAACTTTAGTACATCAGTGATACCTCAAATAGTCCTATTACTTTTCTTCACAATCAGACTCACAATGTTTGGCTAAAACAGGTGAAGAAAATCACTATTCTGTCATTTCAACTTAAACTAAGTAAAAATAAACTATACTGCTTTTAAAAAAAAGTTTTTCTTTTTATTAAATTAATACTTTCATTCAGTAAGATTGTGTTAAATTGATCTAGAGAGGCAGTAAAGATTTATCATGTTACACAAGATTTCTATTTCAATTTAATGCTGTTATTTTTACATTGCTATTAATGAAAAAAATGCTGTAATATTAAGCTGCACAGCTTTTTTGAACATTGATAATTAATGTTGCTTGAGCACCAAGTAAGAAAATTAGAATGATTTCTGGAGGATCATGTGGCACTGAAATCTGATGTTGAAGTAATGATGCTGAAATTTTAGCTTTGCCATCAGAGGAATAAATTACATTTTAAAATGTATTAAAATACAAAAGAGTTATTGAAAGTTATTAATATTTCACAATATTACTGTTTTACTGCATATTTGATCAAATAAATCCAGCCTTGCTGAGCATAAGAGACTTCTTTCAAAAAGATAAAAAATCTTACCAACCCCAAATTTTTAACAGAAGAGTTAAAAAATATAAATGGGATATTTTGGTGGACTATACCTATAAGTTCACTGAATGGTCCATGAACTATTATTGTGCCACTTTTAATACATGTTTCTCCAGTGGGACCCTTTAGTTAGCATACCACAAGGTACTTTAGAAATAGCACAATGTATTTATCATGCTTTAATACCATTTTAGACAAGACAAGCTCTATATTCCATTTTTTTTTTTTTTTTTTGGGGGGGGGGTCTGTTTTCTTCTCCACGTAATTCAATGTGAACCACTTCCCTACAGACTCATTTCATTTCTTCAGTATTGTATTCATGCAGAAGCAAAGCCTAAAAAACAAAGTTTACCTAAAACTTTAACACCACTATTTTTCTGCCTTGCCAGCACTGCTGCTTCCTTCAGGACATACAAACCTAGTTATTTCTAACTATTGATTGTGCAAATGTGAGCTGTAATTTAGTTTTATTGTTGATCTTAACACTGACACAGATTTACTCGTATGGACCTTGTAACTGCTTTCCATATTGTTTTTCCCAAGAGCATTTTGTTTTTAGAGCAAATACTGCATGCTTTAAAATGTCATCATCTAGTGTGTAGTTTGATTAGTGTGTGTGCTTAGACTATGTCCTCCTGGAAACTTTGGCCAATGGCACTCTTTTTTCTTTCCTTTTTTTCCCCAGCACTGGGTTTAGTTACCCAGTGATGAACCCCGAATGACCTACAGCAGGCCTTGAACACCTTATTACCTACCAAAATAAGCATTGTAAACAGAGGCAGAGAGTTGGCCTGACCTTTAGCAGAGTTCTCAACAGCATTTATGCAGACTGCACACTAATGTAGCATTTTGGCCCAAAAAAACATATATATATATATACTGTATATATATATATATATATATATATATATATATATATATATATATATATATATATATATAATGCAATATAATGTTTCTGCTCGACTAGTCATTCATTTTAAGTGATTAGTCGACTAATCGCATGTTTATTAACAAACCATATAAATCATAATAAAAAGCCTTTAATTCCTACATAGCCTAATCATCGCTCAGGCGTATGCATATGCTTGCCACAGCGCACCAGCAGAAGTAATGACTGTCAGGCGAAAACAGCAAGAAGACTGCTTTAACATTTTAAAGAATAATTGATAAACAAGTGTTTTCTATATTTTCGGCTGCAGTGATTAAGTCAGTGATGCTGACTGGTTATCTCCACAGTAGTGGATGTGCTTATTCACGTTTCATAGGGATTACACAACCTGAGAATATTTTTGAACGATTTGTTGTTATTGTGAGTGCACACAAATAAAAATAGACTCTTCACAGATTTAAAAGATCTATTACTCTTATCTGTATGACCAAAAATGATGGGAGTTTTTAAGTGGCAGTGATCACAGTGGCGCCTCCATGTTAGCTGCCATGCAGCAAGCGTGCTACTATTCAGCAAGCGTGCTACTATTCAGCTTTCACTATCCGCACAAACACTGGACACATAGCCCACATTAATCTAGGTTAAAGCGAGCGGCCATGCGGCCATGGATTTTAGTCATATAACGTTGTTGAAATGTGTTAAGTATAGCATTTTATAAGCGGCTAATCATTACACCTGCTTAGTATTCATAATGTAAACATCCAATAATGGTATGAAAATACACCAAATCGTGTGAAAATCACCCACAAATAAGGAAACTAAGGGCTTAAGGCTTAATCAAGGGAACAAAGTTGGGACTAATCAGGACTAAACTGCAAACAAAAAAACAACTAAACTTAAGATAATCCTGACATTATGAAAATCTCCCCCTACCCCTGGGTAGTAAAAATAATATATAATAAAAGTCCAACTGAGGAGGGAGGGCAGGGGGTTCTGGTGGAGGATGCAGAGCAGATGAAGTGCAGGAAACCAGGTGAGATGACAGTGGGAGAAACCAGGGTGGTGATGACGGTGGGAGGAGCCAGACACAGGAGCAGCCTGTCAGGGACCCGGAGAGCAGCCAGGACGATAGCCTACAAGGGAAGGAGGAGTCATGGCGAAGACTTCACTGACGACACCAGGGGGACAACTGACAGAGACAAAGCTGATGGAGGTGGAGACCCAGGCAGAGCTGACAAGCCCAAGTGACATTGATGGCTCTGGAGACCTAGGCAGAACCTCAGGACGAGCTTCAGTGTGACTTAGGACTAAGGCAGAGCCAGAGGGACGGCAGAGTCTGACAAAGCCGAAAGGGTGTAGGGACGAAGCACAGCTGAAGGACAGGAAGTCTGTGGTGCAGGCAGAGTGACCAAGGCAGAGCTAACAGGTCTTCGAGAGTCAAGAGAGTAATATCAAGAGGAGTCAAGAGGAAATATCCTCTTTAGCTTTCTCAAAATATAATGCAGATGCCGAGTGTGAGCAGGGCTATCCTCAATGCCCTCGAACTTCACAAGCAATCCCACAGCAATGCACGGTGTTGCTGGCTCACGCACCTGGTCACACTTTCCTCGGGCTCTGGGGAGAAGGTTGGTCTGCTGCTGGCAGCAGGCTCAGGCTCTTCGTTTGTGTTGGGCTCTGGCTTTAGCTCTGTGTAGTGTGAGAGTGGTGACTGACTGGGCTCTGGTTCTGAAACGGGGCTGGTCATGTCCTCTTCAGTAGGGCAGATGGGATCCCACAGTTCACCAGGGTCTCCCATAGGACCAACACTAGGTTGACACTTATGATTTTCAGGTGAACGTAATCACTAACCAAGCGAACAAACTAGGGACTAATCAGGACTAAACTAAATTACCAGAAACAAACACATGTGAACAAAAAGACAACTAAACACATTATAAACAAGTACATATTAATCATTCAGTAATATAGAAAGAATTTGCGATGGTACTATTATTGTAGTATTGTACTATAAAAAACTCCTACGTAAATCAATATTTATTGCATGATCAAAAAAGTGTCACATTCATATGTGAGCGCAATAAATTATTACATATTGTGGCTGCTTTTTGCATATTTCACTATGTTAATTTAAAATGCAATTTAAAAGTTTGACTTCAGTTTGACAAAAGCAATAATTTGTCTTTTAAAAATGTCGTGTAAATGCTTTAGCCTGACTGGATTTGTCAAGGGTCCATTGGACTAACAGACCTAGACAAGGTGACTGTACCTGAGCTTCATCCAGCATGTATACAAAAAACCTACATGTATGTACTTATGGTGGATAATTTGCATTTTATCTCCAACCAGCTTTACTTACTGCCCATAGACTCTGTTTCAGCATTAGTGTTTAAGCCCTGTCCGGTAAAACAGCACCTAATGCGGTTCAGGTTTGGCGGCCGACCAGGACAGTCCTATCAGCGCAGGTCTGTCAGCATGTTTCCTGGATAACCTCTGGACTCTGAGTGCCTGAATGCTCTATTTTTGGACACCTGGGAAGCATGAATAGTTCATTTTGCCTGAACTTTGGAGGGTGAGACAGGGCAATGTTTCGCCTGATGAGCTGCCTCTTTGTTTGTTTATTGACTTTGGAAAGAATGAGGGTCAGCGCTGGCACAGCTATTCGCTAGTCTCTTGCTAGATTGTATTGTATTGCTTAGTCGCATATGCAGGTAGCATTTTGAAGCTCATTTTGAGAACGTCGTAGGTGTCAAACTTGAGGGATCAACACGTATGGTGCACTACATCCAAACTGGATGTTGGCCGTGGTCTAGTTTAGCATTTCCACACAGTGAAATGTGTGTACACATTACAAGGACAGAACCCAGAGCACTGCAAGAAACAGCCAAAGGCCATTGTGCATGTTCCAGAATAGATAGAGAGACCAGGCTTCTGTCAGATTTCCAAGAAGCTTCAGGATGTGCCATCAGATAAGCGAGGAAGGAAACCATCAACAGCCATTTAATTAAACTTTGGGCCTATTTTGGGTCTTTTGTTAGAGCTCTTTCACTGCGTGACTTTTTGCAGTCTGCATGGTGATGTGGCCAAAACAAATTGTCAACAGTCTATATCCTTATGATAAACTGTCTAAAAAATAATGTTTACTCATATGTACCAATGCAGGAACTGTACAGCACTGGTCTTCATAGAAGTTGTATTGTTGTATGGCTGTAGGGGTCACTGTAGCTCCATTTTCAAACCAAAATCACAGTTTCTACGGTATAAAAACTTCAATACTGATAATAATTTACACCCGCTCAACCCTGGGGTCATTTATAAAATGAATTAGTGTGCTCCACTTTTCACATAATTTCACATAAAGATGGAAAAACAACCTAGCACACAAAACAATGCCAAACTGTTAAATTGTTGAGCACCAGATGATACTGTGACGGGTCAATAAGAATTTTTAAATAGTTTTGAAAGAAGTCTCTTATGGCCACCAATGCTGCTCAGAACACAAATTAAGATGTTTTTGATGAAGTCCTAGGGTATCTGAAGCACACATTGGCAGCAACATCATTGCACTTTCTGAGTTCCAGAAAGGTATAAAAGACATAGTTAAAACAGTCAACGTAACTACAGCGGTTCAGACCTAATTTCATTTCAATCTCACTCACCCCAAACATGTGAATGGTAGTGAACAATAATAATAATTAACCTCCTAAAGATGTTTCAGAAAGGAAGTAGAAACCATGGAATGATCTGAGAAAGTGTGACCCCACAGGCTGGCTCCATTTAAGCCATTTTATTCAAAGCATACATACCTTAATGATAATATAATGTGGATCTGGGCATGGTAGGAGCTAGTAAACCTCCGGAAGGGCTTCTCAAAGTGAGATTCTCATAATTAGAGTCATTAATATGTGTGTGATGTGTACTGTGTCTCTCTGTTTGTCAAGTCACTGTTTGTCTCAAGGTGGTTACTAAGCCATTAAAAAACTCAAGTGCTTCTCAATGAATCTCCAAGTTGGAGATTAAAGGGAGCATTAAGAGATCATTAATTAATATTCTGCTGGATTGGATGTATCTGCTTTATCACTTTCAAGCAATATTCATTTATTAAATGATGTCAATCATCATTGTTTAATGATAGTTCTTTTAAAGGATTTGTGTCCCATAAACGGTTCTGAATTAACTTATTTTTTTATTTATTTCAGTTTTTTCTGCCATCATTGTTGTTCTGAAGGTTTATGTATGACTGTGTTCCCATGGTCACTTTTATTTTGGCTGGATGGCAATGTCCGCGTTGACCCGAAGCATGTCGGCGCGATAGCCAGCACTGAGGCCAGCTCTACTGACTACCATGAGACGAACGATAGCATGTGTTGTTTTGAAGAGGAGAGAGTGGTTGTTGTATCAGGTAGCTAGGAGATTTGTGACAACTGCAACGCACTGTGTCTGTGAGTTTAGACATAAAGGACCAAAGCGTGTTTGGTTTCATCACCCTCAGACACTTTAAGAAGGTTTCTAAGAACAAAAGAGCAGACTTTAAAGTCACTGCTATATCATTCAGTTCATGCTTGAACAGGCTTGAAGAGAATGACTGAAGTTCCTGTCACCACTTTCTAAAAAGAACATTAAGACTTCTTGTTTTTGTTTTTTTCTTTAATGCAATACTTGAAAAGTGTGCTTGTGCTGTCTTAAAAGTAAATGCCAATAACAAATAATTCTATGGCATTTCTACAAAGTGTGCCTAAACTATGAGCATATAAGGATCAACTTTTATTTACTTATTTTTTTACATTTTGGGTCAGAAAGATTTTTCTTTTATGAAATGAATACTTTGATTCAGCAAGGAGGCATTAAATGGATCAAAAGTGATAGTAAAGTCATTGTAATTGGTCATGCTGTCTCTTTCAAACTTTCTACTCATCAAAGAATCATGAAAAATGATCAGTTTCCTCAAAAATAATAAGCAACACAACTGTTTTTTACACTGATTAGAAATGTTTTTTGAGCATCATATTAGGATGATTATATTACAATGATAATATATTAGAAGGACTTCTGAAGGATCATGTGACACTGAAAACTAGAGTAATGGAAGCTGAAAATTCAGCTTCTCCATCACAGTTATAAATTTTATTTTAAAATATATTAAAATACAAAACCATTATGTTAAATTATAATATTTCTCTGCATGTTTTTAAAAACCATTTTACTGTATTTTTTGATTAAATAAGTGCAGCCTTGATGAGACTTTGTTCAAAAGTATTACAAAAATCTTAGCGACCCAAAACTTTTGAACTTGTACATTTGGGGACGCTGTATTCTTATATACAGGTATGAACAGTGTGACTGGAGTCTTCTGTTTGTCATAGTTGCAGTGTTGTGCAAATCCAAATTGGTTTTTATGCCTTTCCTCGAATTACTTATGAGGAAAAAAAACTTGACTGCAGATGTCATCAAAAACAATAGATTTCACTGTCCCTGCTGAAAGCAGGGAGGGATGAAAAGTAATTGAGAACAAAAGAAAAAAGGGGACAGGTCAACCGGACTATTGCCAAGGGTGTAATGATGCCCCACTGAACGTCAATGGTCTTTGTGTATGTGTGTGTTCGTCAGTCTGAGTGCTGATATGGAGTGTTTATAAGTCAAACATCTAGTGGGAGTTATGTGTTACATAGCAAAATATCATTGCATAAACATTGCATTGGATCATTTGGACCAAATGTTAATTGCAATAACAACTTCTCTTTTTCAATTAGCTTAACTGTCCTAATTAGAATGACTTAATTACACTGAGATTATTTAATCAGTCATAAAACTTTTCAGGATCTGAGACCTAATATTGCTGAAATAATAATAAAAAATTTAAAAGAACTTTTTCATCATCTCACATAAATCTCTTGACACATCCCACACCTATTAGCACATGACACCTTTTCTTGAGAAGTCCCATCATGAGAGGGCGTATATTCGTGTAACGTGCGCCCGAGGCGCACACCCGTGACTGCTTTGGCTGATGAAAGTCTATGCAAAAAAAAAATTCCCCTCAGACCTGACGGTTTGGGGAAAGCCCAGTATCGAGCAATGATGGATCTTGCCAAATGAGAATGATGGCAGTAAGAAGGAATTATAGCAGAAACAAAGGTGGATGTCTGTGAGATGTTCGTGCCTTTGGCTTCCACTGAACAAAAGCAGCTGAGGAAACACCCACAATGCTGCTGAGTCTGGAACCAGCTAGTTTAGACCGGTAGCTGTTAGGGGGTGGGGGTGGGAAGGGATGTGGGGGGAGAGAATGAAAGAAACGGGGCAATTGAGAACAAGGATGGTGTTATGAATGACACATTGAATATTCGTGTGGTTGACGTGACTCATCTCTTACGCTCTATCGGTGATGTAATCTTTTTGGTCAGTGCTATTATTAGCGCCCTATGCCAAGTCAACCTCACCAGCAGATCACTGAGAGGAGCATATTGACCCTCTGAGATGTTCCTAAATGATCATTCAATTTGAGCTTTTCTTTCTGGAGATCCAGAGTCTGGAGGGAATAGTGTGCTTGTTTTTGCCAGACGTGATTCTAAAAAAAAAACCCAGATACCCCCACAGTAATTTTCTGTAAGGTTTATATATATATATATATATATAAAAAACAAGGGAAGTGATAATAATAATAATAATGAACTTGTAATAATAAAATTGTTAATTAATAAAATAATGAAATTGTTGTACAGTGATGGCTATGCTACTGTTGGACATTAAAGCTATTTAAGGGACCATATCTTTTTTAATACATAACTGTTCTTTGATATATTTTGTCATTTGATCAGAGCCATATATATGTGTCAGATAAACAATTTCTGAATGGTTTAACTCAATTAGGATGATAGCTGATGGCATTAACTTGAACAAATATGTTTACCTTAAATAAAATTGAAATACCCCCATATATTTGAGTTTAAAACCACAGCATTAAACATTCAAGTATTTTCAATTTAAATGAATTCTCAAATGCAGTGAGGAGAATTCTCAATTGAATTTTTTCTGATTCACCAATCATTCTTACATATTAAATATAACACGAATAGATCTCTACCTGTCGCCATGATATAAAACTTCCCTAATTTTAGAATAACCATTACAGAACAATAAAGTATAGTAAAGTAAGAATATCTTGTTACCTTTTGGAGCTTGGAAGGGTTCAGTTTGAGCAGATGTTTTATACCATCATCACTGTCCTCGTCAGAGCTCATTTCCCAGTACATTCAACAAATGGTAGCTTTGAGAATATGATTGAGATAACGAATATGAGCCCCTTCGTGGTCTCAAACATATTCTCAAAACTATCATTTTCAACATCTTCAAAATCAATATTTTGATCACTGATTGCTTCGCCAGATCCTCCATTAAGTGACAGTGAAACTCATATTTGATTGCATTCAGTACTCTGCACTAAATCGCTGGGCCATTTCATGTTTTTTGCTTATTCTTCGTTTTCTCTCAAGATGAAACGTCACTAAATCATTGTGTATCAGACATTTCCACCTTATGGAAAAATTCGATTATTACTAAATTGTTACTCACCTCAATTTTTACATAAAAAAAAAATGAATAGGAAAATAGGCATTCTTTTATCATTTTATTTTTATTTTTTTCTTGTTACATTGTTTATAATGACTTGATTAAGGAATACTATGACAGTTGATGTCTAACTTTGAAAATTAAATGAGGAGGAGGGTAGAGAATGACGTCTCGGGCCGATAAAGACCTGAGGTATGTATTTAAGGGTTAAGACAGAGATTCAGTGTTTTGTTGTTCTGATTGTTGGAAAAAAATATCAATGATTCATGGAAATAACCATTGCATTACCATGTCTGAAAAAAAAAAAACATATTAATAACTCTAGTATAGGGACACTTAGTCCTCTTCAGAGGAGATTCCAAAACCACGCTTGTCATCATCCAAACATCTACCATCAGTGGAGCAGAGATTGATTTATTCTTCGAGACAGCGACTAATACCACACCTTGAGCCAAATATACATCTTCCTTGTTGCTTGATGACAAACACATATGCATCCTCCAGGCAGGAAACAGCCTAGCCGGCTCTCCCTTCTGAGGAGGAAGGCAGACCGATCTTTGCTATATTATTACCCTGCAATTCTTTTCCTGGACTTCACGCTGCATGTACAAATTTCCAACAGCTAGTGATTATAGTTGTTTGAGTGACTTGCACATAGATACTGTATATCATTGGGCTGCTTTAGATTATTTTCACATGTGTTTGTTTCATACAGTATGTATGCCCAGGGGGCGGGTGCTGAGGTTTACCTGTCTGACTGATGTGTGTGGAAATTAGCTTGAGGCCACAGACTGCTTGACTCCTTTATAGTCAGCTCTGGAAAAGGGGGGAGGTGCATCTGTGACTAACACGGTATCTATATATAGTAGCACTCAAAGGGACACAGATGGAATACAGGACTGGTGTGGTTCTGAGTACAGCAGACTGTAAAGATTAATGCATTTACCTGATTCTATAAAAAAAAAAGTTTGTGCTCATTGGGAATATGGAGTAAAAATATCTTGCCACATAAATAACCCACATTACATATTTTACAGAATATTTTATGTTTTATAAGGTTACAGAGATCCATCCAATATTTTATTATTAATATATGATTTATTATTATTATTATTATTGTTTCCCTTTACATCACCCTGCATGTCCTCAACAAAACAAAAGGTTTCTAAGGTCAATATACCGCTGCAAGATGGTTGAGCAAATTAGATTTTACTTTGATCAGGGACTCACTCCAGCTAATATAGCTCTGTGTCTTTCAGTGACAGACCACTTACAAATCAGCATCAGACATTTGAGAAGGAGACAACACGTTTATCGTCATATGCTCTGTAGTGACCTGTGGTCAATTCCATTCCCTGCCAACCAATGGGACGTCTACATGGTTGACGGGTGCCATTAAATGCTTTGCAGCTGAACAGAGAAGTTACGATTGATGTACCTTTTTTTTTTTTCTTGTAAGAGAAAAGTACTTTTGTTTTGTTGAGGTCATAAGAATATTAAGTTGTGATCATGATGAAACAAAACTTTGGGCTTATGTAGTAGATGTGCCGAGGCCAGTGACATATATAAAGCAAATGCATAGGTCACAGAACCACTAATGTTGTTTTATATTGATTTGTCCTCTAGTAGATGCTTTTTTTTACCAAAGCAACTGTTGAAGTATAGCTTTTACTCTCCTGCTCCTGGCTGTGCTGTCATTCTCACTTAATATGCCTGCTCCCCAGTCATTTGCCTGTCAGTCAAGACATAATGCTTTTAATGCATGGTGTATGGCTATTTTAAGCTCAGTATCTTCCTCCGGATAGGGCATAACCGTAGAGACTCCAAGTCAGCTGCGAATTGGCTCAAAAAAAGTACATTTACATTTCTAGCCTCCTTCTTACCATAGCAACTCACACACACACACAAAAGGTTGAATGTTTTGTCAGTTATTTGAATGGGTAGCATGATATATTTGAAACGAGTAAGAGATTTATCCTGGTCTATAGATCTAGCGAGAGTAGATGGCTATTTAATTCAATGCAAATGAAAATCACACTATGAGAATTGATTTTTTTTTCTCTCGTTTATTTCACATCACAGCCATCATGAAACCAAATGAAGAACTAAACAAAGCACAATAGCTAATTTCTGTCTACTTGGGCATTTGGTCAGATAAGACAATGGGATATAGGACTCTCTGGCACTAATCCAGCATTGTCATTAGAACACTGATAATACCATGAGTGACTCATCTCTCAGTCTCCATAATGACAGGCCTTTCTAAGACAACCGGCCGACCCTAGAGAACATTTTGACATTTTTTCCATGTAGTTTTTCCTTTTGACCTTCATAACGGGCTGTGTTTTTAATGATGAATATTATATTCTGCTTTCTTTATGACATTAAATATACCTGAAGCATTTTACAGTGTCATTTGCAAAAGATCTGCTGCAAATTCTTTTGCTCTTTGCTTTAAGTAACTTAAAACCTATAAACACTTTTTAGCATCTTTTTAGCCTCACTTATTGTATTATTTATTTATAACTAATTATGTATTTAAAGATTTGCCTGGTTGATTTGCGTTAGTAGTGTGTTGAAAATCATGGTTTTTGTTAGGCGCTTGACATTTCCGAAACAAGCTTGGAGCTCTCAACACCACTGGTCCAGCCAACCAATCAGAACACATTGCACTTTTCCGGAAGGAGGGGCTCCTTAGAGACAAGAACTAAATATAATGTTACTGACAGACTGGGAAAAGAGGTGCTGCAGCAATGTAGAATATGAAAAATAATGTGTTTAATAAACATTCAAGCATGAAGACCTGTTCTAGTAGACCCCAAAACTTTGTACAACTTTGTGTAACATAGCTTCTTTAATAAGTAAATTAATTATTTCATCTTTATTATTATTATTATCATTACTATAAAGTATTTGGTTTTACTTTGTAATAGACATTTTGTCTTATTAATATACTTTTTTTTTCAACTTGTTAAATATAAAGCTTTTGTAAAGGTGGGGTTTAATTTTTATGATATAACTCATGATGATATTTGCTGTTCTGCACACATGTACTGTTTACACCCATATTGTTTATGGTACAGCGTGGTGCAGTACACCCGTCCTATAAACACGAGACGTATCAGATTGAATGGTCTATTTTCTGGCACTCCCTGTTTTGGGCTTAAATGACTGTACTGAAAGGATAAGTAGGTCCGCATTATCAAGAGTGTCAGGTCCTGAGGACTGACTCCTGGCCAGACAGGTCTCAGACACAAGGTCCTCTAATCTCCACTGTGGCTCTCTATCACCCTTCTCCAATCTCAAGCCACTGAATGAACCACAATCCCCCCTCCAGTTTTAGTTATGTCATTGGAGGCCATGCGTTTCGCATGACGGGTGTGCTGATGTCTTACTAATCAGGAACTGTTAAGTCGGAGCCATGTTGACTGTGTTTATACACATTACTGCAGGAAAAATGATTGGCTAGCAGCCAGTGATAAGCCCTGTGTAGACTGATGTATGATTGTTTTTAATAAACTGACCTACAGCTGCTACTTATAGCTTATGTTCAGAAGTCTTTCTGAATGTGTCTTTTGTTACATAAGGCAACGGGATCAATCGTGGGCCAGAGAACCATCCAGAAAGGTTATTAGGGGAGGGGGGATGGTGCTCCTGCCGTCAAAATCTAGTGTTACTGATGTGATCATGTGAGTAGTATGTGTGTGAGCAGATCATATTGAATGGAAACCTGATCAGATCTCCTCCCTGTTTACTCACCCGGGTGTGCACCCTAGGGGCGACTACAGGAACAAAAACATGGGCTTTGCCTCAACATGCATTACTGAAGATGACAACGTAGAGTCTGAAATGAGTTGAATGCGATTGGGCGTTTGTACTGTGACAGAAGAAGACCTTCAGTTGAACCTTTGCTAATTCGACGTTCCGTCACTGTAATGTATATCAGTGTCGCATGATCCGTCAGAATCATTCTAAGATGCTGATTTGGTGACAAAATTCTTTTTATTATCAATGTTGAAAACAGGTGTGCTGCTTACTGTTTTTGAAAGCAGTCATCCATTGTGTTCAGTGTTCTTTAATGTACCGAAAGTTGATCTATTTGAGTATTAAATATAAGTATAAATTTAAGTTTTATTTCATGGAAAGAAAGAAAGAAAGAAAGAGAAAGAACGAACGAGAATCTCAGTGACTCCAAATTTTTCAATGGTAGTGTTGAGTTTGGCACTGGCTCATTTTCTTCAGAAAATCTTGTTTTCTTTAAGTTCTGTTCAATAATAAGGCCAAATAACACACAAGCCCAAAAAGCATTTGCATTAACCTCAAAAATAACCAATAATATTTGTGTTCAGCTAATTCTCATATTGTACGTCAGCAATCTTTGTCACTCGTTTTTATGCAAACCAAATGTAGGTTACAAAATGACATGATGACAGACTGTGAATGAATATGTCAGAATGAGCAAGGTTTTATTTCAGCTTATTTGCTTATGAGATTGTACCATGACCTTGCTAACTAACACACATACAGAGCTTTTTTGGCAGCATTACCGCATTTCCACGCCAGCTCACGACTACCCAGAATCATGCTTCCCAGCATGCACCCGGTGGACATTGCACACTATGGACATCCCAGCTCTCTTTTCCTTCCTGCGCTGACACATCCCTTTCACACCACTCGCTGCCCTCCTGTCTTTTTCCCCCACAGCCCCTTATTTAATGCCATTCCGGCTATAATGACTCCACATTTCCCTTCACTCAGCAGCCAGGATAGGTTTTCCACAGACACAGTTTCCCCTTAATTTGGGTTTCCCAACAGGGACTCTCAGTTTAGTAGAAAAACAGTGTGTTGTTTGTATTGAAAGGGTTACACTGTTTGTGGACCAGACCGTTACCTAGTGCCCTCCACATGAGAGATGGCTGCCAGTTATTGCAGTGTGTCTGCAAATACAGTTATGAGAGGTCGCAGACAAGGTGAAATTAACCAGTTGTTTTTGTTTGAAAAGGTTTTGCACCTGAACTTGGAACTTGTCATATCAAAAAGGCCCTTGCTGGTTAACTGTAAATAGTCCGCTATCAGAATATAGAATATTATTGAATATTGTTTTATATGTTTTCTTTTCTCAAATATTTTTTTAAGAAAAATAAATTGTATATATAGACCTAAAGACACAGTTTTATCAACTCTTGCTTTTTCTGGCTGTTGATTCAGCAGTGTGATATAACAGTCCACTAGACATCTGGTCATGATATTAAAGTGTCATTTCTTCATATATGCATCAAAAATATTATAAGTATAAATGATTCAGGAACAGTCTTGAACTTGCTCTTCTGGGGCTCAGGAGTAGACTCATTCATTTTGAATGTGTGTATTCTGCTGAGTGAGGACCCCAGGCCCTCTGCTGATGTATCTGTCACTCTGTGTTTCTCAGATTTGTTTCCTGGTGTCCGCGTTCCGGGGGCGTATGTTCTCAGAGGATAGTTGCGCTACTCTTGGCCTCTTCTTCCATTACTTCCACCTCAGCCAGTTCAGCTGGATGCTCATACAGGTAAAACTTTACTTTTATCATCTACTTGTGTGGAGCACGTTTTGACATGGACCACACCAAAATCAAAAAGGAAAATTGTGTCAAAATGCACTCACCCTCATGTTGTTTCAAACCAATGTGACAAAAAAGCACTGAGACATTCTTTAAAACATATTCCTTTATGTTAAACAGAAGAAAGAAAGTCATACCGGTTGAGAATGACAGGGTGAATAAATGATGGCAGAATCTTAATTTTTGGGAAAACTATCTATTTAACCAACTGAAGGTGTTATCAGGAAGTTTTCAGAGTAAAGTTTTTACCACAGGTCATTTGAAGGTGTGCCACAAACTTTCTTTTAGATGATGGCTTACTTATACTTACATTTCACAATTGTAAGTTGGATTATTTCATTAAACACACACCCTCATTACCGTTGTTTGGTAGAATCTGATATAACTTGTCCACTTATCCACTTTTCTCTCTGATGTGTTTGTGTAAGTATGATTAGGACTTAATCTCATAAGAGTTTTTGCGAGTCCAGTAGATATCAAATGCCTTTGGTATTTGACTTGTTGATCAAGATGAGGGAATGTTTGCACATAAAAACAACACCATGAACAATATGACCGGGAAGCTTGTATCAAAAGGCAGATCACTAAGGCAAGCATCTTTGTTTGTCTGTGTGTATGTGTGTGTATGAAGAACGACACTTCTTGGCCTCTGCAAAATTACACATTTCTGCTGTTAAAATACAGACTTGTTCTTTACTTTCATGTTCGATCATCATAACTTCCCATTGTCAGCTCAGGAATGGGCCTAATTACTACACATAGTTCAATCTGTTAGGAAACACATGATTTACTTTACGTGCTGCATGGCATGTTCCAGCTACGTGTTATTTGTCTGGTGGAGATTTTACAGGCAGGTGTTCCAGCACGCCTGCAATAGCCGAAAATCCATCGTATAACTCTTGCTGGACCTTTCACCCTTTTGCCTACTCTCTGCTTCTTTTCCTTTGTGCGGTAATCCCTTCTAAGCACAGAAACCTGTCTCTGGAAGTCAATTCACTCATAGCTGTGAAGGTCATCTTGTTCTCCAGAAGCAAAAACAGGATTTGGCTTGAATATGCTTAATGAAATGAAAAAAGAACATGGTTTTAATCCCCCAAAGACCCACACAGAACACAAACATCTGGGCTCATGTGGCAATTGAGATTGAAAACACATAGGGCCGAGTACTGACCCTAGAGGAACCTCTCACCTAAATTGAACTTCTTGAAATCAAAGGCTGTTTTGCTCTCATAGTGGGATTATCTTGTTTTCCTCAATGACGCTGAAAAACACCAGGGGCTTAGCAGTTTACATAGAGCATGTAATCTCTATTGGCACTTGATGAACTGGTGTTGAAAGATTATGCAAGAGAACATGAAATAAACTAACCGGCTAGTTACAAGGTTTTAGGTGGATAGAACCATAAATTGTAGAAGGGCCAAAAGTGTAAAGGCCAGTATTTATGACAGTGCCGAAGTGGGTGTGAGTTTATGTAAACACATATGGAATAAATCACACACAGGTTGTCTTTGGTGGGAAAGGTAAATCATGATTCAGACTGGAAAGTATTTGCATCCTGGAGAGAATGATTTGAACATGTGCTTGTCTTTATCTCGAAACGGTCTCAAAACAGCTGGTGTAACAGCTTGTAATACAACTTCACTTTATGTCATGTGTTATAATTAGACATGAAATAAATGTTGTTTCATTTGCACTTTTCTCATAATTGCTACATTTCGCTGATTCGTATTTCAAAAACTGCATCTTATTCATTAACCATGCACAATACAGTTTAACTAGACAGTAAATAAAAGTGTGCCAGATTACGATAGGTTATGGTTATTGTCTGCTGCATCCTCTACAACCTATCATTCAGAACCGACCAGCAAGATGTGAAATTGCACCATACAAATTGCATTCAGCGCAAAATTTGTGGGTGTCCTGGTACCTCATTTGCAAAATTCAGAGAGAGAATCTTTGTTTGCACAAGGCCAAGACAAGAGAAAAGCTGGGCATCATACATTAAAAGACTGAGGATCACACACTACCAGACTTTCAAGTCATTTCGACAACAAACTCGCACAGAAAATGCACACCTCGTTGCTAGAAGATGCTTGACCAAAGAAAATAATATTAGTTTTAAAATTGTCTCTGTATCAGACATGCTCGATATCCTCAGACCAAATAGAATCATAGTCTGAAGATAAAACACCATCATACACAACATGATTTGTCAACTCTGATCTGCAGACTGGTTCTCACTTTTGGCAGTTAGCATTGACTCCTCTGGACTGCACATCTGTTTCAAAAGTCATGTAGTGTATTCCAGCCTTCAATGGAAATGGTGCAAATATTCCACACCTACTTTAAAAGGGCACTGAAAAACATACACTTTATCAATGAACATTATTGATGTAAGAGTTTCTTTCTATGCTCAGGGATTCATGTTTCAGCTTGTGCTAAATAGTCATCCAGTAGATTCCATAGACTCTATATACTACCACGTTTGAAGTGTCGGATCAATGGAAGTTGCGAGACAGGCCAATCTCAATGGCGTAGTGCCAACCTCTTCCATAATTACATAGAGGCTGGAGCGGGATTGCAGTGTGCTTGGACACCCAAAAGCTCCAACGTCCTGCCAGCTTCTCTTTTCTCTTCATCTCTTATCCAAGTTCCCAGCACAGCAAAACAGAGCTGCCGCAGTTCCTATCCATTTATGGAGCTAATACTGATGGATGAAGGTGCCACCTCAGGACTTCATTTTAATGTTGATTTTGAACCCTTTGCTGAAGTACCTCAATGCCTGAATTGAAGAAGGCTAGCTGAACAAGCAGTCTGAGTAGTTACTGAAATTAAATACCAAATCATATCACCAACAGATGTCCTTTTTTTTAATTAGTTCTTGGTGCTTAGTCTTATCAGAACATTAATCAACCATCCTTTTTTTTATAAATCAGGCTTGTTTGTAACCCATGTTTCCATTTCGTAACATTTCTGTTGTCTTTTCCAGGCCATAAACTTCTGGCAGATATTGGTGATGAATGATGAGCACACTGAGAGACGCTATCTTCTCTACTTCCTGCTCAGCTGGGGACTTCCGGCTCTGGTCATCATCATTCTGGTTGTGGTCCTGCTGGGAGGTTTTGGATGGAGCATCCATAGTGTGTATGGCCTGGTGCAAGGAGATCTGTGAGTTTGTGAATATCTGCTCTCTCTCTCTCTCTCTCTCTCTCACACACACACACGTACACATATTTACATAACTAAACGAGAACATACAGCAGTACATTTATTTATAATTACAAATACTGTAGAGTAGGGATGTCAAATGAATGGCACCAAATTAGGTCATCCCTAAATTAGACTAAAGGGGGTTTGTAACAAATTTGTCCTTATACTCACTAGTACATATTCACTGGTAAAACATGGAAGTTACTGTACATAGAAGTTCTCTTACTAACAAGGTTTGATTTTTTTTTTAATGTGAATGCTCACATTTTTGTCACTTCGGACTCATAGTTACTCATTTCCTGTGTTAATGTAATGTAAGCAATTTTCTGTGACACACACACACACTCCTCTTTGCCAAGTTTACATCAATTAATTGTGTGTGGTCAGGGTCTGTTATTGGTAAGTTGGGAAGAGCTGCTATTTTTTGCCCTTCTGTGTTTAGGAGATCACAAGCTGTAACTGTACATATGTTCGGTTGCACCCCAGCCAGGCCTGTAGTGATAACAGAGAACTAAGGACACTCCTCTCCGCCCTGTCTCAAAGAAGCTCTTCGCAAGTGAACTCCCAGATGGCTCATGAAAGCCAAACATCTCTCATTCCAAGAACAAACAAATGATGTCATCTCACCTCACAGGCCACCGCAGTTCTCGCCTTTTCCCGTACCATAGGGCTTCAGTGGCCCAGGAGGAAACTAATGCTTGTAGTAATAGGAGTACATTAGTTTAAAGGTCAGATTTAAACACTCATTAAATCTCTCCATATGTATAAATATAAATCAGTCACATCACTTTTGGCACCATTTAGCATTATAAGGTTTAAAATAAATCTAAGAGGAGTGTTATTTTAGTATTATTTATATAAAGAAGAAGAAGTGTTTTTCATATAGCGCCTTTCCGTAGCTCAAGGTCACTTTACATAGCGCTATACTATACATTTACACACCCACATACACAATGCAAACCCATAAGGCCACATCTAGCTACATTATCCAGAATACATATTAAATAGATACATTTTTAATAATATTTTGAATTAGCTTTTATTTTTACAGTTTCAGTTTAATTTTAGTATTTTTATGTGCTTTTTGCGGTTTTTGTATACCTCTATTTATTTTATTTATTTTTTTAAATACATGATCATTCTAACTCAGTTTTTTTTCCCTTTCCACTGTCTTGTGTCACAAAATAAATAAATAGACACAAATAAATAGAACATTTTTAAAAATCTGTTTAGACTTCCTCATAATCCTTTAAGAACTGCCAGAGAACTGCTATAGTTACTCTACAGGTGCCACAACTATAAACATCATTTATTTATTAATTTATTTATTTCCAAGTAAACTGAACTACTTGTTATTTCTTTCTTCTTCTTCTTCTTCTTCTTCTTCTTCTTATTATTATTATTATTTTAAAAATGTGTGTTGTTTTCTGTGGCATGTATGTGAAAACATACAGGCATATCACACTAAACCGGGACATTGTTTCAAAATTATAATCAGATAAAGTTTTGTGAAAAATGGCCAGTTTATTTTCCTACAGGCATATCAAATGCTTTGAATTCTATTATGGCTACATTGTGCATTTCTGCTGTATGAAATGAGTACGTACTGTGTTTGTCCATTCTGTCTGGACAGGGAGATGCCAGGCCTGTGAACAGAATGCAACTGCTGCTTATTTTGATACATATCACGTCATAACAAGATTACTCTGGATTGAGTTTCCCAAAGCTTTCCCATTCCAAATACCAGCCAGAGACTCCATAACTGCATACAGGACAAAAACAAATGCAGGCTTGATGAAATTCCTTAGATAGAAGGAAAGAAGAAAAAAAAAAAGAGAATCTCAGGAGATTCACATCTTTAGTTTGTGTTTTTGTGGTCCAGAAGTGAATTTATGTAGACATTCATATAATTTCATAAAAATGCCCATTTTGTTCCAAACCCATTTTACTCATTTTTTTTCTTTCACGGATTACTAAATACATAAACACACAACTATAACCCTGACAATATATGTGTATACCAATCAAATGTTTTGTCTCTCTTGTCATCTTTGTAGTTGCTTCATCCCAAATGTATATGCCGCTCTCTGTACGGCTGCCCTGGTTCCTCTCATTTGTTTGGTGGGGGTGCTGGTGATCTTCATCCATGCGTATCAGGTCACTCAGCAGTGGAAGGCTTATGATGACGTCTACCGAGGCCGAACAAACAGCTCAGGTGTGTAAGCTTGTGTTTTTTTTACACAAAATTTTACAAGTTGGGTAATAAATAGCCTTAAGGTGTCCCACTATTTCATCAGGGCACCTGATCTGTCACCGCAATGAACATGTTACAAGAAACCGGTGCTTTAAAAGTAAAGCACTGATGATAACCAGAGAAACTGAAAGTAAACTAAGAGAAGGTGCTTTCCTTTGGAAAGTGTCTTGTTGTTAAGCAATCATCAGATTACTCTGGGTTGAGCTTCCAGGAATATTTGCATTACTTTCTGTGATGGTTTGTTAGTCTTTCCTTTCTTTTAAAAGTGCAATTTTGAGTAGGTTGCAGATCATTGGATTAAATCTAGTGTAACTCGCTTCTCCACTGCTGAGTAAATTTGTATGTTGTCAGACTTGTTTTAAACTCAAATACGGTCTGAACTCGATGATTATCTATTTAGTGTTCACAGCCTCCACCTTCATGTTTCGCCTCAAAATTACCGCAGTTTAAAAGTGTAATATCAGCACCTTCCAACCAATGTTTGAACAATTAGCATGTTAAACACTGCCTTTCACTTGTTAATCCACCGTGATGGTTTCATTGTTTAACCGTAACTGCTGTTCTGGGCTTTAAATGGTGGTATTGTACAGTGTGCATGTGGGTGGTCAGCAAGGGTTGCCATGTGCAATGTTAGCTTTCCTCTTTGTGTGCAAGCATGCTCGCAGCACAGCGGGCTAATCCTAAACCACTCAATTTTATTACAGAGGGCTGCACCGTCAGCCCACCCTTTGCTCGCAAACACAATGACCTCCCTGTAGATCTCCGATTCATGCTTTTTCATATTGCAGGACACATAGACGTAAGCAAATACATTATGCTGAAAATTTGCTCCTTCATGCCGGATGTGTTTAACGACTCTCTAAGAAGCACAGTCAGATAAATATGCATCTAATCGCTGTTTCCTGTTAACGCTCAAGCACTTAGATGTTGATTCTGTCAGGGTGTGTTGCTGCTTGATTGCACGTCAACTCCAAACATTCAGCTCGGGACGAACAAAAGGGGATGAACTGGCCACAACGAACAAAAGAACTTCTCCCATTGGGCCGCTTGACTTGTTGGAAACTAAATTTAGATTATATATATATATTATAAATATAAAATGGTAATATAGAGAAATATAGAAAGATTTTAAAGGATATGTTGTAAATGTAGAAGGATTTTTGCGACAAAAAAGAAGTTCTGACATCATCAGGACAGCTCATTGCCTAAGGCCACCACATCCCATTTCACAGCTTCTGTCTGGCCTCACCAGTGCCTGCCAGAAGAAGGAAGCAATTTTAGTTCTGTACAGGTCAACTTAATCATCTAAATCAAGGAATTGACATCTAAATGGCAAAATAAATGCAACTTCAATTCCTAGTTTATTTAAAATGCAATTCAATTATGCATGGTTTTAATATGGGTTCTGTGATCGCATGGCATTTATTTCTTATATTTTCTGACATATCAAGCTATGAAAATCAATATACTATATAAAATGGCCGCTTGTATCTCGAAACTGGTAGTTAAAAATGTCTAAGTCTTAAAAAACGGGTGCTTTTTTAAATGTCTGGAAGGTTTTTTGAGCCAAGATATTAAAGAGTCAACCTTTAGCCACTAGGTAGAGGTGCTCTTTCCGAGGCCTGTTGGGAGATAATTACTATTTAAAGATTTAACTTGGCTTTTTCAGTTGTTCAATATGATCTTTAGAGAAGTAGTGCTTTTTCACAATGCGGTAATTTGCAGAAAAGCCTTATTGGCTCAGGAATAATCCTTCAGCTCTTTTAATGAGGCATGTTTATGTGGTGGATTATGACTGCAGCTGTACGCTTATGAATTACAATATGAATAACAAAACTGAAAAATACTTCTAAAACATTTATTAAGCTTAGTTTATTTCAACATTTAATTCACCTGAGCTAACATGAACTATAACAATGTATAGTAGTTTCTTTAATAATGTTAACAATGATGAATAAACACTGTAACAAATGTATTGTTCGTTGTTAATGCATTAACTTAACTAATGGGACCTTATTGTAGTGTTTTAGTGCAAATGCCATTCCTGTGGCCAGATGCTTAAACTATCAAACGCCTGTCGAAACGTGAAGCCATGCGCGATGCAAGTGTTTTTTTGCTAGTTTCAGGCGGACACAGTTATCACTTTCACGTCCCGCGCCACATTGTTTAAATAGCAAATGCACTCACGCCCACCTGTTCGCACACGAGCATGCTGGTCTGAAAATGAGGTGTTTTGAGGTGCATTGTTTGCGCGTTGCTATTTTAAAGCAGCTGAAAACGACTGCAACATTGACCAACAAAAACCTGGTCTAAAGTCAATGGTGCAGTATTTTTTATTATTATTATTATTTAAAGGGCATGTTAGTAATATGCGCCTATAGGCGGATGTACAATGCCCATACACTCTGCTTGTTACATACAAAGGGATGCACATCAGCATAAAACCATTTTTAAATATTAAATATAAAAGAATTCCTCTTTTGCATTTAGTCTTTCCACTTGCAAATTCCGCCATGTAAAAAGTGAATTCGCCATGGTGCAAGCGCAACTTGCTTTTAAGGGGAATGGGAGATGAGACTGGTTTAGTGAAGGTTACACCCAAAACACACCCATGACTGATTAAGAGACTTGGTACCACCATGTTTTTCCATCATTAAACTAGCAAAAGTGGATACGGACACGCCCTCAGTGCACCTGCCCCATGCGCTTCAGACCATGATCTTAGATCAAATAAAATAGTCTAGTCTTAAAAGTTTTCTTCAGGACAGCTCCTAACTTTAAGTCAGCTGCATAAAGGTTGATAACTGCTTGTTGGTCAAGCTAGTTCTTAAGAGGCAGTCTTAACCTAGTGGCTAAATTTATGCGACTGCCCCCTTGTCTGAAATATGATCCGTTTCATGGTTAGTCCAGCCAAAAAATTTGATGAACATTTGAAAAGCTGTATTTGCTGATTAGCTATATAGCCGAGCTTAGTTACACCCATTTACTAAGGCTTTTTTTTTTTTTTTTGAGAACGATACAATGTCCTAAGTCAAATGAATTGGTTCTTAGAATGTGCTGTTGTGACTGATTGTCATACTAGATGTACTTTGTGATGAAGGGACCAAGTTTTGATAGTAAACAAAGGGACAGAACAATTTTTTTATGAGCCTTTCATGTAATTGTACTGTGAACCAGATTTAATCTGGGTCTCACTGTCCTCTTTAATAAACTTTTGTATTTGTTTGTTTTTTGTTGTTTTTCTGAAATAGTATCCATATGCTTGAACTGATCAGACTCGCTATATTTTCTCTTTATTTGCTTAGTAACGACTTGCAGTACAGACACTTGATCCCTCAGTCATGCATAATATTCCCCACCATTTCATGATTGCATAATACGTTTACAGACAAAGAGGCGGGGTTTTAGAGTCTAAATCACTCTTTATCACACTTTCATTCTGCTTATATTACTAACACTATACTTCTGTTACATAACATTCCCAGGATTTGACCCCAAGTCTAGTGTCTGAATCCATGTGTTTTTAAGTCTAAATACATTCATTTGTTTGGAAACTGAGCTAAGGTGTCTAAACTGTGTTGAAAATCACTAGCTTTTTTATATAGATTTTAGATTTTTCGTATATAGACTTTTCTTAAATACAGGCAAATCTAATAGATTTTTTTATTTTATTTTATATTTTATTTGTATTTATTTATTTGTCTTCTCATCTCTGTTTTAATGGTCACATTGGAACTGCTGTAGGGTCTATCCATCGTCTGTTTTATGCCAAACAATAATAATATAATATTCCCTAGAGAGATCTCAGTTTTCTGAGAACATGCTGTATGGAACGTCTGGTCAGAACGCTGGCGTGAGGCCAGACACGCTCCCCACACCCACAGTTCAGAGGAAGGAGCAGGATGTCCAAATGTCACCCACAAGCACACGTACACACACACACAAAAGGATACCAAGTGTTTGGTTCCAGAGAGCGTGTTGATCTAGCATGAACTCCCATCTTAAGCCTTTGTTTACTTCTCTCAAAATTGTTGGACACCTCTTGTGTCCCAGCAGATTTACTGGAAGATCTCAGCTCTTCCCACTTTTCTGTCTTTCATCTCTTTACCAAGATCCTCTTCTTCAACCACCCATGTCTCTTCCAGTTGAAACATTTTGTATTTTTTCTCTTATCATTGAAGCTCTTGGCGAGGCAGATGTTAGCTCTCTCAAGAGGGAGACAAAGGAAGGTCTTTCATCCTCGAGGCGAACCACAGCTGCTTTGGCATCTTAAACAGGAGCCAGAGTTCTGTCTCATATTTGGGCCCCGCTGTCTTCCCCCATTGATCCTCAGAGCTTGCCTTCTCATGCTGAGGGTCTTCTCCTCCTAAGAAACAAGGAGAACTTTTTTTTTAACTCTGGAATAACAATATAGTCGTCTATTGTGATCATACAGTCTGTTTGTCTATTGTAATCGATGAAGACTAAATATTATTTTCATGACCTCACCCTAAATGCCCTGTGTTATTTTTCTCTCGGACCACTGTCAGTGTATTTAACATGGTAATGGCAGAATTCTAGATTCTGATTGGTTGATACTGTATGTTTCAGTTGATTTCTTTATTTCTTTATTTGTACTTGCACAACTAGGAAGTTGTTTCCTGATTTAGAGCATTACCGTTTTATATCACTTTGCCACATTCTCATCATGTTGTAGAATAATTTAAGATATAATTATTATATACATTAAGATATAATTTTAAGAAATTACTACTTTTATTAAGCATGGATGCACTGAGCTGATCAAAAGTGACATTTATAATGTAAAAAAAAAAACTATTTCAAATCAATTAAATTATTTTGAACTTTCTATTCATCAAAGAATCCTGATAAAATGTATTATGTTTCCATAAAATATTAAGTAGAACAACTGTTTTCAACATTGATAATAATAAGAAATATTTGTTGAGCACTAAAACAGCGTATTAGAACAATTTCTGAAGTAAAGACTCCTGAAAATTCAGCTCTGCCATCACAGGAATAAATTACATTATAAAATAGGGAAAAATGGAAAATTAAATAACATTTCGCAATAATAAGTAAAATGAAAAGCATAAAAAAAAACAATTCAAAAACATATATCATGTTTAAAAACCCTTAGAAATTACTTTTGTTGATGTAACCGGATGCAGTGAGTTTGATTCAGTCAAATATTTTTGACTCCACTTTGACCTCACAATGTTTTATCTAAAATTGTCTGCATGGGAGTCACTTCAGTTGTGAAATATGAGTGGAAGGAAACATTAGGCGTATTGTGCAGTATTTTGTGTTTAAGCCATGGCCTCGTGAGAGCCTGGTTTTTATTGAGAGAGGAAGTACTCTAGCCAGTTCCATTCCAGCAGAGAGATGGTTCCTCAGAGTTTGGGAACCTGCTGCTTCAGAGGCACACAGACCACAGCATGGAATGTGCTTACAGAGATGGAACTCAAAGGCAGTCAGGGAGAGGAGGGAGGGAAGGACATGGAGAGTGAACAAAATGTACAAAGATGAGACTGATATGCAGAACAATAAACGGGGAGGAGAGGGAAGAACAGAGAAATATAAAGACATTGGATGTTATTGATTTGTGGAAGAACTTGCATTTTAGGAAAAAGCAAAGGAAACGTTTATCAAAATTAAAGTGTTATTTACATTACATGTAAATACAATTAATTATAGCAACAATACTGGGTGTGTTCGTGTAATTAACATGAAATAGGTTGGATATAATTGCTTTAGTAACCCTATTAATTGAAAAATTATATGTAATATTAGTACTTTTGAAAATATGTACTGTTATAAATAGAATATACTTTTTAATGTCATTATTTAAATAAATTAGTGAAGACAAAAAGGTAAGCAACCTAAAAAAATAAATAAGGAAATGTTGAAAAGTTACACCTTCTCTTAGGGTGCTTTCACATCTGGAGCGTTTGGAGCGTTTGTTAGTTCAGTTTGTTTAGGCATATATGAACACGGCAGTCGCACTTGGACCGCACCAAAACGATCTCTCCAAGATTGCCTGAACTAGGTGGTCTTGGCCCGATTGCAAACTAACTCTGGAGCGGTTCAGTTGAGGTGACAAAGCAATCCGAACCAACGAACCAAGCGGTATCATAATTCATAACAGCAAACATGTTATATAAAAAGCAGCAGTGCCTGATTCTGTGAGCTGAAAACTAAAGAACGCTTCTTCTTAAAATGTTGTGTATTTGCTCTTTTCAGTGCATTGCAAGAATGCAGTCCCGACGAAGCCTTACTTCCCGCTCTAACAGCATTATATAGGCTATATAATAATGTGGGAATGATGGCTACATTCGTATAGTGTTTGTGTGCATGTCGACAGTTACAAAAAAAGCCACAATATGGTCGTGGAGTAAACTTGTCAATCATCCTGCGCAGAGGAAATTCTGACCGTAAGAGGACAATTTACTCGCATGTGACTTGCAGAAACAGGTTTTGGTGTGCTTTGAAATGTTGCCTTGTGAAAGCGAACTGAACAAAGAAGAAAATGCAATATTGTAACCAATTAACAGTCTCTCATTTCATCAGAAGTACAACTTTGTTTTTTGCTATAAAGAAGCTCTCCAGTGTTAATGTTTTCACTCTCGGACGTCTGACTTCTCACAGACTCAATGAACTGGAAAAGATTTTCCGAGTGAAAGAAGGCAGAGCCTCAGAGCACACCTACCTTATGTAATGGTTTTGAACTTCCAAACTTCCGAACTCCATGAAATCGAAGAACGAACTGATGTTACATCAGTTCATTCTTCGATTTCATTTGAAACTGGGCATGGTTCGCATGAAAAATTGGTAATGTGAAAGCTATAATGTGGACCCGGGAGCACACTGGGGTACCAAATCCGAAACTACGTGTAGGAGGTCTAACTTCGGTTGCACTGGAACTGTGGTGCGATACGCAAGAATGTAACCTGCACATGCATTTTAGCCAATGATGACGTCATTAGTAACAAAACACATGTCAGGGATAACAGTGGCGGTAATTTACCTTGGACACGACTCGAGCGTGAGTGAGTGCGCAGTGTAAGCACGTGTAACGGAGGTCAGCTAGTAGTTGCTGTGCGAGTAAACTTCACTCCTCTGACCTCAAGAGATGCTCTAGCGACAGATGCTAGAGGTTGCAGCCTTTAACCTCCTTGTTAGAGCGTCTGACTCCCAAGGCAGAAGACCGGGGTTCAAGGCCCGCTCAGAGCGAGCCGAGTAGGACCCGGGTAGAGGGGTTACACACGCTTAGTTAGATGCAGAGCGGCAAATGAAAGGCTCGCAATCTGCTGTCTCCTTAAAAGAGTTTGTTTGCAAGCAGCAGAAAGCTTCCTTCATCCGACGCACATACCGTAAACCCAAGTGTTGTTCATAATAGCACCAAAATAATAAAACCAAGGTCAACGCTGCGGGGGGAGCCCCTCGGACCGCAGCAAACGTGCCAAGTGTGAAAGCCCCCTTATACATCCATATACATTTTGTATAATTTAAATCATTAAATATAATGTACATGTAGCTCATTTGAAATATTTGGAGGTGTCCACTTATGTCTTAGGTGGTTACAGCTGTTACATGAACACTGAAACGGTTTCTACCAGGGCAGCGTCGGTAAAAGTAAATAGCAACCAGAACATCATGAAGGAAATGTAAGACTGTCAAGACAGACACAAACAGCAAGTGAAATAAGACAGGTGGAAGGAGGTGGCTTTTTTGTGCTAACCTGGTGTTAAACATCGGCCCTGTGCCATGTGTTGTCTATCAGCTAAAGAATGTGTGTCCTACTTTTCATCGCCAAGTCTTTCATAATGTTTGCCTGCTTTTGCTGGCAAGTCTTCCACTGGCTCACCCCAGAGACGTGTCAGTCATGCATGGCCTATGACTCTGTTTGTCTTTGCACTCATGGTGTCATCAGAGCCATATTAACATCAAAGCACCAGCAGAACAGATGTTAATTCTTGTGCATTAGTTCTGCTGGTGAAACATACTGGGACGGCACAGACAGTGAAGGCACAGGCCGCTGTGTTCTGAAACAGCAAGTCTTGTCCCTAAAGGAAGTCAGATATTGCATTAGACTGATTCTCTTCACCCTCATTCAGTCTACTGAAAGCCAATTATAATCTCATTTGCTGTTTTTTTGTTGTGCATGCATGCATATCAGCAACGACGCTTGGAGAATTTGAGGATTATTTGAAATCTCTCTTGAACTTGCTGGGTGTTTGCTTGGCTTAATTTGATTAGACGCCGGCATGCAGAAACGAGGCTGCAGGTGCATTTGCGATTGTTTTCCGTCATCAGGGACGCTGTGAGCGTGCCCAGGGAAGCGTCATGTTGTGGAGGTTAAACCAATGAATATTCTTTTGCCTTAGATGTGGGTTCTGCACATCTGCTGCTGCATCTAATGACCTTCAATCATGTGCTAGAACAAACCGAGCTAATATGTTGTCTAATTTCAGCCTATAATTGCCCGAACAATTGCAGGCATCAAAGAAAGAGGCTGATATTCTAATATTCAACTTGTTCACTCAATTTCCAGGTCGTTTCATAAGTGAAAGGAATCTAAATCAAATAGACACTAAAAGCGCTTCTTCTGCTATTGTTTGGAGCACCCAGAGTGCCCGGCCGAGCTCACGTCCATGTTTATGTAATGAAAGGAGAGCATGATGGATGAGTCAGCCTGTTCTCCATTCTGGAGCCGTACTTGTTTGTTCCCTCATTAAATGTACGAATTAAAAAACAGGGTTCTCAGGAGGTCGAGGAGGTGAGTGGATGCAAATAAGGCCTGCTGAAAGAAACAATGACACGGACTGTCTCTCTCTCTCGCTCGCTAATTATCAGCCACAGCTTTGCCTGGCTGTGTACTTTGGCCAGCACAGTCATCACAAATGCAATGCCAGTCATAGGAAGTGGTATTAGGTAACACACGAGAAGTGTAGTGATTTATAAGCGGGTGGGTGACAGTAATGAATGGTCATGAAATTGCATATATTTGTTTGTTTTCAGGCTTTTTAAACTGATTAAAACTGGGTATACTGCACGATTTTCCAAGTTGTCAGATCGCTGTTCTTCTCGCACTACACGACTGACTGGGGTACCATTTAGTTGCTGTTGTGTGCACATTACATGATGGATCGGCGACAGGGGCTCACATATTACGCAAAATTTCAATAGGAATAATCTGGTGTTAGAGAGTGAAGTGCAAGTGCACACACACACAGCACTGAGTATTGAACACACATCCGAAGCAGTGGGCAGTCATTTTTTCTACAGCGCTCGGTGAGGTTAGATGCATTGCTCAAGTTAGGGTGATGATAGTGGAAGAGAGCGCTGTTCGTTCACTTATCCCACTGCCGGGGCTGAGACTCGAACCAGCGACCTTCAGGTTACAAGTCCGACTCTCTAACCATTTGTACACAACTGCCCTCAAACTATGACTGCATCCGAAAACTTAGAAATCTGACTTGTTGCCTCACTGCCTTAGGTAATGATGTTGCCATCAGCGTTTGCGCATGAACCCAAGAAACATTTGGGCGTTTAATGATCGTTGAATGGACATCTTAGATGTTAATTAATTGATAAGTTAAGTAATTGAGGTACACATAGCTACAAGTCAAAGTAAAAATTATACATGCAACCCCGAGAATTGTAGGCGTGTACAAACATATCTGAATGCATTTTTAGGAAATGTTCTGTGTTACATATTTTTACAGATTTATGCCATCCTACTTTGACTATTTTTGTTCAGAGACACAACGTTGCTGTCGAACCAATGTTTGCTGGGAAGGCAGTTCATGAAAGTGATTTCAGGCAGCGTAATGGTTTGATCTACAGCAAAATTACTACAATAGTAATTTATCATCAGAAATTACATTATAAGGGGAAAATGTTGGTCAAAATTTTGACACAAACTGACCACTACTAACAATTTTCAGATCCATCTTTATTTTTTAGCTCTACTGTCACAGAATGGAAAGCACAATCAAAGGCATCTATCATATGGCATAAAGCAGCGGTTTTCAATATAATTATTTAGTTTAATTATTATAAGTATTTTTTATTATATTTAAATGTTTTTATTTTAAACTATAGTAAAAAAATGAGTCAAAAATATGAGAAACATTTTTCACCCAGAAGGCCATAGCTGTGAATTCGCTGCTGTTTTGTAAGCCCGCCAATATAGGCCTATTAATGCAATGGAGCGGTTTCTGTGACCACCCGATTCAAAGTCTTCAGCTTCAGGTCTTAAACCCAAAAGACGACGATATGATCATCAGTATTTAAGTTTAAGATTTACGTGGACAGGACCAGCTGATGAACCATGACCTTTATGTGTGGTCTATCAAGATATTTTGGCTAATGACAGCAGGAGACCCGCAAAACTTCGGCGACACCTTGAAACCAAGCATGTTGAGGTGACATGTTAACACAAATAATGATAAAAGTGAGTTAACAGTCAGACATTGTTATGTGTGTTTATCTTTGTGTTCGTGCATGTGTGTGCGTTGGGGGGGGGGGGGGGGGGCATCGGGTAAGTTGTGTCAGAAGGGAGGCCCACTGTCTTAGACTTTGAAAACCCCTGGCATAAAGCATATGGGATATCAAAGGCAGCGAAGAATACATCTCTGCTACCTTCAAAAATCAATTAGATGAAGGTATCTCAGGAGACAGGAAGTAAAGCTTGGATTCGGAAGTGCCTTGATGTCTTCCTACCTTGAAATGTGTCCTCTGAAGGCAGCATTTTTAGGTTTTCTGAACCAAACACACATGAGAATTGATACAGGAAATAAAATAAGATCACACGTGAGATGTTTTCGAGCGAGACTTCTCGTTGAAATTATGCTAAATTGTCTGTGCGCTGATTTGCAGTGAAAAATAAAGAAGAATATGAAGTTTATGGTTGATTATAGAAGCCATGCTTGCTGATGTTCAGTTGCAGGTCTATGACTCCTCTCCTTGAACTTTCCCTTGCCCTGTATCTTGCTCTCTCATTGGCTGTTGGTCATTTCTGATGTAATTTCCAGTCAAAAAACATTTCACATTGCTTGACTCTGAGTCGCAGACAGGTCCAGATACAGTATTTTGCATGCTTAATATTATACGGGCATCAGAGACACATCAGCGCTTCTCTCAGATCGGGTCTTTCATCATACACACTGCATGATTGCCACTGAATGAGCACCGATTTGCCTCTGATTTTGGGTTTTTGGCGACATTTTCCACAAAACTGTCAGCGAGTGAATCTGGACTGAAATCATGGACTGTGTACCCAGCACAAGATATTTCCATTTTTTTCTAAACGAAATGTTTTTAGTTTTATAAATGAAATGTTCTCATTTTATTTTTGTCTTATAAGTTTATTTATTATACATTTTTATTTATGTTTTGTGATTTGGTTACATGCTCATTTCTACAGGTTGCTGTATTGCTTCTTTGCTTACTTGCATGAATTGGTTTTGATAATTTGCAAAAAGGATCAAAATGCAAACCCTCAGTCCGTATGTTCATGATACCATGACTTCGAGTAAGTGATTACTTTATGTTGATGCCAGAATGTCAGGTTTTGAACTACAGAGTGTATGCAAAACTTATAAAATATTTTCTACCTACCATCTCAAGCTTTGTGAATGTTTCAGTAATTAAACTCATAACTTGTTAAAATAAAACACACGGCCTGGTTAAAGTCCTTGTGCCAGTACGCTTGATTGACTCTTGGCACTGGGATGCATTGTTTGCCCACATGAATTACTCTCTTGGTCCAAGCACTATGTGCCCATGGCTGTCCTCAAATACCCCAGAACAGTTTGTGTGACATGCTTAATGATATTTATTCCCCCACCTTTGTTGTTTTGGTTTGTTTGTTTTTGCTGGCAACCATCTTGGACTCCTGCCCCAGGTCAATAAACGTGCCCACATGGCTCTTATGCCAGAGCAAAAGCTATTCAAAGGGCTCTAGCTGCATGTGAAAAGCTTGCCTGAACTATGGAAAAACTGAACTATGGAAAACTGGCCAGCTTACTCTATAACTCAAAACAGCACCCAGGTTGCTGGCATCAGTGCTTGTAGCAGAGACAAAATAGCACAATCAGCAATCATGTATCTGAAAACCGATGAGCAAAGCTCTTGTTTGTTTTTTTTGTCTCACTTCAAGTGTTGCCATTTTGCACTTCAGGACATGTCTTTTTTCAAATGAACCTACTTGATCATGCAAACTTAATTGAAGGCTAACTCATTTTCTTGCTTTTTGTTCTTCAGAGGTGCCCATGATGTTGTATCTGTTTGCTCTGGTGACTCTGGTCTGTCTTTGGGCTGGATTGCACATGGCCTACAGATACCTGTGGATGCTGATCCTCCTTGTTATCTTCAATATCTTTCTGGTAAGAACATACACACGTTATGATTTAACTCTTGTTGATACAATGTAATTTTATTTTTAAATGCTCTTTTCCTTTTTAAAGCTCATTCATGCATATATTTAGGGTATAGTTTATACAACCTAGTAAGTTTTTTTCAATATCTCATGACACTGTTTAGAACAAATTTCCATCAATTGTGCTTGCATGCATCTTTATTTTATATGGTTCAAAAGTTTGGAGTCAGCGCTTCTTTTTAATTAATTTATTCAGCAAGGATACGTTAAATTGATCAAAAGTGACATTTATCATGTTTTAAAAAAAAGATTTATATTTCATATAAATGAAAGAATTGAAAGAATAGTGACGTTTACCCAAAAATAAAAAGTAGCACAGCTGTCTTCAGCATTCAGATGATAATAACAAATGCTTCTTGACCACCAAATCAGCACATTAAAATGATTTCTGAAGGATCATGTGACACTGAAGACTGGAGTAATGATGCTTAATATTTAGCTTTGCCATACAAGAATAAATGACATTTTAAAATACATTAAAGGGTTCGTCACCCAAAAATGTCCCGTAAGACCTTTGTTCATCTTCAGAACACAAATTAAGACATTTTTATTGAAATCCGAGAGCTTTCTGATCCCCCATAGAAAGCAATGCAATTACCACTTTCGAAGCCCAGAAAGTTAGTAGAGACATTGCTAAAATAGTCCATGTGACTACAGTGGTTCTACCTTAAATTTATGAAGCAACAAGAAAACAATAATACTTTGTGTGCAACAAAATAAATAAGTAACGACTTTGTTTAACATTTTCTTCCTTTACATATCAGTCTCCGATTGTAAACACACTGAATTTTTTTTTTTTTTTTTACGGTGATGTGGTTATAGAATTTCTCAAAACAGAGCAAGTTGTGATTGCTGTTAAATCTATGTGTATAATTTAATCTTATCTCTAAAGTGTTTTGGCACTAAACTATGAAAGTGAAAGTTCCAAAGCTTGGTCCACAGTTTGAGTGCACTAGATAAGTTCTAATCCTTAAAATAGATTGATAAAGGTAATCTTCACATGTGAGAGCCCAGTGGGCTCTTTGCATTTAGTGTAAAACCTGCAAACAGCTATCTTATCTCTGAATATTGATGTATTACTCTTACAATCACCTCGCTATCACTGCACAACTGCCCTGTCTGCTAATGTATCATATAGATTCTACCTACTCCAGATAGATAGAAAAAATAGATACTGCAGTTTTACAGCCCATTGATTTCTAAAGGCTCTGCATCTCTTGCATAACATCATCTTCAAGATACTGGCCAGGCTCTTATGAGGGGGTGAACTATGTTCAGAGTCATTATATAATGAAGAGAGTTTGTTTATCTGTTGACTTGCAACCACCGCAGTCAATAGAGCATTGCTGGAAGGAGTTAACACTTGACCAACTGCATAGGATTGTTTCTCTTAATAACTGTGTTACAAGAAAAAAAATGAAGAAGAACGTTTCTACTTTTTTATTTTATCAATTAAAATGTTACATAACTACTAAGGTGCAATCAAAAACAAGTTCATTGTCAATAGTCCTGATGGTCAGTGTGTTGAATTCTGTTGAACTTAAATGCAAGCGAAATCTGCAAAACTCTGATTCCTATTGAAATGACTGGATTTTTCCAATGAAGTTTCCTAGAGTAATGGTAGTGGTGACTGCAGCTTTACTCTGTGTTCAGATTTTTCTTTTTTTTCTTTCTTGAACAGATGCAGGTGTTTATGCAATATATGCATCTATTCCCTCTTATTTTGTGCTCAATATTTCATATCTGGGTAAAAAAAAAAAATAGAAATCGTATTGGTTACTGATGTAACCCTTAATCCCTGAGACTTTACGTCAAAACTGACGAATTGGTGTCTCACTTGGAAAGTGAGTAAAAAACGGGCCAATGATTATTGGTGAGTGAGATTTGCATGCCAAGCCACTCCTACCCGGACATACGAGTCTATAAGGCCGGCTAGCACTTACTCATTCAGGATTTGCAGAGGAGCCAAGACAGGGATCCCTGCCATTCAGAGGTGGTTCAGGGTTGTGGCAGGTGTGACATAACATCTCCGTTCCCTCCTTCAGGGGTTACATCATTAACCGAGTCACATTACTGATGAACAATATTGACATTGGGGTCCCAATGAAAAACGGCACAGCCACTGAACTGTGTTAGGTGTGTCTGAGACCAGGAATGCTTGGACGGAGAGGCCCTCGCCACAAATGCTTGCTCTTTTAGGGAAATCTGTTCTTTTGTGCCAAAGCGCCGAGCGATGAATCGCTGCACATAACTGTACAAAAGCTCTTTTAAGAATGATGAAACAAAGCTGAATCCACCCTTTCACTGGCAAGAGAGACCTGCCCTCGTTGGTAAGCTATTTTAGATCAGGAACAATGCTATTGTGACGTGAAGCAAAAATCTTAATGAGCGAGTGCTGTCTGGGTAGGAGTGCAAATCTCACTCGCCAATATTCATTGGCCTGTTTTTTTTACTACTCAATTGGGGCAACCAAGTGAGACCCTGGTATGTCAGCATTGGCATAACATCGAACGTGACTGACTGAATGGGAACAGCATCATATAGAATGCATATTTATCATATAGAAGAGCAACAGACTGATTGATATAATCAAATGCAGCATAACAAGCAAAATATGGCTTGTTGCCACTGAGCGTGTTGTTCAGATGGCCACGTGTTGTGGCAGTTGCCCCACACGAAGCTCGAGTTACAAGTAACTTTTCAACAGAAAAATCCCTTATAAACACCAGAAAAGATAAAAACCATCCATAGCAGGGATTGGTGTCCTCAATATTTCCTCACTGTCACAGTTAGTGTAAACAACAAATACACACACAGTTGAGAATATTTGTTCTGCTTCTGTGTTGATTGTCCTACATTACAGACTGACTAATAGCGGGACAGAGAAGCTGTTATTGTTTCTGACACAGCCAAAACATGAATGGGTTGAACATGATGCCCTTCACCTAGAAAGAGCATAAATAGCACCAAAGTTTTGTTTTGACTCCCTTTGAGTCAAACTCTGAATGCCTTCATAGATGTTAACGGTGCCTACAACAAACATGGAAAACATTCACAAACATGTGGGCGACCCGTACAGACATTTGTGGCTGTGTTTATACAATTTGTTTTTCATTCTCATAGGGATTCTTCAGCAGTCACTAACACTGTATGTATATGTGATATTTTACAGCTTTTACTGTTCACTGCACATACTCCTTATTTCCTGCAAACGTTTCTGTCTGTTCTCAATAATCAACCCCATAACATCTGTTTTCATGGATGCTGTTTTTTTTTTGTTTTTTTTCTATGATGTTAATTTTCCATCATCCTCTTATATTCTCAGTGGCTGTTGCGTAAATGTAATTACGCTGCAGTAATGTCTTTTAAATGGTGCTAGTCCTGCCTGATTGGGAAGCCTGTAAACAGCTTCATATTAATCTCAGCTCATTTCCGGATGTGAGGATGTGTAATAGATAAAGTGAAAAAGATGTCAAGGCATTGTTCAGTCAGCAAGAGTATTAATTTGGGGTGGGTAGTTTCTTTTTTTTTTTTTAAGAAATGCATACTTTTATTAAGTAAGGATGCATTAAATTTATCAAAAATAAAGACATTGTTACAAAAATATATATATTTCTTAGTATTACTGTTTTGCTGTATTTTTATCAGATAAATGCAGAATTGTTGAGCATAAAGGAACTTCTTTCAAAAACATTAACCCTTTCAAGCATAGAGGTCACAGTTTACAGTCTTACACAGTTTCAGTCTTGTGTATGCTTGGGTTTTGATTGCATAGTTGCACATCAACCACAATCGTGCATGATCCAATACACTGCCACTAAGTGGCAATCCTATTTATGTGGAATATTTGTTTTCTCTAAACCAAGATGGCCGACTGCCAGTCAGAAATGCCAAGTTGCTCCAGAATATCCACCCATTCCTTCTATCCTGGGAGACTCTTGTAGATAAAAAAAAAGGTTGTATCATCAACTAAGATCTAAGGAGTCTTGTCATTGTCAAATTTTACAAGTATTTATTTTAGATTGGTTAGAAATTCTAAATCCCATTGTCCAATTTAGTGGATAAATTAATCATATGTCCACTGAATTGGACGGCATGCATTCTTGAAAATCCTTAATTTGCAGTATTTTGGGTTATGGGCTGTAAATAAACGTATTTTTGGTATAAAATTGTAATTTGCAATTGCCAAAAAAGTAATCTGCACGTTACTTGTAATGCGTTACCCCCAACACTGCTGTTACCACAGTCTGAAAACATCAACAGATCAATGTATATTTCTGAGGTTTTCTCAGAGAAAAGAAAAAATATGAAATGTGACTGTGGTTATCATAATTCATGCATGCAAGCCCCAGTGTCTATAAAATATCTTACATTATCTCTGAATAACGACTTCAATTTCAATGTGTTCTTCACCCAAATTTATGGCACACAGGTTTCCTAACTTCACAAGACTTGGTATATGGCATTCTTGTCCTATTGATGACTTTTGTGTTACTTATGCAAAAACATTGATTGTGCTGTTGTGTCTTGAATGATATGTAGATGAGCACATTTAGGTGGACGATTCATGTAAAGGTTATTCCTTTAATCAGTGGTCTCGGTCTGTTTCTTCCACACCATTTCTCACAAGGGCAGCACATTTCCTTTATATCCGAGGTAGTAAAAACCACACCTGTCTGTTCTGAACTGAGAACAGTTATGTAACTTGCAGAAATAATTGAGCATGCTGCTCTGGCCTCTGGACATTTGTGTGTCTTTCAGGTAGCAGTGATAAAGCTGTTCAGTGGAGCACAGGCTGCCCACTTATAGTCTATAAAAGAGCCCTGAAATCAATACTCTATTTTTGAGTGTGTGTGTGTGTGTGTGTGTGTGTGTGTGTGTGTGTGTGCGTGCTTATATCCGCTATTTACTTTACCTGTCATTGATGCTAAACGTCAGTGGTTTCCGTGAGGTATAGATTATGTTTACCTTTCATTTGGAATCAATTCAAAAACAAAATTGATTGTTTTAAAAGTTATTAAATATATATATATATATATATATATATATATATAAATTATATTTTCCATACTAATTGAATCATTATTCACCACCTCTCTTTATTCCTCATAAACTTTCTCTATATTTCCATATTTCTTCTATATTACCAAAAGCCAAAAGCTCAGCACTTTTCCCTAGTAATTTTAGTTTCACCTGCAGTCTGTCACCCATATGTCACATTTGTTACTACATTTCTAGTGTTCATGAGATATTTGGCAAGAGTGTGCGTACAGCAATATTCAGTTGGGTGTTGCTGACCATTGTAATTCACGGTCGGCCAGACCCTCACTGACAATGATGTCAGAGGGAGGGAAATGATGTCATGCTGAATTTGAGACCAAATGATTCATTGGTAATGTTTGTTCTTTTGATTAGTTGCACAAACACATTAGGAATGTCAAACAAAAGGACACTTTAGATGTGATGGTCTTTACGGTGTTGCTTTTCAAAGAGCCTTTTCTGGATGTCTTTTGATTATTATAGAATAAATGTAGTCCAAAATACTTAAACAAAGTACATAGTTAATGCATAGTTACAAAAATTTCATGTTAACTAGGATAATATGGAGATCCAGCATTCCTTACCTCTTCAGAATAGAGGAAATAACATAATTCATCTTATGTGACAGCATGCTGAGCTATTCTATCTTGTTATTCATCTTTTCCAGGGTCTGTATGTGTTTTCTGTGTACTTCATCATGCATAGTCAGCTCTTCTGGCCAGCTAAGGCAACCTACACTGTGGAGATGAATGGTCACGGCAGCCCAGACTCCATGTATCAGAGCACCGGCGCTGCTACTGTTGGTGGAGGAGAAATCAGCAAGTCCACACAGAACCTCATCAGTGCCATGGAAGAGGTGCGTCTGTTTATTATGATCGTTTGTTGCACATGCTTTATTTGACAGTGACATCTGACAGCATTTCGTACCACACATCTACATGTAAAAGTACATCGTTGGCATTTTGATTTATGTGTCTTCGCATAACCGCCTATTTATCATCCTCAGGCTGAGGGAGAGGATTCTCAGACCTGTGTTTGTTCATCGAGTCTGCTCACACACACACAGACTGTGAAAGTGTTATGTAATAAAGAGGCCTGGTGTAGAAGCTCACATTCCTCTGAGCCCTCAATGTAAACTTTTCACAGATCCGGGAAAGGGGGTGTAGAGGAGGTTAGGAGGAGAGAGACGGGACTGTGGAGAGAGCACAAGCTGCATGGGAAAGATCGGCAGAGATCAAGAAAGGCTTTTAGAGGAAATATTTATAAAGAAAATATGTTTCCTGCAGTCTGAGCTGTTCTCATGACTCTACACTTTTATTAGTGAGATTGAAAGTATACTACTGCTGAAACAAATTGAGCAGAATATATTTACATATTTGTTCCAGTCATGACAACTTCCTGAATAGTTTTAGCATGTTAGTGGATAAGTGTAGCAGACCTTGTACGTCAAGATCAAAATGCATTAAGTATTTGGTCATGACGAACTAGATCTGCTAAACGCTGCTGTTGATGCAGAGCAAGTGTGGAATACCAGTAAATACACTGACACACTTCTGTGAGCATGTAAGATGTGCTACTGCTGCATGAATACACATACATAATATGGACAGGTGGAACTGGGGGAGGTGGAGGGTTTTACAGCAACTATGATTACCTCTGTACCAGCTTACAGTCAACGCTGAACCCTAACCCATTTGAAAAAGTTGAGCAAACAATCTCATTGGCTGCAGAATCTTGTTACTTAGTTATTTTATGGTAACATATAATTATTTGCTTGGCGTTTAGTTTTATCTATTGCTCTATTTTACCGCAACATGTTACAGTAGATAAACTCGGACCAGCTTTCAGGTAAAGAGTGAGATGCTTTTCTAATGGATTATGAACATTAGTCATCATACTATCATGAGGTTTATGAAACATTTCATACAATAGTTAGACCTTTAATATTTTCTAATAGCATAATAGAAGCTGTGCCATAATGTTCACATGATACATACAGTATCTTATCTGTTACCCTTCCCATGGTTTCTAGATTGATTAGTTTATGGTCATTATAGGTCATGGTTATTAACCAGTCCAGGCTTATTTAGATGATGGATCATCACGACTATCAGTTGATGGTGATGAGACTGAGCAGACTGACCACAACAGACGCATTCGTCGGGTTTTGTCGGGTCAGTGTGTTACCTCTGTGAACGTTGGTTGGCGCTTGTTTTTTCAGGTCATGGAATGTCTGAGAAGTAACACAGTGTAATCTAGTGATTGTTGGCATTGGTCACAGTCTTTGCTGTATGAATTTGAGATTTGACATGTTATTTCATAATTCTTTAGTAAACATACTTAAAGAATTATGAAAATAACTTTTTTCTTAGTTTTTTAATATTTTAATTACAGCAAAGACATTTTTATGAAAAAATCGCCTTCATTGTATTAACTCATTTTTAATTTCAATGCACTCAAAATGGTAGCTTACTTTATTTAAGTTAAACCAACATATTTTTTTACAGTGTGGGGTTTGCCTTTTCAGTGCGTGGGTGCAAATGAAGAGGTCTGGGTTAAGTTCATTCTCAAAGAATTGGATAAATCTTATATCAAAAAAAGCTTGAAATTGTAATTGTATTTATTTATTCAGCTAAAGGCAATGTATTCCCAAAACCTTTTGATTTGACAATTCAGCATGAGTGGACAAATCAATACTATTGTGGCAAGACTATAGTTTTTGACCTCTTGTGCAGACTGAAGTAATCCTGTTTTGTTCATGAGAGCACTGACTTCTGGCTTAAAGCGGCTCGTAGTGTCACATGTGGCCTCGAGACAAGAGAATTTGGGGTGAGGAGGAGGAGGAGAGAGGAAAGGAAACAGTACTGGAGGGGTGACCGTCTCCGTAGGTGCCTGGTGGTGCTCAGTTCACCCAGTGTACATTCTGTTCTGATTACAGGACAGTTGATAGGCTATTGTACCAGAATGAGGTGCCTGGGACGTGGGGGACTGTATTGGCATCTCCCTCCATCCTCCTGGGAAAAGTAACCAGCCAAAGGAAATGAAGCCATTGCCATTAGGAAGGACATTAAAGGGAGGGCAGGCCAGATGTACTGCTTCACAATGTTGTGTTTAATGAGGCTAATTGTTCTTTGCTTTGATGATTAAAATGAGTAAAAAAAAGTAGATTTATGTCACAAGATGAAGTCAGAACGTTAGTGTGATGGATATCACTGCCACCTCAACACAATCTTAAATTTCATTGGAAACATTCTAAATTTCCCTTATCCTTAGCCATACTAGAGTTCATTACAAACATCTGAATGCTTGTGAACTCTTACTTACCCCTTGTGAACTTTGACTCATTCCCATCCTAAAATCTATAGACATCCAAGCCTTTGTAACCTCTGAATGACCCCTGTATCAGACACTCCGGGGAATTCATGGCTGATTTGTGCGGGTCATTTAAACTCAGACTGGGTACACAAAATAGGAGGACTACAAAAGTCATTTTAATTTGGTGAAGCTTTGAAAAAATGAAAGTTGTTTGCTTTTTCTGACTTCTAAAGACCCTTTTTGTTGTGTTTTGCAGATCTCTGCAGACTGGGAGAGAGCTTCACTGAGGCCCAGCAGTCAACCCAGCAGTGTTTTCAAACAGAGTCCTCAGGACGAGACCTACATCACAGAAGGAGGGTTCATCAACACTAATCTGGGACAGGACGAGGAGTCACAGGAGTTTGATGACCTCATATTTGCCTTAAAAACTGGTAAGTCCTTTACTCTAAAAAAATACACTGAAGTACAGACTGATCTTAGTGATTATAATAGTTCCCGTGAACTTACTTTGGTGAATACTAGTTATGTTTCTTTGGAAGAGATACAAAATTTGGGAATAATGGTTTCCCCACGCACAGGTTCTGGCCTTAACGTGAGTGACAACGAGTCGATCCACGGCAGTCACGATGGAGGTAGTGTGGCTAACTCTCAGATCGTTGAGCTGCGGCGGATTCCGATTGCTGACACACATCTTTAACCTCACTATTTTTTTGTACTGAAAATTGTAAAATAAAAACAATAGTTTTTGTTTTTTATTGTCTCTGCCTTTGCACTAAATCTTGTTAGTTTGTAAGTTGTCTTTTTTATACGTGGAAATTGAAATTGGTTTTTTGTTTTTTTTAAGCATATACATATGTGAATATAATTATCACTAAATTAATTTGTGAAGGTTTAGTATTGGTTTGACTGGAAATATCATATAGATTGATTGGAGGTCTGGCCAGTGCGCCCCATAATTCTGCTGCTTGACTTGTGTAACACCAATAATAAATGATTCAACCATAATTCAGTCTACGTTTCCCTCAAATGATCTTTATCCAACAGATCTACTTCATATTGGCAGTAAAAGAACAGTACACTTTCAGAATGATTAAGGTATAAACCTAAAGAAAACAAGGTTTGTTTGTGTGTGTGTGTGTACATACTACTTCAGTATCGACGTTGTTAAACCAGTTCTACAGGAACATACAAAAAAAAAAAAAAAAAAAAAACTAGTTTGTATGTGAAACAGCCTTTTTAGACCTTGAATAGAAGCACATCAGCGGCACATATGAACAGAACAGCAAATGTTTTACATTCAGTAACAGTGTGGCTGTCAAAATTGTCATTCTGACTGCTCAGTTTCATGTTTCTCATTGGCCTGAGGGGACAGGAGGAAAAACGGAATTGATGACCTACTGAATATATTGCTCTTATGTTTCTGGAGAGAGTTTAGACATGTCAAAGGCTTTAAACTGCGTGTGTCTGTTGGACTGAAATGGGCAGTGAGGGAAACCAATGTGGACTGGAGAGATTTGTGGTCTGACCTTGGACGGTACGAGGGTGGCACACCCAAGAATAAAGTGCTGCTGTCAGCTATATTGACCCACAGCTCTGTAAGAACTAAACATTTAGACAGTATTTTTAGGGAAATACTTTTACAATTCTTCCATCATCAGAAGCAGGCATAACGCGGCGTATGAATGGTAAGATATTTAAGATCAGTCAAGGTTATTGTTCAGCTATACCAAACTGAGGTGAAGGTGATGTGGCCTCTGCAGAAAAGACAAACAAAAAACACATTAATCCAAAGGGAACAGTTACAATAGCTCCAGTCAGTCAATTGTTAATATTTGAAATGAAATGGACTGCAAGTTAATGATAAGACGAACACTAGCAGTTCTGCTCTTGACCTTACGGGTCAGCGAGTCTCAACTAATGATCTAATCGTGTCTTATGGCATTTCTCTGTCCATTAGATGCCGTCTGATGAACTTGATGTCTTTGTGAAATTCTCTTTTTGTTTCTTTGTACTTTGCACTTAATCAGAGTAGCTAAACTTACATTTTCAGTATTATTGCTATTATTTCCTCTCCATCTAAAACTAGTAGCTCATTCACCAAGGCAAATCTGTATTTTTAGATGCATTTTGTAACGGGGCAGACTACAAAAAAAAGTTGGATGCGAGACTTTACTCACAATGGATTTCAACAGAAGTTGAAGGTAAATTGCGTCACATTGGTGCGAAGGCGGCGCTCTCAATCTGAAGGCTCCTTGCCCCAAATGAGTCAATTTCCTAGACAGCGAATGATAGAATCCACCGAAGCCTAGGCTCGTTTCATTGCGTACCAGGTGTCAACTGGATTTCTTGAGAAAATGCCAGATTACACTTAAAATAGGTTTTAACTTATTTTAATATCTAACGATGGAAAAAAATAATTAGAATGTTGGCATCTTACTAAGGTGCGATTTTATAGATGCTTATAGTATATTTTTAGCCTATGTTGTAAACCCCGTTTTGCTTCCAGACATTTGAATATAACTTTCAACAAACACAAGTTACTACCACTCGTCACCAGCAGCCATCACAGTTGCTATAGGCGAAAAGATGAATCCTCCATAGACTAGACTCCCCAATATAACAATGGTCATTTTGACCTCTCTGGACTTTGTAGGCATGGCCTTTGAAATCCTCATCCTTCGAAGAATGCAGCATCTGAACTGGCACACAGCTATCATTTTCTGTTAGCATGTCACTAAGCTAACAACAGAATACAGTGCAACAGTTGGGTTCCAGAAATAAAAAATCCGTTCATTTTCTCAATAGGTGTAATGGGTAGAACTGTGTAGAAACTTACACGATGAAGAAGAATCACAACATAAATATTTACTACATAATCCACCATGCAGAACACAGCTCAACACATAGACTATACAAGACCCAACACTGAACTGAGGAAAAACAGGAACTTAAATACACAGACGATTAACTCGAATGACAGACAGCTGTGATGATTAGGGTTAGTGTCCAAAGTGACAGATTGAGGCAGGAAAACAGAACAAAGGAACATGTGATCAATGAAAACAGTTCTTGGTGGTGTGAGAGTGTGACAATAGGGGAGTTGATTTTGAACTTATATACGTTTAAACAAAGGTCAGTGAGCTTTGAGGTGGTTTTGTTAAAGCTGTTTATTTTTTAAATCGTGTTTAATTCCTGGTGAAAAATTACATTTCCACCAATCAGAATCACAAGCAAATGGCTCCAAAAGATTACTCTTTAGCATCCACCCACTCCCTTTAAGCACTGCAAGTCTCCTTATGCTTTCAAACTACAAAGATTTTCTTTAAAAAATCTCTTTATGGGGAAAAATAAATGGGAAAAAGTCTTCCAGAAACAAGGCTCTCCTGCTAAAAAAAGGACACGCTATACTTAAATACATATAAATGCAGAGAACACACAAATGCTCTCTTAAAATGACTATTTAATTGAACTGAAAACTATTTTAACAATGATTTTGTAGTACTGAAGAGAAGAGTATATTTTTAGGATAATTCATGTTTCTCTCGCCTCATCCTCCGTCATTCTGGGATTGCATTCTCCACAAAAAATACATGCGATGCTGCCTCATAATTTGGCCAAAAGAATGGATCTTAGAAGGCAGAGTAATTGTGCTGCTTTCCTTCTGAACCAGCATTTGCGTAGGAGCTTGTCCATGATGCTTTAAAAATCCGGCCTACATTGGAAACACACTATAGGTTTTGGAACGGAGCGATTAAGTTGCCTCTTCCTGTTTCTTCCTCATAAAGAAGTCTTTCCTCTGTAAATCACGCAACCTTTTTATGGACTCATATCGTTCATCCATCTCCTCCAGCTAAAGAAAACACATTCCCAGGGCTGATGCAACACCCCCAAAACAAACAGATCATCTTTGAGGTCAGAGGGCTGTAACCTCTCAGATTATGTGCGGTCGGAGTCGGATCAGTTCCAGATGAGTGTACTCCAGTCAGCGGGGAGATGAAAAAAACTTCACCATATGGTCTGTCTTACCATCTGATTTACATCTGCACAGACACAGTATGAGTAGCTCGGCATAAGCATTAGCCTGAGCTGGAATGCAGACCGTGAGCTAAAGTATCACCTGAGACTTTAGATGTTCTTATCAAGCTTTATGACTCTTATTACTAAAAATGTATGTTATGAAATTATAGATGATAATCTCTTACTTGCGCTCTTGTTGTTCTAACCCTGAATCACTGTCTCTCTTCTGCGGAACACAAAAGAAGATATATATATAAGATACATTGAACCTCATTTACTTTAATTGTCTGGACAAAAACAAACTTTTATTTTTCTGTGCTCCACATGTGTGATTTCTTCATTTACAGTGCGTTTGTGTAGGATGTTCTCAGTGCTACTGCAACCATATTTGATATTTTCGTCAGGCTTATGGCATTTGAAAGCAGATGGGCTGTCTAAATAAACTGTCTCCGGAGGCTTAAGAGTAAGTATGTGTTGTGTGGATTCCTCTGTCTGCTAACAAGTGCACTTATCATAACTATAAGTGAACACCAAGTACATTCTGTATTTATTCTTTATTCTAGATTTGTGTAAACAAGAAGTCTTAAAGTAAAATTTGCATATGACACGAGACTGTTATGAAACAGACCTAAATAAGAGAAAATAAGAGTGAGAAATGAAAATGGTAATTGAGTAGGTTTTTTTCTACAGTTAAAATGGTAATAGTGTCTTCACATAGATATTTTTTGTAATAAAGAGTAAAGATGAAATGTGTGCCAATCTACTAATCATGTCTCTGTAATGCTTCAGTCAAGAACCTCGACCTTTCAGTTCTGGTGATCGTTTGATTTCAAGAAGGATACTGATACTGTTTTCAAGTGGTGCTTGCCAAGATGTTCAGACGCTCTCTCTGCTCTGGATTTCCAGACCTCTGTCACTTAGACCAAGGTATGACAGTTTCCAACAATAACAAACGTCACGGTGGTGGGTGAACATGTAGTCCTGGCCTTGAGAAATGTGGCCTTGGTCTGGTCTGAAAACGTATGGACCGCAATCTTCTAAAGACACTTACCTCAACTGCAGGTCGGTGGGTATCCTCTTCATTATAGAGAATTCTCAAGAATTCCATTACAGCATCCCATGATTCTGAACTTCTTAACCGCTGTAAAAATTGGGAATAATTTTCTCTGTTTTACCTCATTATAGTGAATAGATCTTAGCCTTGAGGTGTCTTGGTATGGGTCGTTGGGGGGCTGGTCATGAAGAAATCATGTGAATGCTGCACAGAATTGCTGCCGTGTCAGATAGTCTGGATAGCTGATGTGTTGCATGCTGAGGTCAAGAACATTGGTGTTCTATTTATACTTTTAGCACCTTTTCAAAGAAAAAATAGATCCAAAGTTTGGAGTCAGTCTTTCTGTTTTGTTCCAGCTATTGACCTAATTAGTAAAAGCCAGCCATCGAGACTGAACCCGCTCTGACGTTCCGTTCAGCACTCTCTGGAATCTCCTCTATATTTAGCTTATGTTTTAGCGTAGCTTGTACAACACACTATAAATCTCAGACAACTTTTTGCACAGCTGGCACATCGATATTGCTAAAGCTGCAGTGCAACAACAAGCTGCAAAAGCAGTTAGGTATGTCATGGTAAGTATGATAATGTAACATTATTGAAGTTACATGTTCTGCTTGATAATATATTAAGTGGCTTTAATTAAATCCAGCGAATTTGGCCGAACCTTCAAAGCTTGGTAATATCTCAGCTATTCCTGTCTTTGCCTTTAAGTTGCTTTCTATGTGATGGCAGAAGATGAAAAGCAACAGCTCTGATAAGGCATTTGAGCTCTAGCTCTGGTATGAAGCCAACAGTCAATCCTGCATCATACACTGAGATATCATATCATCCCCTTGCCGACTTTTTTTTTCCCTTTTCATCATTTTATATTTCTTTCCTTCACACTCTGCCTTCCCACACTGCCCAAGTCACTCCAAAACAGGATGCCTTATTATTTTCTCTCCTCTGCAGATATTGCATGACTCATGTGAAGTTCCCTTCAGAAACAGTTCAACTCAGTGTTAAAAAGACCTTGTCCAATATAAAAGAGACTGAAATGGTTATATGACTGGTCACATCAGTTCAACATAAATGGCCCATGCATGCTAGATTCACTCCATAGTGTGCTGTGAAGCATTGGTTCACAAACGATTTCATGCTAGGACCTACACAGGTATTTCTGTCTTCATGAAAGATCTCTGAGAGTTTGTCATGGTAATGAGTGACAGTGTTAGCGTGTCTGGTCTTGGTGGAATAGATCTGCTATGCTACTACTGCTGCTTTTGTTGCTGCTGCTGTTGCAGAGCAAATACGGAACTTGCCACTGCCAGTACACACAACATGCTGCAATGAGCAAGCAAGACATGCTGCTGCTGCTGTACAAGCGTGAATCTCCCTCGTGGCAGATCTATACAGGTAGAACTGCGTTTCTGGAAGCGTGCTGCAAACTGCTACAGCAAACAATAGGCAAGAATTTGAATGTTGAGCTGCAGGTTCATCGGCTACCAAAACAGGTGAGAAGCAATCAGCTGTGCCCTTTGGAGAATTATGTAATTGCAAGCAGATTGGGTTAAGGACTTATGAGCCTGCGCCATTTAGAGTTTCATGGCAGAACTTTGTGTTTAATCGATTTTGAAATGCACAGTTTTAGAGTTAAATACCAGGGGATTTTTTTACCCCTGTCATATTATTACATATTATTATGACTTTATACATTTCTTTGCAGTTTCATGAGATTTATGGTATATAGATGAATATACAATACATATTTGCTTTCTTTGTGGCAGGGGAAGTAAGAAAAGATGTTGATTCAGTGGCTGCTCTGAATTTCAGGGTACGTTTACACGACAGCGATGTACTAAAAACAGATATGTTTTTCACGTACAGACAAAAACATTGTGAAAACAATCCTTCTTTACACAGTTTTTGTGAAATTGGTTAAAAACTCTGTGTTACGTATGCCAGGCCAGTAGATTGTGATGTCACTTAAAGTAAAACTAAATGCCGATAAACCAGGAGTGACAAACTCCGGTCCTGGAGAGCTACAGTCCTGCAAAGTTCAGCTCCAATCCTAATAAAAACTCTACTATCTGTAGCTTTCCATTCACTCATCAGACCTCGATTAGCTTGTTCAGGTGTGTTTGATTATGGTTTAGGTAAAGCCCTAAAGGACTGCTACTCTCTAGGACTGGAGTTCACCGCTCCAGCTATCACCCATGCGCATGACGTCACTGTTTTCAAAAATGTGCTTTTTTGTAGTTTACACACAGTTTTAGTTGAAAACAGTGTCATGTAAATGAACCCTCAGTGAGTTCACTCAGTAAAGAATTTGTCAGAATGGCCCAAACTTGTAACTCCTGATCAGTAGGCGTGATATGATCTTGAGGTATGTGCCCTACATGGGTTTGTCCATGGGTTCCTTGTCGACATGGAACAAAAACCCCATGTAGGGCCCATAGCTCAAGCCCATATCACACCTACATTGGTTACACCATGAAGTGTTGGCTGGGTTGTTTGAGAAATGCACTCTCAAGATGGTCATTACACGATAAACACTGCAGTTAAGGAAAGGTATGGAGATCAGGGAAACCTGAACTCAAACGAAATCTTTGGCAAAGTTCCTCATGCACACAGCATAAGTTATCAGTCAAGCCAAGAGTGTTGGCTAATGTGTGATTGCACAGTTTGAAGGAGCTGCCCTTTGCTCTCTTATCTTCTACCAGTTGTAAAGTGGGTCAGCTCTTGTATTGATGTTGGTCCTGTATTAACTGCTGCTGCAGGTGTTAAATGGTATGCTGTGGAGGAGACCCTGTTTGCAATGATGACAGAATGAGCTTGACCTTCTGAAAAAACATTACTGTAGTTTCCTTTTGTAGACTATTTTCAAATAGCAAAAAGCATTTGAAGGTCAATGATTAAGCCTTATCTTGACCAAATGTTAGTTATTTTCCTTGCATGACTGCTCATTATTTCAACATCCGACATTATATTGCATATTTCTAACAATATTTTACTAATCAATGCTTTATAGTGTAGAGCTAAACTAAACATTTGCCTATAGTCTGTTTTAAGTGTTAAAGGAATACAGAAAGACTTCCAGCGAAGACTGTCCCTGGAACTGTTTGTGACTTTATGTTTTACCCACTGGCATCTTTAATACACCTTACACCAGCTGGGTCAGGCCATTTGTAAGAGTCCATACACCTGTCTCATTGCACAGCACTTCACAACAGAGATAGTAAACCATGTGGATATATTTGAAAACTGATTTTTTTTTTTTTCTGCAGCAAGAATGCATGCATATGAAATGCATATAGTAGTGGCCAAAAGTGATGTCCATGTTAAATATTATTTTTTTTTTAAATCTTTAAAAAGATTTTGTAATCATATTACGTTATTGTGCATGGAGTCAATTGTTTTATTTCTGATAGCACAATGAAACATGCCAAATATCATTTTCGAGCAGGCTGTCATGCAAAGAAATTATGAACACATGCAAAAACAGGAAAAAAAAAACAACTAAATGTTAATGTTTAATGTGTGTTAATATCAATGTCTGCTTTTTCTTGTGATCATGGCAGCAAGTCAGTGCATTTAGGCATGTAGACGATGCTTGTTGGTGCCCTGAAACTACTTTTTTCAGAAACTGCTGGAATTTTCAAGCATTCAACCATCTCTAGGGTTTACAGAGAATGGTCCAGAACAGAGAATATATCCAGCAGCAGTTCTGTGGAAGAAAATGCCTTTAAGGTTGAAGGTCAGAGGAGAATGGCCAGACTGGTTCGAGCTGATAGAAAGGCAACAGTAACTTAAATAACTTGTTACAACCGAGGTCAGCATAAGAACATCTCTGAAAGTGCAACATGTCAAACCTTGAAGCAGATGGGCTACAGCAGCAGAAGACCACACCGGGTGCCACTTCTGTCTGCTAAGAATAGGAAACTGTTCTTTTGGACACCCTCTTTAAAATGGGCCTATTTTGCCATATATGCATTGTGGGTTAAAAGGGTTAATAGACAAATCTGACCAGTTCTTAAATATTTTATTCAAGACCTAGAACATGAATAGGACCTAGAACATGGAGAATTGTGTGCTAAAAGAACTGCTCTGTAATTTCAAATTGGAAAGGATGAGAAGTTTAGTATGCTGGCATACAATTGGGGAAGTCCATAACTGAGAGTAACAGCCATGTGTAATACATTCCTTTCACACGACTCTCTGTGCTGACTCAACCTGTCGCAATCGCTCTCTGACTCGCAGGATGTGAGAGACTGAGCTTCACTCTGCGAACAAGGAGCCTTTTTTTCATTTGGCAGCACACTAGGCTGATTTTAAAGAAATGAGTCAATGAATCACTGCTCTCATTGCTGAAAGAGTAAGAAATAAAGCTGAAGGGAAAAACAATACAATAATTGAACAAAAAATAAATTATGATGAATACGTTATGGTTTAATATGAAGAATTGTGGTTAAAAAAAAAACATAACAAAAATAAACCTGAGGTTAAAACCAGTGCTATTTTCATCATTAATATAGTTTTTGTTCATATATTGAATAACTTTTCATTTTTTTATATTTTCTGTTTTAGTAATTTTGTGTTTTTGTCATTTTTCATAGTTTTTAAAGGGTTGGTTCACTTTAAAATGAAACTTATACAAGATTTTCCTCCCCTCAAGCCATCCTAGGGTGTATTTTGAGTTTCTTCTCTCAGATGAACACAAGTTAGAGTTATATTGATGAATACTGTGACATATCCAAGCTTTATAATGGCAGTGAACGGGACCAACGTGTATAAAGCTCAAGAAAGTTCATCCATCCATATAAACGTACTCCACACGGCTCCGGGGGTTAATAAAGGCCTTCTGAAGCGAAGCGATGCGTTCGTGTAAGAAAAATATCCATATTTAACAAGTTATAAAGTCAAAATATCTCATTTCCGCCAGACCGTCTTCCATGTTCAACTTACAAAAAAGCGCAACTGACATTTCAACTGCGAGAGTTTTACACTTTCCTTGTAAATTGAATATGGGAAGGTGGTCAGACGGAAGCTAGATATTTTACTTTATAACTTGTTAAATGTGGACATTTTTCTTCACTTCAGAAGGCCTTTATTAACCCCCAGAGCCGTGTGGAGTACGTTTATGATGGATGGATGCACTTTCTTGAGCTTTATATTCGTTGGTCCTGTTCACTGCCACTATAAAGCATGGATGCGTTACAATATTTATTTATATAACTCAGATTGTGTTCATCTGAGAGAAGAATGTCATAAACACATGATCGCTTAAGGGTGAGTAAATCTTTGGGTATTTTTTTTTTTTTTTTTTAAGTAATGAAGACATTCGGTAACACTACAATAAGTTTTCATTAGCTGTCATTGTTACATATGTTACATGTATTTACTACTGTAATAACTATAAATTTGGCATAGTTACATGCAACTAACCCTAAACCAAACCCTAATCCTAAACCTATAGTAAGTACATGTAGTTACTTAATATTACTCAGTACTTAAATGTATATTTACAGTGTAACAAAGACACCTTAAAATAAAGTGTAACCTTATTAACTAACATTAATAAGGATTCATAAATACTGTAACAAATTAATTGCTTGTTAGTTCACATTAGTTAATACATTCACTAATGTTAACAAATGAGACCCTATTATAAAGTGTTACCAGATATTCTTTTATGGTTTTAGTCAATGAAAAGAACCCTGGTTAAAAATATTTGAACTGATGACAACTATGAGGGATGATGAACAGATATGCTTTAGTGATCAGTGATGGATTTACGGGTAGGGATGGACAGGAAATGGTTGTTTTCTCAGAGACTGGAAGGGAGAGGGGATGGAGAGTGGGATCATGTAGGTGTGTCTACTGAACCGGCTGCTCATTGGCTGGATTGGGGGGCATAGTATGATTGCGTAGCAATGACTCCAGGATTCAGTGCTGAATCATGTTACAGCCAGGGGGAGAGAAAATGAAGAAGGAGAACGAGCTGGAAAGAAATGGGTGGGGGATGAGCGGGACAAATCCTTTGGAGCTAGAGTAGGTTACATTGTTTTAACACTCAGAGCTATAACACTTATAAGCTATATACCTCCCCTTAACTAAATTGAATTAACTTAAAAGTGCTCCTGGTATCTCTTTCTTTCGCTGCCACTCTCTTTGTGTCAGTCAAAAACTAAACAATGCTTTGCTGTATTTTAGAGCACATGTGAAGTTTAGGAAAGGTGTAAATGTGTACCAGGACACTTTGTTTGCAATGCAAGGATGTTACGCAGAGACATTCCACCATTTCCACAATTGCAGAGCTTCATTTCAGGCATTCACAATGTGGATATTCACTGTGATGTTACTATCTGGCACCTGCACAGCTGTTACATCCTAAGAGCCTGGGGCATTGTGGGTGGGAGATGTTGGCAGCAAGTACTAATATCGCACATTTAACTAATTATCTAAGGGGGTCAGATGTTGAGGATTCACATTTTCCTTGATCTTTTGAGATAAGAGGTCCTTGTGCAATATAAATACTGTATAAACTCTTTGGTATGGCGAAGACATGTTCACTTTTAACTATGACTTTTACCCTAATAAACTCTTAATTGGGGTGGGATTGAGGGATGTAGAATATGGTCACGCAGAATGAGGCATGTGCTTTATAAGTTCTTATAAACAGCAAATATGTAAGCAAATAAGCAAAAGTGAGAATTGTTCCTATACTAAATTGTTCCCACTGTATGTAAGTATGTAATACATAAGTATTACTTTTACAAGTATGTAAAAGAAGTTTATTAAAGATAACTGTATGATGTAGAGAGATGAATATGAGACTGGCGAAAAAACATGGTTGAATTTAAACAGTCAGAGTGGAAAAGTGGAAATCATCTTTAAATGAATTTAAATGAATTATTTCTGATAATAATAATAATAATAATAATAATAAATTGAAAGTTTAAATTCAATATAATAATAACAATAATAATTGTTATTTTTATGATCATAAATATAGTAAATAAAATTAATCATTATATATCATATTAATTATTATATTGTTACTAAAATGTAGATTTAAAATTATGAAAAATGTATGAAATGGCCTATTTAATTTAAAAAGAAATTGTAACATTTTCGGGGATTCTCTCTCTCTCTCTCTCTCTCTCTCTCTCTCAAAAATCATCTCAAACACACACACACACACAGAAATCTGCTGGTGGTCCTCTCTGAGGCACAAACAGATCCAAATATAGAACCTCTATAGAACCTTCTGGGAAGTTGGGGTGATGGACTTATTGAGCAGTGCACTATTTAAGGGCTCGGTTAATGGAGATGGGTTAAGAGAGATGAAGCTAGACAAATGGAGCTCTGGATTGAAAACAGTTCCCCCATCACATAACCACCCATTTTTATATGAATCCCCCCCAGATAGAGTGTGCCATTAATAAAGTACGTCTTGATCAGCATTTAGCATGATGGGATAACACACTTGCAAGCTAAACTCAAACAGCTGATCAGCTAATATCCACCAATGAGAGTATGCATTAATTTTCAGTCTCATCAGGAGTCTTTTGAGTTTGCTGGGAAGAAATGTTTTTTGTACTCAAGACTAAGTAGAAGCTTACTCAGGGTTTCAGATGTGAAAAAGTTAATCAAGCCAAAATGTGTTCATTATTTCATCAAAACAGGAAATGAATACTTGGATGTGTGTATATAGTAGATGTCATGAAGTTCAAAATAAAAAGTTTTTCAGTCCTGTGCATGATACTTACTTGCACTTTCTTTAATATTATCCCTTCTTTACTCAGCGCATAATTGCAGTGTTGCTCGATTAGAATCGTTTCAGTAATTGAAATAAAGCTAAACGAAAAGAAAATATAAAGATTCAATGACAAACTTGAACAAAATAATATCTGAAATAACATTTTTCAGTTGAAGTCGGCCAACTAAAATAACTGAAATAAAATAATATTTACAAAAAAAAAAACAAAAATATAAAAACAAAGATTCCTTCAAAATATTAAATACTCAACAATAGTGTAGAAATATTACACAAGTAATTAAAAAAGCACTGTATCAATAAGGCAATGTTCTCGTAGATGTCAGGGTGTAGCATTTAAGGGTTAGTTCACCCAAAAAGGAAAATTCTGTCATCATTTACTCACCCTGAAGTTGTTCCAAACCTGTATAAATGTAATATAAAGGAAGATATTTGGAAGAATGTTTGTAATTAAGCAAATCTCAAGTAAATGATGACATAATTTTCATTTTTGGGTGAACTATCCCTTTAAGGGATTTCTGCTTTACCAATGCTTTGCCCCAACATATCATGAACAAACAGTCAATGTTAGTAGTTTTAATTTTTGGCCCAAATCAACCAGCGCTGTAAGGAACTTAGGCAATGGGATTTACGAGATCTAGTATTTGACAATAAAAAGAACATGAAATATGTTGGAAAGCTATTTGAATGCAAGAATATTCAGGACAAAGTACAAATCAACACAACAAAGCCTGGGGATGATAAAAAATGAGTCACTTCAGCTTTAGTGCTTCTCCTCTGATGCAACATTTACATTACATGATTCAAAGATTGTATGAATCTCCACAGTCTTTATTTTTCCCATGAACATTATTTGGAGGACACATTACAATGGCTTAAGCCAGTATTTGGTACAGGGCTCAAGATTGAAAAGTGAATTCAGTTGGGATTCTTATACAATAAAGCTTTCGCTATCTTCAACAAAACATCTTGTTTCCATCAATTGCACAAGCTGTCCCATTTCCACAAGTGCTTGGGCGCAAAAATGAAAAGAGCACAAGGGAATTATTAAAGGTGTGGTGTGTAATGACTGTGCCACTATCAGCGGCAAATGAACAACACATGTCATGCTCCGTGCAAAAGCAGCGTAACTGCAGCAACACGCAATATGGTTTCACACCGACAGCATTGAATACTTTATGGTTATAGAAGAGTGCCACTGAGAATTATTACAAACTTCATCATCATGATGTAATTTAACTGAGGAGGTGGAGCACATTTACATCTAAATGAACTCAAACTTTAGAGAATTTGAACTTTTATATTGCTACAAAAGCCAATAATTATTTAATAAACAGGTTTCCAAAACACTCTCCGACTTGTTTTCGGTTGGACAAACAGTCCCACCCTAAGCTCATATAACTGGTTGAGACAATTTTTCTGTTTGTCTGCCTGTTTCAAATGTTAAATGTTAAGTACATCAGCCAATGTTGGCATGGAATACCTTTCACTAGGCCAGGAATATGCAGCGGGGTGACCTAAAGGAACTGGGTTAGTGGTTCACGTGAGTCATTTCACCCTGGCAGCATCGACCTCTTGCTCTTGCCTTCTCTGAATCTTCTAGCACATGCATTCAGAATACAGAATATTGCACGTTTTAACTTTTTCCTCCGGCTTGCAAAAGCAGTTTAATGGACATGTGGAGCCTGAGGCACTAAAATGTGAGTGTTTGTGCGTGCATGCTTTCAGATGGTAGAGGGGGGAATTCTCAGAGCTGTCGGCTCCCGCTCCACCTGCTGTTTTGCAGCTCAGAGGCACAGGATGGGGTCAAGGCTCATCATGACTCAGGAACAGAGGAGAAATGGAGGGTATGTGAGTCAGCCTGTTGCCTAAAAAAGGAAACTGGCTGGTGCTGGAAGGAGAAGCATGAAAAAATATCGCTCCCTCCACCTGCAGAGAGAGAGAGAGAACTCACTTCCCATTTGAAGGAGCAGGCCAGGCCCTATTTGGTGTGATGTACACTAATGGGCCAATCAAAAGATGGCAAAATATTTGTTAGTCATTTAATGGTCTTAACCATTTTACTCAAATTAGTCAAATTAGCAAGAATTTCACAAATGCCATAGATAAAGTAACTACATAGCCTTCCCCAACTTGCAGACAACTTTTACAGTAAGAAAAGTCACTGTTGTTCCAAAGGCTTCAAACTGTTCATGTAAACAGTCGTTGAAAAATGTCTCCAAGTTGATTTTAAGTTTAATGTGAGACCAAATATTCATTATAGGGTTCAAATCTGGACTCTGACCAATGCAAAACATGGGCCTTGGTTCTCACTTCTTGGTTGTCTTTACAATTTGAGCAGAAACATTGTCTTGTTGAAAAATAACATTGAATCATTCCTCTTTAGAAAACACATGTTGTGGGAAGCAAGCCATTTTGCAACATTCTCCTACTCCAAAGCATTAAACGACTTTTCACAGTGAAGTATCTCACCAGTACAAGCAGCTAAAAAGGCTTTGCACACAATGACACCTCTTCACTGTGGTACAAATGTATTTATTATGTTATTTCTCAGCAGATTTCCGAAGACGCTGCTCTGGAGAATCACCATGTAACTCGTGTTTTTCTTCGTGATTCATCACTCTACACACAACTTCCCATATTCTGCCAAAAACTCAATTCTATGTTACTCATATGTTACATAATGTACAGCCGATTTAGTTGCATGAACTGTTGATGCATTAGGTCAACAACTCTTTCTTCAAACTCTTGTTCTGTCCATGCCTTCCAACATGTACTGTCACACCTCTGCAACTGATCCACGTTGCGGCAGAGAGCAGAAGAGAACACGTCACACCTCTCTTCATCAATTTGAACAAATTCAAGGCACTGAAGTTTGCCTATAGAACAGAGTGGCTCTGCACCTTTACCTTGACTGTTCCTGGAATTACCTGCCAAACTCAACCAGGAGTCAACCCAAGTTCCATTGAACTCTGTTGGTAACGATGGAACTTTTAATGATGGTTGGCTTTGGGAAACGCACCCCAGAGGAACTAAGTCTTTAGCTATTTTTAAGAATTTGTTAAAGATGCATCTTTTTCTTCAACACTTAACCCATTAATATAAACACCTTCTATTCCATCCATTAAAAAGATAATGAAAGATAATGAAGCACAACGAAGCAGCAACTTTATTACAAATTTCATGCTGTGTTATCTGTTTGTTTTTCATGATTACAGCTAGTTTCATTCCTCGACTCTGCAGGTACAAGTGACTGTCTTTATGATTGAGTCATCGATTCAACTCAACCAATTTGTTCACAAAAGCTGGTTAATTCAAATTGTGTAGAAGTGATTGTGTTTTATGAATGAGTCACTGAATCATTCACTCAGTCTATTTGTGAAAAAAATGAATGAATATGGTTTAATAATTATAAAAATGACATACACTTTTAGTTGTATATATAAATAGTTGTATATATGTATATATATATAAATATATACACACACACATACACACAACTAATAGTTAGTGTATGTCATTTTTACAATTATTAAACCATTTTAATTCATTTCATATTCATTCACTCATGATTCAGGGAAGCTCTTCAGGGGCTCCTCGGGCCTGTAGATGTTCTTCTCCACTGAAGCTGCAATGCGTTCTTCTTCCTTTACCCCATCCACAAACCTCTGCAGTCACATACTCCATTTAGGGTCCTATTAATCATCCACTGACATAACAGCTGTATATGTGCCACAGTGTGAATTGTCAACCCTTAGTTCAGCACAGCCACAGTCTCCGTATCATGAATAATGCATGACACATCACCACCCCTGAGTTTTCAATACGGATACTCTAAAAGAGCCCAAAGGACTCTTCAACGCATCACCGAGGGAGAAAGAAGAAAGGAAAACTGGTCGATGAATTAAAGTGGTAAAAACTATTTTACAGTCCCAAAGCTACCTGTATATAACAAACAAACAAATAAATAAAATCTGTAAATGAAGCATTAAACACACAATCCATTTGTATGTGTGTGCTTGTACTGCTGTACAGAAAGTATTTCTGCTTACTATCCAGACACTAATTCAAGTAATGACACTGCACTTAACCGTCAGGAACTTGAACCTTTGCCCCTATAGTGTGGACAGGCCCAAAGTTATGCAGTCTATCCTGGGACCCATAAACTCAGGGACCTAGCTTAAGAAATCTCATACTATCAAGTTCCCTCCTCCTTATCCACAGCCATGCTGCAAAACAAGCTGAAGCAACTGACTTCTGCATGTCAATAGCTCTGAGAGCTCTCGCAGCTGTTCCCTTCACTTGTTGTGTTTGCTTTGTTGCCATGATCACAGATGGGTGTGAATGTTTGGGTTTTTATGGTAGCCTTTACTTTACAGTGAGACATGTTTGGATTGAAAACTGAGCAGTTTCGTGCAGTTCGACTATTATATGTTGTGGGATTAAAAACATTTTGAGAAATTGTAAACAGCATTTTCCACTTCGAAAGCACTGAAATGTAGAATGGCAAAAACCTTGAATAATCTCTTGTTATAGGCCTTCTGCTGAAATATTCCAGTAATACCTGCATCATCTTCTACTTACTTTTACTTTTGCCTTGAGTGGTCCCCACCCCCCAAATTACAGAGGCAATTTAAACCTATCCCCCTATGTAAAAGTGTTTAATGTTATGAAACAACGAGAATACTTTTTATATGCGCCAAAAAACAAAACAAAATAATGACTTTATTCAACAAATTACAGTAATAGGCGATTTCAAAAGACTGCTTTATGAATCTTTTGTTTCGAACCAGTGGTTTAGAGCGTATATCAAACTGCCAAAGTCACATGGTTGCAGTAAACGAGTCTTCGCCGTTACGTCATATGTAAAACGCTTTGAGTACCCAGAAAAGCACTATATAAATGTAAGGAATTATTATTATTATTATTATTATTATTATATATTATTACATTCAATGGTTCACGAGACGTTGGCTGTTTGCATAAACGCTCTAAACCACGTATTCGAAAAAAGAACTGACAGAGACTGAAACTAGATGCAATGAATGATAAACAGTAGAAACAAGGAAATTGCATCAGGAGCTTTTTTCACAATTTCTCACAAACTGTTGTCATAACAGTTACAATAACAGACCAAATCTCTTACATCAAACAGTGCATTATTGTTTTTATTGTTATATACAGTGTATACTGTATTTTACTTAGAAATTAAGCACTCTAAAACAAGATATTAAAGTTATGGGAACATGACCATATCCTTCTAGAAGCTTCATCTGAACATTCCGCTTTGACCGTGAGGCTCCTGGTGAGGAGGTACAGCAGAAGGATTTAGTAGTTATTGGAAAAAGCTCAGACCTGTGTAGCTTCAGCATGGACTAAATCAGCAGCTGCCATTGCTAGTAATCCCACCTCTCTTTTTGTTGGGGCCCGGGGTCAGGACCGTACAAAGGGTCTGACCTGCAAAAGTCAGTATAGCAGAGGCCTAGCAGGACAGAATAAAGTGCTTGGTCAAAGCTGACTCATCAGAGATCCTAGAAGCAGCACTCAACTGCCTGTAAAACAGACAATACTGTTGTAGACTCATGTAACACACCCGCTGGCTGCGCGAGGATGTACCGAGTCATTTCACATTTCATTGCCTCATGCTCTCTTGTCCTCATTTTCAGTTGGCAAAACAGCAAATGCAAGAATGAAAAATAAGATCATGATATACATACTGTTCAGCATGATATACTACCATTCAAAAGATTTGGGTCAGCAAGATTTATTTGATCAAAAATACAGTAAAAACAGAAATAACATGAAATATTAATACAGTTTAAAATAAATGCTTTCTATTTTAATATATCGCCACCTTGGAGTTATAAGGTTTTGCATTCCGAGCGGTTTTGAGATTTTGAGCTTCAAGGATTTAAATTCCATATAGCAAAAATGACATGGTGCACAGGTCTCTTTCACATGTGAATATGTTTTCTAAATGTACAATGTCAAAATTTCAAATTTGTAAATGGAGATTTTTTGAATGTGGATAGAACCTTCTAATTCTAAAAAAAATCACTTTCTGCTTGGAATTATAAGGTTGGAATTGATTGACATTAATTGAAGCAATAATTCTAAGAAACACAAACTGTATACTGTATAATTTGTTTTAAAACATAAAATTAGTTTTGTAACAATGTGAAAACATTTCTTTCTAGAGATAAGTATGGATTGAAAAATTTGTAGACAAACTTTGAGGTTGGCTTGAATAGCCAGAAGAGATAGATAATTTAAAATGTAATTTATTCATGTATGGAAAAGCTGAATTATCAGCATCCTTACTCCAGTGCTCAGTGTCACATGATCCTTCTGAAATCCTTCTAACATGGTTTAAACAAAGTGCATAATACACACTCAACCGTCTTTTGTTAAATGCAGTTAAAAAGACACCCCAAGAGAGAAGAGAGAATGTTTATGTCTTTATTCCTGGCTCCTTATGGTCTATCCTGTGCGTGCGGGTCTACATCCTAAAAACCAATCAATAAACAACTCATGAATGACGCAACTACAATGGATTTTCTAAATATGTCACAACTGAGTATCAAATCAATAATCAGTTTGTGGTCAAAATGAATACGTAACCTCACACTTCACCTCAGGCGATGCAAATACCCATTTAAAAACAAGCATAGAATTTCACTAAAATGCATGTTTGAGCTGATGCATCATTTTGTCTCAAGATGCACAGCTGTAATGTTGTTTTTACTTAAATGTCCTAATTTTTACTAAGGCCCATTCCTGGCTTAATCTAAGCATTGTCTGTGATACCAGGCCATTTAATGTTAAATAAAAAATTCAAATCCATGGGAAGAAAATGACAGAATTCATTATGTGACTAAGAATAAAATGACAGGCATAGTTTCCTTATAGTAAGATGGCTTAGAACAATTTGCTATGTTTTGGCCAGTTCGAAGATAAGCCTTAGTTTATGTGTTAGTATTCACAACCAATCCTGCTGGCCAAAGTTTGTGACCTCACTTGACCCCAAAGTCACTTTGTGACCCTGGTGCCACCTGATAAGCTGAGGTCAGAGGGTTACTTAGCCCTATAAACCAAGCTGGCGTCTTAGAGTCCAACACCTTAAAGAGGTTTCAACCTTATCTTGAAATGATCTTAAAGCAACAGCAATGTAAAGGACTGAACATAAAAAAAGAAAAGGATTCTTATGGTGCACTAAATTAGACGATCAGTTGTGACAAAATATTCCCCTAGTGTCACAGACAAGGCTCAAACAAATCCCCAGATTAAAATGCATGTTTGAGCTCTTTTAACTGCAACTTGCACTGGCATCTCTTAATAGTTTTGTCTCAAGATGCGCACCAGTAATGTTTTTTTTCTTTTCTTTTTTCTAAAGCGTGTTTATAAAAGCTACTTAAATGTCCTAATTGAAGACTTAAGACTTAATCCTGGCTTAATTTAAACCCGTCTGTGAAACTAGGCCACATAAAAACAGTTACATTGTGGGTGTATTTAAAAGATGAAAATGAAAACTTAATTTGTGTAACTGCTAGAATGGCCTGTAGGGGCGCTGTTGCTAATGAGGGAACAGCACATTCTCCCCCCCCCCAAAAAAAAAAAAAAAAAAAAAAAAAAAAAACCAGTCCAGCAGACGCTCTGCCCTAGGGTGAAGGATAGGGTTGGAGATTAGGGTTTGGTATAGGCAAGCAGCATTGTGATTGACATAATCAATGAAATCTTTAGAATCGGCTGCAAGGTGGAGTTTCCGCCGAACTGGTTTCGAGGGAGAAAAAAAAAAAAAAAAAGCAAAGTGTCCATATTTCATACAAGTGTCTTGCTGATGTTTTAAATTCTGAGCTGCAGCCTGCTTGCTTTGATGCACTAATTTCAATATAGTAGCTGGTGAAAATGAAATAATTTTTAAATAAAGCAAAAGTACAACAGAAGTTCTTTTAGGTTTATTTATTTCCAAGGAAGAACTAAGACAAAAGTTAAAACCATTACGAACATACATTTCAGTCATTATCTAATGTTCATAATGATCTCTGAAATGAAACCACAATGAAATAAGACAAAATATACCACTGAGACAAAATAAACTGAAGAAATATTGCACTTAATTTCTAAAACATACCATATTTCCATTAAAGGTTATTCCTGACAGAGTCAAGAGTTTAGCTTTAACACTGGACTACACGGAAGGCCAAGCGTTAGACTATAGTATTGACCAACCACAAAAAGAAGCACTTTTCTTTTTGTGTTTAAGCTTATTTCATTAGTAGCCAATTTTGGTTTGATTTTAAACTATAAAACACAACAGAGAAACGGATCTTCTAATAATCATTCAGTTTTTGGATGACCCATTTCTCTAAGGTGTGCTACAGCTATTGTTCCCATAGTAATCGAGACGAGAGGATCTGTATTAGATCATTTGTCTGAAAAACAAACACTTAATGCCCGACAGTATTCAAAAGAACTCATAACTGAAAACCGAAACCTATTCAGAAAGTGGCATAATCAACGCTCGCTTTGAAGGACTTCCTGGTTTTCCCTTTTTGTCCCTTTAAACGAAACCACAATCTACAGGAATAAAAGGATAACAAATATGATGTTAAGCATGTTAAGATCAGTTCTTCATAAAGGCCACTATGTTAAGACCACTTTACTTTGCTCCACCCCCCGCCCCAATAACCTATAACACACACTGTGTATGCACACAAATTCTGACTAACTCTATAAATCCAAACACAACTTCAACTATTTAAGTTGCTAAATAGTTGAATTCCAAAATTCCTCCAGACCTCAACCAGACACGAGCAGATTCATGGTTTCAATTCAGTAAAAAAGTGCTTAATGTAGGCCAAGCATGATCAGAGCCTAAACTACTTTTGTCGTCGAATGAGTTTTAAAAACAAATGTACAACTCATTTCAACTGGATACGGATATCTCTGGATAGGATCCAGAGTCCTCATTTTGCTTTACAACTTGGCTTTTTAAGCATTTGTGCCATCTTTTGGGTCATATCTGGCTTCACCAGTCTGAAGAAGAAACATTACGTCAAAATGTACGACTACCAGGACAAAAAGGGAATGCCGTAAGTCTTTGAAAGCTGCCTTGTATCTCCTCTCTTTTTTAAATCAGTTTTTCAATATTGACTCTGAATTTCCTTCTATAGTCTCCTTCCTTGAACTGAAACAGTGCAACTGAATCATAATCTACACCATTTTTGTTTTCATCATTTGGCAAGTGAGATCACCTGAGACTGAGTGCTTTTTTACAGGCAGTGCAATCTCGAAGCCTGCACCGCTACACACTAAAACAGAAAGGCAACAAACATTTCAGGCATCCTGCCCAGACCCCACCCTGTTTTATCTCTCCGCTCCGATCACACACATGAACACCAAGTCCTAGACTTTTGCTCCTCTACCAAACAGCACGTGCAGCAAATTTAACACCAAGCAAACCACGTTTGGCTTAAAGGCATTTAGAACCAAAAATAAAGTCCATTTGAACAGGAAAAAATAAAACAAGAGCCACACTTGGGTTATGAGTTGGCGAGGCGATGTCGCAAAAGCTTTCAGACAGCATGTTACCAAGAGCAGATTATTGACTGAGGAAACAGAATCAATGAAAACGACAGACCTCAAAAGAGCTTAAACAAGATCAGTGCATTATGTCAGTCCATTCAGTACGTTACTCCTCAGAATCTGTTCTTTGTGTTGTTTGTAATTTGTGCGGCTCAAGCGAAACTGTTATAAGCCTATAATCTCTTAGTCCAAGAGGCCAAAAACTGAAATAAAACAATCAGTGATTTTCAAACTCAAGTGAGGAAAACAAACATGTGCAAACAGAAATCAAAAACTGAGGCAAGAGAATGGCAAAGTTTCTCTCAGCTGTACTGCGAATGGCTGCGGTCATAGTGTTTTCTTGCATTTCTCTTCAGATCTCGGACAAGGTCTGCATGTTCTTTGTCAACTTTTACTGAAAAGCATGAGAAAAGTGACTACTTTGACAAAGCTCTGCAGGCTTAGTCCGGTGGGGCATATCCCATCCACGGGGGGGCGGCCGAATCTCTGGGTCGGGTAATTTGCCAGTGACTTCCTGCACCCTTATGTGTGGATTTCTCCATAGAGGTTTGTTTTCTCTCATTGGTGACAGCAAAGCGAACATTCGCTGTCATCGGGAGATAAACAAAAGTGAAAGCTCCTAAAGCCCAACCGCTTTGGACTCATTCCATGCATTTCTCAACGTGACGGGCAGGTGTCGAGTCTCTGCTCCGCGGTCGATGTGGCTTGATCTGGATGTGGATCAATCTGATGGAGAGGGGAACAGAAAAACAGCGGCCGTGAGTCGAAAGCATGTAAATATGAAAAAGCTGTCTCCTGAGACAAATATCAACATTTTTTACCCTTCAAGAACACAAAAAGCTTACCTCGGAGTAGGGTGGAGGGGGTCGCAAGCGGAACTCCTGGATGTAGGCCAATAGTGGGGCTTCAAAGTTCTCCCGCCCTGACGACACTTCCAGACAGCTCTGCCTCTGTTCTTCTGTGACCACCTCTGCATAGGCTGGAGGAGCTGCATATAGAAAAAGCAAAGGTTAATACGGTCACCATGCCAACCAGGATATCCGTTCCTTCTTTTGCTGTCTTATTTAAAAAGAACATTGAGCAACAAGTTCTTTCTCAGTAATCTGACTAAAGTCATATTCAAGTCACATGACTTCCACATAAATCTTGACTCTTATTATATTGCAAACATGCCTCAAAACAGAAAGTTCCTTACCTTCAGGCCTCTCAGGGAGTGCCATGCCTAACCAGCTCATGGTCATGCTGCACTGACTGCTCACAGAAGACGTACGACTACCAAAGGGATGGAGGGGGATGGTGCCAATCACCAGGGGCAGGTTTAAAGACAGGTTCATGGCTCCTGGGATATCGACATACACCTGCAGATAATAATATTGGGATTTTAAGTTAAACATTTCAGAAATAGTGGACCTTGATTTGTAAATACGACTGTTAAAACCATCCAGTTGTTAAATCTGACATCATGTGTCACCATTTCCAGGTCCAAATGTCTCTCTGGATCCAAAAAGCAAAAAACAGTGCTTATACACACTCATGATGTGCTGTACTACCAAAAAAAAAAACAAAAAACCTCATGATCCCAACCTTTATCTCCATACCGAAATTTCAACAGGCCAGAGAGTAATTTATCTTTTTTCCAATTGATAAAATAGTAGTGTCCGTGACACAGAGTTCTTAGAGCTCTTAGACTTGAAGAGCGCTCGTAAATGGTTTAACGGAATAGAGACTTAGACACTATAACAGTCATGATTCAGTCACGATTTAACAAGCGCATTCAACGAGGATCCTGCTGAAAAAAGTAGGGATGACCCAATCATTGTGCCAGAGTATTTTCAATCATTGTAGATGAAAAGCTTCAGCCAAAAGGCAAGAAACTAAAGAATTTGAAGGAGGCAAAAACTATAACAACATTATTCATACATTCACAGCCTATCAATGTATTGTCAGAGCAGAGTGACTCTAATATTCAGATATAAGCAAGGACAGATTAGTTTATGGGGTTAATAGGCCATTAACACTCAATGGCCTGAATTTCATCAGATATTTTAGGCTGATCTTCTTATCAGTATGTGCTGGGAGAACTTGGCATAATCTTCTTATCATACATGGTGCTACATGTGTGGAAGAGCAAGAGGGGCTTTCAAGGAACTGATCCTTTAGCGGTTTGAAATTGACATTAAAAGCTCTGAAATTACTTCATTATTTATATTTAAGCTATAGAAAGTGCCAGCACTTGTTGAGATGATCGGTAACCACATCAAAACTAAAATCAATACGAACTAAAAAAAAAAAGCACTTGACTTACCATGAGTGAGTACTCCACTCTAATGATACTGCAGTCGAGGATGGAGGGTGATACAGGAGGGATTTTCAACATTTTTCCATTCCATGTCTCCGTCTTGCCAGAAGAAAGCGACTCCCCTCGGATGTTGGCCACCAATTGCTTGATCTCCTTCATCTTCCCTTTGGCAAAGAAGGTCTGCGTTTGGTAAATGGCGGCCTTTGGCACAACCATACGTGAGGAGCAGTTTTCAATTTCTGCAAAGATCTGAATGGACTCTCCTGTGTGAAGAAATCATGACTGGTTAATGGGACCAAAAAGTATGTAGAGCTGCAACCATTAATCAATAAAATCGCTAATGAAAATAATCAACAACAAATTATAGTTTAATGCGCCAAGTCATGTGCTTTGACGAATGAGCGTCAAATAGTAGCGTCACAATAATTCAAACTAAAATACACATCTTCTATAAGTATATTATACACAAGTATAAATGAGAGCAGTAACTGTGAACAGACTATTGTAAAGGAGTTCAGATGAGTGAATGTGGCTGGACCTTGTCACGGGTAACCTTTTTCATTTTTCTTTATTATCATTTTAATAAAGATGATATCAAGTTCTGTTTTTAAATGTTAAAGAGTAATATCTAAATGTTAATCGGTTTAAATTTGAACCCACTTTTTGGCACATTATGTTTAACTGCACATTGCTTATACGGATACATTCACTATAGACCTATTTGATTCTACTGTCTTCAGATTGCACATTGTTTTGGAGGACAACATTGGCCAGTATGTGGTATAACAATTTTGTAAATAATGGATACATTAAAAAACATTACTGACATTATTAAATTTTCTATTCATTTTTGAATTGATCAAACAAATAATTGACAGTATAATTGTTAGTTGCAACCCTAGTAAAAAAAAAAATCTCTCTAAATATCTAATGAAAATATTAACTGTCAGAAGATTTACCTGGAGTATAACCCTTCCGTTCAATTTTGGCACTTAAGGAGATTGGACCTGAGGTGCAAAACCAGCAGCATAGCGTCTTTTCTTTAGTTCCTGCCTGGGGAGACTGTGCAAAGCAGAACAACAAAACTTTAGAATGCGAGAACCTTAAATGGCTATTCTTAAACATTGCAATTTTGAATCAGGAATGAACAGAGGGACGCAAACACTCACCAGCAGGAGAGGAGTGTTGATGTCGATGTGTTCAAACACAGTGAACTCTTTCTTGGTCTTCATAGGCAGAAGCCACGGCCTGTGCAGCTCAGCCTTCACCCAGTAGCGCACACTACCATGCTTCCCTTCGAATGAGGTAGCCAGAGGTCTGCATGTGCATGACACATAGAAAATATAAGAATTATAAGAGTACAGATGAATAGTTATTAGCTTCGGTGCCACATCTGATCAAAACTCACGTTTGTGGAAGCTCAAAGCTGAATGCATACTCATGTCTTCCTGAATGAATAGTGGTGAGTCCCTCCTCAGAGTTGTCGTCATCTGAAACAGAAGAGAATAATATTCCAAATATACCTTACCTGGCAAAGCATTGATCATCTTCTTGTTTGTTACATGATCTAATTTATTCAAACACATAAGCATACTTCAGCTAAACGCTTAAAAGTAAACATAAGCACACTTTGACAAAACAAGCTGTTTGATTCTCATAAACCCCAGCAATTCATGATATGCATTTCTATTATATTTCACCCATGAATTATGAGTGTAAATCATTGCACATGAGGCACAGGTGTACTCCGCTTCAGTGTGTATTCTGAATGGGATAAATACTCGTAAGATGCACCGCAGTTCACATGAAACATAAGACAAATGTGAAACAAAATTCCAATGTTAAATAATGTTTGTGTGAGACCAAAAAGTACTGGTGGCTTTCGTTTTGCCAGTTCAGCACTCCATTAAGCTTAGCGGAGCTACGGTAAACAAGCACGGAGCTGTCAATCAAGGGCAGACTCCAGCAAGAGAAGACCGGCCTAAACCGGAGCCAACTGCTTCACCGTGCCTGAGCACTCATTACGTATTCAGTGTGCGGCGGCGGCGGGCGCGCGCGTGCGCGTACACACCGTGTCCGGTCTGCGCGTGTGCTGCGGCGTGGAGCTCAGGAGTGTTTTCCCATTCAGCAAAACACGTGCGAGAAAGATGACCCAAAATATATTAAGAATATTATTAATAATAATAAAAACCACCAGCAATCACAAACGACAGAAAACCGACCAGTTTCCATAATAAATCGACCTTTATTGTAACCAATCAATCATACAGAAACAGCAAATTAGAACAATTAAACAAGTTAGATTAGAACTTTACAGGGGAATGAATTTCTTTGAAATTACAGAACGCATGCAAGTAAAAGCCATAACATGCACTACTTGATTTGTTTACATTGGGTTTCAACATTCAAACAGACGAGCACGTTCTGTACCAGCTAACAAAAACGTTACAACAAAGAACAGCGACTGAATATGGAAAATGTTATTATACAAGTTGTGTGTGTTCTTGAGCATTCTATTTTCACACTTGCAATTCGGTAACAATGTGTTTCGAAGCTCTGCTCGGTGCCAAATGAACACTAGAACGGAGCAATGCAGCGGTAGAGCGGTTACTCACGTCAAGATGTTTGTTTGGCAACAGACGACCAATGAGCGGCCTCGATCGGCGCTTACCTCATTACATATTCAGAACAGTTGCAGAAACTGTGGGACGCGTTGACCAAACGAAAATGTCGTGCATCTAACGGACATTTGCTTTTCGCAAACGTTTTATGTGCGGACACATTTCTACAGAGAGATTAGAAAAACAGCTCGCTAGCTGCATTCATCCAATAAAAGTTTTCGACCTCATGAATATGCAAATGAGGCTTCGTGTGCAGCGTGAAACCAGATGACACAGTCACACACGATTATTCAACATTTTAGAAAGACCCCGTCCAAAAAATTATGCAGAGAGGTTGTCAGTCAGCATTGACATTTAATGGAATAATGGACCACAGAATGCGTTTAAATTGAACAGCCACGACCATATGTGTGCAAGGCAGCACACTACAGACACTGGTGCAAAGTTGCTGCTTTTCTCACTTTCCGCAAAAGCATGATGTCATTGAAGACACGTTGGCGACTCCACCAATCAGAGACGAGAACGGCTAGCCACTGCATCAAAACAGGATTGAACCGCTTCTAACAATGGGTGGAAACTTAAGACATTAAGCCGAAAGATTTGTCATTACTCTGATGAAATTATATGAAATTTTTGGTCGTCGTTTTCCCAAAAGAAATGTGTAGTGGCAGCGCACCGAAGACATGAGGCTGTAGCACGAGAGGAGCAAACCGTGTGGCCACCATTCATTCATTCAAGCTGTCTCTGACACCTGAAAGAATGTTGAAATGAAGTCCAGAACACAAAAATAAGTAATGAATTTGCTGATTATCACGCATTTAGGCGATCTACATGGGATAGTGAAAATTAAGCATCTGCCCAATGATTTTTTGAGTGAGTGTCATGTAATGCTGTGTGATTTCCCATTAGTTGGCCAACATGTGAATACATAAAAGCAATCGATAAAGAAAAGAAAGATGCACACGCACACTGTCTACAGATCCAGCGGTCAACAAGTACTGTGCAGCATCCAAAGCCTGTCATGTCATCCTGGACCACTGAGCATCCCAATCGCTCTTTCCTGAACACATCTACACTGAGAGCATGTTTGATCTGCATTCTTACCTCTTTCATGGCCAATAAGGATGTCTCTATGATTGAGATATTCCACTTCTTCTGTATAATTTTGAGTGTAGGCAGTGTTGGATCCAGCATTTCGTGATTCTGTCCAACGAACTTTCGCGAATCCTTTTGCATGTATTTTGAGTGACTTTACACGAATCTCCCCGGTGACTTCAATAATAACTCTTCCTGAGACGGAGTCCCCGCTTGAGAAAACAGGGACATTGCTGTCATTTAGACAGTCGTAGCTTACGGTGAAGCTCTTTACCTTTCCTAGCACCATGGTGGCAAGAAAATAAAATGTACAAAGTTTTGTAGACAAAAATTCACACGGCAAAGTCTATGAAAATAATCTCTTATGAAAAAAAGCGACAGTTAACACTGGAGAGTGTCATTGAGAGGCGAGAGCTGAATAACAGCAAAAGATGCTGTTATCGCGTCTCGGTGAAGGCTTGATGGTCTGCAATGAAAGACAGCGAGATTTCGCCACCGGCTCACTTTAAGCGCTGCTCTTGTGAAAAACAAGTCAGTGCGCATGCGCGCAGCTCTTATCCGTCCCCCCTCTTCCGCTTTTTGTGCAGTCTTTGACCGGGACTCAGGAGACAAATAACAGCTAACAGCTGAGCGGTGTATTAAAAGAATACGTGGAAGTCTAATCATTTTTCACACGTTTAAGTAGAGCTCTGCATTAATATTTGGACAGTTTGGTAACATGTTATTGTCTGTTAAATGAATTTGGGCTCTGTTTAGGCTACTCAAGGGGAACATTTGCACAACAGGACCATAAAAGACCTTAAACGACTTATTCTACAAAATATAATGACTATTATGCAATTGTTTTTACTCTAAATATTGATTTTGTTTAAAATGTCTCTAAATTCAGAAAATCAGACATCGATAAAGACATTTCCCTGGAGGTCAGTGGCATTTTCGCGCCATGCTGCGTTTAGATAAAGACAAATTGATGCAAATTGGGACCAGCTTTAAACCATGTCAATTGAGCTGAGTTTGAGTTTTCAACATTTATTTCCAGATATTGGGCCAACTCACACAGGAATTCCTATCTTCCTCCCACATTTTTATTTCATATTTCTGTATTTTTAATTTCACATTATTAACTGTTTTCAATTGTATACGAGCTTCACTTTCTAAAGGTGGCATAAGGAGCAGAACGAATACTGACATCAGTATTGTAGATGAGGCTGGTTTTCGTTTCACTTGCAGATTTAGACCTATAGTTGGTTCAAGTTGAAAACTGATGCTCCACCCTGCGGCTGCTTGCTTTCTTCTGTCTCGCTTTAATCGCTTGTGTGTGAACGAATCACGATGGGTTCTGCTGCCCTCTAGTGGTTTAATTGGAGAACAGTTATTCGAAACCAACTTCCCTCAAAAAAGTTATAAATAATAGCCCATAGTTATAATTTTCCTGGTTGGAGCTGAATTATATTGTTTACATTAACTTCTTTTTTTCTAAGAAGATGATGGCAGTGTGATATAACAAGTACAGGTCCCTGAGAAAAGTAAGTTGCTAAAATGTTGATGTTAAACATTTTAGAAACTTTAGCAACTAACATTAATGTTCATGTTAAAGTAGACTAAAAAAGTTTACCTGCTGTTGAAGAACACAACCGTTTTCAAAATTGAACTGTAGTAAACTGGAAAACATTGTTGAAATGGTCAGTAGAGAAAAGCAAACATGGGTTGGGCTGATCTGTTAGAGACTGTTGACATCAAAGAAATTTACTTTGTGTACAAGTGCGTTGGGGGTGTATGTTTAAAACATCATGAAATGTATGCATAATCACAACATAGAACTAAAATGGAAGACATTTGAGTTTATTCAGAATTTAGTATCTGCCTTTGTTGATGAAAAACAATCCAATTCTCGATATCTTCATTTTAAGATGCTTGAAAGTTCCAAGTGCAGAGTTTTATTTAAATATATAGACTTTATATTTGAGACAAAGATTGTTTTATTTAATTTATTAATTTTTTTAAGAGGTTACAGTATTTGATGTGTATGTTGAGTCTAATAATAATCCAATAAGATAACCACGTCAAACACAAACAATACCAGACAATGAATTGAGGAAAGCGCTTAAAGTAATCAACAGAAAACAGAACAGATGTGTGGGACTAATTAACAACAAACTAAACTAAATAGGGAACACAGGCAAATTCAGGAGATGGGAGCAGGGAAAACAGAACCAAAACCCACTGTACACATGACAATAACTTTGTAAAGAAACTCATGTAAATATGTAAAAGTTAAGCAATTACAGTTCATAGATTATTTTAACAAAATAGGGCAAAAGTGAAAATTTAAAACTAAAAAAAAAAAAGCTGAAATAAGTTCTAAAAAGAACAGAATGCAGTTCTATCAAAATCAGCCAAATAAGTTTTAGTTGAAGTGGTCAAGAATAAAGTTCCTGGACGGGGTAGAGCTTAAGGGTCATGATTGGGGTGACAGGCTTGTTCGTATGGGTTAAAAGAGAGTTGTGATATTGTTACGGTTTCAACAAGCTAGTCTACAGTCCCTAAATGCTCTTCAAGTTTCATGTAATATTTTTTTGTATGTCCTGCAATTTGTTAAATTAATAAATAACTCCAGACAGGCTGTCATGCGCCTTTTACTGAGGAGTGGTTTCCGTCTGGTCACTCTATCATACAGGGCTGATTGGTGGAGTGTTGCAGAGATGGTTGTTCTTCTGGAAGCTTCTCCTCAGTGAAACGCTGGATCTCTGTCAGAGTGACCATCGGGTCCAATTGCTCAATTTGGCCTGGTGGCTCGCTCTAATAAGAGTCCTGGTGGTTCCAAACTTCTTTCACTTATGGATGATGAAGGTCACTGCTCATTGGGACCATCAATGCTGCAGAAATTTTCTGTTCCCTTTCCCACATCTGTCTCGATACAATCCTGTCTCAAAGGTCTACAGACAATTCCTTGGACTTCATGGCTTGGTTTGTGCTCAGACCTGCACTGTTAACTGTGGGACCTTATATAGACAAGTGTGTGCCTTTCCAAATCATGTCCAATCAACTGAATTTACCACTGGTAATTTACAATCAAGTTGTAGAAACATCTCAAGGATGATGATCAGTGGAAACAGGACGCACCTGAGCTCAATTCTGAGTGTCATGGCAAAGGCTGTGAATACTTATGTACAAGTGATTTTTTTGTAATTTTAATAAATTTGCAAGGATTTCAAACAAACTTCTTTGACATTGTCATTATTGAATTTTTAGGAAAACTGTCCTCGTCTATTTCTTTGGTCACTTCCAAAACAACTTGGCCCTCCACAATGTCCCCACTTGTAAAAGTATTGCTTTCATTAATCTTGTTGTAATGAAGACTAAGCACGTTGATGGATCCTGACAATTTTTTTTTCTATGTGCGTAGACTAGACATTCAAAGACAGCCACACAATTCTTCCTATTCTCTGTTCTGATGAGACAAAAATAGAGCTTTTTGGTCTAAAATCCACTCGCTGTGTTTAGAGGAAGCAAGAGGAGTACAACCCCAAGAACACCATTCCAACCGTGAAACATGGAGCTGGAAACATCATTCTTTGGGGATGCTTTTCTGCAAAGGGGACAGGACGACTGCACTGTATTGAGGGGAGGATGGATGGGGCCATGCATCACGAGAACTTGGCCAACAACCTCCTTCCCTCAGTAAGAGCATTGAAGATGGGTCATGGCTGGGTCTTCCAGCATGACAATGACCCGAAACACACAGCCAGGGCAACTAAGGAGTGTCTCCGTAAGAAGCATCTCAAGGTCCTGGAGTGGCCTAGCCAGTTTCCAGACCTGAACCCAATAGAAAATCTTTGGAGGGAGCTGAAAGTCCATATTACCCAGCGACAGCCACGAAACATGAAGGATCTGGAGAAGGTCTATATTGAGGAGCAGGCTAAAATCCCCAGTGTGTTCAAACCTGGTCAAGAACTACAGGAAACCTATGATGTCTGTAATTGCAAACAAAGGTTTCTGTACCAAATATTAAGTTCTGCTTTTCTGATGTATCAAATACTTGTCAAGTCATGCAATAAAATGCAAATTAATTACTTTAAAATCATGCAATGTGATTTTACGGATTTTTGTTTTAGATTCCGTTACTCACAGTTGAAAAGTATGATAAAATTTACAGACTTCTACATGCTTTGTAAGTGGGCAAACCTGCAAAATCGGCAGTGTATCAAATACTTGTTCTCTCCACTGTTTATATATATATATATATATATATATATATATATATATATATATATATATATTCATTACTAACACATCTAATTGCCAGATTTCCAGTTTCCTACCTACAATTAATTTGGTTGAACAACTAAAAATCTTTAAAGTAGTTTTTCTCAGTTCCACACTCTAGCAAGTTAAGGTCTTTCTGCTTTATATGGCAGTATTATAGTGCATAATATGGTCATTTATACAACAGTTCTTTCTGGCTCTCGAATCGGATTGGCTGAGAGCTGTGCAATATTCTCCCAGTATCAGCACGAATGCTGTTTCATCGTTTGTGTCACTCCACTTGCGGCGACTGCCATGGTGGTAAAACAAATCCACCAATTTTTTTTTATAAATACTACTGTTGTTGTGTCACGAAATGCAGTTTTAAGAGTTTATTTTTAGTCGAGAATGTAGTTATTTTTAGACCTAAAATACGTGATTCATATTTAATCATAGCGCCTATTTTATTATTTGTTTTGACGGTTTCACAGATGCGAGCTCCAGGCTGCCAGTGGCTGTTACTGTGCTCATGTACCCGCAGGGAACAGCTTCATCTCGACCAGTCCTTTGGGGGTATATCAAACAAGAAATCTTTGATCTCATTCATCTATTACTTGTTCCAGAGTGAAATGATTAGGGTTAAGAGGGAGAGTAAGTTTCATAACTTTACATTTAGGCTATATTTAACTTAAATCCTGTACTAGAGCGCTACTTTTGTATGTTTGATTGAATTGTTGCTTGAATTTTTTATTTATTAGATTGTGTTTATTGTTTGATTGTGTTTATGTCTTTTATAATGGCTATTGTTGTTAATCTAGATATTGTTCAATAAATATTATTTGGTATTGAGAAAGGGTCTGTCAGTACATTATCAAGTTACATTATTAGATGGAGGCAAACAATCTTGAGCAAGTCAGAACAAGGAAGTTGTTTTAGCACTGTGGGAAATTCCCTTAACTTTAAAAAAAAAAAATCACTTTCCAGCAGACATTCAAACATATTTTTTTGTATAATGTTTGTAATATTATGGACATCGACCTGAAGAATGAATGCCATATATATGCAGGTAATATGTAAGGTATAATTGACAAAGAGCCATTGAATTATTAGAAAATATGCACACCCCAGGTGGTAGTATTCTACGGTTACCACATCTCAAGACACGGTTCAGATGTTGCATTTAAAGTCATTTGTCAGGTTTTTATCCTTAAAACACTCTTGTGTGCGGGACTAATTTCTTACGCATCTCATCCTTAGCCTCCGTTGCCAATTCCAAAATGTCATTTTAGAGCTAGTAACAGAGACTTCAGCCATTATTAGCAAACTAATACAGATAATACTGCAGTAATGAGAGAGAAAATAAGCATATGTGATATTAGCCATTGCCACTGTATGATAACATACAGGGAGTGCAGAATTATTAGGCAAATGAGTATTTTGACCACATCATCCTCGTTATGCATGTTGTCTTACTCCAAGCTGTATAGGCTCGAAAGCCTACTACCAATTAAGCATATTAGGTGATGTGCATCTCTGTAATGAGAAGGGGTGTGGTCTAATGACATCAACACCCTATATCAGGTGTGCATAATTATTAGGCAACTTCCTTTCCTTTGGCAAAATGGGTCAAAAGAAGGACTTGACAGGCTCAGAAAAGTCAAAAATAGTGAGATATATTGCAGAGGGATGCAGAAGTCTTAAAATAGCCAAGCTTCTGAAGCGTGATCATCGAACAATCAAGCGTTTCATTCAAAATAGTCAACAGGGTCGCAAGAAGCGTGTGGAAAAACCAAGGCGCAAAATAACTGCCCGTGAACAGAGAAAAGTCAAGCGTGCAGCTGCCAAGATGCCACTTGCCACCAGTTTGGCCATATTTCAGAGCTGCAACATCACTGGAGTGCCCAAAAGCACAAGGTGTGCAATACTCAGAGATATGGCCAAGGTAAGAAAGGCAGAAAGTCGACCACCACTGAACAAGACACACAAGCTGAAACGTCAAGACTGGGCCAAGAAATATCTCAAGACTGATTTTTCTAAGGTTTTATGGACTGATGAAATGAGAGTGAGTCCTGATGGGCCAGATGGATGGGCCCGTGGCTGGATTGGTAAAGTGAAGAGAGCTCCAGTCCGACTCAGACGCCAGCAAGGTGGAGGTGGAGTACTGGTTTGGGCTGGTATCATCAAAGATGAGCTTGTGGGGCCTTTTCGGGTTGAGGATGGAGTCAAGCTCAACTCCCAGTCCTACTGCCAGTTTCTGGAAGACACCTTCTTCAAGCAGTGGTACAGGAAGAAGTCTACATCCTTCAAGAAAAACATGATTTTCATGCAGGACAATGCTCCATCACACGCGTCCAAGTACTCCACAGCGTGGCTGGCAAGAGAGGGTATAAAAGAAGAAAATCTAATGATATGGCCTCCTTGTTCACCTGATCTGAACCCCATTGAGAACCTGTGGTCCATCATCAAATGTGCGATTTACAAGGAGGGAAAACAGTACACCTCTCTGAACAGTGTCTGGGAGGCTGTGGTTGCTGCTGCACGCAATGTTGATGGTGAACAGATCAAAACACTGACAGAATACATGGATGGCAGTCTTTTGAGTGTCCTTGCAAAGAAAGGTGGCTATATTGGTCACTGATTTGTTTTTGTTTGGTTTTTGAATGTCAGAAATGTATATTTGTGAATGTTGAGATGTTATATTGGTTTCACTGGTAAAAATAAATAATTGAAATGGGTATAAATTTGTTTTTTGTTAAGGTGCCTAATAATTATGCACAGTAATAGTCACCTGCACACGTTACGTTTTCGCAGGCAGCGAGAGGAAAAGTTAAACATGAAGAAAGTTCAGTTCAGAGAGGAGAAAACTGACAATAGTCAACGCTCACAGCCCTCCTCAGGGGCAGGTGCGGAGTGAACAAAAAAGGCACTAAAAAAAAATTATTACATCAAATAACAATCAAATGTTGTTGTTGTTTTTTTACAGAATTTAAATGCAATTATTTATTAAGTAAACCCCCTGTATTTAAAGCAGCACCTGTCTGTTGTGTTTTTAAATATTTTAATGACTTCCTCACGATCCATTGTAATATCTCGCTCGATGGAGAGCAGCAGTAGGTGAGAGAGCCTCTCTTCATTACACAGACTTCGAAGACTGGATTTCACAAGCTTTAACTTTGAAAACGACTGTTCAGATAGAAAGAGATAGATGTGGACACAGGTAATGTTGCATATATTTTAAGGAGTTGAGAAAGAGAGGAGAAAATAGACTCAATTTCATTGTCTTTTAGACACTTTAGCATTTCCTGGACATTGCTTTTGGGGAAGGGGTAGGATGCATGAAACTCTTTAAGTTCTGTGAAGATCTTTTCTTCCTCAATCCCATAGAACTTACTAACTGTTCTGAAAAGTTCAAAGTCACCTTGTTCTACTCCTTTTGACCATTTGGATGCTACTGTTAGAGTGTAAGCCTTTGAGGATAATGCCAGTTGAACTATTATCCTTTCCTTTGAATCACCTGACTATCTCTTGAGTAATGGTATTGTGATGGCCTGCAAAACTGCCTGCTGTGTTTGTTTTGTTTGTATTGTGTTTTAGCAGGGCGGGGCTGCAGTCTGAGTGCAGATACAGGACACCTGGGCCCGGAGTCTTCCTTCTGTATAAGATCTTCCCATCTTATCTCTTACTAGTAGAAGAGAGGAAAGTGTAGAGCCTCTCTACCAAATTAAAAAAGCGGACAAAGAGGGGGCTTGATTTAGCGGTCTCCACAAATACTAGGTTTAAACAGTGTGCGTGGCAGAGCTCTTTCATTTTGGCTCTGAATTCTAGCCTGCAGAATTGTAGCAGCGACTCTTTCTCTCGAAGGTGAAATGTCGACTGCAGGATTCTCCTCAGGATTTAACCGGCAAAACTGAGTTCCTTAATTCTAGTCGTGGCCCGCCTATGACAAACAAACTCTGGCCGAAAAAGATAACGGTACATCTCGACACCGAGTGTAGCTACGGACCTGCCGCGAGGGCTTTCAGTCGAGACTGGCCCATTATCTTTTCACTGATTCTGACAATGTGTTGATATTGGCGCATTTCAACCGGAATCAGCCCAAAAGTGCTTGCTATTTGGGGGCCGGCCTAGTGCGAAACAAACTCAAGGCCAATAGATCTATACTAAGTATATGAACCTGCAACTATTTCAGCCGAGACTGGCCCATTAAGAAAATGCTGTCTGTCAGCCAGATGCATTGTGTACAGTCCGCAGAGTTAAGTGCTTACTTAGTGCTTACTATCTGGGCATGGTTCAACGGCCTTCATCTTGCGAGCATGTAATAGAGTTATGGCTGGTTCCTCATGAAGGATCAGTATGTGTTGATCATGAACATGCTCAGATCTACATGACTATTTATGACCTCATTGAAAAACACAAAGGTCGTCTAAATGAAGAAGTGGCGAAAGGCATTATGTGGAAAATCGTGTCAGCAGTAAATCAGTACCTGAAAAAAGGCGTCCACCAAAATGACACGCATGGCAACAACATCCTCATCCACCCAGAAACAATGCAGATAAAGTTAGTAGACTTTGGCAACGCATTGCTGGACAAAGAAACACGTGAGTTGACTTTCTGAACAGTTCACTGATGACTATGTTACGACAGTTCTCTGATGATGCTTTACTAAACACTAGAAAACATATCACTTACAGAAAGTGAAGAAACTGCTTGTCTGTTTCCCGATCTGGAAAGAGAGTAATCTATATCAGGAGAAACTTTAAAACGTGAGCTACATTGTTTGATGGAAGAGATCATTGAATTTCTTGTACCGTCCAGAGGTGAGACCAATAACAAGAACAAAATGGAAATAACATTGTTTTTAAAATATGTAAAGCTCTGACACAACAGACAGTAAAATTATTATTGTCAAACCTTGATGAGGAAAGTGTAAAACACAGGACTGACGGTGAATCTTGAGCGAAGAATAAATGTTCATGAAGATCCAGAGAATGTCACAGAAACAGCAATGAATGCAGCACATTTCATGGTAACATTGCCTTACATGAACTACATACCTCAAAAATCAAACATGACTAATCATCTCTTTTCTGAAAACCTTTACAGAATGCCTGGATGTTCTTCAGAAAATTCGGGAACACGAAATGCGAAATCACTTGGATCCCATTTTAGATCATGCCCGGTATAAAGACCGTTCTCAGAGGAAAGAAGAAAGAAATCAAGAAAAGTAGAAAACGGTACCATAGTTGGCCCACCTCACCACACTGATCAGATGGGCTTCAGTGGCTGCATGCTCATGAATCTTTTCAACAGCCTTCCTCCAGTTTACAACTCCAGCTGTTCTCCATGTAGTTCTGGCTTTAAACTTTTCTTCTGTCAAGGAGAGACGACAACTAAAGCAGTACATGGCATCTTTTTCCACAGAGTACTCCAGCCAGTTGTTACCAAAAAACCACTGGCTCTGGAAAGACCGTCCTTGAAGATTTTTTGGAAAGCCAGATACTGGTTGACATGGTCCAAGAGAGCAGCAGAACTGTATATATAGTCGCTACTAACCTATATCTGATGTTGATCAACATGTGCTGAGTCTGTTGGAAACTGTAAGCCCATCAAGGATGGGTAAACTTCTGGTGCATTTAGACTCAAAACCTGGTATTCAGTATCTGCTTCTCCCTTTCCATCTCTTCCTCCTCCTCACTGGGCCTAATGTCTCGTATTTCCTCGCTCATCTCACTTTCTTCCTCCCTGGTTCTAACCTCTCCATCTTTCTCTGTTCTCTTCTCTTTTTATTTCAGGGCTCGTTCGCCCCAAAATAAAGATTGTTTCTTTTATTTTTATTATTGTTTTGTAATATAATGAACAAAAGAGGTGACTTTTGTTTCCCACTAGCTTTGAATATTTGGATAAAAGTTATTTTTAATAATATTCCACAGAAGAACGTTATACAAGTTTGGAACAGCATATGGGTGAATAAATTATGAATTTCGTGCGAATGATTCCTTTAATAAACACTTGTTATTGTCTTTAAGTGTTAACTATTTTTAGGACTGCAATACAAGTTTAATGGCTAATTGTGTTAAAACAAAATGTAATTGAAACAGTACCTGCTTCTTTATTCTCTCTTTTCAGCCAACTCGTGAGAGGGACGCTTCCTTTGGCTGCATCAGACAGTTCCTGGTGTTCCAAAATATGGAAATGTTGAAAATATTACTAAATATTATTTACTTTTACTTCACCAAACAAAACAGTAAGAATCAATAAGTTAATTTTGAGGACTTCATGTTACGTTTTGTTGATGTTGTAAACTTTATGCATGTATTATATTTACGAAAGTGTTATTAGCCATCATGAAATCGGCAAGTTAACACATTACAATAAGGTTTCATTAGTTAACTACATTTGTTAACATGAACTGCACTTATACAGCATTTATTAGTCTTAGTTCATTTTCATTTCAAACCTTCATGTAGTTACCATGAAATCAGAGATATAAATTCCTTACAATTCAGAGTTGGACATGGACTTAGATTTCATTTCACTAACTTAGATGAATTTCCCCATACTAATAACAGGAGGACGTACAATGGCCTTGGATAAAAAACAAATTGATTGACATTTTCAGAAGTTATACGTATTAGTTAAGCATAACTTTATTGCCGCCGCAACCTTGACAGTAGCATGCCATGTACGATAACTATATTTTCCGCATTTGCTTACTGGCTGTTTTTGCTCGTGTTGTTTGAAAACTCGGCGGCTAACTGCTAGCGCTGCAAAGGAAACTCCACCTCCGCCAAAAAAAAAAAAATAATAATTATATATAGTATTTTTGTATTATTATTGTTAGTGGCAGCGGAATTTAAGCGTATTGTTATTTATTGTAATATTTATATTAATAGTAATTATTACTAGAGAGGCGCACATTAGAGGGCTGCATTGCGTTTGGGCTCCCGCGGGACCCAACTCAAATCTCGCGGGAGCGGGCGGTTTTACCTTTCCCGCGGTTTACGGTGGGATTTGGCGTGTAGTAGAAATGGAGTCAACACAAGAAGTTGAGAAGAAAATTAAAGTGGCTGATTATTTGACAAAAGCAAAACAAGTCAAGTCATACATATGGAATCAATTCTCAATCGTCACTTACAAAAATGGGAAAGAGTTAAACTTCGTAAGTTGCGATAAATGTGCAAAAGTGTTCGTTTATAACGGACACAAATCTCTGCCCTGAGGCGACATACAGTTTTCTGTGTTTCCAAGTGATTCGGTGAGTGTGTATGCAGTAGCCTAAAAAACTGAGGTGCCGCTAGTTGTGGATTTGTTTTAACAGTTAGGCCTAATGTTTTACAACCCTAAAAAAAAAGAATAAAATAGGCCTACTCAGTATGTTAATCATGTGTGGTGCTTTGGGTTAGCATTGGTTAATTCACCTTATTTAAACACAGTCATGTTTAAAGTCTGTTATTCTGGATGTTAACTTGAACGAATATTTAGTCTGAGTAAATGTGGAGCTATCTTTTTCTCAAGCCGTGAGATAAAGTCCGCGGGAGTGGACGGTCCTGGTCATACATTCAGCGGGCGGGTTTAAGAAAACAGTCCCGCGCAGGGCTCTAGCACACATTACGTTTTAAGACAAAATGGGCAGGTGCTTGAGACACTGCAATTAACCTTTCGTCAATTTCTTTTTTTGTAGCCAGCATATTACAAAAATATGCATCGAGAGGCACAAATAATGTGGTTCAACGGCCTTCATCTTGCGAGCATGTAATAGAGTTATGGCTGGTTCCTCATGAAGGATCAGTATGTGTTGATCATGAACATGCTCAGATCTACATGACTATTTATGACCTCATTGAAAAACACAAAGGTCGTCTAAATGAAGAAGTGGCGAAAGGCATTATGTGGAAAATCGTGTCAGCAGTTAATCAGTACCTGAAAAAAGGCGTCCACCAAAATAACACGCATGGCAACAACATCCTCATCCACCCAGAAACAATGCAGATAAAGTTAGTAGACTTTGGCAACGCATTGCTGGACAAAGAAACACGTGAGTTGACTTTCTGAACAGTTCACTGATGACTATGTTACGACAGTTCTCTGATGATGCTTTACTAAACACTAGAAAACATATCATTTACAGAAAGTGAAGAAACTGCTTGTCTGTTTCCCAATTTGGAAAGAGAGGAATCTATATCAGGAGAAACTTTAAAACGTGAGCTACATTGTTTGATGGAAGAGATCATTGAATTTCTGGTACCGTCCAGAGGTGAGACCAATAACAAGAACAAAATGAAAATAACATTGTTTTTAAAATATGTAAAGCTCTGACACAACAGACAGTAAAATTATTATTGTCAAACCTTGATGAGGAAAGTGTAAAACACAGGACTGACGGTGAATCTTGAGCGAAGAATAAATGTTCATGAAGATCCAGAGAATGTCACAGAAACAGCAATGAATGCAGCACATTTCATGGTAACATTGCCTTACATGAACTACATACCTCAAAAATCAAACATGACTAATCATCTCTTTTCTGAAAACCTTTACAGAATGCCTGGATGTTCTTCAGAAAATTCGGGAATGCGAAATCACTTGGATCCCATTTTAGATCATGCCTGGTATAAAGACCGTTCTCAGAGGAAAGAAGAAAGAAATCAAGAAAGTAACGGTAAGCATAAGAAAAAGTGATGTTTTTTTGATTATTGCGAGAGAAATTAGATAAACGTAGGGGGGAGTGTCCTAAAAGTCTGAAAACTTTTTAATCTAGTTTTGACGTTTTTATTTAATTTCATTTTAAGAAAATGTTTTGTCTTCGTTTCAGTTTTCGTTTATTTTGGTCCTGCTATCTGTGCATTTGTTTGCACATCTTGATGCTAGACATGTTTCGAAATCCACAAATGCATGCAGTGCTCCATGAAAGCACTAGAAATGATCCACAGATACGTGTAGCAATCCACAAATGCACAAGAAGCAATTCACGAATGAATGTCAGAGTTGTCTTTATGACATAAAAACGTGTTTGTTAATCTCTTTACATTTATTTGCGGATCATAATTGTTTTGGAATTACGGATCAATCATAAGCCCATATTCAGGGCCTGATGATGGTTCTGCACCCAGCAGCAAGATCTTCTGCCTCTTCTGTCTTCTACTCCTCCTCCCATGGAACAGTTAACTCGATTCATAGTTTTCAGTCATGTGACCTGTGCAGTGGGCTGGAGCGCAAAACAATGGACCAACATGGTGGCTTATAATTGTCAAATGCTTGACAAGCCGGTCAATCTTCTTTCTGTTTCAAGCCACGAATATTAGGATGATCTCTCACCAGAAGAAAAACTAAGATATGAATAACAACTGCAAGTTTTGGGCACTTGCGATACAATAATGCTGCCGTTAGGGAGGTGAAGGACAAGAAATTCTTCATTATTAACGCAATGTTGAGTACTAATTAACAAACACTAGCTATCTAACATTAATCCATGGGTCGTTAGGTTCAGGGTCATTTTAGTCAACGTTGTAGGGGAGTCATTTTTTAGGTTAAAACAATTCATTTTTGCTTGAATATCTAATCTTGTTTTCCAAAGTCGTGTAAATCTTTCCTTCAGTTAAAATGACCCCCACTGACAGCCTGGGTTGCCTTGGCGAAACAGGGATGGGTGTGATTGGCCACTTCACATTTCTGTATGGTGAATGAATGACCACATGGGACAAAATTCATTCAGAATGACCACATAGGACAAAAGCTACCATAGAAGTGATTGGGAGGGAAACACTCATGTTTCTCAGCATTGTTGGCTTACACAAAAGCACACCTTCAATCTACATACCAAATATTTGCACAGCAACACATTTCAAAGCAATTTGTCATGCAGGTGGTCTGCATGTAGATTCAAGGCGTTGTTTTTTTTTTTTTAAGTGTAAATGTTGTGAGCGATTAGTGTTTTAAGGCTGTATGAAAAACATTTCATATCAGCAATGTACATTGTTGTGGTTGTTATTAATTACTAGCGTTTGATACTAGAGGTGTAGAACATTTTTTCTGTTTCCAGGAAAGGGGGGCATCAAAAACAGTCCATCTGATGATGCATCTGCAGATACTTTGAGAGGCTTGTTTGTATCATATAAGGCCAGCACTGGTTCAGATGACAAGTCTTCCTTCAGGTTTTTCTTGGACAGAAGTTCCCTGAGTGATTTATCTTTTTCTGCCAGATGCGGGATGAAATTTCCAAGCTGGTTGACCATGCCTAGAAAACTCCTGAGCTCACTGAACTGCTGCTGTCTTTGTTGGGTCTGAGATAATGTGGCCGAGAAACTTGATGTTACGTCCTGAGGACATATTATGTATATGTGCTTGTGTATTATACTCCTGAGTATGATTTTTGCCATGTGCTCTGTCTCTCTCCCTCACTCTACCTTCCTTGCAGCTAATTGGCCACAAATTAAATAACTTTAATTTGCATTATTGAATTTGTTGACTCACATTTATGGAACAAGGGACTGAAGGCAATACGCCGTGTTTTTTTTTTTAGTTTACGTCCTTTTTGGTTTAATTTATCCTTTTACTGCCTCCCAACCCTAGACTGGGTGAACGTGTTGCACTTGACTACCTGCTGCGACAAGTCACATTTGTCTAAGTTGAGGGTGACACCAGCATTTTCTATCTTTTGGAGTACTGAGTGAAGGTGCACATCATGCTCCTCTTGAGAACACCCTCATCCAAGCACATCGTCCATGTAACAGACCACTCCGTCCAAGCCCTCCGTGACTTCAGTTACCATACGAATTTGGAAGTGTAACCAGTTGAAGAACTATCGCCCAAATGGTGTGATAAAAGTCGTCAGCTTGGCGGACCGTTCGGTTAGCGGAATTCGCCAAAATTCCATGTTCGCATCAAGCTTGCTAAAAGCGCAAGCTTCCGGCAGCAATCCAATGGTCTGTTCAACAGAGGAAAGAATGAATTGCTCCCTTCGCACAGATTCATTGAGCTCTGTTAAGTCAACACAAATGCTTGGATCGCCTGACTTTTTAGGCACCATGACAATGCCTGCGCACCAGTGGGTTCTTCCACCCTGCTAATGACCCCCATCCGTTCCATGTGTTGTCGTTCATTTTTTACTTTTGGCATGAGTGGAAGTGAAATCAATGAATCTGTGTGAAGGGAGCAATTCATTCTTCCCTCTGTTGAACAGACCATCTGGAAAGACAATTATCTGATGGATGGATGATGCAAAAGATGGTAAGAATCATTGACTGTTATAGGTTTAATAATTGTAGTGAAGTCATTTGTATCCATTATATTATTTGTTTTGTTTGAAATGTTTTGATATTACCTCTTACTTTTAAGGTGAACAGATTAACCATCAGTGGTGGACACACAATGAAAAAAACAATTTGGAGAATCTGTTCCAAGGTCTTTGGTCTTGTAGCCAATCATCTGAACTGGTGCGGAAGGGGAGAAAAGAAAGGCATCAGGAAAACAAATTTAGGAGCACTACTAATAGGTACGCCCAAAATATCTAACAATATACAGTACATGAATTATATAACAATAACAAATAGTCTTATTGGTCACTTGTCTAAGTTCAAACAATGAATATATTCTATATAGCACAGCTTCCAAGCAGGGGACTCGAGTCACATGACTTGGCTGGAGTCAGACTTAAGTCGCAAATTTTAGGACTTGAGACTTGCTTGACAAATATAAAAAAAGGCTTGACTTGACTTTGATTTTCATGACTTGAGACTTGAATCAGACTTGAGTGAAATGACTTAATAAAGTCTTTTGTTTAATGAAAATCTGTTTTTGAATGCGTCGCAACCTAACCATGTGATGCAGCAGACAAGCAGAGAGATCTAATGTAAGAGCATGCGCAGTTGTGACTGAACAGATGCTACACCAAGAAGAATTAAATTCGGGTAACGTTACCAGGATTGTGTGCAAGACGGTGCTAAGAGAAGAACAGCAGTATGCAAGGCCTGCAACACGAACATGTGTTATACAAACACCACCACTTCGAATTTTATTTGACAATTCAAATCCCACAAAAAATTGTAAGTGATGAATTCAGACCCGCTGTTTTCAGTTAACGCTGTCTTGGCTAGTCAGAGGTTATACTAGTTGTGACAGACTTAATGCTTTGGACATGTTCAGAGTTGACTTTGAATTGTTTTTGCTTTCATTAAACAGAAAATTGGGTTAAAATAAGTGCTGTCAACGTTAATGCATTAACATATGCGATTATTTTCTTCCAGTTTAACGTGTTAAAAATATTTAACGCAATTAACACACCATCCATTATTTTCTGTCATCCTTTGGCTAGCATTACAATATATAATCTCTTATTCATGCAAAATCATTTAAGCGCACCAAAAGAGAAAAAGAACACGTTGACGTGCGCCAGTATCGAGTTCTGTCACTCTTGAATGAACAATTACACACAATAATGCCAAAAATGTCCATTTTGTCGAGTATCCTCATTAGACCTTGAATGAGAAATAAAGTCTTAAATGAAAGTAAAAAATGAAATGAAAGTTTATGGGGATGCACATGCATATATTGCATACACAGACACGCACACACATCTGATAAACATTTGAATTGAATTATGAATGTTTTTCTCTTGTTGTTATTCTTCTGTTAAAATGGAAGGCTCTAACTTAACTATGTCCCATGAAGTTGATGCCAGTTTGAAGAATGTCATTTGGTGGCATTATACTTGAATTCTTTAAAGATACAATTTGTAAAATTTCTATATTAATCTATCCAAAAACCACTCGCACAGTGTTATATATTTCGTTCAGCGGTGTACTTACATTATCCTAAATGTTTCCAAGAATTTGTAAATTAAGCGAAAATCACAATTTTAAATGGTGCCCGTCCCTGTCTTGTCATTTGCACCTGTCAATGACGTAATATCTGCATTATCCCTGGTTTATCTTGTGCTGCACAGTAACCAACAGACACGGACAGCTGCGTAATGGTGCGCTGTTGTTGTTTCGTTCAAACATTATGGACCATTTCAAACAAACTTTACCACAAAAGGAGAAATAAAACGAGGATCAATATCGGCGAGGTGTTCCATACTCACTGCGCTTTATTGTTTTGAATTGTTTAGCTACCCCTAGTGGACGAAAAAAACTACAACTAAGCTTTATGTGGACACATTTTGAGTAGGAATGTATATCACAATTTTTTTTATGCAAATAAAACTCCCATAGTCTATAACTACTGTATTTTTTACTTCTTTTAATGAATAAATTCATTTAAATCATCAAATATTTGTATGAATTGCCAGTGACTTGCTTGACCAAGGCTACGACTTAACTTGCTTGACATAAAGCAGTGACTTGACTTGATTCTCACTAAAATTGACTTGGAGTTGCTTGAGACTTTATTGAATTTACCATATTATTTGAAGGTGATATAAATTTCATTTAAGTATTGTTTGATATGAGTACAGAAATACCTGTACTTGACTTAGAAATTTGTTTGTCAACATGTTTAGGTCGGCTGTGATGTGTGCCCACGTTGGTTTCACTTCAAGTGTGTTCAACGCTCAAGGAAACACAAAACTTATATCTGTCCAGTTTGTGAACCTTGAAGTGTACACTCACATTGTGACTTATTGTGACATTTATTTTATTTAATTAATTTAATGTACGTGTTGCGTTTCATTTGTTTAACATTTTAAAACATTCTGTTTGCTAAATATTGTACATTTGTTTGTTAACCTATACATTATATTTACCAGGTGATTTGAAGATATTTAGTTTTAAACTACTCTTTATTGTTAGTTTACTAAATTTATGTTTAGTAAATACAAAGCCAAATCAGAAAATTTTAACACTTTTAAATTGTAAATAAAAACATCTAACAATGTTCCTGTCTCATGTTATTCATAATAGAACGGTGAAATCATTATAAAAATATGATGAGAAAGTGGTATAGATCAGTAGCATGACATGATTTGGGGTTGTGCATATGAGTTTGTGAAAGACAGTATCGGTGTTAGTGGCAAATAAAAGTAGTTTGCCTAAAAATGATAAAAATTTACTTAAAGACAAAGGGTCATCAGGACTATTGTCAAAGGTAACAGAGAGATCTTTATTATCAAGTATGTTTGCACAGAAAAAGAATTTGTTGTACCAAAGGAGGTTGATATCAATGAAATTGTATCAAATTGGATGGGCCAGAGACCCATAAAAGTCATTCTGGTGACATAAATCATCCTGTAGGGAAAAAAAGCACAGCTATACAGTCTAGGTTGTAAATACGAGTTTAGTTAAATACATGATCAAAGACCAATACAAAAAATTAATACATGATCAAAGACCAAAACACAAATGATCATGTTTTACTTGCGCTGTCTAACGCTTGTCAGTTTTCGCAACTCAGACTCAGATTCTGGCAGGGAGTCGGAATTTGGCACAACACCTGTTCTCAGGAGACAAATAACAGCTGACAGCTGCGGTGTATTAAAAGAATATATTTTAATACACATTTTTCACACGTTTAGGTAGAGCTCTGCATTGATATTTGAACAGTTTGGTTATAGAGTAACATGTTATAGTCTGTTAAATGATTTTGGGCTCTGTTTAGGCTACTCAAGGGGAACATTTGCTCAACAGGACCATAAAAGACCTTAAACGACTTATTCTACAAAATATAATGACTTAATGCAATTGTTTTTACTCTAAATATTGATTTTGTTTAAAATGTCTCTAAATTCAGAAAATCAGACATTGATAAAGACATTTCCCTGGAGGTCAGTGGCATTTTCGCGCCATGCTGCATTTAGATAAAGACGAATTGATGCCAATTGGGACCAGCTTTAAACCATGTCAGTTCAGCTGAGTTTGAGTTTTCAACATTTATTTCCAGATATTGGGCCAATTCACACAGGAATTCCTTTCTTTCTCCCACATTTTTATTTCATATTTCTGTATTTTTAATTTCACATTATTAACTGTTTTCAATTGAATACGAGCTTCACTTTCTAAAGGTGGCATGAGGAGCAGAAAGAATACTGACATCAGTATTGTAGATGAGGCTGGTTTTTGTTTCACTTGCAGATTTAGACCTATAGTTGGTTCAAGTTGAAAACTGATGCTCCACCCTGCGGCTGCTTGCTTTCTTCTGTCTCGCTTTAATCGCTTGTGTGTGAACGAATCACGATGGGTTCTGCTGCCCTCTAGTGGTTTAATTGAAGAATAGTTCCAACTTCCTTCAAAAAAGTTATAAATAATAGCCCATAGTTATAATTTTCCTGGTTGGAGCTGAATTATATTGTTTACATTAACTCTTTTTTTTCTAAGAAGATGACGGCAGTGTGATATAACAAGTACAGGTCCCTGAGAAAAGTAAGTTGCTGAAATGTTGATGTTAAACATTTTAGAAACTTTAGCAACTAACATTAATGTTCATGTTAAAGTAGACTAAAAGTGTGTTTAGACTGAAAAAGTTTACCTGGTGTTGAAGAACACAACCGTTCTCAAAATTGAACTGTAGTAAACTGGAAAACATTGTTGAAATGGTCAGTAGAGAAAAGCAAACATGGGTTGGGCTGATCTGTTAGAGACTGTTGACATCAAAGAAATTTACTTTGTGTACAAGTGCGTTGGGGGATGTTTTAAAATATCATGAAATGTATGCATAATCACAACATAGAACTAAAATGGAAGACATTTGAGTTTATTCAGAATTTAGTATCTGCCTTTGTTGATGAAAAACAATCCAATTCTCGATATCTTCATTTTAAGATGCTTGAAAGTTCCAAGTGCAGAGTTTTATTTAAATATATAGACTTTATATTTGAGACAAAGATTGTTTTATTTAATTTATTAATTTTTTTAAGAGGTTACAGTATTTGATGTGTATGTTGAGTCTAATAATAATCCAATAAGATGATAACCACGTCAAACACAAACAATACCAGACAATGAATTGAGGAAAGCGCTTAAAGTAATAAACAGAAAACAGAACAGATGTGTGGGACTAATTAACAACAAACGAAACTAAATAGGGAACACAGGCAAATTCAGGAGATGGGAGCAGGGAAAACAGAACCAAAACCCACTGTACACATGACAATAACTTTGTAAAGAAACTCATGTAAATATGTAAAAGTTAAGCAATTACAGTTCATAGATTATTTTAACATGAAGGGAGGGCAAAAGTGAAAATTTAAAACTAAAAAAAAAAGCTGAAATAAGTTCTAAAAAGAACAGAATGCAGTTCTATCAAAATCAGCCAAATAAGTTTTAGTTGAAGTGGTCAAGAATAAAGTTCCTGGACGGGGTAGAGCTGTAGGGTCATGATTGGGGTGACAGGCTTGTTCGTATGGGTTAAAAGAGAGTTGTGATATTGTTACGGTTTCAACATGCTAGTCTACAGTCACTAAACGCTCTTCAAGTTTCATGTAATATTTTTTTTGTATGTCCTGGTGTCCTTTGTATTTGGCCAGGTGGCTCACTCTAATAAGAGTCCTGGTGGTTCCAAACTTCTTTCTTTATGGATGATGAAGGTCACTGCTCATTGGGACCATCAATGCTGCAGAAATTTTTCTGTACCCTTTCCCACATCCGTCTCAATACAATCCTGTCTCGAAGGTCTACAGACAATTCCTTGGACTTCATGGCTTGTTTGTGCTCAGACCTGCACTGTGGGACCGTATATAGACAAGTGTGTGCCTTTCCAAATAATGTCCAATCAACTGAATTTACCACTGGTAATTTACCAATCAAGTTGTAGAAACATCTCAAGGATGATGATCAGTGGAAACAGGACGCACCTGAGCTCAATTGTGTGTCATGGCAAAGGCTGTGAATACTTATGTACAAGTGATTTTTTTGTAATTTTAATAAATTTGCAAGGATTTCAAACAAACTTCTTTGACATTGTCATTATTGAATTTTTAGGAAAACTGTCCTTGTCTATTTCTTTGGTCACTTCCAAAACAACTTGGCCCTCCACAATGTCCCCACTTGTAAAAGTATTGCTTTCATTAATCTTGTTGTAATGAAGACTAAGCACGTTGATGAATCCTGACAATTTTTTTCTATGTGCGTAGACTAGACATTCAAAGACAGCCACACAATTCTTCCTGTTCTCGTGGGCGAAGCAGGAGTGACAAAGTTCATGCTTTGAAATAATAATAAAAAAAATGTTTTGAGGGCGAGGCACTTCCTACACCTGGTCAGACTCAGCACAGATCTTTCAGTTCAATGTGAGGAGACTAGATTGTTTACTAACTCCCTAAGCATGAACAATAAACAAAGTCAAACCAAAAATGGTTTTGATTGCACTTGACGGCAGTCCAGTCAGAAGAGAATTGCAGTAATCCGGCCTTGAAATGACCAGGGCCTGGACGATAAGTTGTGTGGCATGCTCAGTCAGAAAGGGCCAGATTTTCCTGATGTTGTGTAGTGCAAATCTGCATGACTGAGCCATCTTTGAGATGTGCATAGCAGTGGTAGGAGAAACCATGTGCCTGTATGATGGGACCCAGTGATGTAGTGTAAATGGAGAATAGGAGGGGACCAAGAACTGAACCCTGAGGAACCCCAGTGATCAGTTGATGAGGTTTGGATACCTCCCCTCTCCAGGCAACTCTGAAAGACCTATCTGTGAGATAGGACTCAAACCATTGAAGTGCAGTACCTGAGGTGCCCAGTGACGAGAGGGTGGACAGAAGAATTTGATGGTTTACGGTGTCAAAGGCAGCAGATAGATCCAGTCGAATGAGAACAGATGATTTGGAATCAGCCTTTGCAATCTGCAGGGATTCCATGACAGACAGTAGTGTAGTTTCTGTCGAATGGCTGCTCTTGAATCCAGATTGGTTGATGTCCAGATGGTTGTACCGTGTGAGGAAAGATGACACCTGGTTGAACACAACTCTTTCAGGTGTTTTCGATATGAATGGTAGAAGAGAGACAGGTCTGTAATTGTCTACAAGTGATGTGTTTAATATGTTTTTTGTTTTTTTTTTAGCAGTGGGGTTACCTGAGCCTGCTTGAGTGTGGTAGGGAAAGTGCCTGTGTGGAGAGATGAGTTAATAATGTGTGTAAGTGCTGGTAAAGAGTGGGGGAGATGGCTTGTAGAAGGTGTGAGGGGATGGGGTCTAGAGGGCAGGTGGTGGGATGACTGGAGAGGAAAGGTTTTGATACTTCCGCCTATGTGAGAAGAGAGAAGGAAGAGAGAAGATTAGTGGATGTGGATGGGCTGAGTGCCTGTGTGAGTGGAGCTGAGAACTGGCAGCTGATGGAAGATATCTTGTCAGTGAAGAAATTGGTGAATTGATCAGCAGTTAAAGATGTGGTGAGTGATTGTGGAGGGGACAGAGGAGTACGTTGAATGTCTTGAAAAGTGACTGTGTTTGTAGCGCTGTTGATCTTGTTGTGGAAATATGAGGTCTTAGCTGCATGGACTCCATCAGAAAAAGATAATAGCAGGTCTTGATACGAACCTTGTGCAGATGGGTCTGTTGATTTGCACCATTTCCTTTCTGCTGCCTGAGTTTGGTTGGGGCTGGCCTTCATGAAGAGCATTGGGAAAGCCAGGGGGAGAGGAGAGCACACTGCTGGTCTGGTGGATGAGAGAACAGATTCTGTCTAGTCTAGGGAAGAAGTTGGCATAAAGTGTGTATAGCAGTATTTTATTTACAATATCCAGGAAGAGATGGGGGTGTGTGAGGGAGGGGAGGGACAACAGACACAAGAGAGAAAAGGAAAGAAAAGAAGGCACAAGAGAAGCAAAAAAAAAGGAATGTAAAATGTGTGATTAGTGATAAGAAGTTAAGAAATGAATGAAAAAGTCCAAGATGTGCAGAGGTTTTACCAGAAAGTTGTCAGTGATACAGTTATGCGTGTAGATTAGGTCCAGTTGGTTGCCAGATTTGTAGGTGCTTGTGGTGATGAGCCGATTGAGATCAAATGAGAATAGAAGAGAGAGGAAGTCAGAAGGATAAGGTTTATCAAGGTGAATGTTGAAATCGCCAAGTAGTACAAGTGGACTGGCATTGTCTGGAAATGAGGACAGCAGCATGTCCAATTCCTCGACAAATGTACCCATTTGACCTGGGGTGCGATAAATGAGTACAAGATGAATTTTGACAGGGGTTGTAATTGTAATGGCATGAAATTCAAACAAATAGTTGTTGCATAAAGAAGAGTGAGTTGTACCCCCTCCTCTCCCCGACGGGCGAGGTGTATAAGTAAAAGTGAAGTTGTTAGAGAGAGCAGCGGGGGTTGCTGAGTCCTCTGGACGAATCCATGTCTCAGTCAAGCCTATGATATTGAGAGTAGAGTTAAGTGGCAAAGGCTGGAATGAAGTCAGCTTTTTTAACTGCTGACTGACAATTCCATTGACCTACAGAAACAGAGAGAGGTGTGTTAGATGAGGAGTAAATAGGACACAGGTTAGTAGCGTTGCACTGCCTTCTATGGGTGATAGTGGAGCATAGGCGTGCAACAACAGGAATGTGTTGAACCGTACTTGAACAGTACTTTGAACCACTGGGCAACAGTCCGGTTCTTCTTCTCCTTAGCCCAGGTAAGACGCCTCTGACGTTGTCTGTGGTTCCGGAGTGGCTTAACAAGAGGAATATGACAACTATAGTCAAATTCCTTGATGCGTCTGTGTGTGGTGGCTCTTGATGCGCTGACCCCAGCCTCAGTCCATTCCTTGTGAAGTTCACTCCAATTCTTGAATTGATTTTACCTGACAATCCCCATAAGGCTTCTCTTGGTTGGTTGTGCATCTTTTTCTTCCACACTTTTTCCTTCCACTCAACTTTCTGTTAACATGCTTGGATACAGCACTCTGTGAACAGCCAGCTGCTTTGGCAATGAATGTTTGTGGCTTATCCTCCCTGTGAAGGGTGTCAATGATTGTCTTCTGGACAAGTGTCAGATCAGCAGTCTTCCTCATGATTGTGTAGCCTAGTGAACTAAACTGTGAGACCATTTTGAAGGCTCAGCAAACGTTTATAGGTGTTTTGAGTTGATTAGCTGATTGGAATGTCACCATATTCTAATATCTTGAGATAGTGAATTGGTGGGTTTTTGTTAAATGTGAGCCAAAATCATCACAATTAAAAGAACCAAAGACTTAAACTACTTCAGTCTGTGTACACTGAATTTATTTAATACACAAGCTGCACAATTTGAGTTGAATTACTGAAATAAATGAATTTTTCCCGAGATGCACCTGCATATATATATTCACATTGAAATAAATACTGTTCTTCTGAACTTTCTATTTATTTAAGTATCCTAAGAAGTATCCTGGTTCCCACAAAAATATTAAACAGCACAACTGTCTCCAATATTTATAATATTCTTGAGCATCAATTCGGCATATTAAAATGATTTCTGAAGGATCACGTGACAATGAAGACTGGAGTAATCATGCTGAAAAAGAAGCTGTCATCGCTGATCTTTTAAATACCATTTTAAAATATATTAGGATAGAAAACAATTGTTTTAAATTGTCATAATATCCATAGATCATTTTATCATGGATGAAAAGGTCAAAAGTGCAAATCTACTAAGACAAAGCAACAATATGGTCTAATATGAACAAATCAATACAACTGCAGTACAATCAGTAAAAAGTAGGAGTGGTCAGCGATATGTTTTAAAAATATATTTGAATTGCAATAAAGAATAGAGAAGTTTTGAGACCAGTGTTTTAGAGCACATGGGAAAAGAGGGAACTGAACAGTGAACTACAAAGGTCAAAAAAAAAAAAAAAAAAAACAATTAAAAAAAAAAACCCTGACATCTAAAAAAACTGCAGCTTATTCTATACATGCCCTGTAAAATTAAGAAAAAAGAGCTAGGTTTAAAAGGCACAATAATAGCCACCAAGTTTGAATTAAGTCAGGTAAAACCATGAAGTTATCAGTGACACATCATAAGAGGTAGTCAGAAGTTTGTCTGGTGAAGGAGACTAATAAGACACATTAGGAGAGGATTCTTTAGTGTTTTGATTTGGATCATAAACTGGTGCAGATGGAGCCGGATAAAAAGCAGGCAGCACTGCATTTGGATTTGGATAAAGCCCCGCAGCAGCTCCTGGATGGGGTAGAGCTGTAGGGTCATACAGATTGGGGTAAAGTTCTGCATATGGAGGAGGTTGTCCACCAGGACAGGGCACAAGGTTAGGCTGAGGTGGCAGATATGGCTGGACTCCTGGAGGTGGGTATTGCCAGGGAGGACATTGCTGATCAGCTGAAAGAATAACCACAGGCAATCTGACTTCTGGATCTGAGGCGAAAGACACATCCAGATAGACCTGAAAGACAGTCATGGACAGAATAGTTCAAGAGAACTGTGAAAATATGTTGAAGTTACAAAGGAGAGGAAACAAATAAATTATTTTTTCTTGACTCTTTTTTAGAAAGTCTTGAATATGCTGTAAAATCAATGGTTTTTTAACACACAAATTAAAAGGAATGAGAATTTGTGAAAATTAAAGGAATAGTTACCCAATTTCTTTCATTTACTCAGCATCATGTTGTTTCAAACCTGTATGACTTTGTTTCTTCTGCAGAAGATATTCTGAAGTTTAAAGAATGTTTCAACTGTTTCAAAATATTTTTTTTAGAGTTCCAAAGAGGAAAGAAAGTCGTACCGGTTTGAAATGACATGAGGGCGAGTACATTTTAATTTTGAGGTGAACTGTCACTTTAAATATGGCAATACTAAGGAAGATGAAGTAGCACCTTGAGTTCATACTGCACTTTTATAATTCTGCAGTTTTCAAAGGTGACAGTCAGGTCACGTGGAAGGTTCATGTCTACTATGAATTTTGTCTTTTCTCCAGATGGGATGCGATCTTTAGTTTCTTTGGCTATATCCTTAAATCCGTTTTTAGTACTCTTGCCAGCAGTGAACGTCTGTTTCTGCTGGAGGCTGTACTTTAGCTTGACGTCACGAGATGAAGAGTTGTCAACATCAACAGAAACTCGGATTGTTTCACCTGCAGCAATTACAAGAAATTACAAGGAATTAGAGAGAACATTGATCAATAATGGAAAAAATAAATAAAAAATGATTATAGCTGGGTTTTCCATCCAATTTGTAAATTTAATACATGTAAAACCTATTTGCAGATAAAACATTCACTGTGTTCAGAAGAACAAAGTAGTGACATTCAGAGAAACTGGAATTAAATATCAATGGAAATGGACGTCAAATAAACTTCTTATCAGCCTTTCACTTCAGTATATTAGAATTACTATTTTTAGTGCTTTAAGATACTATGTAGTTATTTCTGTTGTCTGAATAATTTAGTCCCATGATTTTTTGATGCATATCATATAAGGAATTTATTCAGTAAATGTGTTTCCACCGCTGTTTATGCCCATGTCTTCTTACCTAATAAAAAATGTACCCACCTCAAGTGACCGTATATGTTTTAATGCAAATTTGGGGAATTTTATATCTATGTTGCTGTTAACATCCAGGATTTTTATGCAATCTCTGCATAAATGTGCATAAAAATAAGTTGATGGAAACCCGTCTATCGGCATTACAGGCTAGAGTCTTCAGTTTATGCAGCTTTGACTGAAGTGTTTTGAGAGCACACCTTGCATATAGCCAGTTTTGTCAGTTGATACGCTCATTGACATTTTTCCTGAGCCAAAAAGTTTCATCTTCTTGTCTTGTGTGCCAGACTGTGGTTGCTGTATGACAACATGTTGAAATGAGTAAACTAAAATCACAATAAACTTCCTCTAAGCTCTAGGTCAAAGCAAATGATTTAAATCACAATTCTGATGACATTATAAGCAGTTACATAATCTCTATATTTATTAGAGTCAAAGAGTCAAACATGGCATTATAATTCATACCAGTAAATGGTCATTGGTCCCATTATTCCTGGACACAAAGGTTAATTCTGTACATGCAGTAGATGTTGTCTTCCAAGGCCTCTTCAGCTGTACTGTTATGATATACTTAACTGAACCATGATATCCTTCAAACGATGGAGGCATATTTCTGAAATTAAGGGAAAAAAATAAAATCTTTAGGTTCTTGCAAATGACTGACAGGCATTATAGTCCATAATATGGTCATCATGTATGCATTAACAAAAAGTATGTACGTGTGTGTGTTTGTGTGTATTAGCCATTGCCACTGTATAATAATAGGTTTTTAGTTTATTCCAAATCATTTGGAATAATTTAACATTCCGGCATATAATTTACTACTACATATACTTTTTTTACTTCACAATACATGCATAAAATTATTAAATAAAATATTCTAGAATAATGAGCAATGATTATGACAACTGCTTTTTCAGAAAATGACGATGCAGGGGTCAGATTTGCTTATATTACAATAACCTACTGACAAGGAATTGGAAGGACGTAGGATGCAGCAAAGGGAGTTTCCCCATCACATCAGCTTCATGGTTACTCACGTCACCATGGCTCCCTACTCTCGGGTAGCCATGTTCACATCAGTAAATGCCTTACTCTTGTTGTAAGCTCTTGCTTCTTAACCCAATTTTTCTCTATATTGTATTTATGGGCTGTGAATCACACCTGCCAAATATCATTATTTCACCGTGTACATTTTTACAAAATAAAGAACATCTACCACCGAAGTACCATTGATGATTGTATGTTTTCACTCACTGTTCAGGCAGCTGAAATCTGAATAAAAAAACATGACTTCCTGGTCTAATCACCGGTCCATCTGAGAAACATAATTGTTTGAATGGGTTAAAAGAGGGTTGAGTTCCCTTTTCAACAAGCATAATTAGTCTACTGTTAGATTTTACATCATTTAGTTGTATGTAATGTATTTATTAGTGTAATGAATAAATGAAAACCCGTTACTTACAAGTCTCTCCACTTACAAGAGTGGTGTTTTTTTCACTTTGTCCTGTAGACATCACAGTAAGAAATACAAGTAATTCAAGTAATAGTCAGTTATTATTTCCCAATCTTATTACGCACACACACACAACATTGATTTGTAAGTTCACTATGAGCATTTATTCTGCATATGTCCTATAATACATGTTTGTATTGTAATTATATAATATTATTATAATTGCTACTATTTAATATTTGTGCTGCTTACCTTTTTTCGAGCTCTCTTGGATGAAGTATTGCTTTAATTTGAAGTATCTCTCATGGTCGCTGTAGGTTCTTTCGTCGTCTCCTGATCCTTCAGTCCAGCTTACGTTCGCGTCTCCTTTTAGCTTCACAAAAAAATAATCCACCTTTGTTTCTTTGGTCACTTCCAAAACAACTCGCCCCTCCACAACGTCCCCACTAGTGAAAGTATTGCTTTCGTTAATGGGGTCGTAGTGGATACTAAGCTCTTTGATGGATCTTGACATTTTATGGACATGTACGTTACACTACACTATCTACACGGTGTGCGGGTTCTTCCCGTAGGAGAAACAGGAGTGTCATTCTTTCGACATAAAGTACAGCTTGAGGGCGTGACACTTCCTACAACTGCCTGATTACCAATGAGATTGCATAACTATAGATCTAACAAATATAGAGACACCGATTTGGCCGCTGGATCGCACGTCAACGGCGCCGCCATATTTGTAGGGGCAACTTGCCGTAACTCTCATAAGTGCACTGAAGTAAAGATGCCTGACTAATTTGAGCTTTTACAAACCATCGCACAATTCAAATCAAATAAAAAAAACTAACGGCAACGCTAGTTCTCTATGAAAACTGAGAAATAACTATATGAGAAACTATAAGAAATAATAAAAACTTTACATGATACGTATGAAGCCAGAGGACTTTGAGAGGAGAGCTCCTGTCAGAATTACAAACTCAAAATCTACTCATACTAGGAGATTTGATTGTCTGTTATCTAATCGTGTTATATGAATGTACTATTCACAACCTGTTTTATATGCTATTTTTATTTTATTCATTTCGTTGTTACTATTATTTTACAATTTATGATATACTATCTGCTATTTTTTTCTTAGTTATTACATTATACTATATTTTACTGTGTTTATACTCAATTGTGTTTTAGGCTATTTATAATAATATAGGCTAATAATAATATGCCATAGAATAAAATCATAGTATGTCACATACTGTATATTGAACTATTACATCTGACCTTATATTACACTTATACTTCATACAATTTATATTGTAACTGTTCTAAAAATGTTCTACCGCTGCATCTTAATAAATCCAGTAAAACATTTAAGGATTGTCTAATTAGTACATGCTGTGCTATTAATGATGTCCATTTAAATCAAAATAAATTAATTTAGTTCATTTGAAGAACTATGGTACATTAAACCTGACATTAAATCTGTGAAATGGATAATTAATATATAGATAATTAAATGCTTAACTTTCTTTTCACGCCAATAAAGTTGCCAGAGACATTAAATATAATGCTGCATGTAAAATAAAGACAATTTTATGTCTGTTTTACTTTAATATAACATTTCTATAAAGACATGTATTGTTTTGTGAATACTAAAGCAAACATTTGTGTGTTAAACAGCAAGCATAAGGTTGGGAGGGAACACTTATAGAAATGAATTATAAAAATAAAAATGGCCTTAATATAGATACTTCACATTAATAAGGTTTTGAGATGCAAATTATCTTCGCATTCATTTGAAATTGTCTTGTGACATCCTGTGACATGATTAAAAAGCTAAAATGTCCTTGTTGAAGACAGCAAAAGCCATTCCAGTATAAATCCATGTGCACATTTCATGTACATTAAATCATATTACATTAGGAATGTCTCCACAATTTTTAACCTTGAAAAATAAACCAAATCTATCTTTGAGAAGCGTGAGCTTTCACAATTCCTCATGACAATGAATAATTTTCAAGTTCAAACTAGCGAGATTCTGAGTAAATGCAGACAAAACCTTTTTTGTACTCCACACAGATCATAAACCGGTGAAATGGGTAGGGAAATAAAACTTTTATTGTGCTTTTTGTCCAGAAAAGTCGCAGCTTCCTGTTTAATTGCATTTGTTTGATGAGGAGCCTTGCCCCACACAATGTGGCGGTCTCGTTGACAATGGGCCAATGGTGCATCTGCATTTACTAAATCTATGTGCATAGCCTTTATATTCAGTGCATGTCTGCATGGTGGTATCAACCTAGCAACGACATCACTTCCTGGAATTTTCTTTTCCAAAATAAAGAAAACTACTGTACCATTAACATAGTTGCTCTACACTATTTTAATGATGTATACAAATTGTTTATATTATTATTATTATTATCAATAAAAATATCAATAGTGACATTATTAACAACAATAATGAAATTTCTTGAACTCTACTATCAGCAAGAATGGGATGATTGTTTATGTTGAATTTAATATAATATTCTCAAAATAGTTTATAGAAACTTGGATTTTCTACTTTAAACTCAGGATTATGTTAGACGGATCATGACTAGGATTTCATTGAACTCATTTTTAATTAAAATTTTTATTAAACTTATTTTTAATATGACTCTTCCTTATATTTGTTTTTAATACCTTTCAAATCAAATAATCATTTGTTTTTACATATTTTATTCTTTCTTATGCATATGTTGTGCTTGTTTTATGATTTCATTAAAAAAATCGTTTTATGTAAAACTAATTAAATTTCTGATTTGTCAATCGCAAAGACAATGCTGGTAGATTGCACACAATTTTAATAAATGCTTTTGTTCAATTTTAATAAAAAGAAATAAAACAATGTCCCTCCTTCTGCTTTTAGCTTCTGTCTGACTTGCATTTGACTAATACATTTTGACCAGGCGAGATTTTTTATTCAATTGCCATGACAACTAGCCTACTTCAAGATAAACGCGCCTTCCAAGAGCTTCGGAGTTCAGACTCAAGTCAGCTTCCTCCAAATACCCACGAAACAGCCGTCTCTGAAGTGAGTGTGCACATATTGAACATTGAGACACATCCATGATCTTTTTCATGTTCAGCATTTTCGCACATAGAGCTTGTTGGTGTATAATACAATGATAATTAAGGAAGTCAGGAAAAGCATCCTCCTTATATGAATACGTTTGAACGGCCGACCATCGCTGGTGCTCCGTCAGTTGACACCAGTTTAGACGTTGGCAGCTGTGTTGGCAGCCACTAGAGGGCACTCCACCCTGAACTGCTAATCACTTTACTCCTGGACTTGTGGGACTATCTTCATTTCCCACAAGTCACCACACTTCCCACACAGACACTTAACTTCCCAGAAGTCCTGTTCCCAATCACTGATCACCGCAACCAGCTGCAGTCCATTACCCAGACTATTTAAGAGACATTCAACCACACATACTTTGCGAGGTCTTGTTATTCCTAGTGATTACATTTCTGAGCATACCTGTCTTGTCTTCCGGTCTTGATCCTGTCTTTTTTTGCCCCTTGTGATTGTTTCTCTGCCTGCCTTTTGACTATTGCAGTGTTTTACTGGACTGTGATAACTTGCTGCCTACCTCTACATCATTGCCTCTATACCGATTACGATTTTGCCTATTCTCCTCCATACCTGTTTGCTGGTGTTTGACCTTGCCTGTTATGGCCATTCTGTTTTCTAATAAAAGCCTGCGATTGGATCCCATTCCGTTCACCATCCAGTCATTACACCGCTATGTAAAAAAGAAAGTATGACTGAAATGATTTAAAAATCTTTTCAGCAAGATATTAATAATGCAAAAGAAAATTCTATTTCAAATTGAAATAATTCTGTTGTTTTGAGATTAGTTTGAGATTGTTGTTAGATTCAAAAAAATAAATAAAAATAAAAATTAAACATGCAGCATAATTGTCTCCAACAAATTACAGATGTGGAACCACATGACAGTGAGTAATTAATGACAGAAATTTCATTTGTTTCATTCTCTGGGAACCGGGTTACACTTATAACCTAAGACTTTCTCAGTCACAACATATTGCACTTGAATGGTCAAATAGAAAATAAGTTGTGCCAAAATGTCTCGGAGATTATTTACGGAAGTTGGTTATGTCTCACGTGAATTTAAACAGTTGGGAAATAAATTGGATGTGTCAATATACTGGATCTGTACATTAGTTGAAGTGAGAGTAGCATATTAGAGAAGCTCAACTCAAAGAAACTCAAACAAGCATGTAACTTTTTTGCAGCAATTACAATCCATAGATATGTATATCCATAGAATTGTTCTGCAATAAAGGATAGAGAAGATTTAGACCTGTGTTTATGGAGCACAGGGGGAAAAGGAGGAACTGAACAGTGAACTACAAAGGCCAAAAAAAACCTAACTTCTCAAAAATGGAAGATTATATTGTATTTCCCCTGTAAAATTAAAGGGTTAGTACACCCACAAATGAAAAATTATATCTTTAATTACTAACCCTCATGTCGTTCCCAACCCGTAAGACTTTTGTTCATCTTCGGAACACAAATCTTAAGTTTGTCTGGTGAAGGAGACTAATAAGACACATTAGGAGAAGATTCTTTTGTGTTTTGATTTGGGTCATAAACTGGTGCAGATGGAGCCGGATAGAAAGCAGGCAGCACTGCATTTGGATTTGGATAAAGCCCTGCAGCAGCTCCTGGATGGGGTAGAGCTGTAGGGTCATGCAGATTGGGGTAACGTTCTGCATTTGGAGGAAGTTGTCCACCAGGACAGGGCACAAGGTTAGGCTGAGGTGGCAGATATGGCTGGACTCCTGGAGGTGGGTATTGCCAGGGAGGACATTGCTGATCAGCTGAAAGAATAACCACAGGCAATCTGACTTCTGGATCTGAGGCGAAAGACACATCCAGATAGACCTGAAAGACAGTCATGGACAGAATAGTTCAAGAGAACTGTGAAAATATGTTTAAGTTACAAAGGAGAGGAAACAAATAAATTATTTAGAAAGTCTTGTATATGCTGTAAAATCAATGGTTTTTTAGGAATGAGAATTTGTGAAAATTAAAGGAATAGTTACCCAATTTCTTTCATTTACTCAGCATTATGTTGTTTCAAACCTGTATGACTTTGTTTCTTCTGCAGAAGATATTCTGAAGTTTAAAGAATGTTTCAACTGTTTCAAAATATTTTTTTTAGTGTTCCAAAGAGGAAAGAAAGTCGTACCGGTTTGAAATGACATGAGGGCGAGTACATTTTAATTTTGAGGTGAATTGTCACTTTAAATATGGCAATACTAAGGAAGATGAAGTAGCACCTTGAGTTCATACTGCACTTTTATAATTCTGCAGTTTTCAAAGGTGACAGTCAGGTCACGTGGAATGTTTACGTCCACTATGAATCTTTTCTTTTCTCCAGATGGGATGCGATCTTTAGTTTCTTTGACTATATCCTGAAATCTTATTTTAGTTTTCCTGTCAGCAATGAACGTCTGTTTCTGCTGGAGGCTGTACTTTAGCTTGACGTCACGAGATGAAGAGTTGTCAACATCAACAGAAACTCGGATTGTTTCACCTGCAGCAATTACAAGAAATTACAAGGAATTAGAGAGAACATTGATCAATAATGGAAAAAATAAAGAAAAAATGACTATAGCCGGGTTTTCCATCCAATTTGTAAATTTAATACATGTAAAACCTATTTGCAGATATAACAGTGATTTCATTCACTGTGTTCAGGAGAACAAAGTGGTGACATTCAGGGAAACTGGAATTAAATATCAATGGAAATGGACGTCAAATAAACTTTATATCAGCCTTTCACTTCAGTATATCAGAATTACTATTTTTAGAGCTTTAAGATACTATGCAAAGTTATTGCTTTACAGTTGTCTGAATTATATAGTCCCATGATTTTTTTTTTTTATGCAGATCAAGGAATTTATTCAGTAAATGTGTTTACATTGCTGTTTATGCCCATGTCTTCTTATCTAATAAAAAAAATGTAAGTGACCATATATGTTTTTTATGCAAATTTGGGAAATTTTATTTGCATGTTGCTGTTTACATCCAGAATTTATATGAAATCTCTCAAATGTGCATAAAAATAAGTTGATGGAAACCCGTCTATTGGCATTACAGGCTAGTGTCTTCAGTTTATGCAGCTTTGACTGAAGCGTTTGAGAGCACACCTTGCATATAGCCAGTTTTGTCAGTTGATACGCTCATTGACATTTTTCCTGAGCCAAAAAGTTTCATCTTCTTGTCTTGTGTGCCAGACTGTGGTTGCTGTATGACAACATGTTGAAATGAGTAAACTAAAATTACATTAAATTAAGGTGGCAAAGCAAAACAAATCTAGGTCACAAGATACGGTAACATTATAAGCAGTTACATAGTCTCTAAATTTATCGATAGATGAGTGCAAAAGAGTCAAACATGGCATTATAATTCATACCAGTAAATGGTCATTGGTCCCATTATTCCTGGACACAAAGGTTAATTCTGTACATGCAGTAGATGTTGTCTTCCAAGGCCTCTTCAGCTGTACTGTTATGTCGTACTTAACCGAGCCATGATATCCTTCAAACGATGGAGGCATATTTCTGAAATTAAGATTAAATAAAAAATATTTAGTTTCTCACAAATGACGGACAAACATTCTGCCCCACAATGGCAAACGGCAGTAACTTCAGTTTTAGTCGAAAATGAGTTATTGATATTTTTGGAACATTCAAGACTTCATTTATCTTGAGCAATTCTGTTGTTTTTTCGAGAAAATAATGGGTTGCCCTAAGAGTAATAGTAACTTCCAAAAACCCAGGAGAAACCAAGGCAGAACACCATAACACCAGTTACTGCTCTTTGCCTTTGTTTTGCAATGCTTCAATTGAGTCAGGGTACTCTGCTATTGTTTAGAAGTTACTGTGCTGGTCTGGAGTTATGGTATTCGGCCTTGGTTTTACTGTCCATTAAAGTTTGCAGCATTTAAATCATGGTGTAGCCTGTGTCATACATCTGTCAATGAAGCACTGCTGAAACACATGATATCTGAATAAAAGTGTAGGTAAAACAAACAGTTGAGCGAGCTAGCAGTCTATAGCATGGGCTAGTCAGCTATCCAATGAATAGGCTACCAAACTGCTCCATATAACAAGGCAGTAAAGCATCCAAAATAGATGCCATGATCACTAGATTTCATACAGGTGTTACTATAATAATTTTGCAAATGGTTATCAGCAACCAAATGTTGATCATGTGGAAGTCACTGCCTTTTGCCTTGACGTGACTTCTCACTTTTTGCAGGCAATAGAAAGGCAAATTTATACAACAGTTCTTTCTGGTTCTCGAATCTGATTGGCTGAGAGCTGTGCAATATTCTCCCAGTATCAGCACTAATGCCGTTTCATCGTTTGTGTCACTCCACTTGCGGCGACTGCCATGGTGGCAAAACAAATCCACCAATTTTTTTTATAAATACTACTGTTGTTGTGTCACGAAATGCAGTTTTAAGAGTTTTTTTTAGGCAAGAACATAGTTATTTTTAGACCTCAAATATGTGATTCATATTTAATCATAGCGCCTATTTTAGTACTTGTTTTGACGGTTTCACAGATGCGAGCTCCAGGCTGCTGTAATATCTAGTTTTGGGTTTGTGTTCATGTTCATGTTTCATGTCTTTTGCTTTATCATTGCCATGTTTCATGTTTGTTTATCCATGTGCTCCTTTTGTCATGTGATTCCCCTGTTTGTCATGTGATCATGCCATGTGCTCCTATGTCATGTGACTCCCCTGTTTCATGTCTTGTTTTGATTGGTGTACTGGGTTAATCATTGTCCACAGGTGTTCATTGTTAGTAATTAGTCAGTGTATTTAAACCCTCTTGTTTGCCTTGTTGTTTGTTGTTAGTTGATGGTTGTAGAATGTGAATTTTTCATTGTAGCCACTGTTGTTCATGTTCATGTTCATGTTCATGTTCATGTTCATGTTCATGTTCATGTTCATGTTCTACCATGCCATGTAAAGACTCTGCCATGCCAAGCCATGAGAAGACTTGTTTTATGTTGGACATATGTTCAATGGATTATAAATAAACTGCACATGGGTTCTTGCCACAACTTGCCTCCAGTGGATACTTACAGCTGCCAGTGGCTGTTACTGTGCTCATGTACCCGCAGGGAACAGCTTCATCTCGACTAGTCCTTTGGGGGTATATCAAACAGGAAATTTTTTATCTCATTCATCTATTACTTGTTCCAGAGTGAAATGATTAGGGTTAAGGGGGAGAGTAAGTTTCATAACTTTACATTTAGGCTATATTTAACTTAAATCCTGTACTAGAGCGCTACTTTTGTATGTTTGACTGAATTGTTGCTTGAATTTATTTGATTGTTTGTTTTGTTTCTTATGGCTGTTGTTAATCTAGATATTGTTCAATAAATATTATGTGGTATTAAGAAAGGATCCATCAGTACATTATCAAGTTACATTATTAGATGGGGGCAAACACTCTTGAGCAAGTCATAACAAGGAAGTTGTTTTAGCACAGTGGGAAAAATATCGCTTTCCAGCAGACATTCAAAAATTTTTTTTTTTTTTTAATACAATGTTTGTAATATTATGGACATCGACCTGAAGAATGAATGCCATATATATGCAGGTAATATGTAAGGTATAATTGACAAAGAGCCATTGAATTATTAGAAAATATGCACACCCCAGGTGGTAGTATTCTACGGTTACCACATCTCAAGACACGGTTCAGATGTTGCATTTAAAGTCATTTGTCAGGTTTTAATCCTTAAAACACTCTTTTGTGAGGGACTAATTTCTTACGCATCTCATCCTTAGCCTCCGTTGCCAATTCCAAAATGTCATTTTAGAGCTAGTAACAGAGACTTCAGCCATTATTAGAAAACTAATACAAATTTTAATGAGAGAGAGAGAAAATAAGCACATGTGAGTTAGCCTACCTGATCGTCTGTGCATGACTCAACAGTGTTTGACAGCAGAGTCTCTAAGTTTATCTACTTCAAGAGAATTTTCTACCACCATTATTACCCCGCTGTTGAGAAATGTCTTGTTGCTTAGTAAAATGGTTGCTAAATTATTTTTATTATTTTTAAATTATTATTATTTATGTCGTTTTGTGGCAAAAACCATGAAAATAATTAGCTGTTTTTATCCTGCTGTTTACTATATTTATTTGCTCGGTCAGTGTCATGGTGGGGTTTGTTTCTTTTGCTGTTCTAAGCTCTAAGGAACTTTTGAAATAACTGAAATCATTAGATGAAGTAATGTGGAACTGTAATGCTGTCAAGATTTCACACATTAGAACGTTCATCAACCAATCGGATTCGAGGATTCAGCAGCCCCGTAGTATAAACTCTTTTAGTTGATCTCTCTTTCTGTCTTAATACTATAATAATCTACAAAATATGATAAGCTTCAATAAAGTGACTAAACATTCCTTCATTAGTTCTAAAGTGATGTTTTAGAATTATGAAGGCTTGGACTCAACTGTTAACTCAACTTGAGACTTGAATCGATGTATTTATTCATACACTTGTGCCGTCAAACTGTTGTATAAATGTAATATCACACTCGTAGCCGTGAGATATGGCTGTATATCAGCACTCTGTAATTACCTACGGCACAAGGCCGCCAAATCACAGCCGTGCTGATATACAGCTGTATTGCACTGCTACTGCTGTGATATTGCTCATGTATGCATTAGCAAATTGACTATGTATGTATATAAGATATGTATGATAACATGCAAAATAAAGAACATCTACCACAGAAGTACCATTGATGATTGTATGTTTTCACTCACTGTTCAGGCAGCTGAAATCTGAATAAAAAAACATGACTTCCTGGTCTAATCACTGGTCCATCTGAGAAACATAATTGTTTGTATGGGTTAAAAGAGGGTTGTGTTCCCTTTTCAACAAGCATAATTAGTCTAACTGTCAGCAAACATTCTTTTCAGGTTTCATGCAAGATTTAAGTCATTTAGTTTTATATAATGTATTTATTAGTGTAATGAATAAATGAAAACCTGTTACTTACAAGTCTCTCCACTTACAAGAGTGGTGTTCTTTTCGCTTTGTCCTGTAGACATCACAGTAAGAAATACAAGTAGTCAGTTATTATTTCCCAATCTTATCATACACACATACACACAAAACATTGATTTGTAAGTTCACTATGAGCATTTATTCTGTGGTATACATGTGTACTATTTACTTATATAATAATTTAATAGTAACCAAATACTACTATTTAATAAACATTTAACATTTTTTGCATCTTACCTTTTTTCGAGCTCTCTTGAATGAAGTATTGCTTTAATTTGAAGTATCTCTCATGATCGCTGTAGGTTCTTTCATCATTGCCTGATCCTTCAGTCCAGTAAGTGTTTGCATCTCCTTTTAGCTTCACAAAAAAACTATCCACCTTTGTTTCTTTGGTCACTTCCAAAACAACTCGCCCCTCCACAACGTCCCCACTAGTGAAAGTATTGCTTTCGTTAATGGGGTTGTAATGGATACTAAGCTCTTTGATGGATCTTGACATTTTATGTATGTATGTATGTATGTATGTACACTGCTACACAGTGCGCGGGTTCTTCTCGTTCTCGTAGGAGACGCAGAACTAACATTCTTTTGATATAAAGTACCGGTTGAGGGCGTGACTCTTCCTTCAACTGGCTGATTACCAATCAGATTGCATAACTATATCCGAATGTTATGTTCAGTGCAGTCTGATGGCCTGCGTCTCAATGTTCATACTATCCATCCTAAATAGTATGTGACATTAGTAATATTCAGTTCTATTTAAGGCGTATAGGGTGGAGTATGACCATTGGGATGCTGGGCTGGTTTGGTCTGCATGGTGTCAAGTAGCAACAACATCACTTGTTAAAAATCCAACTATTGTACCGTTAACATAGTTGCTAATGATCTGTACAATGTATACACAATGATGTTAATAGTATTATTATTGATAATAATATCAATAATAACAACAGTAATGACATTTGGGATACTTGTTTATATTGAATTTAATAAAATGTTTTCAAAATAATGTTCTCAAAATAAATTATAGACTTCTACTTTAAACCCCTAACTCATTTCTATTTCTAATTAAAGTAATTCTTTTCATTTATATATATATATATATATATATATATATATATATATATATATATATATATATATATATATATATATATATATATATATATATATATTATGATTTCATTAAAAAAATATATAAAACTATTTGAATTGAATTACTGTTCAATGAAGTGTGCTATATAAACGAATGCTGCAGTTTTCATTCAATGTGGTTGTAAGAAGGATTTGAACTCTCAGCCACTAGGTGGTGCCATTTGGGTCTCTGAGGCTTCCTAATTGGACAATTTTGTTGTTCTTAGTTAGTCAGGCATACAATTTGCATTTGTGTCCTTGGTTGTTTAAGTTTTGATTTTAATTTCCATTTTTGTAATGAAAAAGAAAAAAAAGAAAAACATTTACCAGCTGAATCCAGAGCATCTGCATTTGTGTCTAATAGTGGTCTAGAGTTGGGATGCCATCAGAGTTCAAGCCTTGTTAGGTTGATACTGATTGTACAGAAGTCTGGGTGAAACTGATATACTATCCTAAATTTGCAGTGCCACTATGTAAGATATATAATAGCTGTAGAGGTATAACCAAAAGGGCCATTATTTATTATTTTTAATTAAAAATCTTTTCAACAAGACATTAATAATGTCAATTTCAAATTGAAATAAATGTTGTTGTTTTGAAATTTCTATTTATTAAAGTATCCTAAGAAAGGTATCCTGGTTTCCACAATAAATAAATAAATAAATAAATAGGGGGAAAAAAATGAAATAAAAAAATAAACATGCAGCACAACTGTCTCCAAGAAATGGTTTTTGAGCACCAAATCAGCACATCAGAATGATTTTTGAAAGATCATGTGACACTGAAGACTGGAGTAATGATGCTGAAAAAGCTGCTCTGGCATTCACAATAATTCACATTTTATACACATCCATTCAAAAGTTTGGGGTTGGTAGGATTTATGATTTATGTAAAAAAAAACAAAAAACAAAAAAAAAACATATGGTTAATTTGCTGGTAAATTATGGGATCAATTTCCCGCCTATAGCATAGGAGTCACGGAAAAAAAATATAATAAGCGTGAATTGAAAATATAAAATGTAAAAATATACTGCACAAACTAAAAAACAATGCAAAATTATCAGAAGAGCAAACAATAAGTATGTAAATAAATCACTGCATATCAAATCCACCTGGTTTCTGTAATTATCTCCTCTGTAACATTATTATAGTCAATGCAGAAATGAAACATTCAGTCTTAGAATTAATTTACCAGGTTGCCTATGACGGTTTAACAACAATTCGCTAAACAAAAGTACATTAGCCACAGAAGCCTTAGCACATCAGCATCATGAGCCAAGTAATATTTAAGACCAAATACCACATATTAAGAACACAAAGATGAATAAGAACATAATATATGATATTAATCATAACAAGAGTGCACATTAAAAGGACTATCTCATATTTCTCAAAAAGAGGAATTTAATTATTAGTCCTTGTAAAGTTTTAAGGAGGAGCTGTCAATCTAGAACTAGTGGGCCAAAGGTGATACTAAAGCTTGCCCTAATTTACATGAAACTCAAACTGCAACATTTGGAAAAGCAAGAGCAGAACGTGGAAAGGAAGGCAAATAGAAAAACAGCACAAGCGTACAAAAGAGTAAAATATGTGCAGAAAATGTAAGAGAGCACAAAGTACAGAGTGATAAAACTGAGTTAAACATGAGTTAAAGATTTGTGGAATATAATTTTTCATGTGTTTAAAGTTTTAATTCATGCTTGCTATTTTTTTAAATGTCTTTTAATTTTTGTATTCACACTTATTATATTTTGCTTTTTTCTTAATTTGTGCAATATATTTTTACATTTTCGATTCACGCGTATTGTTTTTTGATCCGTGACTGCAATATTATTGGCAGGAAATTGATCCCATAGTAAATCTGTATATTCTTTTGATGTTCAGCTATGAAATGTAAAAGATGAAACCTGAATAAAGCTGTTGATGCGAAGCAATAACTTTATATTTATTTTTTTAATAGGCCTATGTAACAGTAAAATTAATAATAACAATAATAATAATAGTATAATGCTGTATTTTATTTTAGAGAATACTTAAAACCACTCGTTATTTTTTTTTACTGTAATTTCACTAAAATAATACAAGTACTGGATAATTGTTGCCAGTAAGTTACTGTTAATTTGACTCAAACATTTCACAGTGTATATTACTCAGTACTTTCTTATCTAAGTACACTGTAAGTGCACATTTAACAAAAAAAAAATGCATGACTGCTGAAAATTCAGCTTTGCCATCATGGGAATGCAATACATTTAAAATATATATATATTCAAATAGAAAACAGTTAGTTCACAACGTTACTATTTTTTTTTTCAATATAGTAGGTATTCTTTTTTAATAAATCTGCAAAAAAGTCAAGAATTCTGTGTTTTTCTGTCAATATGGGGTGCTGTGTGTTCATTAATGAGGGGGAAAAAAAGAACTTAAATGATTTTAGCAAAAGGCTGCAATATAACAAAGAGTGAAAAATTTAAGGGGTCTGAATACTTTCTGTACCCACTGTATATACAGCTATGGTGAGCATACTTCTAACACTATTAAAAAAAAAAAAAAGTAATTACTGACCTCAAACTTTTAAATAAGTAATATATATGAGATTGTAAACAAGTTTAGGTTATGACCAAGTCACAGGTCATAATGTAGTTTTGCTTCTAAATGCCAGTAAACTGTTGTGTATAATATTTGTTCTTCTACATGAATCACATCCTTGCCCAGAGCAAAGAGAGACAGATCCGGTCTTGAGCAGTCTTTATTAAGATAAATGAACAGTTTGGCATTTTTAGTCCTCTTCATGGAATCGATGAATGTAATACTCACTGAGCCAATGGGGAGCGGACACACACACACACACACACACACACACACTATGAGTTGCCAGAGGGTGCGCGTTAAATGTCCAAGCAGTAATCAATGCAGAGAAATTAGCTATTGATTGTGTATAGTTTTGTAATAGGTTACCTATGGGTTGCTCTTTTAAAAAATTCCAATATTCCTCTCCCTGGGAATAAAGGCATAATAACTTTGTTTAGCCTTGACTGAGAGTGTGAAGGCAGACGTGAGTCAGCTTTTCAGGGTCAAACTCTAATTAGTATAAAGGTCAAATGGGAAATAAACATGGTGATAAAAAATAATGATGAACTTGGCATCAGAAGCAAAGTTCATTAAGAGCTGTGTGGGAATGGTGCTTCTGTATTGGCTTTTCCATGAATGTGATCTACATTAGATTCTCTCTTTTAAAAGCCATGCTGACGTGGTGGCTAACCTGACATCAACATTATTACTCTGTGTCCAAGATTTAGAAGGCAAAAGGTGCTGTAATGAAGTAGGTACAGATTGTGACATTTAACTGGAGGAATTCACCACAAAATAAAATAACAAAAAACTATAACTTTTTTCTTTTGGTTGTCATCACAGTTGGGTCATGTACAGTAAAATACAATTAATACATATAATGATGTGAATACACTTTTTATGCCTTTTTTTTAAACTAATTTGTATTTTTTTTTGTATAAACATATTTTAAAAATTACAATTTAATATACAATTGTCCTAATATAATAACAAAGAAAAAAAAAAGCCTCTATATTTTCTATAAAAAAAGCCTATATGAGGCAGTTTTTTCTGCTTTTGTGGGAAAACAAATCAAGTTTATTTATATAGCTTTTCACAATATATTGTTTCAAATCAGCTTTACAGAAAATGTTTGTTTCCATGCTACAATCAGTAAGCATTCTGTTATCGAATGTCAGAAAGTGTCATTACCATTTGGCCTCGAGGAATTACTTCATAACTTACTGGTCCATTTGATAAAAATGCTGCTCCCCAGTATAAAATCTGCGAGGATTGTCATAAATCAAGCCATGGATAAGTCTCTCCACAACCCTTAAATGCTGGATCCCTACCATAAGATCATTACAGTAAAAAAATGACAATTTTGATTGATTAAAATGGCACCAGGCGACTTTGGCAAAACCACGCTAAGTGATGTGACACTGCAGTTTCCGTATCATATTTCTGTCAAGGCAATGATGGTAAAAAGCGTTGTTGGCATGTGATTTCTGACAACACAAGCCATCTGCCTGGATATGAGGCTAGATTTATGACAGGGTTTTAGTGGGCTGTGAAGGAGTGGTGAGAGAAAAGTAGCTGTTTTTGAGCATTGTCACTTTTCAAATGACCGTAAATTCTGTTAAGGGGACACTTATGCGGCTTGACAAACTGCTTGTCGTAAAGGTGTGTACCATGCTAGTTAGCTCTGGCCCTCATGCCTGACACAGTCTCTTAAATGTTTATGCCCTGCGCAGTTCAAAGATGCTCCAGATTTGACGTATGATAATATGCAATACATTGACTTTATCCTCTGTTTATTGCCACTAAAATAAAGAATGATCCACACACAGCAGCTGACAAATCAAATCCTCCCTATTGATCAAGGCTATTAAAATAATAAAATATTTCAGGTCATATAATGGAATCTTGCACATATAATGTAACTTTTTATACTAATTTACATTTTTTTTAAAAAGTCACTCTAGATAGTATATAGAACTCGTAATAATAATAATATTTTTTATTATTCTATGACTTAATAAATATTTTCAGATTATTATTATTATTTTTCTAAACTTATTAATGCTCCACTGGACACATAATTTTAATATAATAATGCTTGAAAAAAAAAAATATTGTTGTTATTTTTGTTAACAACTAAATGATTAAAATGTAATCTGTTCAGCTGTTCATTATTGTTACACTGTGGTGTGTATACTTTTACAAAGCACGATAAACTTTATTTATTTTATTTACGATGTGCATCATTATTTTAATGAGTTTATTCATGAAATTGCTAAAGATTTAACAGATGAAACCACCACATGGCTCTACTGTAGCAAAGCTTTTGTCATTATTCTTCTATTCTAATTCATTCATTTCAATGAGTGCGAGCAACAACTGCATCTGATTGTCTATCAAACGAATCCCCATATTCACAGGAGCGCAGAGGATTGAGTACACTTACAGAAACCCATTAGCCTAGTTTCTAAGACTCATAGTAGAAAAAAAAATCAAGCCAATCATCAAGCACAGACCACACATGTCCACAAGAATGTCTTTTGCCACTCACATCACCATCAGAAGGATAATGATTCTCAATCCATCATTAAAATTTGCCTGGGGGCTTTTGTCGCATCAGTCTCACACTTGTCTCTTGAGGCAGGTTGAGTCTTGCTTGACACATTATTGTTTACCCACTAAACCAGACAAAAGTGTGTGTGTGTGTGTGTGTGTGTGTTTGTAGACCTGAATCCGTTTAATCAGCTATTTTGATTGACGTATGTCTGACGTTATTAAAACTCACAAAATGGATCACAATCACACAGCTCATACAGAAAGAGAACACATTGATTTTGGTATATAGAGGAGACTGGGGCTAGCTGTCACAAAGTTTAGAGGTTAAACTAATGTAAACCATAATCTCAAAACACTATCATTTTGTTCTAATAGTAGTAGAAATGTTCAATAGTTTTAAGTCAAGTCAAAAATGTATTTGTGTAATGCTTTCACACAGAAAACCATAGTGTTCATATTTAGAATTTCTTAATAGTTTCATGCCTTATAGGCACAATTAGTAGATTAAAGCTGGCTGATAATATAGTTTACATTTTGCAACGATACAAGCAATCGTGCAGTTGAGATATGCTACATTTGCAGTGCCGAGTGGTAACGGATTATATGTAATCTGGATTACGTAATCAGATTCCAAAGCATAAATACCTCTAATTAGATTATATTACATTTTAAAATAGTCATAATCAGATTAGAGTTACTTTTATATTGATTACATAATTACTTACTATTCACAACATTTTTCAGAATTAATTGATTCTCCCTTATTATTATTTTAAATTTGCTTTTCTAAAAAAGCCAATTGCTTATATGTCCAGAAAGTCTTCTAGTTTTGTGCATAGACCCGTTGCTAGTCAGTGACTAGAAGTACATGGAAAATTGAGAAGCATGAACAAATGAAATATTTCATCTTTTTGTTTTCAATATAATAAGATTATACTATTAAGAGTATGTTATAATACTAATACTTATATAAGTATGTAATATTATAAACAAGTAAAGTCTAGATTATATTACTGACTAATCATGTAATTTTTTACTGACTACAATTTGTCAGTAATCTACAAAGCACTGCACTCTGTGTATGTGTGTGTGTGTATATATATATATATATATATATATATATATATATATATATATTCACTACTAAAAGGTATGACAACTAGCCACACTAAGCATTAGTGATCAAATAAATAGCCCAGTGTAGAATATAGTCTTTTATGCCAAAGCATGTATCACCCTAAACACTAGGTGGCACTGTTTGACCAGCATTGCTATGGTTTAGGCCTGTGTTTTTCGAGGAACTCCTCTCCTCACAGTGGAGACAGAGTTATCATTTACTAGTTGAGTGGGATCTGCCATTGCTGTTATCTTTTAATAGATTTGTACGGAGAGAAAAGCAGGTGCCTCTTGTTAATGTGTCCAATTGCCCAAGTTGCCTACTGAATGTGGTGCATCCATCATTGTCGGCCGCCGTGACACCCTGTCATCCGCCCTCAGTGGCACAAGCCATGCAGACGCGCCGTAACAGATGAGCTTCCTCATGGGCACCGTGCACCCTCAACACAATCAGCACAAACACTCCCACCCACACACTCACACACACACACACACACCATACTCTACTCCTAAACTCTTGCTGCGTTTACACTGCTGGTGAAAAAGAATATTCATCAACAAAGTTGACCATAGCAAAACAGTATAAACCTGTGATTCCCAAACAGGTTTATTGAAATTTGTTCTGGGATACATGGATTTTAATTTAGCTTTGAATGATGACTTTTAATTAATATTATAGGGCTATTATTAGGTCAAAATAGTAACAATTAATAATTTTAATAAATAATTATTTTTAATGACCTTTTTTATTTTATTGTAAATCGTTTTCCTTTTCTTATTAATTTCCTTTGCTTATTCAACTCCTTCTTAAAGTGTAGTTTGTGTTACTTTGCTCGCTATAGGTGATGTTGAATTTGTTGAGCACTGATAGTTAAGTTCTACCTTTCAAAAAAATGTGAATAATTTATATTTACAAAAAAAACCCAACAATCTGGTTTCCACAAACAAATTTTTGATTAAGAAGGCTTCTTCATAATTGGGAGTGTCAAAAATGTATGTAGTCCACCCACAGCAGTTAAAAATGAATTATTGTGATCGCCATTTCAATTTTATATTCAAATGCTAAATGACAATTCTATCTATCTATCTATCTGAACACATTTCTGGTTCAGTGTCAGTAAAGGGGTGCTTGAGCTGTATGTATGGGGTATATAAGGCAGTAAATACAAGGGTATGTAGGGCAGTCAAGGCCTAATGGTTAGAGAGTCACACTGGTAATCCAAAGGTTGCAGGTTCGATTCTCAATACCAACAGGAAATGACTGAGGTTCTCTTGAGCAAAGCACCTAACACCCAATTGCTCGCTGGGCACCACAGCAAAACGTGTCCATGGTTCTCTACTCTTTATGAATGTGAATGTCAAATTCCGAGAATGGGTTAAACACAAACACACAGAGATTTAAAAAAAAAAATAAAGTAAAAAAAAAAAAAAAAAAAAAGGTTGAGAAACACTGGTTTACACGTTGCTTTTTCTCAGTGTAGATGGATTATTACAGGATATATGAAATCATGATGTAATGATATTGTTATTTTTTTGTTTTATCTAGATGGATAGATCGTATTTCTGCAAAACGGTGCAAACCTGTGATGATTTATCCTATTCTTCATTGATGTAGCCACAGATGAACTGTGTGAAGAAAGCTTGTGTTGCCTATAGGTACGGTATGATTTTTTATTTAGCTTTGCATTAATATAGTAAACACGAATGGGCCTGAGGCAAGCTTTATTAATAAACTTCACATTATGAACATGTATGCTTCCATATGGCCAACAAAAGTGGAAAGGCATTTTACAATCACTCACACTTTGAGCTTGATTCTCTAGTAAAGACTACATGTGTAAATATGTTCATGGTTTGTGGGTCTGTAGTAGCGGTGGACCGTTCTTTGAGGTTGGGAGATGCATTTTGCAGCTGCACCACCTCTGAATGAAGCATTACTATGTTAATACCTAGTTAGGGCTCTTGAGATGGCTGGGTCTTAGAGAGGTCAATGTCAGTACCACTTCAGCAAAAACTTGTGATGCAGCACCCAGAGCACATGTGCAACCTCCACCTCTCCCTCTCCGCTTTGGACGTATCATAAATATGATCCTGGTCACATCTTGTCCTTTTTAATAGAAAAGGCCAATAGGGTTTCTTTCTTTCTTTCTTTCTTTCTTCCTTTGGTTTCATTTTTTCTTTGCTTTTTATTTCTTTTTCTTTAGCCTGAGGCTCTTGAGCTGAAGTTTTAGTTTCTTGAAGTTTTTTTTTTTTCTTTTTCTGTTGTTGGAAAGCAGTAAAGACCACAAGGTCAAAGTTCCTGACCTCAGTTTTCACGGCATGCAGGTAATTATAACCATGGTTCATTGTTTTCAGGTTTCGGCTCAAAAATAATTGCCCTGCTTGTGTAGTTAAAATCTGCTCAATTCGTTTGTTTTGCACGTTTACATGATTTGAGTCAACTCTGTAATCATGCACTGTAAAAAATGCTGAGTTAAAAACAACCCATACTGGGCTGCAAATGGACAAACAAAGCGATTGTGTTGTTTTAACCCAGAGGTTGGGTTAAATGTTCGCCCCATGTGCTGGGCAGTTTTATTTAACCCAACTATTGTTTAAAAATTATGGTAACACTTTGCAATAAGGTTCATTAGTTAACATGAACTAATAATGAACCACACTTCTTTGTTAATGTTAATTTCAGCATTTACTAATACATTATTAAAATCTTGTTAACGTTAGTTAATGCACCGTGAACCAACATGAACAACTGACATTTACGCAGATTAGTGAATACAGTAATCTTTCAGTGAACAGTTTTTAAAAGAACCCATGATCTAAAGAAACTTTTTTTGGAAATGCTCCATTGAATTTTGAAAGAAATATTTTTATGAAATATCTTCAAAATAAATCAAGAGCCGTCTAACTTGCGTCAGTGAAAATAGTAAAAATCAAAGACTGTAAAGATTTTCACATGAAATGTAACCATGAAATATCAGGGCTAATCGAAGCTGTTTTAAATCCAAAATGTAAATTTAAGATGATGAGATACTAGGCTAACCATAACGTGCGAACTTTCTTATTTTTGATTCTGATCCCATGCTGAGACTTTATTCAAGGTTTACGCTTTTTGAAATGTCTCTTAAGACTGCTTTGAGTGGTAACCAAGCCAATTTATGCAACAGATTCAATGGGCCATTGCAGCCTGCAGTCAAGCTCAAATGGAAACTGTAATAGTGGTTCACCATTTGGCTATGTTATTGTTTTCTTTAGCATTACCCAGTTGGGAAAAGTCAATGGCAGAGTGGAGAGGTCCTCTCTTCCATCTCTAGAGCTAATTTGGTTGTGCAGTTTGAGTGCTTAATTTTGCACTCGGTCGCTTTCTAAGGTTAATCGCGGGACAGCAGTGTTTATGTTGCAGTAATACGGGCCCAACTCCCCTGCTAAATCTTGTAGGCTCAGAAATATGCGTCCTCCACCCCCATCTGCCCCCTGTTCAGTGGAGGAAAAAAAAGAAGAAAGACAAATGTGACGTTGAACAAAAGACAGAGGAAAGTCGTTCCAATTAGCCGCTAATGAGACAAGCTCATGAGGATTTCCAACTCCGCAACGTGTTAGCATTTACCGTGCCCCTCGCCGAAACCCCGCGCAGCGCGACAAGGGAAATGCGGCGAGAGAACATATCTGTCATGATTGCCTACACATGGCTGCGGGGCTTGCTCTTTGAGATGTGAGCAGGAAGGAACGCCTCACTTATGGTCAATGTAAAAACACCAAATTGACATGCTGAGACCATTTTTCTGTGTTTATCTATCCTGCTACAGCACCCAACCCTTCACCCCCTCTCCCAAAATGGATCCTCAAAGAACAAGGAACAAAGTTGCACACCATACGTTCTCAATTTTCTCGATGCGGTGAAAGGGGGAAAATTCATATAATAACTGAAAAATAATATGTCAAGAGAATAACCAGCATTCCCTGTAGCCTCTGAGATACTTTTATCAGAAATGTGTGGCTGAAAAGGGGAAAAGAAATATGTTTTTGTAATGTGCCTGCACTGAAAGCCTGGGGTGATCGTTTTCTAGCTGCTAAAATGGCCACATGTTGGGTTAAGACAAGAGAATCTTGTCTGCAGTCAATTGTAATGTGATGCTACAATGTTTAGGAACCAGCATTAGCATTAACGTCAAGTTTTTTTTGTTTTGCATACGTCACAAGCCAACGGTGGGGACTGGGCTTCTTCAAACCACAATAGCTGTTGACAGGTTTGTTTACCCCTGAAACTATAAGATGGAGCTGAATTGAATTGGACAGGAAACACACACTGTAATTTTATTTGGTGTCGGGGAACTATGTGTGCGTGCATGCTAACTAACTGCGCCACCGGACCCGCCAGAGCTGCCAGCGTCTCGCACCAGGATTTCTAGCATTAATTTAAGTCTGAACACATCCATAAATAAATAATGAAGGAAATAATGAAAATAATATTACGTTTGGCAGCAGGCTTGTTTCACATTTCCGCTTTGCCCACGTACCGCGCTTGCTAATTAGCTTTCTAAGGAGTTGTCCTCCTTTCTGTAAATTGCGTTCCTGAGTAAAAAAGCCTCTCTAAAAACTATATTCTGATGAAAGACAAAAATATCACAAAAGGCAAACAAAGCAGTCAAATACATGCAAATGTCTCAGAAAAGGCTACTGGATATGTTGTGCTCGTAGCTTATTAATAATAACCCATCACAGAACTTTTCAGAATGTTTTGTTAACATTCCCATTGAGTTATAAAATGATAAAAATTAAGTTATAAACATCGTCTTTGAACGTTAAAAACATCTAGCATTTTCAAATGTTTTTTTTTCTTGATTAGGCAAACGTTAAGGAAAAATGCCTTTTTATTATTTTGCAAATAAATATTATGGGAACATTACTTTTGGATGTTCTCAGGAAAAACATGTAAAAAATGTTAGATGAATGTTCACAAAACGAACAAACAACGTATAAATAACATTTTTGTATTAACGTTTTGGAAACAATATTATAGGGAAGATATTGAATGAACATTCTGTTAATGTTACTGGAAGAATGTTTGTTCATAACTTTGAGAGAACCTTGCCAGAACATTAGCCAAAGTTGTCAGATCGTTCCCTGTTAGATGGGCTTTTCATTGACCTTGCAGTTACTAAAACAGCGTTCAGGCCTTTAACTTCCCCCCTGCCAACTTGCACACTCTTAACACTCCCACTTTAGGATCATACCTGCTCCACCTTGTGCCCTCCAAAGCTGCTCATAAAAAGCTTATGTGCAGGGACAGAAGCTGTGGCTCAAGATAGCCTCTACTTTTTATTTGAGTCTTAAAAAAGGCCGTAAACCTTTAGCTCCAGAAACAACCTCCGGCACCCAGAGCTTGCATGCTCTCATTCCTCATTAGACCCCAGTCCAACAAAAAAAAAAAAAAAAAAAAAAGAAAGAAAAAAAACACACGTTCAAACGACTTCTTCCTCTCAATGTGTTTACTGCTAATTAGTTTGCTTTGTAAGGTTAGATGTGCGGACGGAGCAACTTTGAAAGCGTTTGGCGGCCATCTGTGTGAGCACAGCGATAACTATGTACAGATGGCCCGCACTAGAGACAGGTTGCTTCAGAGAGGAAAAAAGCAATGAGACATTTTTAGTTTATGTTAATAAGATTTATGACCACACTCACAGGTAACCTATTTGGCAGTAATGGTGACTGTTAGTCATTCGAGGAGAGGAAAAAAAAAAAAAAAACGATTAAAAGTTTTGAAGAAGAAATGTCATTGAAGCGAATGAATATAGGCCAAACCAAAGGCGTGTTCCAGCATTAAACATTTTTCTGTGATCTACTAATTAAGTAGGGTTATATAGTACTTCTTATCATTTTTTTCTTCTGCTTCACTGTTTCTACTCTGCCACATATTGAATCAATTGGTTGTCAGCTACTTGAGAAAAATACTTAATTTAACCAAGTTAAATTGCCATTACTTACTCAGTGAACCAGGTAACTCAAGAAAAAGGTAATATTGCCTGGTAATTGTTGGACACGGTCACAAAATTCACAAACATAATCAAATAAGGGAAGTGACATTTGCAATTTATGGCTTTACCTCTGACGCAGGTGTTTACTACTGCTGTTTTCCAGTCATTTTTCATTTAAGAAAAGTGAAGTATGCTAATTTGAATTTTTAACAGATGTGTGAAGATATTTTCCATAATCTTTATATGTACAATATTGCGAACAAAGACAAGAACATCTTTTTTTCTTTAGCTTGAAAGTCTCAATTTTGTGTGAAATTTGTCCCAGTCAATTCACTACTTGTGTGCCCCCTTTTCTGGACAATGTATGGCTTCTAACTTTATGTATTTATTTTTAATTAGCTAAGAATTAGTGACCAGGTACCTCTTCTGGTGTCACATTTAAGAGAGATTGTGTATGACTGCACAGTGGGATGCCCTTCATAGTCAGTTGATTTGGCTGTGTAGAATTAGCCATGTCTTCATGCTAGCCTGATTTTATTTTATAAAATATATCATCCTCTTTAATTAACAAACTTCTTTTTGGACCACGGGAGAGGATTTGCTCTAATTCAGTGTTTACTTTACAGACATAGTGAAATTAACTTCATCTTGTTTCCTTTGAGTGGCTAACTCTGCTAATTGCTTCCACAAGTAAACACTCAGTTAGCATGGCCCATCACAACACACATCAGCTTAAATGTAATGGAGTCCAAAGCTTTTGGGAGGTTAAGAGTGTTTTTTATAACTTAAGAGGACTTGATAAGAGAAAGCTATATTTACAGTGGATCAGTTTGACAGCTTTTCAAAGAGCGCTATCTGTAAGTGGCTATTTTTGAGAGACTGTCCTCTTAGCTGAAGTTCTCATTAGGGAAGAAAAGCAAGAGGATGCTGAGAACAGAGAAAGAGTGCGATAAAAATATGTTCAAATAAAATCTTTGTAATGTCAGTGCACAGTTTTACTTCTGTGCTTGGATATACTTCTTCATACTGTTAAAAACTGTTCAGTTATTGTTTGTACTCTATCTGTTAGCGGTGTCTTTAGCTGTTGTCAGTTTTTTTTAATGCTTGCATTATGGATAAAGTATGCTAACATTTTTGAACTGAACAGAATATTTGCTGCAAATCATAACTTGAGTAGGCATATGTTTTGTTTTCTTCCATGTTTTCCATTTTCCTTTTCATAATCTCTTATTACATATCTCATACTATACCATCTGTTTTTGTTAAACATTTATTCATTCCTCATCTGATTCTTAAGATGAACCAATCAAGAGTACAGACTCTAGAAAAGCACCTCCTCTCCCTCTCCTTCTTTTTTCATGAGCTTTCATTAGGAAATGGATCCCAGGTGTTCGATAAGCCTGTAGTGGACATGACAGCAGTGCAATCAAGTGTATAAATTTAATTGCAGGCTCATTTGGGGCCGTTTATTAGCCGGTTAGGGGCACCCTGCTCCACTTGAACCCTGTTATTGTGAGGCAGAACATCTGTTTGGCTCTTTTTAACTATTTGTTTCATTGCATAGTTTCACAAATGCACAGTTTTAATGGATACAGGATTGTGGGCTTGAATGTTGCAGTTGTGTTTCGTGGAGCAATTTATGTTGTTTAAGGATCGATTTGTAGTCTGTAGTCTAAAGTATAAAAGGAAAAGGAATCCCCAGGAAATAAATTCAAGTAATTGTTTCATTTTGTGAAGCATGATTGACTGGACCTTTTTGGAGGCCAAACACAACACAAAAGAGTTTAGAGCCTAATCACATGAAATATGTCGGACATCTTTCTTTGTTAATGATGCTAGAGTTTGTAAGGGTTTAAATTCCATTGATTTTTGATGCATTGATTGTGCCATTGTAATTATATTTCATTTAAATAAAAAGTTATCCTTTTTCAAGAACTTTTCCCAACAAGTCTGATGCAACAAAACTACATGAAAGCATCTTTAAAATATTGACACCAAATTACATTCCAATGCTGAATTTTTATTCTCTAAAAAAGAAAAAAAAAAAGAAAGAAAAAAAACTTTAAATTAATAACAGAGTAATTTGTTTGGCATCCAAATAATTAAAAGATTGGTCTGCTTTTGAATAAAACACGTCATTGCTGCACAATATGTCATAGAAATGCATTGTTGAAATGTACTTAATAATGTTGTGCCAAAAAAAGTTGCACTGGATGTAATTAGGCCGTTACTGCCACTACTGAACACTGCAATAAACTTCAAGCCTATATCATTTCCTCCATTATATAATGCACCATCTTTGGACATCTTTGTCCCTTTTCTATCGTTATTTAACAGTATTTTACTGTATCTGGGCTTGAACTCACTGTTTGTTTGTTTTTTGTTGTCTTTTTGTTGAAAATGTGGACTTCAAGCATCCCATCATGTATTGTGTTAACGGTTCCACCTAACAAGGGCTGAATGCTGCTAATGAACCAGCCAATAGACACAAGTTGTCATGAAACAAAACTATGACTCCCCAAAAAAACAAAACAAAAACAAACAAACAAAAAAAAGCATCAACAACGTAGGGCAGAACAGATATAGACATTTCCTCATCCTTAATATGTATTTCTCATGGTACATTTCTAGATTAATCACCTGTATTGACAGAATTGTATAATCACTGCATGTCATACAGCTAAAATTAAAAGGGCTAGGGTTATACATTTGTTTTGTATAATGGTTTTCCCATGCCGTGCAGTCTAACATCCACATGATGTCCTCTGCAATTTGAATATTTCTTTGTTAGTCGAGCATGACAACAAAATAAACAAATACGTGCACTTGCTCCGGTGGCACCTAACAGCATTTTCTCGAGTGTGCAACAAGGGCTAAATATGTCTTAGCAAAGGTCAGGCTATGATTTGTTATGAGAGCACTCGTGGGGATTTCTGATGCGCGCTGATCAATCCCACACCCCTTGACATGCACATAAATCAATGCTGTATCAAGAAAAGCCCTCCCACTGTACAAGACGAGAGCAGGGCGACGTGATAAATCCGTACTCGCCATTTTCTGCCCCCCCTCCTCCACCTCTTAGATCCCGGCCCGCTGATAGATCGCAATGCGCCGGCCTTACTATTCTGTTTGGTGGCATGAAAAAAAGAAAATCCCCTATGCGCTAACACTCTTTGGCGTTGATGGCTTATTACCAGGCGCTGTGATTTGACGGGATGTGTTCAAGGATCTCCTGTGCGGAGGAAAAGGTCAGCAGCTTTTAGCTGCGGCTCCGCTGGAATACTAATACTGTCCTTATTCAAATGATCCGCTACAGCGCTTATTAAATGGGCTCCGGTGCTTTAATTTAATAGTGTGGGAGCCAGGGCGAATGAGAAGCCTGTGCCAGGTCTGAATGAGACGCTTCTAAAGGCAGAGATCAGAAGGGGGTGGGGCGGATTTCAGGAAGCGCAGTGTTACCGTGAACGTTGGCGCACACGCAAGAATGTGTATTTTTTCCACATGATGGACACACATACTGTCAAGTACATTTGCTTTACAACCCATAATTGGAGAATGTCCTCTCTCAGCTCCATCCACTCAGGTCTACGCAAACAGAAAGAATTGATCCATTAAGTGCTTGGCTAAGCTATTAACGTTGTTTAGTGTACGTGTTCTCGTTAAATCGGGTTTTGTGGATTTGAACCTCAGTGGTCGGACAGTGTTGTGCTTGTTTCTAATAAAGGTTGTGTTTATTGGATGGACCAGTCTTGGAAATCTCTTTTGATTAATCTGCAAGATGGGCCTCTTGTCTAGAGTGGTCTCAGCTCAGACGTCACACCCACGGACAGTTGGCTGAACGTCTGATGCATATGGCACACTTAACTGGAAACACTTCAGGAGTTTCAAAGTCGTCATCTGGTTGGTTAAATTCTACAGGATGTCCGGGAGATATGTGTGAGTTCTTCAATGGTATGCGGAAACAAATGCCGTGAGGCCAAACCCCCTTGTGGAAGAAGAAAGCCGTCACGTTTACAACTGTGACAATGAGCGCTTACCAGCATCAACTACACATTTAGGATTTTTACACGCATGTGAAGTTTGCTGCTCCATTGTTGCAGTAAAGTTGCACAACATTCTTGAATGAATAAATTATTAGATGCATGCCGGTCTGTTATTGTTTGGATATCAATTTTTTCACGCCCCTAACCATGACACGTAACATAAAGCAACTGTGATTGGTTGCGTTACTTGCCAGTCAAACATTCTCTTGCCAGTCAAACATTCTCCTTGGCCAATGAAAGCAACAATAGAGTCCAGAACTTCTCCCGTCAGTCTGAAGGTCTGGCTATGCAAGACTAGTCAAACTATCAAAATAGTCTTAAAGGGATTATTAACCCCAAAATGAAAATTACATCATCATTCACACGCCCTCATGCCTTTCTTAACTTTCTTTTTTTTGTGAAACACAAAAGATATTTTGAAGAATGCATTAGCTGTTTTTGTCAAATACAAAGAAAATCAAAGAGTTTTCCAAACAACACCTTTGACTTTCATTGAAAATAACGTGTCTTGATGAGGGTGAGTAAATGAAGTATTATCATTTTGCTCACACTTCTCATCTTTCCTAGATTTACATGACATCCTTATTACTGTTACTAAATATTACAACCTACATCATTTGTAAAACTGAACAGTAAATGTGCACAAATGTTTGTTATGCTGTCCATTATGGATTGGTCATCTTGGATTTATACTGACACCTAGTGGCATGGATCATGGCATAATGCATACCTACAGTGGGGCAAAAAAGTATTTAGTCAGCCACCAATTGTGCAAGTTCTCCCACTTAAAAAGATGAGAGAGGCCTGTAATTTTCATCATAGGTACACTTCAACTATGAGAGACAGAATGATAAAAAATAAATCCAGAAAATCACATGGTCTGATTTTCAAAGAATTTATTTGCAAATTATGGTGGAAAATAAGTATTTGGTCACCTACAAAAAAAGCAATATTTCTGGCTCTCACAGACCTGTAACATCTTCTTTAAGAGGCTCCTCTGTCTTCCACTTGTTACCTGTATTAATGGCACCTGTTTGAGCTCATTATCAGTATAAAAGACACCTGTCCAAAGCCTCAAACAGTCAGACTCCAAACTTCACTATGACCAAGACCAAAGACCTTTCAAAGGACACCAGAAACAAAATTGTAGACCTGCAAGAATGGTGAACGGTGAGCAAAAATCCCAGAACCACACAGGGGGACGTAGTGAATGGCCTGCAGAGAGCTGGGACCAAAGTAACAAAGGCTACCATCAGTAACACACTACGCTGCCAGGGACTCAAATCCTGCAGTGCCAGACGTGTCCCCCTGCTTAAGCCAGTACATGTCCGGGCCCGTCTGAAGTTTGCTAGAGCGCATTTGGATGATCAACAAGAGGATTGGGAGAATGTCATATGGTCAGATGAAACCAAAATAGAACTTTTTGGTAAAAACTCAACTTGTTGTGTTTGGAGGAGAAAGAATTCTGAGTTGCATCCAAAGAACACCATACCTCCTGTGAAGCATGGGGGTGGAAACATCATGCTTTGGGGCTGTTTTTCTGCAAAGGGACCAGGACGACTGATCCGTGTAAAGGAAAGAATGAATGGGGCCATGTAATGTGAGATTTTGAGTAAAAACAGCCTTCCATCAACAGGGGCATTGAAGATGAAATGTGGCTGGGTCTTTCAGCATGACATTGATCCCAAACACACTGCCCAGGCAACGAAGGAGTGGCTTTGTAAGAAGCAGCATTTCAAGGTCCTGGAGTGGCCTAGCCAGTCTCCAGATCTCAACCCCATAGAAAATCTTTGCAGGGAGTTGAAAATCCATGTTGCCCAGCGACAGCCCCAAAACATCACTGCTCTAGAGGAGATCTGCATGGAGGAATGGGCCAAACTACCAGCAACAGTGTATAAAAAGATGGAGCTCTTACAGAAAACCTTTGACCAGTCATTGCTAATAACGCGTATCTAACAAAGTATTGAGATGAACTTTTATTGTAGGTGACCAAATACTTATTTTCCACCATAATTTGCAAATAAATTCTTTAAAAATCAGACGATGTGATTTTCTGCATTTTTTTTCCTCATTCTGTCTCTCATAGTTGAAGTGTACCTATGATGAAAATTACCTCTCTCATCGTTTTAAGTGGAAGAACTTGCACAATGGGTGGCTGACTAAATATTTTTTGCCCCACTGTACCTACAGGGCCCTATCATACAATGCAACGTGAGATCCAATGCAAGTTTTTTTTTTGCTAGTTTCAGCCCGACACAGTTATCTTTTTCACATCCAATGCCACGTTGTTTAAATAGAAAATGCACTCATGCTGTTCGCCCATGGGCATGCTGGTCTGAAAACGAGGTGTGTTCAGGAGCATTGTTGGCGTGTTGCTATTTTGAGGGAACCGTAAACAGTTTTTACATTTTTTTTATTATTATTTAAAGGGCACATTAGTAATTTGCGCCTATAGGTGGGTGCACAACCCGCGCACACTCTGCTTGTTACACACAAAGGGACACACAGCAGCACACAAACCTTTTTAAATATTAAAAATAAAAGGATTCCTCTCTGGAGAAGTTTACAGTCTTTCAGCTTGCAAATTCCGCCATGTAAATAGCGAATCCACAGTGGTGTAAGCGTTACTGGCTTTTAAAGGGAATGGGAGATGAGACTCTGATTGGGTTATTGCACATTACATCCAAAACACACCCATGACTGAGTGTCTGGGTACAACCTTTTTGAACCATGCACCTGGCGTGGCGTCCATTTTTTCCGTCGTTAAAGTAGCAACAATTGACCATGCGCTTATATGGTCAAAATAGGGCGCATAGTTTTTGTTTACCAAAGCCATTGTACGACTGTAGAATTCACAGTTTGCTATGAATTATTCTGTGACTGAAAGTGTCTGATTTTTGGCTGTTCATGTAATTCCAAAATGTCTGACCCCATATAGGCCACCTGCACTATGTAAAATAAAACCACTTTAATTAAGCTACTAATTTTCCTAGTGTCCTAATCTCTGTGAGTATGCATCATTTTAAATATATTTAAAAAAAGTACATATTTCTTCATGGATAAAATAACAAAAATAATACACCATAGCTGTATGTGTAAGAGAGGAAATCATGTAAAAGAGTCTTAACAGCCATTACTTTTCATTCTGACATAAGACTGATGCATTTTTTGTGTCGTTGAGTGGCTGGATATGAATGTGAGTAAATAAAAGACATCTTTCTTCATGTGCACGTCACACTCAAGAGCAATTCTGCTCTACACTCAAACCATTACATGTTATTATTATACTTTTCGTCTCATGCAGTATGTTAAAAATACATCTGAAATAATAATAATACATAAAGTTTTTTTTTCCTGTCATGGCAAACCTGGATATTGTAAGGATAAATAAGTTTATATTAATAAAATGTCCATAAAAAACATGAAAACAATATAATTGAAGCTTAATTTGATATTAATGTGGCACAAACCACATATCAAGCACTTCCTGTGAAAGACAACAAATAAAAAAGTGAGTGTGGGTGAAACAGAGACAATGGAATTAATGTGTGCTCTTATCACAGATGAGCCATTATACAGCCTCACTATTCGGAACACACTTGCACGTCAATACCCCAAACAATAAATAATCAGTCCAATAGAATACACTCTCTCAACTTCCACTGGAAATCTCCCTATCATTATCACAGGGTGGGAACTGAAAACAATTAATAATCCCACAATCAGCCTTTCAGACCGCATCCATCTTGTTTTTCATTAGACTTTCCTCTCTCTCTCTTTCTCTCTCTCTCTCTCTCTCTCTCTCTCTCTCTCTCTCTCTCTCTCTCTCTCTCTCAAGTGGAATTGAAATCCCAACTTACATCTGATCTGTAGTCTTCTCAGCAGCTTCTTAGTTTTAAAGGCCTATAACAAACAACTGTCTTCCAAGATTGCATTTACATTTATTCGCTTGGGAGATGCTTTTTACAGTGTATTCATGGTGTTCTTTCAGTATGTGTGGTGGAAATCAATCCCACAGTTTTGATGCTCTTTCTACTAGTCAAGTTGCATGTGGAGACTGTGACTCTTTCTCTATTAGACAGTCTGGTTCATATTCATTTTAAAGATGGCCCAAAATCTCATGATTCAGCATCCAGAGACAAATGAAATCTCATTAATTTTTCTCTCACTTTCTTTAGCATTAAAATCTATCCGACTTCCTGCGATAATAGATTGTTTTCTAATATGATTTTTTTTAAAATGTAATTTATGACTGTGATAGGAAAACTGCAGCCATTTCTCCAGTTTTCAGTGTCACATGACCTTTCAGAAATCATTATTTCTATTTGGTGCTTGGGAAACATTTCTTGTTATTATCAATAACACGTGTGATGCTTTAATGTTTTTTTTTATTTTAACTTTTTGTTCAGGATTCTTTAATGAGTGGAAAGTTCAAAAGAACAAAATTAATTTGAAGAGAATTTTTTTGTAACATTATACTCTCATTAAATGCATCCTTGTTGAATAAAAGTATTAATTTCTTAAAAAAAAATACCAACCCCGGACTTTTGAATTGTAGCTCTGCCAGAAAGACTCGGGAGGCAGGATAACGTAACAATGATATTTATTAACAATCAGCAAGCAAAATATGGTAAGATGAAGTTCTTTGGCGTAGGCCCCGTCCGTAGCTTGTATCCTGAGGGTTGCAGACTCTGCATTTCCTGCCTAAACATGAAGGCAGGGTGTAGCCGACCTCTGGGAGGTACGGACAGGAAAAATCCTGGTGGTGGTGGGGAGCATGGAGGTAAAGGTTGACGTCAGCATCTGCTAATTCAGACATGTGTAACTACTGATTTTATATACTTCAAGTTTTAGATAATGATTGGCCTGATCAGAGCTTTCATTTTAAGTGGACAGAGATGAGGGAAAGCCATATTCACCATTCACTTTCATAGCATGGAAAAGAACAGTTCGAACAAGATAAACATCTACTTTTGTGTTACACGCAAGTCTGACATGAGGGTGGGTAAACTAGTAAAAACTAGTTTTTTAACTATACATGTAATGAATTTCCACATAGATTAAAGGTGTGTGGGAGGTGCCTGTTTTTGTCTTTCGGTATTTGTTATTCCTTTGTTGTGTTTTTGTGACATCATTATCATAAAATAACAGTGTGATTCCCTCCCAGCACCTCCACCTCCTCCAGGCCATAAATCAGAGTGACTATGTCATCATTGTGGGATGTGACGGAGCTCAGTGTCGAGGCGGTTGGCGTCTCGGGTGTGAAATCACTTGACCCTTTAGCATTAACCTTTCCTCCACTGGTCCACAGGTCTCTCCCTGAGCCTGAGAACAAAAGAGGAACACTCCTGATTAAACACAAGAGTCCTCACTTGATATTAAAGCCTGGCTTAGTTGCCCATGTCCCCACTAAGACTGCGTGTGTTTGTGTGTGTGTGCGTGTGTGTGCTGGGGAGGAGGCAGACAGACCAGAGTCCCGGTGGGAACAGTGTTTTGTCGTCCCAAGCAATGTTTACTTTCACTCCCCCTAACACACACACATAGATCTCTGTCTCTGTGGTTTGGATCGATAGGCAGAGCTGAGGCCTGAACTCAGGAACACTTGTGTGTCTGCTTCGGTTTATGCTGCATGCATCACAAAAACATTTTGAGAATGCGATTCTTCATTTACTTGATTTACCTTCTCCCCTTATTTTCTTTCTTTTTATATATTACATTTATTAATTATTAAATTAACTTTGGTTATAATTCTTGCATGATTAAACTACAATGATTTTTATTTTATTTTTATATTTAAAAAGTAAGAATGCACACACACACACACACACACACAGGTTTGTTTTGCTATCAAAGTGAGGACATTCCATATTCGTAATGGTTTTTATACTGTACAGACTGTACCTTCTGTCCCCCTACACTAACCCTAAACCTACCCATCACAGAAAACATTCTGCATTTGAAATGTCCTCATATTTCAAGTTTACGTTGTAATACCAGAGTCATACCCATGTCATTATACAAATTTGTGTCCTCATAAATCACAAAAACGCACACATACACACACACTCACAAACATTGTTTCTAGATATTTAACTATGGTACAAATATGGCGTCTTATAATTCCATCTATTTCCCTGTTTTGTGAGTTTTTTTATTATTATTATAGATCCTGACTATAGATTATGTACTGAAAATTTTTATATTTTCATATAATTTTTTTATTACAGTGAAGTGATAAAACTACAACAAGATAAACTGTGAGTGTGATTTGCATTAGTATATATATATATATATATATATATATATATATATATATATGTGTGTGTGTGTGTGTGTGTGTGTGAGAGAGATTACCTTGTTTTATAATAATAATAATAATAACACTTCTAATATATATATATATATATATATATATATTATTATTATTAACAATGTCATTATTACCATTATTGTTAGTAGAATTTTAATTGAATCTAAAAGTAAATAAATATAGCCAACAATATATTAATGTAACTTAATTGTCTTTAATTACCTCAAATTTTTCTAACAATATTTATCTGTGCGAGAGTAAGGAAAGTCTTTAACGTTTCCTAGCCACACATTAAATTGTAAAGGCTCTTTGTGTCCCGTCCCAGAGGCCAGAGAAATGTGTGAGAGAGAGTCCCCGTTCTTTCGTTCCACCCCCCTCATACTTATCTCTCTGCCCTGTCATGTTCCTTACATCAGGAGAAAATAATTAATTACTCAGTCCACTCATGATTTATGATATTACTGACATAATTAATGAAACACATCAATTTTCCTGTTTAATTGAAGGGGGCCGCAGTGCACGTCTGGCACAGTTAAAGGATTCACATGACAGAACAGGGCAAAATAGACACCTTCCCATTTTTTTTATTTTATTTTATTTTATCCTCTCCCTCACTATATGTCTATCTCTCTATTAACAAAAGTGTATGACAACTTAGCAATATCTGCAACATTAGATGGTGAGCAGTAAATAGAGTTAAACACCCAGGCGGTTGTTTTATTTTGCATATTTACACAGATGCAGACATGCTGTACATTAATGTATATGTCTATAGTGTATATATGATTTATGAGCCTGCATTTCTAGACGTGTACAGCTCTCCCGCTAGCCTGAAGACAATAGACAGCTAGGTAAGCCATGAATATTTAATTTCCAAACAGAAGGTATATAGAAAATACTCATGTGCTGCATCTAAACCAGTCACATCTGACAGAGCCAAGAGATCTAGGAGATTTTACTGTATATTGATTTTATATAATTTATTTTACTTGATTTTTTTCTGTATTTCTGTGTTAACTCTTTCTGGCAATGTTTGCTGGTCTCTAACACTTGACAAATGTTATTAATATTATTAGTATTTTACATTTTGCTCTTAAATATCAAATATGATGTTTAATTTTAAATTATTATGGATTTTTTTCTTTTGAACTGAAAGAACACAAGTATATATATATATATATATATATATATATATATATATATATATATATATATATATATATATATATATAGCCTTTTAAGAAATTACACATTATGTCTACTCAAAGAGCTTAACCACTGTTATCTGATTATTTATCCTATTGTAAAAAAAGTGGCAGTAATTTCCAGTTAAAAGTTATTAGAAATAATCTTTGAGCTCAGAACAATCTAAATGTCTCATTCAAGTCAGCAAAAGTTTAGAGAGAAAGCAAGACACCAGATAACAAAAAGTAAAATTCAACAATTTCAGCCATGCATTAAATTCCGCTAAGGTACATCAGTGAATTGGGGAAAATAAATAAATAAAAAACTCATTTAAAATAATAAATCCCACACACACAGAAACATTTCATCTGCTTATGATGAGGTACTTTGAATTGACCAGGCTGGGTGTGAGTGTGCATGTAACTGTGCTGGGGGGAGATTAGTGGCCAGGGAAACTCCCAGCCATCCCTGTTTTTAGAAAGACAAACTCTTCGTGTGAGAGTGATTGGCATGTCTTTCCCTCTCCAGCTGACCCATAGAAATTAGCAAGTTAGAGTTATTCTGCTGCAGAGCTTTGAAAGCAGGTGGGGGGATACTTGAAAAATGCTCCTCTGTCATTCGCATGTGAAACATTGCTGTGTTTTAGAGGGACGGAGCATAGCTATGGCTTCACAGAATTCTCTGTGATTGGGCTGTCTCAACAGTGACAAACTTTATTTCCAGTCTCTGTGTGAGTGTGTTTGCATTTGTGTTTGCTCCTCATCTGCTTTATTGCTCTTAGACTTGATGTATTGACCTGATTGGTTGATTAAAACTGCTCTAAATGTCAGTGTGACAGTCAGATACACTGGCAGTGACTGGTGTCAACATGCAGGTCGAGCTGTTCTGAGACTTTCAGACCTTGTTGGAAGTGTTCTGTCATGTGATTTAAAATCACTTATTGTGACATATGTATAGGCCTACTGAAATATATTCTTTCTATGTGTCCTTCAACCATCATAAGTATTTCAGTGATATTGTAAATATTAATGCACCACATTTAGATATTTTTAAAAATCACAATAACAGGATTTTTTGTCAATTCTGAGGGATATCTGATCAAATTAAGTCAGACGCACCTGTACTTCTATACTTAACGTCATTTTACCACTTAAACAAAGGCTAAGAACTTTTCATATTTGAGCAGAAGGGGGCAGCGTTGTTCTACCAAACTTGGTCTCACTGCATTTGTTTGTAGTGTGAGTGAAATTCAGAAGCAGTACCGTCTTCCTTCGAAGAAAGTTAATCAAAAACATTATAGGAATCCTTAATATCCGTAATATTTATAGCCAGACATTCTTAATTGACTTATGTAAATATGTAAATATAATTAGGTTACCTAATATATATATATATATATATATATATATATATATATATATATACATAAACAAAAACTGTATGTGACCATTTTAAAATTTCCTTATTTCTGTGTCAACACTGACAATCGTAAAACCATAAAAATATTGTACCAGCAAAACAAAGTAATAAAATCTATGCGAATATGGGCTACTCTTCTTATTAACTAATGCAATGCAGGTTATACGTGTATAAATTAGTGATAATGCTGAAAACTTTACGTTTTTTGATTTACCTACCTTGTAAATAAATCTGTCTGAACGTAACGTACAGTATTTGTTTTCATTATGAGATCAGTGAATGCTGAAGGTGCTTTGTGTCCATCATGTCTTTTGTGATGCTGCAGACGGGGCATGAGACATGACATAAAGCAGACAGGAGAAGACTAAAGGCTTTTGTGTCGAAAATCCCTCTGTGTGTATGTAAGGACTTAAGGATTATGTATCGCTTAGTGGCCGAAGTTCTTTCTTTCCGTCTTCTGTGTACTTCCCAACACATAAACACAAGTCCCCTCACTACCCCCAGCCTCTTAACCTGTTCCCCTTTCTTCCTTCCTTTTTTCTCTCTCACACCTCGAACCCAGGCTTATAACGGCTGGACTGCGGTGCTGGTCAGCGTATTGTCACCTGTGTCCCATTAAGAACATTCACATCTTAGCATTGCCAGATCAGGCTATCTGCAGTCCATTTCTCTCATCTTCCTTTAGAAATAACAACAAAACAGATCTTTCTTCTAGAGCTCTGAGATGGAGCCTCTCTGAGGTCAGAGGAAGTTAGGGAGACAGTATTAGTCGTTTATTTAAGCGGGTTTTGGGTCTACGAGCCTCAGGACGAGGGGTGGCCTTGAGATGAGGTTCTTCTGTCTCTGAAGGGTCTTGTAGTGTAAAGCCTTCAGGCTCCAGAGATGAATGCTTAACGGCACAATGACAGTCTGGTCTGGGTTAAAACAAAAAGGGAGGCGTTATTTTGAATTTTTTGTGGCGAGGCACATTCCGAGGATTGGAAGGTCACAGACAGTACATGGTCAGAGGAGTTTTGTGGGGTTGCATTTTGTTGAGAGCTTTTTGTTTCAGGCAGTTTAATGGTGTATAAAGAGGAACAGGAGGATGAACCTACATTTTGGGGGGTATTTATCTCCACAGCATTTAGTTTTAAACTGAATGCACTTTATATACACACACACATACATATATATATATATATAGTGTGTGTGTGTGTGTGTTTCAACAGGATAGGAGGGATACATTTATTTAACTATTGAGTGATTGAACTAGTGATTTGTATATAATAATATTAATATTATTTTTTAAATTATATAATCTTGTTTTTCTAATGAAAATCCTGTGATACATTGCAGATCATTATAAGTGCCTCCACCCTTGTTTTCAGTGCATCTGGTGTAGCTTGACTCCGCGTGAGTGCGCATCAGCTGTTGTGTGAATCAAAAGCTCGACAGCACTGTTTCATTGCGATGACCCTTACACCTCCCAGCTTGCTCTGCTTTGCCGAGGCCCGCAGACCTCACCGGGGATGTCAAACAACAAAATACTGGTCTGCAAAAGCCAATATCCTGTGTCTTTTAGCGGTACAGCCGAAGCCAAGCCGCATCTAATAATCCTGTTGAAATATTCATTTTCACGTCCATATTAAGTCTCACGTAAAGATGCAATCGTTCGCCGTAGTCTCTCTCCCTGTCGTTCTCACTCATATCATCGGTGTCAACCTAGGTGTGAATTCTCATGAGAGTATTTTGTTGTATATTCTTGAATCAAGAATATTGTGCAGATGACAGAACGTATTCCAGGTGACAGTCGTGCAGCTGGTGGAGTTTGGGTCGTCTGTCACTCATTCGGTTCTCGGCAAAGCAAATGATGGCGTTATTGTAAAGTCAGTCACTTCTTATTAAGCCCCGCCGAATTGAAACGGTGCTAGACGATGATTCGTCCGTCAGAAGATGCGTACGGTTTGTCTTGATCTATTAACCACTCTCCTCTCACCAGATCTCAGTGTCATTGTTCTGTGAGGAGCAGGGCCTGCCGCCCCCCTTCCCTTGAATATGACACGCGCACTGCGGGACATGGCAGCTCCCTTAGAAAAGGCCTCCGCGCAATCATTTACATGCTGTAACCTTACGCCTGCTATTGTCCGTGCCTCAGTCGACATTCATTTGTGTCCTCCGGCAGCTTTGACCAGCGAACAATCCCCGGACCAGGCAGGAGGGAAAAATGGGCCTACGTTTCACTGATTAAAGAGATGTGGTGCCAGCGCTCGACCGCTGTCAGCACTCTGTTAGTGACTTTTTATAAAGCCAGGCGGCTATGCTAATTACCTTTAAGTTAGTAGTGTCACCTGAAACCAATTTCTCTGAACCATTTTTATTAAATATGCAGACATATAAAATATAACACGGGTTAAAAGAAAGTTACCGTTACAAAGGCGACACATAAAATCATGCACACTATTGTTAGGCGCAGATGTTTCAATAGGAATCCTCGTGACCGAGAGATTTCCCCAAGCAGATTTCGCATCGGGTTCAAGTTGACCAACAGAAAGCTGCTTGGTTTGAGAGTGACTTTTGTGTGATCTGTGCTTCATACTGTTCATCACTACACTATTGATAATAGACAATGGGCTTCTTTTTTTTTGCCTGCGAAATCTCGCTAATGTGACCATAAATTGAGAGTTATGATTTTTGCTCTTTTGAAATGTTGAACATGTTAAATGCATTTTAACCATCATGTTACCTTACTCGAATGATAGCATTATACACTTAAACATGACTGAAACATCCACCATGAAAAGTGCTCACTTGTGCTTAATATACTACATAAATGTTAAATAATAAATTAAATAAACGTATATAATAAGATTACTTATTTGATTCTCTGACTAATGTACAAATACGATTACACACACACACACACACACACACACATATATGTATATATATATATATATATATCTTATTTTGCTTTATTTTGTTTTATTTTATTTCCACATGAAGCTTTGTGATTTTTGCCATTTTGAAATGCTGAACCGGTTAAATGCACATATTTGTGTGAGAAACAAACACAACTTGCATTTTGTGAATTCACAAAGCGGTGAAATATTGTTTGGCAGGATGTTTGAAAGCCCAGCGGAGTGAGGTGCTATTTCAAGGAAAGAGATGCCATGAGATCAAACTCTGCCTGCTGCCAGTTGGCTGGACCTTATTTTGCTCCTAGAAGCTTCCTATGTTTGCATTTAATTCAACTGTAAAATTAGATGGAACATGCCTCCAGTAAATCAGAAAATAGCACAGTATAGGCTACCACTCTCTTCCCTGTGCTGGAAAATAACAAAGTGGTAAGGATCTTTCCAGATGTCGATGGAAGAAGTGTCCCATGTCATTCTTTCTAAGCCAATACTGTAAAAGCGAAGATGACAATGCATATGGTTTCTTATAGTGCTGATCACGAAGGACTGGAAGTTAAATGAAAAAGTTCAGATCTCTGTCATGATGCATATCCTGTGTCAGTTTGTTTTAGTTTTGATGAGCGGTGTAAAACCAGTGTTGGGAAGTGACTAAAAGTACAGTGTAAACCCGAATGATGTTGGGTTAACTCAAAAAATCAGTTCTATCAAGTTTTTTGAGTTATGATGTTTAGTATGTGATGTAAACTGAATTATCAAGTTTTGAGTTTGTAGAACTCATGCATGTTAATTCCTCCTAACTTGAAGTACTGAGTTAACTAACTCAAACGTTTTGATATCAATTAACATAAAATATTTAGTTAATTAACTTTTTATATTTTGAGTTCTAGCAAAACAAATGAGTTATTTTCATCATAATATTTGAATAAGATTTTTTTTTAAGTTCAGAAATTCAAAGTATATGTAAGATTTTTATTTTGTGCTCATACATTCTTATTGTTCCTAACTTGAAATATTTGAGTGCACCAATTTACATATTTAACTTAAAATTATCAGGTTATCTAAATATTTTGCTAGCTAAAACAAACTAATTCAGAAAATTTCAGCTTGTTAATTTGCTAACATATTAACAATCGCATGGTATAGCACTTACTGTTTGAGTACAGCAACATAAAACATGTAACTTACCTGCTCTCAAACCAAGCAGCACGCACCACTTGTCACCATGAAAGTAACTCTCCAAAAACTTGCATTAAAAGTTTTCTAAATTAGCATAACAAAACATCAATCAATACTCCCTTACTATTAATCACACACACACAAGTTTGTCTAAATTAAAAGAAATGAGTTCATGCAACTCAAAACAATGAAACAATTCAGTTTACTTGATATATGTCAGTTCTGTGAACTCAAAAGAAAAAGAAACACTCATAACAGGTAATTTAACTGAACTTGTTTTAAGTTTTAAATGTAAGTTTGTCCTACTCAAACCAATTAAGTATTTTTGAACGTTCGGGTTTACAGTGTTATAAAACTACATTTTTCAGTTACAGTAGCTCTGGTGCTTTGAAATAGTGTTGCTTTTAAAGTAACACGCTAATTTACAGCTTTACAGATGAGCTAGCTGAGGAAATAATCAAACATGTTCTGCTAAACTGTCCTCTTGTAGCGTTGGGGAATTTGATTCGTTTTAGTGAATTAATTTGTACATAAAACTGATTTAAAAACCATTCATTAATTCATTTTTTTTTCCTGTCTTTTTTTTTGTAGATAAATGCTGATGTATGATCATTCAAAAGATTGGAGTCAGTAGGATTTGTTTTAAATAATGCTTTTATTCAATAAGAATGCATTAAATTGTTCAAAACCGATAGTAAAGACATTTATAATGCTGCAAAATATTTCTGTTTCAAATATGCAGCATGCTGAAAAGTATGCTAACTGCATACTTTGACATATATGTTTATTTAAAAATGGTTTGTCTTTTGTAAGAAACACAATTCAAATAGCAACATTTTATTTGTATTTAAGAAAATGTATTTTAAGGGACTTTCAAAAATGACATTATGTTGTTCCAAATCCGTGGAAAATATAAAGAGATGTTTTTAAGAATGTCCGAGTTGCTCTTTTGCACACAATGCCAGTGTATGGGAACTGTCGAGACGCTCCAGAACTGAAAATACGCAGCGCTTTGACACAGTGTGTGAGCTGGTATTTTAGCATGTTAATGTCGTGAAAGATCTAGCACTGCTCTCCATGACCTCTTTTCATTCTCTTAGCCCAGCACTTGGCAGGTTTCCTCATCTGATTGCCAGCCAGAAATATGCTGCTCTAGCCATGGTGGGGTTCACAACCTCTGTAATGGCGAGCAACGAATTCACAACATTCGGCAAGAACGCTTTGTCATTCTCCTTTCCTCATTCCTTCGCTCGTCTGTTTTTAATAGCAGGTTGTATTGTCTGGCTCCTTAGCTACAACAAAGGGATAAATACAAAGCGTACTGTAGGTGCTTGTGCTAAAGGCCTTGGACATGACAAGTGACAGCCGATGATAAATTGGTTCGGTGTCTGTTCAATTTCAAATGCAAAGCTCTGGAGAGAAGGAGAAGGAGAGGGAGAGGTGAAATGAAACATTTCTGGAACGGGGTGAGTGGGAAGTTTCAGATGATGTGTGGCTGTGTGTGGACCAGATAAGCCTCTTGCTGAAGTTATAGTGCAGGTTACTGACTTCCTGTCGTTCACAAGTGCATCCTGGCATCCAGTCAGGTAAGGAGAGGGAGAGAAAGGATTGTGTAGATTAATAGCATTACACAATTGGAGATGACAGCAGTCCATTCATCTTATAAAAAAAAATCTAACCCCAAAGTACATCCACTCCTTGTATACACTCACAGAAGTTTCTAGCTCAGCGATTCTCAAAAAGGGGTTTGTGAATACTATAGGATGGAAGGTCCAGGGGATCTTTATTTCAAAAATCAGTCTGACTGTCAATTGATGAAGCAAGTTTGAAATGTTTGTGTGGATTTTCAACCACAAAATCGATTGCTGTTATTGTTGTTTAAGTGACTTTAATAATATTAATATTTATACTAGATGATGATGGTGATGTTATTATGATGCTGGTTGTAAATGTACATTGATTTGGTAAATTAAATAATAACATACACTGTAAACTAGTCAAACACTTTTTTTTTTTCAGTGTTTTTGAAAGAATTCTCTTATGCTCACCAAGGCTGCATTTATTTGATTGAAAATAACGTAAAAACAGTGTGCAATATTATTACAATTTAAAATATCTATATTTATTTTAATATGTTTTCAAATATAATTTATTTCTTTGATGGCAAGCTGAATTTTCAGCATCATTACTCCAGTTCAGTGTCACGTGATCCTTCTGAAATCATTCTAATATGCTGATTTGGTACTCAAACATTTCTTCTTATTATATTGAAAACAGCTGTGCTGCTGTTTTATTTTATTAAAAAAAAAAACATTTGTTTATTTTTATTTATTTATTTGAAAAGCATGATTTTGTTTCTTTGTTGAAGAGAAAGTTCAAAAGAAAATCGTTTATTTGAAATAGAAATCCAATGTAAACGTATTCACTGTCTCTTTTGATCGATTTAATGCATCCTCGCTTAATAAAACGATTTCTTAAAAAAAAAAAAAATAGATAAAGAAAAAAAAAAAACTTATACCAACCCCAAACTTTGGAGTGGTGAAGTGATAATAAATGAAAATACTTTTTTTAATTTTTAATTTTTTTTTTTTTATAAATAATTAACAATTAATACAAAGTAGTAGCTTAAGACTGTAAGCATTAATTAGAATACAACTATTAATGAGAATATAACTACAGTAAAAGAGCTGAGTAAATCATTGATGAGGAGAGTTGTGTTTGTTGCTTTCATGTTCAGTTTTACAATGTAATTATATAAACCAATCTGGTGTGTGCTTATTGAGAATCCTGTCCCAGGGTCAGTTACTTGCATAACCTGCTAAGACTGTTCTTACAAGTTAGTCATATTTTTTTTTCTTTAAGACTGTTGATATTTTTTTTAAAGTCAGAAACAAAAAAACAAAACAAAAGAGAATATATATATATATATATATATATATATATATATATATATATATATATATATATATATATATATATATATATATATATGAATATCAGTGAAATACTACAACAAATTCCTAATGTTTATTAATTGCTAAAGCATCGCACAAACTAAACAGCAAAAGGCTGATTTGTTGCAGGAAATTATATGTGCAACTCTTAAAACAGCATTAATACATATAACATCATTTCCAAAATCAATTTATTTTTAATTTCAATGGAGATAACTGTTTGGGATGATTCAAAGTAAAAATAAAATCTTAAACCTGACAATTATATTAGAAAATGATTTAGTAAATTAATAATGTTAAAACTCCTTTGGAAGGTGGCAGGGAATTGAATACACATGCACACTTATAGCATATAGCTGAGATGACCACATTGTGAATTAAGTTATTGTAATTGTAAATGAGGTTTTATTTTATTCTGGTTCTCCTTCTGATCTTGGAGTGAATCAGATGAGCTGGAAGGATTGAGTGTCTGGCACATGTTCTATATGAACCAGAAAACCAGCCAAATCCATGCAAACTGGAGGATGTGTGTGACTCTGTGTGTGTGTGTGTGTGTGAGAGAGAGAGAGAGAGAGAGAGAGAGAGAGAGAGAGAGAGAGAGAAAATAGCTTCTGCCTTTGTTTGCCTGTAAAGAAAAGCGAAGCGCCTTCTGAATTGTCATATAAAGGGCCAAATTATATTGTATAGTAAATGCTGTATAATCCTAAAAATGCCTAAGAAAAGTCCAAAAGCTTTGAGATGCTGTATCATCTCAAAGCTCTAGATATGATAATAATATAAAGGATTATATTTCTGATACATTTTACTGTGGATGTACAGCTTTGAGATTTGTTTTATTGCAGAGTTTACATATTTGTTTTAATTTATATAAAATTAATTCTACATTATTAACCTTTTAAGTATACATCTCAATCTAATTTAAAGTTTAAGTTTCCATCTATCAACCGAATTAGTTGACTTGAACTAACAAATAAAAATACATCTAAAGCATTTATTACCGTTAACATTTACAGTATTAAATTCACAAGCTGTATCTGTTCAAAATATTGATTTGGCCTGATCTGACACGAACTAACAATAAACAAAATTCTGTATTTATTAACTAACCATAACAAAGACAAATAAATACATTTACTTTAATCCATTTAGCAGATATTGTAACAAATGCATTGCTCATTGTTGGTAACCGAATTAAGATCTAATGGGACCGTATAGTAAATTTTTACCATTTAACTGTTAATTTAGATATTTTCCCTATGAACTGACTGAAATTGTCCATGACCAATTGTGGAAAAAGTCTGCAGATTTATCCAGTCCTGCTTTTATCTACACATGCGCACGCACTCATTCACTTGAATTCCCAAATTCACTTTTGGTGCACATGCTCCAGAGTATCCACAGCTGAACCTCTTGACACCTCATCTGTGGTCCTGCATTGCTTGCCTGGGCTTTAATTGAAGACAGTTTGTCTCTGCTGCGTAGCATCATCTCTCCCATCCGCCCCTCTCCTCCATGGGTCACTGAGATCCAGCGGATTCCTCCACTCCGGCTCCGGCCCGATGCCTTATTGCTATTTGCCTCCTGCCGTCCTGGGAGAATATGTTAGATTGAAGTTATTTTATGCTTGGCTTAACACTCTCACTTTCACTCTTCTGCATCATGTCTCTTTGGCTTTCCTTTCTTGTCCTGTTCTTGTCGGGCCTGTTTTGGTGTTTCCCCCATTCAAGAAACACTTGATGCAGAGAGAGAGACAGAGAGAGAGAGAGAGAGAGAAGAGAGGGGAGCAGAAGGAGGAGAGGTTTCAGTGGTTTCAATACTAGGATAAAAATGAGTGAGTGAGCAATTTGATATATATTTGATATAAATCAACAATCCTCTGGGGTTTTGAACCTTAGGAGGCAGGGTTTTTTTTGGATGAGGAGGTCTCAGGGTCTTTCTCTAGTCATCTCTGTCACACAATCCACCGCTGTTTCTCCATGAGGACGGAGTTGAACGTGTTGATTTACTAAAGCACTTTATAGTAGACAAAATGTGTTGCTGCAATAGAATGTGTTCAATGTGATGAATGATTAGCAAAAATATTGTAACGTGTAGTAGGTATTTAATTCTAAATGATCTAGGGAAATCTATTTTTAAATATATAAAATACAAATTTTTGTTTTGTTTTAGTCATATAATGAAATATAAAATTATAAAATTGAACAAAAACATCCATTAGAGTGACAGCATGAAACAGTTAAACTCGCACAAAGGCCACTATTAAAGTATTAAAAAGTGTTTTATAAAAGGAGATGCAAAAATAAATATCATCATTTATATAACTGAGCTAAGAAAAAAAGGCTTTGACGAACAGCAGATTTAGATACAAAATGCTGGGGGGAAGAAATGGGAATCGTTTGTGACGCAGTTCATTTAACAACTGAAGCAACCGATTCAGGAAAACGCTGTGATGAGAGAAAATACATCGTAGGTAAGTTTTTGATTGCTGTTTGATTATTGCCTCAGTTTGCGTGATTGTAAAAGTCTATGTTCAGTAACATTTGCCAATAAATAGCCTTAAAGGGGTTTGGCACTGTTAGTGTTTGCTTGTTACAGTAACATTATTATGAAAACGCGACTCGCGCTACAAAAAAAGTACCACAACATTTATTTGAAAAAACAAAACATCAACAAAAAAGCCTTTTTCGATATTTTTGTCGATATAAAATGGTCAAATGGTAGAACAGCGTTACTAATTGATATGTAAAACATGCTTGTCGTGTGTGAGACATTTTGCTGTTTTGTTCGAAGTTTTTTCTCTTGGCGCGAGCTTGTTATTCGCATTAGGAGGATGAGGTTAATGACTGAAAGGCTGCTGTGTGAATGTGTGTGTAGTGACCCTGTAGCTCTTGCTTATTACCAGCAATGTCCTCCTGAGACTTTTCATTCCTCATCATCTTGTCCCAGTATGACATTTGTGGGCTTCACAAACATGGACATTCTTATACACACGTGCGTGCTTGTTTTGACGCTTTCTTTTGACTTCTGTTGTTTTCAGCAGGAGGTAATGCTATTTTCTGTCCCTTGACCCTAAATCTAGTGCTCAAACGCAGTACACTGAGGCCCAGTATCCTGACAAATGAACTCCACCGCAGTGAAAGCGACAACCACATGTTCGACGTGATCCTGCATCTGGATTTGTTTTCGTGTTTTGTCAAGCATCAGACCAACATGAACTCTGAAGGCTTTGTGGGGCGCCTAGATGGGAAACAAACCTAAAACGTGCTCGCGAGAAGCAAACCGACACTGCCCGCAGAGTTCAGACCAGTAATGGGCTTGAGGTGAACGCTATCCTTCAAATAGCACAATGAAGATTTTTCCAAGCGATACTGAGTACACCACAGAACAGTCAAAGATATGTTACAGAACAGAAACGTTGTGGTGAAATTTGATGGATGGACAGGCAAATGCATCCTGATTTTGCCCTGAATTGCTTGGCTCGTTTCGCCGTCTTAATTTATTCATTCCCTCATCGCCTATGCAAGTTCTTGGTGAAGCAAAGGACATTCTTGGTAATGTATGGTAAATAATGCATGTAAGACTTCACCTGTTCACTACATGCATCCTCATAGACTAACTCGGGACGGCTCACCCCGCCCTCCTCCCCCAACCGTCGTCATCCACCTCTCTATATGTTAGCTAGCGGCTAGACTGTAAGGAAAAGCCTTTACCGAGGTTCGCACATATCTTTTTATTGCGGCATACATCAAGTGTGTTGAGACGTTCGAAAGAGACTGCGAGATCCACGCTGATCCATTAATCATCATTCATTGTATGTTAATAAATTCCGAATTTCCCCATTTACCATGCGGGGCCATCCGTGCACGCTGGTAACGCAACCTTTTCAGAGACCATAAATCACAGAGCCTGACTCATCTGACAGAGAGGCCTAAACACAGGCGCACAGTCAGTCCTGCGGGCACAAACACACAATCTAATGTACTCACGTCAGAACTGGGAATCAGCGGCGTAGTCTGGCATGTGGCAGAGCTGCTGGAGACGGCCGCGCTGGTGGCAGCGGTGGGATCGGTATAAGCCAGAGGCCTCATTTCCTCTGCAGCACCGTAGAAGCTTTCCCAGTCACCACGCGCAAAGACAAGTGTTGGCAGGCAAATAATACTTAGTGGAAACCACACTAGCTATTATGGGACAATGCCGCTTTCCAGGAGTGTTGTATACCTGTCCAAATGATGCGAGGGTGTTAATAAAAGTAATCAGAGGTGGGGTTCAGTTTGATCGTATACAGGGCCTTTCAAAACAAATTTGTTGGACTGGGAAAAAGCGTCAAACGTTAATTATGGTTGACAGCTAATTATTGCTTGAATTTCAGAGGGAGCATACTACATCAGAGTCAAAAATTAACTTTGTATAATTTGTGATTTATATCATTGTAATTAATACTTGTGATCTTTTTATATATATATTTTCAATGTAATTATTAAGCATATATATATACATGGTAACTGCATACTGTATATGTTAATGGAATTATTAACTATCTTGTTTCCCTTTTTTATTAGAAAAACTGCAACTCAATCAATCAATCAAATTTTATTTGTATAGCGCCTTACAACAGCCAAAAGGTGCACAAGGCGCTTTCCAGTAAAAGCATCAATAGACAACAGAAAATAAAACAGAAATATCAATTAAAGTCCGAGATTTAGGTGTTAAAAGCTTGTCTGAACAGATGTGTTTTCAACTGCGATTTAAAAACACTCAACACGGTGATGCTTCGCAGAAATGTCGGTAAAGCAACTAAACAAATAAAAACATAAATATCCATAGTGAATATTCCACGTTTGTTGAAACACTAAATTATGAGGGGGAAAAAATCCTTCATTTTTAACCATAAACATTTAATGATAAATTTCCATCAAAGCCAATTTTTCGGGCCGCTGATAAAGAATATTTCACCTGACTATTGCTTTATTTCATGAATTTTGCTTACTGTATAAATAATAATAATAATAATGATAAAACAACTGCAATGTTGAAATAAGACAATGTCTTAACCCAGATTCCCTCGGAGGATGCTGTGTTCTGCAGTGCGCATCCCTGACAGTCCACACAATATCGACATTCTCTTACTGAACCTGAGCCAACCAGTAATCAAGTGTAATTGTAGTTCACAAACATTTATCGGATTAGGCTACATTATTTTTAGCCTTGGGGAACTGTTTTCATTGTCCTCGCATTTACCCCTCAATATTTACAATGCTTCACCTCCTCCAGAAGTCACATGACAAACCTAGTCTCGCTGTGTGCTGCAGATTAAAAGATTATAGAGGCTTTTTGTGCTGAGAGCGCTTATAAAACTATTATTGTCAACAAGACCTCGGATTCTTGTTGGGATGCGTGTTTCCAACTCTAACCAAGCACCTGAGTTACTGAAGCTCTTGGGGTGTGCTTGAAAATTACAGACAGGTGTTCAGCAGTGGGCACCCGAAGATCTTAATATCAGATTTATTTTCACATCAAAAGTATACGTCCAACACTTTCTGCCTCCCTTAGTGATGCTGAGGCAGTGTCTGCATACTTTATCACAGAAACAGATTAGATACAATATTTGTCAAATACATAGACACTTCAACCATATAGCAACAGAAACACTTTTCCTCCAGTACTTAAAGTAAAGTTCAACATCTATACTATACCAATAAAGTAGGGTCTATATAGTGTCAGCACGTTTATTGTGATAAACATAAAATAAGAGGAAGAGTTTTTACTGTTATAAAACCACAGATTTGTTAGCATTAGCAGAATTGAAGGTGTCAGAATAAACGTGTAACGCACATCAACGTTGTTATTGGTGAATCTGACCAATCGTGAAACTGCTGTGTCGTCATCAGAGCTTGTGCAGCCACTCTTGAGAAACTGTGCAGAATGAGCCAGCCGACTGCTGTCGAACTGGTCTTGAGGTGTTCTGATGGTGTATGTCACAGTGACGTGGCGTCAGTGGCCTCTTAATTCAGACAAAAGTTCGAACAGGCATGCACTGCTTTAAGTCATATGCCGGTTAGTCTGCGCTGCACCGAATGAAGTCAAACACACCTCTAGTCTTTGGGATGGTGCAGTTGGTCCAGGTCCAGTAGCCTAATGAGGTGGTTTTGATTGGCCTCGTCCCATAGGATCCAGAATCTCTCTTTTTCGCTCTCTCTCACTCACTCAGAAACACACCTCCATACTTCATCGAGGCACTCTCTAAATGACTTAATTGATCTAATCACTCACTCTATTGGTCAGAGCCATGCATCTGTTTCATGGCCAACCCTCTAGACGATGACATTGTCTTCTGTTCCTGTGAGTCCAGCCTTCTGGGGTACTGTGACAAAAGTAGCCTAGGGGCTTGGCAGGGATGCCTCTACTCTCGGCCTCTTAACCTTGAGACGTTTCAGTGTCTAAAATAGCATAAACTTGATGTCAATGTTGTCAATGAGGTCAATGTTGACTTGGTTTATAAAAGTAATGCACTAGATAAATGCATTTGTGAAGCTTGTTCTGGACCATTAACGACTACGCTGAGAAATGGAAACCACTGCATTTTCAAAAAGGAATTGAACTTGGTTTTAAGAAGAAAAAAAAAAATTATAAAAAAAATCTATTTTTATTTTGCATAGTCATAAATTGTTCAATCCCAGAGACAAATATTATTGCTTGGAAGTTGCTCAAGTTTCATTTCAAATGTCAACAGTTTTTTTTTTCTCCTAAATTCTTTAGTAACAAATTAGACATTTATTAACATATATTATTAAGAGTATAGAGCTGTAAAATGTAGCTTACAGTGAAATATCTAAAATGATTTATTAGTTTCAATTTAATAAGAAATTAATATTGAGTTAAATGAGTTAAAGAAAATGTTAATACTTAATAAGTTTTCAATGCTAATATTTAAATCTTTGACGATCGATTGCAGACTTTGATATCTTGGCAAGTTTCAGCAAAGCCTGAGACACTTTTAAAAATCTTCTGAAACTCTTGAAGAGATACACACTAGACTATTGGAATCTTTTTCTCACATAGAAGCAGGAGTCTCCATTCAATCTCACTGTTGACTTGGAACTTTAATTCAAATTGGATGTGTTTTTAATTAGTTTTTAGAGTAGAATCCAAAATGATGACACAATAGAATTGATGCAGGGTAAAACCTCCTGGATCATACAAACTTGTTAAATCTTGTGATTTAGGTAGTCTGTAGATTTTAGCCTCCCGTTGTTTTGTATACCGTTCACTAATCTTAGTAATACAAATACGCACAACATATGAATCCTCTTTCGGGCGACTGGATTCCCCTGAGAAGATACATGGATGTGCACCTAAATGCCATTGGAGAGATGATCAACTACAGACACCCTTTGCATCCCCGCCTCATTATACCTCTATACTATGAGCCTCTTTAATACCCAGCCGTCCTAAAGAGCAGGTAATGGCAGAGCGGGCTAAAGGGATGTGGAATTAAGCCGTTTTACACCAAAGGGTAATTTGGTTTGATAAATGTTCCGTCATGGCTAACTAATAATACATATTTTAAGGGGGTGTGTGTGTGTGTGTGTGTGTGTGTGTGTGTGTGTGTGTGTGTGTGTATGTGTGTGTTGGGGGGGGGGTGTTCCGTCACACTATAAAAAAGGTGGCAGCATTATTAATGGCACCGACCACACTATGTCTCACGCAGGGTTACGGCACAAGGTCAAAGCACGTTTCACTGAATTAAAAGCCATTTTGAGCTATGGCACTCCTAATCAGCTCAGACCTAGAGGTGCATAGCTCAGGTATAATGAGGCACCAATGAATTTAAATAAACAGGGTGAATATGGTGATTTATAAAGGCAATGTGCTATCCTTATAGCTCATTAGCAATGACGGATACTTCTTATTCTTTCAAGCTCTTTTACCCATAGGACTTGAGCTTTTAACCAAGTAATATCCGCCTCTATTGTCAAGAGTGTGCATTCCAGGCAAGACATTTATCCTAGTCATTATGAAGAGTGGGGACACAATGCAAGAGTAATGGTAATGTATGCCATCTAAATAAACGATTTTCCCTCCTTTTCTAATCTTTTTTTTCTGTCTGTGTAGGACTAACGCTTTCCACTAGACTTTTTTTTCAGCACGCGAATTCATCTTCATATTTTATTCCAGCTTTTTTTTTTTTTTTTTTACCAATGAAAAGAGGAATAATCCTTGATTCAGAAAACGTTTTGCATTTCAAGGAACCTTTTTCTTCCTTTCCCCAGCTAGTTACGGTAGTGGCGGGTGTCCTCCTCATACGATCGCTTCTATAAATTATAATATTTTTTCTGCAGAAAGTTGCTAGGGCTTAATTTAAAACCTGATATAAAGTACATTCAGCGGAGTGTTAACACGCTGATTAGGAACTTTCTCGGAATAATGATGTTTGATGCTCGCTCACTCTCCGGCTTCGAGAGGGAATTAATTCTAACGTTCCATGCATCTGACAGCGGGGGTGGGGGCTTCTTTACCCCTCTTAACTTTCTCTCTCCTTTAACAAGTATTGATCTAGCTGAGTGCAATTACCAAGGTCCTCTTAGCTCTGCGTGTTAAATAGCGTAGCTTAGGCTAATGACCCTGCTAGCTTAGCCGCGGGCATTAGCAATGTAGTGCGCTGAGGCGTGCCAGCGGTCGCGACCACCCACCGCTCGGGTTGGGACGCGCCAGCGTATTACTGACTTCATCAGGCCCTTTGTTAGGTACCCCGCTTTTTGTGTTGCCCTTGAAGAAGAGACAGGCAGAATGTCTTGATGTTATTATTCACAGGGCTGACTGTGGATCAGTGGTCTTGCAAAGCCAGCTTTTAATGTATTCCTCCCAGCCCAATCGGTCTCTCTGCTCCAATAGGGAAGGAGCAGAAGTCTTTCATCACAGAACTTTCTCTGTTTTCAATCAGCTATATTAAGGGAGTATCGCTGTGAATGTATCATGACTTTGAGAATCTTAGGGAGCCGTAGAAATGATTTGTACTGGAAAGGTCCTTTCAAAACTCAAGAACATACCCCATTTCAGTCTTCTGTAAAATGTCAACGGGCGTCAATCCCCACATTCAGCCTCGTGCAAATCCAGCCTCTAAGTGCTTCAAACCTATCATTTATCACGGTGGTGTAGGGCACACATTCATTTCAAACAGACACTTGACTGAGGTCTGTTGAGACATTCGAGTTCTCACAGAGAGGGAATGTCAAAATGAGCAGCACATCATCTCTAATTACATTACGTCAGGAAGTTTTATCATTCTTTTGACGAGAAACAATGGACAAAGCGCCCTAAAGCATATGCAGGCACGTAGTGGCCTTGCTTGGATATAATTCAGCGCGTGCCCTGAAGGGTGTACGTCTGTAAGGATTTAGGAAAATGCTGTTCTGACAGGGGTTTGTCAAACAGCGGTGAAGAACTCCTCATAGTCATCACTGCTTCATAGTTCTACTCTACATCCAGTCGAGGCCTATTTCAGGATTTTTTACCTCAGTGCATCCAAGCTCTTCAGAATTATGAACAATATTAATCAGTTTCTTGCTTTTGAGTGAAACAAGGATCGTAAACAAAATAATAATATAATTATAAATGTGCATCATGAATGGGTTTTTTGTGATTGCATTTTTCACATGACATTTTGAAAAGATGTTGATACCAGCATTTTGAGCACTGTGGAGTGGATTCTTGAACACCTCTGATTGGCCATGTTTCAAAAGCTTAATATATGTCCGCGATTGGCTACAATGATCAACACTTCGAAAACATGTAAATCGACATCTGTGATGCTCTTCACCGATATGTGCGGGAATATTTGAATGTAGGCGTCTATCAGCTGGTACGGAGAAATGCTGATATTGTCACTTTTTAAAATTTCAGCACCGACTTGCTACCGAAGTTGGTATTTTTGACAACAGTACTGGAGAGTGCAGTCGAGCATGTCTATTTGAGTCTAGGTTCCCACACGTTCTGACAAATGAATTTTGATGATTTTTTTTCCCCCGATGACCTTGAATTTTCCAGTGGTTTATGATGAATTTGAGGTTCAACTTCAGCTGAGATCATATAAACACCATTCTTTTCGTAGGTCTTTGAGAAAAACACAGGGCCCTAAACATGTTCTAGAATCACTCCAACCAATTATTATTTATTCTGTCAATTTGACAAAATGTCTAACTGAAGTCATCAGCCCCAAGTAACACACCAGGAAAATCTTGTTCATTTACTCACTCGTCTCTTGGACCGTAAACAAACAGTGGCTGTTTGGGGCTGGAGGTCACAGTTTCTTTTCTGGTTTTCAGCAGGTCAGGAGCTCCAGAAACGAGGCCCTCCTCTCCCCCACCCACTCCCCGACTTCCCCGTAAGCGTCCGGCTTTACTTGCAGGCTAGCTATGATTAATGTCAACGCCGTCCAGCCACAACCCTTTCTGCAGCAGATAATGCCAGGCAGCAAGCGCACTTGACACTTTTAATGTATAATTAAGTAGAAAAAGTCAGCACTGGCTATGCAAATTTTTTCAAATGATAAATGAGACCGGGTGGCGGCAGGGATTGATTTTGTGTAAATGAAACTAATTATGGAAATGTCAAACATAATTAATAAAACAGGTTTAAGCTGCAAAACACTGTCAATGGAATGAATGAGGAGGCATTGGCGCCCATTGTTTGGGCTTTATTTAGGCCACGGTGTTGTGCTTGTTCGGCGCTCCCGAACGCGCGCTCCCCACCCTCGCACCCTCTGCCTCCCGTTCCCCGAGAGGGGGGGAAATAAATTTGCTTGTCTCTCGGTTGACTGTAGAAATTAATTGCTGGAATCTTGTCCCATCCAAGTGTTACATTCCCGTGCAGGACATTAACATAACTAATTTAAAAGAACCCAAATGACTGCATAATGGAGCACTGTCAGCGTGTATGACACTCGCTGGTCATACCAAATTAGCTCGCTTTCATAATTGAAAATTTTCCCGAGTCCCAATTTTTCCACAATTTTTTTCATCCTCCGGCTCACGCTTTCCCCTCGTCGCATGGTGTCTTTTCATTCAGGATTTAAACAAAGGATTTGTGATTTACAAAAAGCCATGTTTGACCTATAATTAGCGGAATGGAGATGGGGTGGCGCGATCGGGCACGCGTACGAGAGGAGTCGGATCCTGAGACGCGGTAATGATGCCGGAGACCTTGCGGCCTCTGGGGAAGTGGAAGAGTAATGGAATGGGCTATTTTTATGGGGACCTGGATAGTAGGGGGCTGGAGAGGCCGATGGAGCTGCACTGCGGGGTGGATCAGCGGGGCAAACACCCAGACTGGCAGCCCCTACCCCAGTCATCAGTCCAGAGTGTCAGAACGACACACACTCACATACACACATCTGCTGCCACCCTCGCTAGAACATCTGCCACTGTATAAACACACACACAGTGCTGTTCAGCAGGCCAACCAAGCAGAAAAGAATCATCTCTAGTAATTCAGCACTTAAACTTACAAATACCTTCATAAAAGAAAACTTGCAAATCAGGGTGTGAAATTAAACAGGGCATTGGGTAAAAATGCATTGAAAGAGTTAAAGATACACCGGATATTTAAAATGTGTGTGTGTGTGTGTGTGTGTGGGGGGGGGGGGGCTCATCTGTAGTCTTCTGTTTTAAATCTTAACGTTTAAAATGTTTCATAAAATTGTATTGTGTGCCTCGAGATGGTTGAGTGCCATGGCACTGTAATGACCTGTAGCTGTCAGATTAATTCTGTATTTACAGTCTATGGATAATATGTTGAATATGTTAATAATATGAAGTGGGTTTTGATTTATAGGTAATCGCCATGATGTTCAAACTGAAACGGATTAGACTGATTTATTTAAATTAATTGATTCAATTGGCATATTTGAAATAATAAATGAATGAAACATGAATGACAGAACCAAATATTCCAGAAAAAAAAAAAAAAGATTGAAATCTTTATGCACACCAGTCAAAAAATTGAAACAATGACACAAGTCTCGTACGATCACCGAGGCTGCATTTGATCAAATGAACACAGTAAAAACAATGAATGCACTATAGTGAAATATGAGTTCAATTTAAAATTATATATATTTTTTTCTAATGGCAAAGATGAATTTTCAGCAGCCATTATCTAATTCTAATTTTCTAATTCATTTAGTTATTTCATTTATAAAACATGTCCAAATCCTCAGATGGCTTATTTCTTAAAGTATAAAAGCAAAAGTTTGATAAAAGTTTGCAAGGAATGTGATGTTTGTTAAATAGTAGAATTACAAATATAGGCTATTTAAAGGGAAACACAAAATGAATAGACTGTAAATAGATGTGAGAATGTACTGTTGCTGCTTTGAACACTTTATGCAACCTCTCATTACGAAGTGTTTTTCTAATTCCTGGTTTGTCACAAACCCTTTCAGAAGAGAAGAGCAATTAGCGGTAGTCCGTAATGAGTGTGGTCAAATGAGTTATGTTTTGTGTTAGGCTTAGGGATATAATTTTATGTGAATTATTACCACATACAATTTTCCAGGAGCACTTAAAATCTCATCTTGCACACATTAGAGGTGGTCTATCTCACTGCAGTGAATACTCTTGCCATTTAAACTTTATTGCCTGGTCTTGTTCGGTGGCTGTGAGAGTCAACAGTGATTGTTTTGCATGCTTTCAAGAGCTGCTTTACTGGGGATCCTGCAAAGAGAAACAGAAATGTTGTCATTTCAGCAAGGCACATTATACATGCATGCAAAATCATGTCCTTATGACTTTGTCTTAAAGCATGTTTTTGATAAAGACACTGTTTAGGAGAACATTTTAACTTCGCTTTATGGCTGCTGAGTTGCTTAATTGCCGTTCATCTCGAGCAACGCTGATTTATTCATGTGTAAATATTTTACATTTGCTCACTGTCAAAAGTTTTCTGTAAGCATGGTTGCATTCAAGCAGTTCATACAAGCTGTTTCGCGCACTGTTTTAGTCGTCAGATGCGTTCGTCTGTGTTATAAAAAAATACATGGGCATCTTACTAGTGCATCATCCTGGTAAATGGATGCCTCTAAATTAAAATTAAAATAAATAAATAAAATAAATTAAATAATACATACTATATATAATATGTAAATAAAATAAGAAAATAAAATAAAAGTCATCCAAGACGACATGGCTGTTGTTGTGGTATTTCCAAATTCAGCTATACCTATTTTCATGAAGATATACGATGTCAGTCGTTTCTCGTTCTCAAGTTCAAACAGCTGTCCAATCACATTTTTTTTTTTCAACAATTTAACCATTTAAGCAATGGTATACATTACAGCATAAAGCTTTGTCATACCGTAACACTTAAACAATTCGCAAAGCTCAGTTTGTAATTGATTGATATTGCAATGACCCAATTTTTTTGGTATCCTTGCTTTTTTTCTTCTTTCTCGTTTTCACATTTTCTCCTCCTTTTCATTTTGTCTTGTACTATATATTTCTTTTCTTTCGCTTGCCATTTCTTGTCAGAGGAATTCCTAAGCTCAGATCAGCCTCCAAATGCCAGGGGTCGTGGGTCAAACATATGCAGCATGTGTTACAATTTATTACTACGCATTTGCTTTGAGATTTTTCTCCCCTGACAAGCTTAAGTAAATTATACTCTCTGCTCTGAACTAGAGACTGGGCTTACCCTGTCTCTATATGGACACTCTCAAGTCCAACGTGATTGGCTGGAGCCTCAGAGATTCTAACAATCCCAGAAGGCTTTGGACTAGTGACACGGCAGCCAAACTGCACCTCTGTGTCTTTATTTATAGAAAACATATGCAAAGGGGCTGGTGGCACCTCCGAATGCAGGAGAGAGCTCTTGACAGTTAAATACGAATGGAGAGCAGAGTACCATAGTCTAGAACAAATTTAATCAGCGAAAGGCACCTCACCTCCTCATTTCATTTGAATATGTTGGATGGCGACGTCAAAATATGTACATTTATCCCTCCCAAGCATATTCTTTATTCTTGAAGGCTCATTATTTCTGGGGGTGTACAGAAGGGACCTCAGGCCCTGGACTCCAAACTCGGTTGGTATTAATCAAAATTTATAAAGGCTGCAGGATGGAAATGGGCTTATATGGCCAGCAGAGCATATACATTCGAAAATTAATGCACAAATTAAACTCTTGATTAAAATAATACGTTTTTTTTTGTAATTGTTATTTTTGATTGTACACCTATTGTATGCTATCTTGTCTATAGTCTGTGGAGAAGCATTCAAGAACGAATTTCATGACTCTTTATACATGGTACTTGGTACTATGATAATAATATATGACGTTGTCCATCCATCTGTCCATCCATCCCTATAGCCTTAAAACCTTCAAAGTTTTTAAAACCACTTCAAACTGAAAACTTCTGTAACAGAGAAATTGTATTTACTTTCCCAACAATTTTGATGCAACACATAATTAAATAAAACAGTTCACTTTGTCAACCAGGCAACTTTTACCAAGTTTTCTGTAACTTAACCCAAAGAAAGTAGACACTGGATTATTTAATGTTCTCTATCGGCGAGCTTCATTTCCTCCTGTGAGACAGCCATGCCCTGAGAATAAGTGGATGACACTCAGACGTTGTTTTTGTCTGGTAAGTTTTTCCCCTTGCTATACAGTATATAATGCCATCCTAAAGCATCAGGAAATGTGATTCACAAGACCCGAGGCACTCCAACACATGCACAAACACACACTTACACATGCGCACAAAGTACAAAAGTAGCTCTTCGCTCCTGCGGTGCCATTATGACCCAGTTATGCAGGTTAACGTTCTCTAGCGATGTGCGAGAACCCTGCCTCCTATAGGCACTGCAACTCCCACTTACAGAGCCAAGGGTGAGCGGTTTGAGTTGCACAACACACCCTCAGACATTGAAAATACTCTGTGTTTATCAGCAGCCGAGGACGGATGGGGGTGGGTGGGAAGGGTCGGAGGGGGGCGTTAGCGTAAAGAAAAGACGGCGAGAGGGGAAAAAATGCAGTGAATTGAAACTTGCAAACTTTCTAATGGAAATGGTGTTGACCCCTCGGCTGTATTGTCGAAGCTGAGGCATTGTTGCAATCAATATGCGCTCAGGGGAGAGCGCGCGGGGCAAGGACCTTTCGTTCCCCACCACGCCGGAAATAATGCGAGACGCTGATTTGTTATTTTCCAGACACGGAGAAAACAAGCAGACGGGTGGCAGTGCACGCAGGTGCCTCATTTTGGGAATACTTCAGAGATATGAAATAAACAGAGTGAGGAAAGAAATGTATCTGCGGACGAAGGATAAACAATATCGTACAGTTAGTGCTGGTCTGCTTTAGGCGGTGGCTGCGTGGGCAAATGGTGTTCATTAGTATTTCATAAATCATTATTGTAATGTTACACTAAGCTGTCTCTCTTTTTCAAAAAAGCATGATAATGTTCGTTTCTGAAAAAAAGGCAGTCAGTGACTCTTAGCACTTTCCTCTTTACGCCTGGTGGCGTGCGGTTGTTGTTTTTCGGCCTTCACAAGCCTAGTATCAAGTGCAATACACACGAAATGAGCAACATTCAGTGTTTAAAATATTTTACTCTACCGTTCAAAAGTTTGTGGTCGGTAAGATTTTGTTTAATGTTCTTAAAAGAAGTCTCTTATTCTCACCAATGTTTGCCCTGCCCAATGTGCTGGGCAGTTTTATTTAATCCAACTATTGTTTAAAAATTATTAGGTAAATGGATGGCTTAAAATGAACCCAAAATAGGCTGGATATTAAAAATCAAAAACATAATTACTAGAGGCAACAATAATAATCAAAATGTTTTATACATTTTAATTGTTTAATTATTATTCATTATACTTATCAATATGTTCAGTTGTAAAACATATTGATAAATGTTAATTCTCAACACACTTTGGGCTCATTTTAAGCAAGTAAAACACAATAATTTTTAAACGATAGTTGAGTTAAATGAAACTACCCAGCAGGTTGGGCAAACATTTAACGTAACCGCCGAGTTTGTCCATTTTCAAACCAACCTGAGTTGTTTTTCAGCCAGCATTTTTTTTTAGATTGTAATGTATATGGTAGATATATATTTAAATTTCTAGGTTATGTTTTTCTTCCTTGAGTGTTAACGCCATATCTGCAAGTGAACAAAAGTAGGTCTGGATGTGCTGATTAAATAATTTGTAGGACTTTCTTCTTCTACTTGATAGGTCTCGGTGTAGCTAGTCAGATTCACTGTGATATGGTAGACACAGGCAACCATAGGCATACCTCAAACCTGCAGAGGAGTAAAAGAGAAGTTGATGATAAAGAACTATTCCGCTAATAACCTGCAGTTCGATGTTTCAACCAGAGATGGCGACAGAGAGCCCAGAGTTGCGTATTGCAGCTTTAATAAAGAATCTATCATTACTTATTCATTTTTCAGTGTTGAAATTATTGGGGGCAGTTAGAGTGATGGGTTAATCTTCATTGCATTTCTCAAAACTGTGTTGCATTTGTGTGGATATTGCACCTCAAATGGGCCTGGCTGTCAGATGGCAAAAAACAAAACCAAAATGAGGTGTTGGATAAGTTGAGGATACCCTCATGTGAAGTGGACCACTTGCTTGAGCTGAGCATTGCCCACTCATTTTATTGGCTACCCTTTCTACTCACACACACCTGGCTGAAGTGGCCATTTAAAAGTGCCTCTTAACGTGTGTAGACGTTGCTGCTAAAATGACTCTACTGTATGTAAGGGCCTCTTGACTACTCTGTACTTCTGAACTGCATCATCACACACACACACACACACACACACACAATAGCACTGATTTGCTCCTCTGAGTCTCTCCTATACCCTCTGAGCAGCAATTTACTAGGCAGTCCATGTTTTTCTTTTCATTTACTGTCTTTGCAATATGTGAGTGTTATACTTGAACTGTAGACATGTATAATTCCCACATGACTCTTGCACGTATGATAAAGAGATCTTGTGAGCCTAAAAAGGGTTGTGTTGTGCAGCTCACACAATTCTTCTCTCTCAGCTCTGTGTCTTTGATAGCATAGATTAGAACATTTTGTCTGTGAACATAAGGGTGGAATAAATCTGTGCTAGGATACCAGATGCAGCTGTGATTTCTGAAAGGGCAGAAACCTCCAGCATGCTAAGAGCTTGTTCAACATGGAATACTTCTCTTTCCATGTGGGATTCACTAAGAATCAGGGCCACAACCACCATAGGCATTGAGGGGGACAAATCCCAACCCCAATAATGAGAAAGGGCCAGAAATACTTACTGTTCTCAGAAGAAGTCTAATTTATTTTTCAAACTTTCAACCTTCAAAGATCGTCTTCACAGATCTTCCTGAACACTTACAGTTATTATTACAGTTATATTTTATATATATATATATATATATTTTTTATATATATATAAACCAGTCATAAGGATCAATTTGTTGAGATTGAGATCTATACATCATCTGAAAGCTGAATAAATACGCTTTTCATTGATTTATTGTTTGGTTTGTTTGGATATGACAATATTTGGCCGAGATACAGCTATTTGAAAATCTGGAATCTGAGGATGCAAAACAATCAAAATATTGAGAAAATCACCTTTAAATTTGTCCTTAGCAATGAACTCACAGAAATACATTTTTGATATAGTTACAGTTGGAAATTTACAAAATATCTTAATGGGACTTGATTTTTGGCATAAAAGAAAAATTGTCCGGGGTCACATATTTGTGTTCATTTTCTTACATTTAAATTTAATTAGGAATTCTCCATCCTGTTTGTTAACTCACTTTAAATTCATGGATTTCAAGCACCGTCATTTGATTTACTTCTGCCTTAATCAATAAAAGATGCACTCTGGCATCTCTTTTGAGCAACATTCAGTTCAAATTCCAACAGTTTTGTGAATAAGTCACAGTCTATAATCCGAATGGACATTAAAGAGTCATGTTTGCACTGAACAGAATGACAAAGTCTTAACTTGCAACTGTTTAGTGAACTCTCCCCTCTGTTTCTCTCTGTGAATCTTTCTCTTTATGACCACCTGGCAAAACGCTCCAGTCCAAAACACCTGACTCTAGCCTGGGAATGGACCCTTGCATCCGTGTGTACGTGTGTGTCTACTTTATAACTGCGGGCTACTTTCATCTTCACTGACATTGACAAGTTTCCCTGCATGATCCACAGAATGCGTTTGCGTGCGTCTCCTCTCCCCCCCCCCATGTCCATCATCCTGTCACACACTCTCACACATCTGGCCGTCTGCCCAGATATGTGTGTGACTGTGAGTGTGTTTGGGTGGGTTTGGGTGTCTTGTTGATCCTAGCTCACCCCTCTCTTGTCAATCTAGCATTACCCAAGGCCTCTCGTCCTGCCCTGACTCTGACAAGCATCAAACTCCTTTCTACGGCACTCTTTGTTTCTTTGGTCTTCACTCAATTTCCTCAGGCCGTCCCTCAGGCTCAATACATGATACTGTTCCTTGTTGTGAGAATGCTTGTTAGTCCAGACCAGAGGACTGGCTTTCTGTACTACAGTAACCGGTCAGTGAGACTGTAGTAATCCTATCTTCTATAACTGTATCCTCTTTATCTAAAGCCTGATAAGGTGTAACCCTGCGCTTCGGTTTCCTCTCACACCTGTTTGGCCATTGTTTGGCATCGCCACTAGTGTTTCAGCTACAACAGTAGCCCATTATAAGCCTTACTATTAAATGGATTGATCGACATTATTTTGATGTCATACTCAAGAGTCACATTGGTTTGTGAATGGACATGAAAGTTAATCTAGTGGCCGGAACAATGGCTCTCTGGATCCATTCTCTGCAGTCTGAGGTGGGGCTGAATAAGGAAAGGGGGCGACAAGGGGCCACTTTTCACGTTTGGCCACTGGACGGTATTTGATAGGGACGTTTATGTAGAGAGGCTTTGTTGTAGAAAACTTGGAGGTGCAGAAGGGTATGCAAAGGTGGGTATTTGGTTGGAGGACATGTAATGTATGCAGATGTCAGTGTGTGTTTGAACATTAGCAGAGTAACTCAATATAGTGAGGTTGCTAAAATTCTTCAGTACTGTTTTAAAAATTGTGCAATTTTGTCAAAGATGTGGTTGATGGCTTTGCAGTTTCTTTTTAGCTACTGGAATGATGCAAGAATCAAACAGTTCAGACATTTCATGTAAAATGATTCATTGAATCATTAAAGTCCCTGTGCAGAAATCCCTGTGCCGTATTTTCTTTTTTATCTTCTAGTTTGTCGTCAGATATGGAATCTTTTTTTTTTTTGGTAGCTTTATGAATTAGTGCATTTATTGTAAATGGATCTTTTTTTAATGTAATGCTGTCACACAAACAGAGATCCTCAGAGATAAATATCACAGTATCATCTGACAGCGTGTAGTTTTTGATTTCTAAAAATTATAATTATTATTATTATTATTATTTTTATTTTTTAAATAAAAAATCCTAATATGTGACCCTGGACCACAAAACCAGTCATAAGTTGCACGGGTATGTTTGTAGCAATAGCCAACAATACATTGTATGGGTCAAAATCATTAGGATAAAGATCATGTTCCACAAAAATATTTTGTAAATTTCCTGCATCAAAAATTTATTTTTGTAAGTAATATGCATTGCTAAGGACTTCATTCGGACAACTTTAAAAGGTGATTTTCTCAATATTTAGATTGCATGGCACCCTCAGATTACAGATTTTCAAATAGTTGTATCAGCAAAATATTAACCTATCCTGACAAACCATACATCAATGGAAAGGTTATTTATTCAGCTTTCAGATGTAAAAAATACCCTTATGACTGGTTTTGTGGTCCATGGTCAAATATATAAAACAAATGATAAAAATATAGGTATTCAAATAATGAAACAAACAAATAAATAATTGGATGCATGAATTAAGAGCTTTTTATTTATTTGATTGAATGTTGTTCCAAGTTACTCCTGCCCAATTTAACTTCTGTCTTAACTTCTGATTTCCCAATCCTGATCTTGTTCCTCTTCCCCCTGTTTCTGAATCTACGTATTATAAAATAGTAAAAAGGCCAAAAATAATCTTGTGAAAATTGTTCCAAAATGTGAGGAAATCATCCATTCTACAAGCACACAAACTCGTAGCTTGTATACACACTCTCCCCGCGTCTCTCCTGTCTCTCACTGGCTTACTTGGTTCTGGCTGAATAGGCACACTTGTTTGAATGTCATATTTACACCGACGCTTTGTCAGAAAGCGAACTTCCTCGGGCGTGAGCGGCGGAGCCCGAGCATATGGCCGTCAGACTCTGGGGAGATATGACAGCCTATCGGAGCGGGCGTGCGGCGCTGGCCGGGCAGATGCTCTGGGCTTGGCGGCGATTAAGTGGAGATCATCACTGTTTTCTTTGAGCACCACTGTGCCTTGTACTCAGAAGTGTTTGGTTAATCACTGTCTGCATTCGACAGAAGCTGCCAAAACGCTCATTAAGTCGGAATTGTCTCCGACATGTCATGCTTGGATGACGGAATTTTTTTTTTTTTTTTTTTTTTTTTGTCAATGTGTTTTTTTCTAAGTGGGAAGGCCAATCACACATCGGTGTGTGCGGTTTGTTGCTCATATGACACTGATATCCTAAACGTCTGTTTGGAGTTTACTGTATAGTGTGTGATGTGTGCTTGTGTTGCAGCTCTTCTTTCAGTCTTTGTCTCTTGTGTGCCGATGGTTTGTGTGTGCGCGTCTGGCCTGGCCTCTGAGGAAGGAGGCTCTTTCTTTTCTCATCTGTTCGGCTGAGGAGCTTCTCGTTTCTGCATGTTATTAGCAAAACGCTCCGAGTCACACTTATCCAGCTCAATGTGTGTGTGTGTGTGTGTGTGTGTGTGTGTGTATAAATATATGTGTGGTTGCATGCAGAGGGAGCAACACTTTCTCCTCCTGTGTGAGAAGTGTGTGCATCACACATCAACTTGTATGTTCATGTATTTTTCCTTGGCTTGTTCTCCATGCCGTTCCACTCTTTAAGCCGTCATCCCACAGCGACACTTTATTTCCCTAAACGTTGCTGTTCCTGTGCATGAAACATTTTTTGAAGTGTGGCAAAACCGAGGCATTGTAAGACACGCAGCCTGTACAGGCATTATGTCTGGTTAATCACGACATAAATACAAATAATAATATGATTACTGCATCTCTGTTGTCGTGCGGTGCTGGAAAATAACATTTACCATTCCCTTTTTATGTTAATCGTCTTGTTAGCAAATAACAGACTGCTTCTAGTGCCGAGCTAATGCCGCTATTATTCCAGCTGTGTAGCAAAATGTATATAAATAAATAAATATATAAAAGCCAAAATAACCTATTTGTAACACACCCACACACGGATATTGCATCATGCGATTGGAGGTGCTGTTCTCTCAAATGTAAAGCCTTTGCTCATTTGCTCTACAATAACTGCACGGTATTAGAGCGACTTTGAATGTATTTGCATGGCAAAGCAGTCGTGCTCACCTTGTAAAAAAAAAAACAAAAAAACACTGGGATCCCCTTTCTTGCAGGTTGGAGATCCCTTTAGAGTTTTTTTGCCCCAGTTCAGACTGTTTTTATCCCACTTTTCAATGGGTATTTCAGTGGTTTTCTTTGTTAACCTTTTTTTTTTTATTATGTTGAATATGTATATATAATTTACTAGAAGCCTCTCTTATAGCCTCAAACGTAATACCAAACAATTATTGATTCGTTCTGCTATAGAAGTCCATGCACACTTATTTCGATCAATATTCCTCATCAGAAGTGTTTTTTCCCATATTTTTCTTGAAGAATCTCCATTGGTGATTTCTCGTTGTCTTTGAGTGTCCTCACGGCTCACGTCAAGGGGATCTCAATCAGATTTGTCTTTAGGGACGGCAGAACGAGTTGAATTCTGGTGTTTCGCGATCACAAACAGGATATGAGGTCTTGATTGAGTAGCCGTGCGTACGAGTCAAAAACAGTCTGTCATAGTGTCCTTACAGAGAGGCAGAGTCCCATCGTGACCACCCTTCAATCACAAGGCCTGTGTAGTTAACGCTTCATTAGCATGGGTCTCCACGTACAACGTGATGGGCAATAAGGACATCAAAAGTACTGGTAATTTTGTACCAAGTCTGTACTACAATTAAAAAAAATAAGAAAAATAAAAATAGTATCAATAGCAACAAGTAGCATCTCAATTCAAGTGCACTTTTTGGGGATCAAGTTGATGAGATATTGATTTAAATACAGTCAGTTTTGTCTTAATGGACAAAACAAAAAATATTTTCTTGGTGCATAAGGCTTTGCAAAATAAATGCAGCCTAATAGGGACTTCTGCTGTCTTTAATGTCTAATATTAATCTAATATCAATAAAACAATAATACTGAGAAGGAAAACAAAATTGTTGACTTGAATGAGAAATTTGAAGCAATTTTTACCTAATTCATAAAACCTATTGAATGCATACTACAAGTATTAAAATCTGTTATTCATTTAGAAATATAATAAAGTTTTTTTTTTAAAAAATGTAAAGAGTGTTAAAAGTTTTTGCTGTGTTATGAGTATCATGACATTTCACTACTGACTACTGAAATTTTGTATCATGACAAGCCTCATGGGCAAGAAACATCAGTTTGTCAGCTGCAAACCGATGTGACGATATCGTGAGAGGTTGCCACAAATAGCTATGCGCACGTCCACCTCTGCGATGAATCCATTTCACTTCTACGTCAAACTGCGCTGTTTGAACTCATCTGGAGGAGAGAGAGAGAGAGAGAGAGAAACCTGGGAGGCTAAGCGAGAGAAAGACAGAAAGCACAGCAGATGCTGCGCCGATTAGCTGGATTAGTTCCACTGCATTTTCAGCAATAAAGTTGCAAGTCATTTGGCTGAGAGCGAATGAGATGCACACATGAAACTCTGTCAAAGTGTTAGCAGCAGACTTAGCATGTTTCGCTAACTCTCCTGATGTGCAGTTGCATTGTGACCCAAATACGAATCACCAAACAAATCTGAATATAGCCAGCTGTCTGGACCACATTTACTTTGTTATGTGAAGATATAAGGTGCTTTGATATTTGTTTGTGATATTTGATGAGGATATATTTGTTTTGAGTGTCGAACGGTTGATATTCTCCTTTATCTGGAATGGGTTCCTGTGCTAACTAGCCATGAAAGTGTGCAGCTTAGACGTCTCTGATTCTGCAAATTGCAACGAGGAAAGAAATAATTGTGCTAATAGGATTTTGTCTATGTGATTTTGTTAATGGTCTGAAAATATCCCATTTCAGTTCATTTAGAGGAGTAGAATGTGCCTTATTGGAGTGCTTATCTATGCTTGTTTTTCCTGATTATTCTGTATTTTTCAGCAACAGCCAATTTTCTCCCAATTAAAGCATGATATTAGTGCTTAGAGGCTAAATGAATATGAAAACATTACATTACAGCTCAATATTTGCTGCCTGTGATTAGAACGATAATTGTTAGTGTGTGTACACTTCTATTTCTTAACTTACTAATGCAGGTGATCCATACAGTATTTGAGACAAGCTAGCCTACATGTTAAAACGATAATGTATGCGAGAAGACAATATTGCATGCTTGCATCTTATTGACAGCACATTTATGTTCAGGAGCGTAACCCTGAAAGTGTTTTCTAACTAGCTTTACTTGGGTACAAAAACTCCAGCTCTGCCAGTTGGCCCAAAGTTAGCGGGGAGCTGTCGGAGTAAATGGCAGCAGCTGCTCGCAGTTCTAAAGAGCATGTCCCAGTCAGCGCGGGAAAAGTCATGGCATCTACATTAATACTACCTTAATGGCCCATCTGCCGCTCCGTAGGGTCCCCGCACCACTCTATGGAGTCATAGGCGTTTGACAGGCAGTCTTCAGCATGCCAGACGCCCACCGCATGCCAAATGGCCCAGAGACGGCCTGACGTCGCCCGGATCTGTCAAACTCTTTCCTCACCGCTCGTCAAAAATGTCCCCGGTGAAAGTTACGGCGGCTTTTCACACGTGAACGCTTCTGGATGTGCGGGGAGGACATCAGATGAGTTGACGGCTAGCAATTGACACCTCTTTCTCTCACTCGTTCTGTTATTCTATCTCTCCATTCTTGGTTCAGTCACTCTTTTGTACGAAGCGATGGAGTCCGAGATCTGGAGAGCTTATTTCCACAGCTGTTTGAGTATAAAAATCCAACCCAGGCTCACTGTAAAAACAAACCTGTGGCGACAAAATTATATTGAATTTTATAATAGAATATAATATAATATAATATAATATAAAAATGTATTTCACAACACTTTCAAAGTGAAATTTTAGCGAGTGTCGCTAAAAGCGTTTTGTCCGAAACAGATGAACTATGTATCATGATTGTTATGTATCATGGCAGTTGCAATGTCTGCTAAAAGGTTAATTGAATGTCTTTTGAAAATGGCGTACAACCTACACTAAACCTAAATGATATTGTTAAAAAAAGTGAATGTGCTATATATATATATATATATATATATTCAAAAATCATTTGCTGAAGCAACCATGACATTTTGAGCTCTTTATCATGACTCGTGTTTCACGGGACTCGCTCTGCATCGTCAAGTCCAATGGTGTACCAGGTGAGCGACCGAGCAAGTTTACTTTGTCAAAAAGGCCAAACATGGAGCTGGTTATGGGATGCAAATGTCAAGATAGTTTACAAAACATGCACTATGATAAGTGTTTTGAGGGCGTAACAGTACTGTGCAAGGAACTGTGTAAAAACAAGTCTTTATTAATGAATAATCTGCCCCTGTAATTATAATATGGCTGAAAAGTTATAAAAGTTTACTGCCACTGGTGTTCATTTCAGCTGGCATGCTTTGGGAGTTTTGCAAAAATGTAGGTAGAGGCACATTTTTCCAACGATTTAATTTTTATTATTTATGCAGAGTATCTACTCAAACTTGAAATATTGTATTTCACTTATTTTTTCCCCACATAGCGGCTAGCTGCATACTGAAAATCGACGACAAAAACATTAAACTGCGTAAAACCCCTTTCACTGTGGGCCTTTCTTTGAATCACAGCTTGATATTGTTAAGAGTTTTCGTTCCAATTACAAATGCTGTTTTCTGACCTAGCCGTGCACCAGACAGCATGTGTGGGCGACCGAAAGCACAACGTTATACCGTGTTTGAAAGTGCTGCGCCGTTCTGTTTTTTCTCCATATTTAATAATATGTAGATAGGCAGGATAAGGCACGGTATCATTTATTATTTAAAACCAAACAAGCCAAAAAAGAAATGGTGTGATCTTTTCTGGAGGGGTGGGGGGAGTCAGGGAAAGGCCAGTGAGGGAACAGTTGGTTGGTTATCTGGAGGGAAAAATATGCGTGTGTGTATTTTGCCACCAGCTCTTCAAAGGCTAGCACTCTGCTGTAACACAGCTGGGAACAGCAGGGAAAGTTGAAGAGTGCCTTCCTCTCCTCCTCGTCCTCCTCCTCCTTTCTGCTGATGTGTAATGTTTTTCCTCCACCTCTCTCCCTCTCTCTTTATCAAACCAAAGTTTCGTCTTGCCTTTCGCCCCCTCACTCCCTCACTCTCCGTCTCTCTGGGCATCTCTGCTCTTCTGTGGCAGTCCCAGCCGGAGGGAGAAAGAAAGGGAGGAGGAAGATGAGGAGGATGAGTGGAAAGGGTGTTCTGTGATACTGTTTGTGAACCCATGATGCCTCCTCGCTGAACTCTCCCCAGCGATCTATTCCTGCATTCTGTTCCATCTAATTCCAGCCAACCTTGCCTCCGATTACCAGTGCCGCTCTTTTACTAATGCTAAAGGAACACTGTATCATCCTCGCATTAAAAATGCCGTTGCTGAACTATTACGGGTGCTTAAAATTAATAAAGCCAGGTATGTTTTTAAGCACAAAATTCCTACCATCTTGCTATAAAAAGACAGGACGTAATACGTCTCAAATCAATTAAAAATATAACTAGACATCGTATAATCGCACTTCACAGGCGTACAAATGATCTTTTATGAGCGCTTGCACTTCGATTCACCCAAACTTGTCATCTAACTCCTTTTTGTCTGTAGATGGAGCATTCAGCAAATCCCCGTGCCGCTCTTATCAGGGGGTCAAGAGTTAAAATGTGCTGCACCGTAAGAATTATCCCGAGCGCCGTGTGGGTTTGAATGCTCCTTATGTTAGTGCTGCATGGAGTGAGTGATTTTAATTCAAACAGGGAAGTTCTTCATGTAATTAACCTTGAAGCCTGCCCCCACCCCTCTTTTAATTTAAGTCGTGTGCTTCACTGCGGGGTGTTTTCTTCCCTCTCAAGTGTGCGCTTTCGATCTATCGCTTACTTGTTAATTTTTTTTTTTTTTTTTTGGTTAACATAGATCAGGGTGTTTGGCTGAGACATGAGGGCATTTTAGACCTCTGCTGGCACCTCAGGGTATGAATCTAAGAGATCAGCTTGTAGCCGTGCAGATCTCATTCTAATGTATACTGTATGATAACCTGGAGAATAATCGTGTTGACGTGAACGCTGTGTGAGAATCATTTCTAAATTTTGTCGAAGTCTATAGACCTATAATCTGTAATTCGTATAAATCATATATTAGGTACACTGGGAAAAAAAAAATATTTTGCTAGTTTTTGCATATTTTTAAGTTAATTTCACATGTATGGAATTAAGTAAACTCTACTTAACTAAGTTATGTCATATTAGCAATGCAGATAAGTACACTTAACTTGGCCAGTTAGAGTTTGAGTAATTTCTTCTTAATCATTTGAATTTTACTTTGCATTTTTAATTGTACTCACTCTTTGTTTGTAAATTTCATTCAAACAATGTAGCACTAAACTAAGACATGCTTTTAAAGTGTTTGGTCTACTTTGAAACTTTTAAGTCTACAACACAGTAGATTTTTTGTTTTGTTACACATAGGTAAGGAGGTAACTGAACACGGAGACCTCAATACTTGGTACACAATAACAGTAAAAATCAGTGGATACTTTTTGGGATAGTATATAGTTTTATATATATATATATATATGAGATAATGAACTCTGTATGTCACAAAACCACAAGTTATTAAACTTAACAACAAAAGCAATGACAAAACAGTGTAAATAAAGCTAGAAAACAGTGAAAAAAGCAACGTTATTAATTTTTCCCATTAATGCATGATGGGAAATCAAGAATCAATGTAAACATAAACAATTTTCAAGCTTTCATTTCTACAAGGACCAATATAAAGTGTAATTCTTTCCTAAACCTATTCAACGTAGAACTTAGAAGTTATATAAATCGTGAGAATCTTATATGATAACACTTTACAATAAGGTTCATTAATTAAACATTAGTTAATTGTATTAACTAACATGAACTAACCATGAGCAATACATTTGTTACTGTATTTACTAATCTTCGTTAACGTTAGTTAACGCAAATATAGTTTTCCTTGTTTCTTCATTTCTAGCATTAACTAATGTTATAAGTAATAATAATAATTATTAATAATCTTAATAATGTGTTAGTAAATGTTGAAATTAATATATAACTTTATAACACATATAGAATTCGTTCACATGGGTGAGATCAGTATAGTGTCAGTCAGAGCCTTGGAGGACATCACATATATAATTTGCCTTGTTCCATTGAATGTGAACTAATTGAGTGATTTGTGATTTATTCTGTCCATTTTCCTCGCAGTGGTTCTGATTATGCTTGTAGATATTCATCTCTGTCCAGCAGAGGGAGTGTGTAATTTACAGAACATCTATTGTCCTAAAATGCAGATGCTCTCAAAAATCAGTTTATTGCATGTTTTACAGCAGGAAACAAGTACACAATCACCTCATTACCAGATATAAGACTATAATTCATGACAAATTGAATCCTTTTTTAAGTCTAGAGTGTGTAATGAAGATTTTTACACCAAACACCACAAATGTATTTTGAGTTCTGTTGACTTGGAATGAATTACAAATGTTTATTTTAGCCATAACCATTCTGTATATTCTTTCATAAATTACATCAATAAAAAATAAATAAATATAATAAAAATTAAAAAAAAAAAAAAAACCCATTCTCATCACAGTGCCAGCAGTGGGGAGCATGAGTATAACTCTGATATGGACTGACTGTGGAGGTGATAATTCTGCTTAGATGAGATGTAGCGGTGTAGTGTTAATCACACCGAACAAGCACAGACTCGTTCTCAATAACAGAGAACCTTTCTCATTTCAAGTTCACACGCATACATATACACAAATTAAAGTGTGAAATGAACTAGAATTGTTCATTGCATTGGGAAGCTTCATTCACTTAACATTTGCTCCACTTCTGCACGGGTTGTTCAGTGCAAAACCTGTCTTCACTAAGCAACAAATCCAGTTAAACCAGATTCTCAGAAATAGTGAGTATTTACAGTAAATTAAATCAATGCAATTCTTTTCAGTGCAAATGCACCCGCTTTCTATGTAAATTTCAGCTTTATTTGTGCTATTAGCTTGGTGCAATTAACGCTGTGCAGAAGCGAATGTTGTGTAGGTGCAATTCATTCTTAGCGAAATCTCTTCATTGCAATCCATTTGTGTGATATATTGCAATAAAGTGTGCTGCAGACCTTAAACTAGCGCTTCAACCTTTCCCGTCATCTTGCTTTCAGTCTGGAGAGGGTCTTCTGTCATGACATTTTACATTCAGTCTTTAATTAAGAGTCAGTGCCCCTGGTGATGTGCTCTGGGGTCACTGAGGTTACAGGAAAACCACACAGAAAGTAATATTAATGGCAGATGAATGCATGGTTTTAAACTTTTGTAATGCATTATATTGAACAGGCTTTTCAATCCTCTCAGGATGAGTTAAGTTAGTTTTTAGGGTAGTACACTTCATGCCGCTGTCTTGCGATGTGCTCATGTTGATCATTTCGATATTTTAACTCGCAGATGGGAACTGTTGTTGATTCATTTCAGATGGATGTGACAACAAACTCTTTCACAAGTACATTTTCTGACAACAAACAGATATCATTGTGCTTAGTTCAAGGTAATAATCACAGCTTTCTCTTTTTATTGTACCTGAAGCACCTTTTTTTTTTTGAGCTGTGCTCTGTTGTTCCTCTCATTGTGTCTGTGTGTCATTTTGCGCCGTCTCACTTGGTCCGAAGTTTCCTGATTGATCCGGAGAGAGACGCAGCACGGCAGATGCCGCTCTAATTATACAGTTGTTTTAAGGTTGTCAGGTTGCAACAAGGAGGAAATCATCAAGGGAGGGGTTTTGATGGACGGAGGGTGTATTTCAAGCATCTGGCAACCGCGGCAGCTGCTGTACCATATCCCTGCTGCCAGCTTTCTGGCTAAATAAATATCGCCTCAATCCATCTTGTAATGGCAAGTGTAAATTACTGCAGCACGTCAATAACTAGTTTACTATGATGTTTCATTCCCGCCATTTCTAGCTGTATATTGATTTCACATAGCTGTTAAATGGCACCAGTACTATTTCTCTAGAGTGGGACTTGTTTTTCAGTGACTCTAAGTGTCTCGTTTTGGATTGTGGACCAGAGGGAAATATAATCTCTTTATTGACAGCCATTATCTTTGTTTGTTTATAGTGGGATAGGAAATTATATTTATATGCATAAAATGGATAGCATTACACAGCTTTTGCAATATAATCAATTCACTTCTCTATTGGACAACATGTTTGTATGTAAATGTAATATATATATATATATATATATATATATATTAGTGTTGTCATGTCAAAAGTACCAATTTCGATACTGAATTTAAAAAAATGTGACGCTTTTTTAAAATGTCACTACAATGATCAATGCTTCAAAAATATGTTGTAAATATACATCTGTGATGCTCTTCACAGATCCACATGGGAGCATTTGACCGGTCCGCTGACGCCTTCTTTTAAATGCTCCCGCTTCTGCTTTCAAAACGCTTTCAAATTAAGACACTTTGTGTGTGCTTTCAAAGGTTCCCCATGCATTGAGATTGAAGCAAGCCAATCAATATATGTTGAGTGTGTCAATACAATGGCCAATCAATCAGAATCTTTTTCTGTTCACATCAACTCGCTCAAAGTGTGTCACATTTAAAATTGCAACGATCGACTTGGCATCAAAGTAGGTAAATTTTCTACACTATTATTATATATATATATTTTATATTATATTTATTTTTATATTATTTTATATTATATTATTATTATATTTTATATTATTATATTATATAATTTATATTTATTTATATATTATATTATATAATGTTATATTATATTATATTATATTATATTTAGCCAGTGGAATTTTTTCCACTACTCCCCCAATTCCTCAGTGCCATATGATCAGAAAATGGTCTACTTTACCTCTTGAGTATGTCTTCAAAACAGACAGTTAGTGACCACACCAGCACTACCTAATACATAAAACTGAATTACAGTGTTGTTTGCATAGACAAATGCAGTATGTCAGTCATGTTTTATACATGATTCCTCTTTCTTTTTTTTTTCATTCCCTTTCTCTAGCTGGTGATGTGCCGGAAGAGCTGACCCTCAGTACGGCTTCTTACTCTGACAGCCAGGGGCCGTTAAGGGCCATGTGGGCCCGGCTGCAGCTGCTCCACTCTCCTTGCCCACTCAGCAGGCACACTGTGCCCTTTGAGCCCACCTGCCATTCAATCCAGCACAGGTTAACACAATCTCACACGTGGTCTCAAACACACACACACACACACTCACACTCAAGTTTATTGAGTCGCGTGGCTCACCGCACTTGGTTATGCTTCGGTAAGTATGCTGAAGCAGAAATGTGTACAGTTTCAAATAAGAGTCTTTTGATTTGTGTCTTAGACGTTTCGTGTTCATCTGTTTAACAGGATTGAAGCAGGTCTGTTGATGTGTGCGTTAATGCGGATCGACGTGCTCGTGCGTGCAGCGTGTGGCACAGACGTTTGCTTGCCATCTCCGTTTTCCAGTATCTCCATGTAGGTGAACAGAAGTAGGGCCAGCAGTGGAAATCAGCAAGGAATCCCCAAACTATTCTATGTGATTTTAATCAGCCACTCTCCTCCTGACCCATTTATTTCTGCACTGAGCTGATTGCGTTGGCTGCCGCTGACAAGCCCGACCCACGACACGCCATAATTACCCATCACATCATATATGTCCTACAACCATCATAGAGCAACTCATAATCTCAAAATTACTGTACTCTGGGCAAAGTGGATCACTCTTCCAGTCAAATCAAACTTTCAGGGTTGTTATTGTCAGATTTCCTATCCCTGGCGTATCATCAGCCGGACTCGTTTGGTTCAACCCTGGCAGCCAAGCCATCGTACTCTTTTAGTCAATTGCGTCTGTAGTGGGAATCAATATGCAGATATGCGTGGAAAATTGCACCGGTCTGGCTGATAATGAGATTTTACTGTGAAGACAAAGCCCCTGGGTGCAGTGATTGGTATCTGAGAGAGTCCACACTGTCCTCACCGCTCGCTCCCTTGAGACAGTCACAGTGCTAACATGTCTTCTGTTTTAGCTGCTTGAAGCTAAAAGTGTAGCTTAATGGAATGAGTACAGAGCACTGTACAGGGTTTGATAAAGACACGAGTCATGGCATATTTGGGTCTGTATGGTGATTGAGACAAATAAGAGAAAAGTCATTAAAACCATTAACAAACATAAGCTTATATGAAGCTTTATGTCATTGATTACACCAATTTTAACGCTATATCATTATTACATACTGTATGGATATACAGGAAATAATTATATGTAATCTGAATATTTATTTATAAATCCTGAATGTGAAATAATTTTGTATGCATAAATAATTGCTTAAAACTATTTCCTGTTTCGCCCTTCATGATAATTACGAATGAAAATGTGTACCAAAAATTTATGAAAAATGACAGTTGCAGTTTTCTTTATTTGAAAAAAAAAAAATATAGTTACAAATAAATAAATAACTATATACATATACAGTTACTACATTCTCATTTGTATTCTGTGTGTTTACCATCTTCCCTAGTATTCTCCAGAGATATCTTGTGTTTTGAATTTCTTAGAATGAAGACATTCTTCATCATGCATGGCTAGCAGCCACACATAACAGTTGGTTTGGCACTACTTTATAACTTTAGTACATATTGATATGGATAAGCATTTAATTGTAATCCTCGGGACCCACTGTTCTAAAGACTTTAGCCCCAGCCCTGATCAAACACACTTGAACCAGCTAATCAAGCTCTTTAGGATCACTTGAAGTTCATGTTGGTGTGAAATTCAGTTGTGCTGAAGCAGGTTGGATATAAACCTTGCAGGACAGGGTTGAGGACCTCTGGTTTAAAGAATGATTCTAAGAAAGAGCAGGATTTTGATTTGCAGCCTTTAATTGATCTGCAGTAGAGCTCAGATGGGCTTTTGGTCTGTCCATACTTGCCCCAGGACAGGGGGTAGCAAGTTTTTGCTTCTTCCTCAGTGATCCAGATTTGACATGCCCAGACTAGAATGGGTTCCCAGCTCCTGATGGCAGTACCACTTCTGCGTCCCAGTTAGAGCTAACAGAAAAAAGGCAGAACCCCTTCATCTTCTTTTTGTCGCTCCATTTTTATTTTCTCTTTTTCAATGCCATCAGCAAATCACAACAGTTAGTCAGCTTTTACCATTAAAGGGTTAGTTCACCCAAAATATGTAAATAAATAAACAAACAAACAGACCTCAGTCTCATAAATTACACTATATATATATATATATATATATATAGCTAGCACAGTGACAGTGCAAAATGCTTGGCATTAAGTAAAATAATTGACAGGAATGAAGTCCTACTGCAGTGTGAGCAAGTTCCATTGAGTTATATAACCAATATAACAGTGCATTATTTTAAATGTAAGTGTACAAATAATTTATTTATTTTTGTGATCTCTTCAGTATGAAAACATTTTATTTACAGTTTTGACACCATTGTACATTTCAATGCTTTTGCAATATTTGTTTTGCAGGTACTGATTTAAAGGTTCCAGTCAGAGTGCGCTTTTCTGTTCTTCTCTCACTAGATGTGCCCTCAGCTGTTCTTGGTGCCATTACTGCTCCCTGCACTTTTTATCCTGCACCTTCGAGACCCCAAGCTGCCAAATGAGGTGAATTATGGCCAGTTATATGGAGTGGACTCTGAGCCACGGGGGACAGGACATAGTCAGAAGAACTAACCACAGTTCTGACCATTAAAAGCCAGCCTGACACTGGCCCTTCATCTTACCTCCTCCACGAGACGAGTGCTCCCAACCTTTGCTTCCCCTGAGAAGAGACAGTGCCGAGAGAAGAGAGCCCCTTCAGCCCAGGCACGCTTCCCCCTATCATTATGAGTTAAGCTTCTCACCTCTACCTTTCTTTCTGGGAGTCTCCCTCTCTTCCTTTCTCTCTTCATCATACTGTGGCTTTTCCACTTTCAGTTGTCTGTTTTCTTTTTGTTGCTTCTTTTTTTCTGTGTCTCTGCCTGTCCTTCTTTATTGCTCTCCGCAAGGTTAATTGCATTAGCTAAAAAAGCCTGGCGTGTTGGTTGCTTATGGAGGTCGCAGTTAGGCATATGACCCTCACAAATCTGCTCCGGCCACCCACCACCGCAGCTGAGTTGATAGGGCTGCTGATGAGGCTTCAATTGGTGTCCTGGTCTGCTGGGTATCCCAAAATAACAGTGAAGCAGTGATTTAGAGGTTTGATGTTATTCCTCTTTTGCCTGCTTGCAAGCAGTACTGCCGTGATCTTTAAAGCACAAGGATAAATGGCCGATAGTGATAATAATAGCTTTTATCGAACAATACCGATTGTTGGCCAAAACATCAGTACATCGAAATACATCAGTACATAAAAATAATAGCCTACAATAGTCAGTCCCAGTCCTACAATTTGATTGGCTGAGTGGCTTTCGTAAATAAATAAAATATACAAATATATAAACAAACGAATATATAAATACGAAAGACAGATGGAAGTCACTTCCTCTGCAGCTATTAGAAACCTAGCAGTACTTAATGGAATAATATTGCTGTGCAAATGTATCATCATGACTCTTTCTGCAGGTTACTTCATTACACCAGTTGTTGGCACATACTGTGCTAGTCCTTTAATAAAGGACTTAAACTGATTCGTTCAAACACTCACTCATAAAAAAGGTCAAACCTGAATGATTGAGTCATTGAATTATTCACTCAAATGATTAGTTGCAACACAGATTCATCTGCGAATCAAACATTATCGCTGTGAGTTGTTTGGAACTATTTTCAAAAACTGGAATATTGTGTCAAACATGTAAGTTAGTCCAACTCCATGTTTATCGCATTATGTAAAACATGGCTTTGTGCCTACTGTTGTTGCCCGTGTGATATTGTGCAATCAATATTTTAAGCATGATGTCACACTCTGTTCATACTTAAATTTGGCATGAAATGGAAGTTGTCTTTTCTTCCCGCTGTGGCATATATCCGAGTGAAAAGCTTTCTCGAACACGGAAAAATAGAAAAATATAGGACTTGAATTTGTCAATGGGGAATTGATTGGATTGTTGAATCATAATGGTTTTCTTTTTCTGTGAATGATAGGCGTCATAAGTGTCCTGCCGTCGCACCAGTAAATGCGTCATTAGAGGTGAGATCTCACTGCAAAAGGGAGGGGAAGTTATTTTGATTTACAAATTATGAGGGCAAATGAATAAAAATAAATAAATAAATAAAAACGTTGATTTCATGATGATTTTAATTTCTTTGGTAACTCAGGAATTGTTAAAAAGGGGTCTTTAATAATGTCATCCGTGTGATCAATCACTTGCTAGTTTGTATCCATGTGCATATAACGGGGCAGTTAGTTTTAGTCTTTAGTCTGCTCTAATTGAGGTCAGTGAGGGAGTGAATGGGCTCTGGCCCTGGCACGTGCAATAGATGCTTACTCCTGCTTGCCCCGGCCTCTCAGCGCTTCTCTGCTTCTTATGGGAATTAAAAAGTGCTGGCCTGAGGAAGAGCCACAGCCAGTCAGGTCAGGGTGGAGAGCACAGTAACACTACCTTCAGCTGCTGCACTCCAGCAGGGCCACAGCTGGGCAACCCGGGCCATTGTGTCGAGGTCAGAGCAAGCAGGGAGCAGATTGTTATAGCGCCCAATAGTCATTTATTATGTTAGGTTGAGGAGTCAGCCGTTGTCTTTGGAGTGTTTTCAGTTTCCATGTGGCCTAGCAAGGAGTTCTTAATTTATAAGACCTAGATTCTATTTTTCCAATTGTGCCACAGATATATCAATAAGAAGAAATAGGGCAACGATTTTCAAAAGGCCTTCCGTTTATTTTCAGACAACGGGCAGCATAGTGGCATCGAATTAATCAAGTCTGAGGAGCCCTTTTATAAATCATATCATATCTCTGTCCTGCAGGAAACTCTTGAACTTAGTTGCTTCAGCCCAGACTGTGCTCAATACTCAACTGTCAGCTTAGCCCCTTTAAATGCAGGTACATTACAAAAGTCCACACGTTTAATTGTGCTTATGTGTATGGAAAAGATCCATCATGCCAGTGACTATAGGAGTGGCTATTTTTCTTTCTGATGCAAAACATCTGGCAGGATTCTCTGCTTGCAAAATTAATGGCCATTTAATTAGCAATAATCATTTTTTACCTTGACGATATGAAGTAAATAGTTTTGCCGGAAGAACCAGATGTTTCAAATAAGCTGCTGTGAGGTTAGCTCTTATTGTTTTCTCTTTAAGAAGATGCCACAGTACATGTAGCATAATCTCTTGTAGTGTTTACATGGACAGGAACCTAAAAATCTTCCATACAAGGCCGGCAAGGCTGTAACCATGGCTGCATCTGAAAAAGCAGACTTCTCTACTATCTAGTAGGTCAGTGTGTGAAAGGGGTATTTAAAAGTGTTTAAGAAAACAATTTGTTAAATAATACATTTGAAATATTTGCAAATAATATTCAATCACATTAAATCATTTGATGAAAGGCTACCAGGGAAAGCATTTCTATCAAACAACTGGCAAATATTAAATATTTTGCACTCTGAAGCAATGTACTGGAATTCTCGCTTGGCTTCTGAGAGCAGACAAAAAGCAGAAGTTCATTGATTTGCTTGTCCACCTCAATAGCTATGTTTACATCCAACCAGATAATCCGTTAGTAATCGGATTGATGGCTCAACTGAAACACCTTCATGTAAACAGCACATCGATCCGATTGAGCTCAATTTGGAAGGAATTTCAATCGGGTTGGAAGGGATGGTGTAGATCTAAAAATAATCTGACCAATAGGGGAAAAAAGAAAACATCTTGGATATTAAATGCTTAAATCTAATGCTTGAAAATACCCTGCTCCTGCTCATGTGCAGTGCCGTGATTATGTTTACAAACGTTTTACATCTCATAGATGTTTTATGTATTTTAGGAGCCGAGAAGAGTGTCATATTATAGTCGTTGGGTCATAGCCATTACTGACTTAAATAGCCTGTCCGTAGCACTTCATCTTTTATATCATGAGATTTTGGCCAAATGACAGAAAAAACGGAGCGCACACATGGCTACAATAAACTTTAAAACCTGTAAGTTGATGAAAACTTAATGTGATGCACTTACTGCCTCAGATGCAACAATTCTAATGATGGACAAAACACTTTCACTGGTCAAAAAAACTTGTAACTCCATTTGAGCTTGATTTTGGTAAAATGTTAATAATATAAAGCCACAATATCAGTTTTGACAGCACAGTGTTTAGAGAGTGTTACAGTGTTCAGTGTTTTAAAAATGCGGTGCCCCCCCCCCCCCCATTCCTGAAAAGCAGTGGTTTTGGTCATGCAAGGTTTTTGCCTGACAGTGACGAAAAATGCACATGTAAACGAAATTGTGAATCAAATTGCAAAGTTAGTGCAATTTAAACAGAAAGTTCAGAAAATCTCTTAGAATTTAAAAATTTGATTTATTCAGTTCGAGGAAAATTAGTGTATGTAAAAATGTGGGTATGGCCCTGCTCCATGATGTTGCCTGGCATTTCCAATGGCTCCTGTCTATATTTCAACCTTCGAGCCTGAGGTATCTTGTCCTTAACTGATCTTTCACTAATAGTTTATAATGTCAACGCTTTGCCCAAAGACATTAGCGCAAGACCAAAAGTGGATGCCCCCCAGTGCGAGCATTTTTTCTCCTCTAACTGAATGGACTGTGTGCCAAACAGAACAAAGAGGCAAGAGAGAGAACAAAATCAAATCCCTCGTTTGATAAAGGTTCACCCAAAGCCAGCCTGACACAAACTCCATACTGGAGTGATCATTTGCATGAGTTCGTTTGAATGGCAAAAACCTTCTCTTCCCTCTGATCCATCCTCTTTTGCCTGAGCTCTTGATTAAACTGACTTTGAAATGTGAAAATTGTGTGGGCAGCACTAGAACAATGTCAAATAGGCCTTGTGGAGGGGTGGAATGGATTTAAAGCCATTGTTCAATCTGACTCTTTTCTCCTGCATTAAAGACAGGGTTGCGGAGGTTTGTGACAGTCAGACGCCTGCGTGCTTATCTTCCCGGCAATAGTGTTTTAATCTGTTGGGTTAGCGCATGCCTGTAAACAAATTTGTCAGTCACACAATGGCACTGCCACCTTTAGTTCGCAGCGGATTACAGCGTTTTTAAACAGTCTCAGAATGAACATCTCCTGCTGCGCACAGCTCTACAAAAGATTCTATTAAATATACCCGGATAAATAATTTGTGGATATATAGCGTCTTTTTCCCTATGTGATATTAGCATGCAAAAGGCATGCTTGCACACCTTTGGAGGGAAGTCTTTTATGCATTATTGTAAAGGGTTGTAATTCTTTTGATATGGAATTTAAACAGTATTTTACCCTAATCCTGAGTTTGGGCTTGAGAAAGCCTTTCACGTAGGTGGTTTTCAATTAGATTCACTTAACCTTGTAAATATTTTCACAATATTAAAAGACTAGACAAGCCTTTTGGGGGGGATGTGGTTTGGTCTCTGCCCCATTTCATCTCGGTATTTACAAAAATAACGGAAAGGAAATTTAGGGGGATGTACAAATTATCAAGGGTGGTTATTTCTCATTACACAGATGCTTAGCGGATTTAATCAGTGTTTATGTAGCGTAACTCGTGTTGACTACTAAATTGCACACTAAAAAAAGCAACTACATATTTTCCAGTTTACAGGACCTTTTTAAATCACAACTAAATGCTGAAATCTGCATTACTTGAAACTACATTAAAAAAAAAACAAAAAAAAAAAAAACATGTTAGTCCAACAGAATTCCCCCAAATGCTGTCCCAACTAGTCAGTTTCAGAACAAATAATTACAAATTCAACATGTGATTTTAAAAGCTCATCTTTTGTTCATTCTCATTGTTCTTGAGATTTGTGTGTCAAGATATCAGGTCTATGTTCAACCTTTAAAACTATCTACCAGATACCTTGTAAGGTAATTTAGCCTTCAGACACAATGGCAATACATGAAATGTCCTGTAAAACTATATCTAGAACAATTTATTGTGCTACTAATTGAAAATGTATTGAACAAGTAATTTGGAGCTGCTTTGGTGAATGAAGCATTTAATGAACAAACAAATTTAAACTGACAAAAAGCAGCACTACACGTTTTAAAACAATAGTTGAGAGAACCTAAAAATGTGAATGCTTCAGATTGTGTTTTCCCAGCAATTATTTTTTGTACAATGCACGGTTAATGGAAATTAAACTGCTTTTCGAACTTTGAAGTTCATAGGATTAAGGCTCCTCCACATGAAACTCCCTTGACCTTCAAGTGTTGGTTCACACTTCTTTACTTCAAGTCATTCTCTGTTGTTGTCAAACTGTCAAGTCATCTCAATCTTTGATGGACACTACAAACAGAACATGTTAGGCTCTTTGCTTTTGACTGCAAAACACAAACAGAGCAAAGTCGTCATTAACTCCGGCTGTTTATTATTATTATTTTTTTAGATAAGAAGGGATTTTATAGCTAATCAGCGGCTGCATGCTAGCTCTGTTTGCTTTAGCTAATTCACATGAAGAAAGACGGCTGGACTACAGGGCGAGGCAGTTAATTCAGTCATGCCGATGAAGGAAAGGACATTATTGACCTACGGCAGCAGCCATGTGTTTCAGTTATTAACCGGCCTCCATTTGTCAGGGAAGCCGAGTGATATGGAGGTGACGTGAGGTTCAGGCCCGGGTTAGGGTCGTCCTCCATCCGTTATCATGTGTCTACGCAGGGCACTTTAATTGAATTACCCAATTTATACTTCAAGCAACAATGCCCCAGCCTACATCCATGACGTGATACAATTAAACATGAGTTTGAAAGCTTGTGTTTTGCATATTTTATCCCACAGTGAGAGGGGAAAAAAGGCATCTGTCAGCTTGTAGTGCTATTTTATCATTGGACACAGAGGCTTACAACGCAAACTGTGTCCAGGGCTCCATTTCCCTCTGTTTAACCTTAAAATAGTAGGGGGGTGGGGATTTGTAGGGCTACTTTGGAACTATGCTACCGTTAACTATGCAATCCCAGTAGTTTGGGGTTGGTAAGGTTTTTTATGTTTTTGAAAAGTCTATTATGCTCAGCAAGGCTACATTTACTTGATAAAAAATACAGTAAAAAGTTAATATTGTGAAACATTATTACAATTTAAAATAACTGTTTTCTGTTTTAATATATTTTAAAATGTAATTTATTCCTGTGATGGCAAAGCTGAATTTTCAGCATTATTACTCTGGTCTTCAGAGTCACATGATCCTTCAGAAGTCATTCTACACTCTAAAAAATGCTGAGCTCAAAAACAAAAACAAACAAACAAAAAAAACAACCAAAGTTGGGTTGAAAATTAACAAACCCAGCGGTTGGGTTAAATATTTGCCCAGCCTGCTGGGTGGTTTTATTTAACTCAACTATAGTAAAAAAAAAAAAAAAAAATACTGTATGAACCCAAAGTATGTTGGAAATGAACATGTATTAATGTTTAATAAATTAACATTTATTAATAAGTTTAATGAATAATAATTAATCAATAAACAATTGACTAAACTGCTTATTCATAAATGTTCACCTTTTAAATATTATTGTTGCCTGTAGTAATTATGTGTCTGATTTTTCATTTCCAACCTATTTTGGGTTTATTTTAAGCCAGTCAAATAGTAATTTTTAAACAATAGTTGGGTTAAATAAAGCTGCCCAGCACATTGGGCAAACATTTAACTGGGTTTGTTCATTTTCACCCTAACATGCGTTGTTTTTAACCCGGCAATTTTTACAGTGCAATATACCGATTTGATGCTCAAGCAACATTTCTTCTTATTGTATAGAAAACAGTTGTGCTACTTAACGTTTTTGCTGAATACCATTGATTATTATTGTTTTTATAGATAGATAGATAAACAGAACAGCATTTATTCTTTACTGTCACTTTTGATCAATTTAATGCAGCCACGCTGAATGAAAAATATTCATTTAAATTTAAAAAGAAAATTCAATTTAAATTTGAATTTCTCTTCAGGTTTATGTCTAACATCTAACAATTAGTAGTGGATAGAAAATGCATACACTTCTAATGTAGATACTAAATCTGTATTTTCAAGATAATACTTTAGTATAGTGTTCTGTGACAGTCAGTTTGCAAAGAGAGGGAACCCATGCAAGGGGGCCATCATATTTTGGGGTCCTTAGCATCAAAAAGTTTTGAAAACCCTTATAGCAAATGCCGTAGATACAGCTCAACATTGTTTAGGCATTGTTAGAAACAGTTTACGAATGTCTTCTCCCAGACATCCTATGACAGATGTCTTCTTGCCTTTATATGTAAATTAATATCCAGTAAAGGCTGTTATTTTATAATTTATGCTGGATTTGAGCAGCTGGAAGAGACTGCAGTGTCATGCCCATTCACTCATGCGTTTAAACTCTTGCCTTTCGTCCAGGTGTTACCAAACTCTTTGTCAGATAAAAGCAAGGCCACTTGACCTTTGACCCTTTCGCACCTGGACTCAGTGCAGCCAGCTAATCTGCTTTTTAACATTCCCCGAGACTCCCAATGTTTTCCCTCCCAAACTCAATCGCAATTAGATGTACCCGGAGTAGAATGGCAGTAAAAAAACGTGCTTTACATTAAGCGTGTAACGTACACCAATTATGCTAATTGCGCATTCGCAGATGGCTGAGTGTTGATTACCGCATAAACACTGGGTAAGCTGGGGGAAATCAGGGGACTGCTATCATGTGTTGACTTCCATTGACAGTCATTTGATTATTTGTCATTAAAATGCTAGAAATATTGCAGTGATGACAGCAGACGCTATTTAAATAACTTTTAAAAGGCAGCTCACTTTGGAAGAACAACAAAGGGTGAAACTCTTTACTTGATTACATTTATTTGATTTGTATTTTAACTCATACCACCCAAACACTTCTTAGTATCTTTGATCAGTAAACAAGTTACTAAAAAAATATCAAACTTTTAATTGGCAGCTGAGTCTATGCAAAAGAGAGGGTGTGTCTGCATGTGCATTAGCATAACAATTCACCCATAGCCGACACCATTTTACAAATGGGGGAGTAAACATCTGTTCCAGATGTCCTATTATCCTGTCAGGCTGCTTGGCTCAGAGACTTCTAGCTTCAATCAAGGCCTTTGTCAGCCTCAAAATCAGACACTGAAAGGCCTGGGAGCACTGTGCTTTACTTTGAATCCCCCACTGGCATGGCCATACTTAACAGACCCTGAAACAAGCTGTCCTTGCTGCTTTTGAGTGATGTGGGTCTGTGGCATTCGTTCTCTGGTGTTATCATCTAATGCTCCTCTCAGACAGATTCGCCTCTTTCATGCTCGTTGGATACGTAGCGGCTGTTCTGCCTTCAGCGATCTGGCCGGAGGGTCTACAAAACCCACTTCAAATGCCAGTCCTCTCTGGGAAGGGTGACATTTTGTGCAAGCCAAAACATTTAGCGCATTAGGAGGAAGCAGCCTTGTGGAAAAGACAACTATGTTCACGTTCTCACGCGGCAGGTGAAACCGCAGAATGTTTAGTGTATTTTCAGTGAGTAGTGGTCATTTAGGTCTGCCTGTGCTTGTTAAAGAGTTAATTGTTCATTACCCGATGCGTAGCTTATTTGAATGTAGTTTGAGGATGGACATGATCAAAAAGAAGCCCATGGCAAGATTAAACACTCACAGCTGTTGTATTGTATGACGGACCTGTTCTTTAGATCAGCTGCTTCTGTGGTTCTTCATGAAGTTTGAAAGTTTCATTGGAACACAAATTAACATATATTTCTGATGAAGTCTGAGAGGTTTCTGTCTCTCCATAGTGATCCAAATGTAACTACCACTCCAAGGTCCGGAAACCTAGAGAAAAAGCATCATTAAAGTACTCCGTGTGACTCTAGTGGCTTAAACTCTATTTCATGAAGCGATGTGAAAGCTTTGTTTGCATAAAAAAAGAAAGAAAAACAAAATACACTTTACTAACAAAAATATTGATCTGCAAGACGCGTTCTTGAGAGCAGTGTTCAGATTTGCACGTAAACAATGCACATGCGCGAGTTTTTACAAGTGCATCGATGCATGCTTTTTGGCATTGTATTATTTTCTAAATAAAGTGGTAAATTGTGTTTTTTTTTTCACAAACAAAGCACTCATGTCACTTCATGAAACTGAATTTAATCCACTGGAGTCACATGGAGTACTTTAACGGTGTCTTTTCAAACACTGTAAAAAATGATTGTGATTTTAACGGTAAACAACTGTGGTGAAAAATAGTTAATTGGTTCACAGAAAGTTTCCATACTATATATGGTGAATAACCATAATGCAATTTTACAGTAAAATAACATTAAATTTACCCACAATTCACTGCGTGACACTTCACATTTGATGTCTTTTTGTTGTTTTAGTTTCTGAGTTTTTTTTTCCTACTCCGTTATGTACATTAGGGTATTATGTTACATCTAATGTTAAATGTTTATTGCATTTAATATTTCCTGTGTCATCAAGATGGGTATAATATATATATATATATATATATATATATATATATATAAAATACAAATTCTCAATGTTAGGTGAACTAACCCTGTCACACAACAGAAGGATGCAGACAGGCAAATTTGTAAAAACACAGTTTATTGAACAAAGGCACTGAACTGGACAGGAATGCAGACTAGGGAATAGAAACAACAATGAATGATGATATGAAGACTTCGCTGGTAAGTAATAGTAATGTGTCTGTTGCAAGTGAATGGAGCCAAGGCAGACAATGGCAGACGGAAGATGGGTAAGTAGTCCAACTGATCAGGTAGGTAGCAGGTAATTAGTGACAGGACCAGACAAGGGAGTGCAGGAGAAGTGGGTCCTTGTAGTGAGTGCTGGTGACGATGTGCAGGTGCAGGTAATCAGAACTCCGTGGAGCATGAATGAGTGGGTGGAGAGTATTGATCTGGTGACAATGGGTTGTATGTTGTTTGTGATGGTTGTGACTCCGTGACAAACCTTTTAATAAATTTTTCCATGATTCTTTGATTAATAGAAAGGTCAAAAGAATTTTTTTTTATTTTATTTTTTTTATAATTTGTAACATTACAAATTCCTCCACTTTCACTTCTGATCAATTTAATACATCCTTGCTGAATAAAAACATTAATTTCCTTGGAACTTGAAACTTTAATTAAAAAAAACAAACAATATGTTGATTTTATGTATGCCAGCTCATCTCACTGTAGGAAAAACTATGATTTAGCAGGTTTAAGTTACAAGTAGATCTTTTAGAAGCACTCTTTTAGTGCTTCAGCAAGTCATTTCATTCTCAATATCAACTTGTCTGAAAACGGGTGCAGTTTAGCCTTACACCCAGTAATCTATAATAAATTTCAAAGAACATTTATAGCGCGGTATGTATACAGTTACTCTCCAATTGCCCACAACGTAACAGAGCTGCTCTTGGCACTACAAGTCATAGCCTACATTTACCTTGGGCGTCAGTTACATTAACTTCCTCGCCAATCAGCCGGCTCAGGAATAACAATAATTTCAAGTGCTGCTAATTGACTTTAGCCTTTTCAATATGAGAGAGTGAGCGCCTGCTCATTTTATCTGTCCTTTTAATAATTACATTATCATTTTATGCCTTCCATTCCTTTAGAGTAGCTGACCATTTGCGTGGTACTGAAGGCTCATTATTAGCCTTGAATTATGTGCAGTTTATTGATCCCTGTGGTGGATTATGGGGCTCTAAGTTGGTCTAGACAGAACGGTTAGTAAGATGACAGAGCAGGGGAAACATATCGGGCCCAAGGGAGAGATCAGCTCAACTCGCTGAGCAATAATGCCTGCTAGGTAATGGAATTTAAGTTTACACTAAATCTACAAATGCGCTGACATTTCAAGTGCCTAGTAAAATAGCATTAGGCTAATTAGTTGGGTTTGAAGAGGTGACTGCACACTTGTTTGTAGCTACATCTCTATGCAGAGCTGGATGAATGTACTTCAGAATCCAAATTTGATGTACTATCACCTTTTCAACTTGTGCAACCATGTTAATTACTCTTTAAAGGGAGAGTTCACTCAAAAATGTAAACTCTGTCTTCATTTTCTCACCCTTTATCCTGTGGAACACAACAGGACTCTAGAAGAATTTTGGCAACTTTTTTCATTGTTCGCAAAGTACTTGCAAATGACAAAAAAGCTCCATGAAAGCATTGTGAAATTAGTCCATGTGACCCGTGTATTACATTCAAGTCTTTTGAACGCAAAAATAAAAATTCTGTCATTAATTACTCACCTCGTTACTTAGTTTTATGATCTCTCATAAAGAAATCATAAAACTAATCTATACAAATTAATGCTTTAGTCCAAATTTTATGAAGAGACTTGATCACTTTATATGACGAACGGATTAAATTTAGGCTTTTATTCACATACTTTGATCAGCGAACATAAACAGAAGCTCCACCGAACCTGCTTGACGCAAAAGAACAAACCTCTTCCCGAAGCTCAAATGTGCTGCGTAACACACGAGAACGATCCTCATTGGTTCTCACATGCTTGAGCTTCCATTTACCACAGCTGATGTGTGAGATGATGAATCTTTATATGTGAATAAAAGCCTAAATTCAATCTGTTCATCATATAAAGCGATCGTGTTTCTTCAGAAAAACTTGGACTAAAGCGTTCAATTCTCATGGATTAGTTTTCACAATCTGTTTATGAACTTTTTGAAGCATCGAAGTGGTAGTCTCGTAGCTGTCTATGGAGGCACAGAACGCTCTCAGATTTCATCAAAAAGATCTTCATTTGTGTTCCAAAGATGAATGAAAGCCTCACGAGTTTGGAACAAGATGAAGGTGAGTAATAATGACAAAAATGTCCTTTTTGGATGAACTAACCCTCTAAGTTGCACATAATCCCTATGCAATATTCACTGCTTCCTATTTTAAGTTAATTAAGTTTAAGTTTCTAAGTTTATTCTAAATTTCACTTTATGTAAACTGTTAATGTTTCAGAGCCCAAAATTGAATAGATACATTTTATGATGTTTAATATGAAAATAAGCATAATGTTGTTATATTAGATGCATCTTTTTATATTATATAACTAATAATAATGAAAGTTAATGAATGTTAACTTTGTCTACTTTATACCCAAGACCAGCCACGGTCTTTTTTTAGTCTCTTATTTATTTCATTCAAACTTCTTTCAATGGACTTTCATGCAATGACTGGTGAGTATTTTGTCCTCTCCACTTCCAGTGAAGTGTTGTATCGATGTTCCCTTATTCCCAATGATGTTTGCAGCGCCTTTCGAACTGAATATTTACACTCACTCGGGATTGGAATCTCCCTTAACATGGTGGAATACCCTGTGAAGTCTACTTTGTAGGGCACTTGCAGTTCTGGTCTGAATGATTTGCTCTTGAATCAAACTGTTCCAAAGTTCTAATAATTTGTTCTCACCAAGAACAATAACTATATTAGCATCCACAATAGCACACAATAACGTTCTGCTTATTATAAGTGTGTTTTGAAGTTTGATGAATTCTGATTAGCTGTCATCAGCTGAAAAAAAAAAACATTTTAAGTGTGATTCCAATTGTATTGTTCATTTGTGGCATTATTGTTATAGTCGTGCCTTGGACTCTGCTTTACTTTTAAAATTAAGAATGAGTTTTAAAGCTGCAGCTATAGTCATTCAATGACTGGACGAAGCGGTTAACCTTTTAATGGAGTTATGGTTTCAATTTTGGTCTGTCCGTTACACAAAACTATTGACTTTGACATATGTCGTGTGGATCACTTTTATGATACTTTGAAATGAATGCATTTTATGACTAAATTAATTATTTAACTAGGTTATGTTTTTGGTTAAGAGTTGAATGCTGGAATGCAGACTCTGTGTCTGTGTTTGTCTCTGTAGAGTGGTGGTAGTGGGCATGTTTACTGGCTATCCATCATTATTTTGATGAGCAGGCTAATTGCACAGCCTGCTTGTTAGCGGGGGCCGGGAAACGTCCTTGAGTGGATGCATGAAGGGTTGTTGGCGGGATTACGCACAACACGAAGTGGGTTTATTGTGTGTGTGTATGTGTGTGTGTTTGTGCATTGTTTCTCTCTGTCCAAGGACTTCTCAATGGGCATTTTGCCAACTGTGGGACCTCTTTTAAAGGCTGGATTTAATCAGCACACTGTATGATTCACACACGGTTGCACCTGGTTATACTGTTTCTGCTCTCCAGCCAGTCAGGACCTGGAGTTTTCGTGTTTATGTAGTGAAAGGATTAGTTCACTTTCAAATGAAAATTAGCCCAAGCTTTACTCACCCTCAAGCCATCCTAGGTGTATATGAGTTTCTTCTTTCTGATGAACACAATTGGAGATATATTAATAAATATCCTGACGCATCCGAGGTTTATAGTGGCAGTGAGCGAGTCTCAACAAGTATGAGCTGAAGAAAGTGTCTCCATCCACATCTATCCATCATGAATGTACTTCACACAGCTCCAGGGGGTTAATAAAAGCCTTCTGAAGCAAAACAATGGGTTTGTGGATGAGTAAAGCTTGGGCTAATTTTCATTTGAGAGTAAACCAATCCTTTAATGTTAAGCTTAACATTAACTCTACTGATACATTTTTAATATTAAAAGTAATGCACTGTGAGCTAACATGAGCATTTTTATTTATTAGTATTACCAAATGTTAAATTCTGTAATAATATATTGCTAATTGTTAGTTTATGTTAGTTAATGCATTAACTAATATTAACAAATGAGATTTTATTATAACACGTTACCATCATATTTGATATGAGTAGCTGGAAAATGCAACAATATCTGATAAAAAGAGCTGAGGTTAGTGTGTGAAGCGATCCTGCAGACAAGAGAGAAAAAAATGTTCATGACCTTGCAATGCAGTTTTCTTTAATGTCCAGTGATCTCTCTGAGTAGTAATGATACAATGCTTCCTCATATTCTTTCCTTCTCCCTGCTCTCTCTTTCTCTCCACTCTACTCTCTCTCTCTCTCTCTCTCTCTCTCTCTCTCTCTCTCTCTCTCTCTCTCTCTCTCTATCTTTCTCTCTAAAAGACTCAGTCAGCAGTTCGGTTCACAGTCTGGCAAATGAGCTGTCCTATTGAAATAGAAGGGAGAGTGCTCCGTGTTGCAGAAAATGCTGCCACGGCAAGCCACACCGGAGAAAGAGAGAGGGGAAATTACTTGCTTGGACAAAGAAACATGAGAATGTCCTTTCACTAAAAATGTACCAATTTAGACTCATGTTGGATAGATTACAACCCTTTTCTTTTCCCTCTCCATCTCCATCTGCCCTCATTATCATCTATAGATTACCTCACTGTCCTCACCTGTGCTGAAAAAAAGTCCAGAAAAGTACATTTGTTCAATTGATTTTTTTTGTCCTCTGCATGCTCGTAAAATCCTCACAGGGTTTGTAGTTGGATGGCTACTTGGCTGAGCTAACAGTGGTTAGGTTTTTATGGACTTTTTATGATGTTGTATGGTTTAAATGCTATCTCTAGGTCTATTTTATATAAACAACAGAGTCCTGTCTTTCATTGTGGCCCTCCTAAGAAATTGCGCTGATGTGATCGCTCATGTTCGTTTAATACAGCAGCTACAGTAAAATATCTGAATTCTGCATGCATCATTAATTGTTAAAGTCACACATTTATTTTTTAGCGAAACTCTTTAAGTTTGTGTAAAACCTGCCGATCATGTTCTCCAGTGTGATTTAACAGGAACAACATCTTGTGCTTAGCAGAAACATCTGATTGTCTGTTTCATAACATGATCAGTGTCATAAATTATATTTTTTGATTAGTAACCTAGAAAATTATAAAACATTTATTTATTTGAATGTAGTAACCATGTGAAATACAATTCTTACTTGATACTGAATCCTAGCATGACTATAGGACAACATTTTCACAATTATATCAGATATATATTTATATGTATATATGTGTGTGTGTGTATGTATGGAAGCGAATTAAAATATAGTAAGCAATAATAAGCAATAGCACAGTAAACATTTTTTCTTAATTCTTTCTTTAAGATTTTTAAAATGTTTTTTTCTACTTTGTTTTTGTTTTTGTTTTGTTTTCCCCACCAAGGATGTATTTATTTTTTAAAAAACATATATTTTTTTAAATGTTAATTTTTAAATATTGATTAATTTTTAATATATTTTGAAATTTAATTTGTTCCTGTATTGGCATAGCTGAATTTTCAGCATCATTACTCCATTCTTCAGTGCCACATGATCCTTCAGAAATAATTTCTTTGTATCAATAAACATTTATTATTTTTATTATTATTATTATAATTATTATGATGTCAAAATGTCCCTGGAAGGATAATAATGCTATAAATTTTGATCCTTGTGGGGACATTTTTTCACCATTTTCATTATGATTTTTGAAAATGTAAAACCGCAAAAAAATGAGTGTGTGGTTTATTTTCAGTGGGAAAAATGTGGAAAGCAACAAAACGTGGATTTGCTGGCGGGCGGCATGCAAGTAGTGCTTGTACACCCAAATCCTGCCACTTCCACAAGCGCGTTTTTTTACGGCAATATTTTATTTCTTTTTGAGTGGCAATGGCAGCCACGTGAGCTTTAACCAATCATTGAACAGATTATTACCCACCAATCATAGAACATTTCACTGAGCTTGTATCAGAGTCTTAAAAACATGTAGGCCCATATGGAATTCCCAGACTTGTATGATGACCCATCACCAATCTCATACAGAGGTATAAATAAAGCTTGTGAGTGCCTGTATTGGTTTACCAGTTAAATTTACAAATACGTGCAAAATGTCAAAACTGTGTCTAACATGAAAACTATGCTAGTCATAGTCCCATTAAATTAAAAACAAATTTCTATTTTTAGAGACTATAAATTAAATTTTCTATAAATTTGTTTTACTAAATACAAATATGACCTTGTTGATTATAACTATGGCAACATCCGCCCCTAGACCATGACGTGAACACTGCCTCGACAGCGGGAAAAAAAAGCTTCCACTATGAGTGAAAAGGGCCGCCACACAGCGATTTCACCGCTTGTTACGTCCCATGTGAAATGGCATTTAGGGAATAGCATACACATTATGTACAATAAAAAATCATTGTGTATATGTGGTCCTGGTAAATATCCCCCTAAATTAGTGTTGTAGTCAAGACCACTTAAACCGAGACCAAGACCAGTGTGTGTTGAGACCAAGACAAGACCAAGACTTTGAGGGGTTGAGACCAAGACAACACCAAGACCAAGACTTTGGGGGTTGAGACCAAGACAACACCAAGACCAAGACTTTGGGGGGTTGAGACCAAGACACCACCGAGACCAAGACTTTGGGGGGTTGAGACCAAGACAACACCAAGACCAAGACTTTGAGGGGTTGAGACCAAGACAAGACCAAAACCAAGACTTTAGGGGGTTGAGACCAAGACAACACCAAGACGAAGACTTTGGGGGGTTGAGACCAAGACAACACCAAGACCAAGACTTTGAGGGGTTGAGACCAAGACAACACCAAGACCAAGACTTTGGGGGGTTGAGACCAAGACAACACCAAGACCAAGACTTTGGGGGGTTGAGACCAAGACAACACCAAGACCAAGACTTTGGGGGGTTGAGACCAAGACAACACCAAGACCAAGCTTTAGGGGTTGAGACCAAGACAACACCAAGACCAAGACTTTGAGGAGTTGAGACCAAAACCAAGACTTTAGGGGGTTGAGACCAAGACAAAACCAAGACCAAGACTTTGAGGGGTTGAGACCAAGACAACACAGAGACCAAGACTTTGGGGGGTTGAGACCAAGACCAAGACTTTGGGGGGTTGAGACCAATACACCACCAAGACCAAGACTTTGGGGGGTTGAGACCAAGACAACACCAAGACCAAGCTTTAGGGGTTGAGACCAAGACAACACCAAGACCAAGACTTTGGGGGGTTGAGACCAAGACAACACCAAGACCAAGACTTTGGGGGGTTGAGACCAAGACAACACCAAAACCAAGACTTTAGGGGGTTGAGACCAAGACAACACTAAGACTAAGACTTTGGGGGGTTGAGACCAAGACAACACCAAGACCAAGACTTTGGGGGGTTGAGACCAAGACAACACCAAGACCAAGACTTTGGGGGGTTGAGACCAAGACAACACCAAGACAAAGACTTTGGGGGGTTGAGACCAAGACAACACCAAGACCAAGACTTTGAGGAGTTGAGACCAAAACCAAGACTTTACGGGGTTGAGACCAAGACAACACCAAGACCAAGACTTTGAGGGGATGAGACCAAGACAACACCGAGACCAAGACTTTGGGGGGTTGAGACCAAGACACCACCAAGACCAAGACTTTGGGGGGTTGAGACCAAGACAACACCAAGACCAAGCTTTAGGGGTTGAGACCAAGACACCACCAAGACCAAGACTTTGGGGGTTGAGACCAAGACAACACCAAGACCAAGACTTTGAGGAGTTGAGACCAAAACCAAGACTTTAGGGGGTTGAGACCAAGACAACACCAAGACCAAGACTTTGAGGGGTTGAGGCCAAGGCAAGGCGAGACAGAGTCAAGACCAAGACCAGACTAGCACGCCTCAAATTCATCTGAAATATCTACATTTACAGCCTGAGAAATGTCTTATTTTTTAATCATTTATTGCCATTATAATAATAAGACACTATATAGAGCTGTTACCAATCCATTGAAATCACTAACAAAATGTATCTTTATACTGCAGACGTGGAACAAAAGTTGCATCTGAATTGGTACAATTACAAATGTATAAATAATGTTGAAATTCATATTTTAAAAAGACAATTTTGAGTATTTAACAATTGTAAAAAAAAAAAAAAAAATTACGTTTGCAATTGTGCTCATATTTATTTTTAAATTATATCATATAACTATAATATAAACATCATGATCTTACACAAGTGAGATCTTAACAAAGAAATCAGACAATGCAATGGCAATTTAGCAATATCCCCCGCAGTTGTGGTCTTGACGGTCTTGAAATAAAATCCCGAGTTATTTTAGTCCGAGACCAAGACAAGACCGAGTACAAATGCGGCTAAGACTAAGACAAGACCAAGATCTTCAAAAAATGGTCTTAAGACTGATCTCAAGACCAAGATGGGTCTTGAATACTACAACACTACCTTATCATTTTTGACCTTGAGGGGTTATTGGTTTGGTCCCTATCTGTGAGCGTTGTGATTAGGGGATAGATTATACAGTTTGTATGGTATATAATCATTATGTCTATGGAAAGTCCCCATAAAACATGTGTGTTTATTTTTGAGTATTTAAGTAAAGTTGCATTCAGTGGTAGAAGCAAATTTATAGAATTCACAGATTTTTAATTAATTTAATTTTTAAAATACTTGTGATAGGCTCTCCACACAATTAAACATATTCTCTCTTAACCAGGGTAATTAAAATTCCATTTTTAAATTTTTTTGGTAGTGTTAACAGTTGGAGTTATCTATGGGCATTGCAGTTGATGAATGCAACACCTAAATTGACCCCATTGGTGGTGAATGGGCCCTGGGCCGTTCAGCCGTTGCTCTTGTTGTGTGGTCCTGCTTAAAGTCCTCATTACCGGGGCTTGTCATGGGAGAGGCGGTGTGCTGCATGAGAGAGTCTGAATCAGCCTTATTTGAATTCATAATTGTGCCTAGCTGAAGGGGAGATTTGTGAAGCAAGTCAGGGTTCATTGTTTGAGCTGTGTGAGTCCAGTGGAGGGTGTGAGGGAGCTCAAAGCTAATGTAATCTAAGCTGTTTGAGAGGGTTAATTGGGAAGGAGGAGAAAAGAGGGTTTGTGAGAGTGTGACTGACCTTTTGGAATAAGTTGCAACACTGCAATCGCAGTGTCTCCGTCGACTAAATTAAAAAAGAAGACATGGCGGGTAAATCAAGTATATTTTGCTTTTGTTCTCATGATGGTACTCTTTAAAGCCTTTATAGAGTGCTGTTTCAGCTTTAAAATTGAAAATATTAAAGGAATTGTTCATCCAAAAATTTAAATTGTATTCTCATTTTGCTCCAGGTCTGGACTTTCTTTTTGGAACACAAAAGGAGAAACTCTGAAACCGGTTTAATTTCAGTTAACGGGCCAGTGCTGCATTGTAACGAAAGTTAAAGCCTTTCCAATTTAAATATTCAAGCACATTACTCGCGTCACGTAACATCCAAAGCATGTGCTGCGAGCTCCGTTTAAAGTTTTGTGTGTGTAACTTTATATGCAAATGAGCTACTGCTCCCTGTCCCCTTTCCAGAAGAGGGCAGAGCCTTTTCAGCTTGTGCTTCAGGTACTCCGGCAACAACAAAACTTACATCATGCAGCCAAAATGTCAGAAATTGTCAGTAGCGGCCCTCAGCCTTATATGTTCAAACTGGAGTCGCACACAGAAGGAGAGACTCAAGAAGAAGTTACTCAGGGCAGAGTCTGTGCTAATAGGGCAGATCATCACCAGTCGTTGGTGGGGTTTGCCTCTGCTATGACGTAGGGGAAATCTGGAACAGCATATTTTCAGGCACTGCTTCTGATTTTTAGGGGTTATATATACATATATATATTAATAAGGATTTGGTGGATTTTTTCCATTAAAGGCTGGTTGTTTACACTCACTGTGGATGCACATGAGTGTTCATACACATGTCTTTTTTTTTAATGTTAATCAAACAACAAACAACTGCTCTTGACTGAATAACTTTTGTAACTTTAATAAGGATTAATCTTTGTTTAATTTATACTGTGAAGACTATACAGTGTTATTTTAAATTTGATTTCTTTATTAGTGAATTTTCCCTGGGATCTAAAAATGTATCATCACTGGATTTTTTCTTCTTCAAAAATGTTTCATGGTCAGTAAAACATATTTCTGGTCTGTACATTTTCTTAAGTCATCAGCCATTGACAGGAGTGGCAAAGAGTTAGTTTTAGGCCCTGGTCACGGTGCTTTTTCATACGTTGATTCATTTTAATTGCTTGGAAAAGACTGACCATATAGTCAGTGATCATTACTGATTACTTTCCCTTATCTGGTCATTAATTGCAAAATTTTACATGTGAACTTAATAGATCCGTTGCTTTGGCTTTGGCTTAATGTAGATGCTATAAGGTCATTGGTGAGCAATGGTAATATATGCAGTGAAACATTCAATCAGAAGATCGGCTCATGGGTCACCTGAAGATGTGTGTGTGTGTTGAAAGAAAGAGCTATATTGTGAACATATTTGTTTTTGCTGGTGATTTGTTTGCATGGCCAAAAACATAAGGACATTATAGTCCTCTTTGATTTATAAACGTATTGATGGACAGTTTATATTGCCTTGCCAGACATGCTTCGTCCATCATTTTATGATTAGATTATGATTAAGACTGCTTTAACACTAGCCTATATTCACTGACATTTCTCTTACCTAACCCTAACCCTAATCTGAACTCAAACACATACTCCTCTATCCTATACCAGGGATTTCCAGACTTTTTGGTCATTTGAATTTATTATTATTTACTTGAAGTATATTTTAAGTTAGCATTTCAATAATTTAACAACAAATTCACGGTTCTCCGATGTCGGTTATTGTCCACATAACATGCAAGTACAATCTTTTTAAGTAGGTGTTTTATTTTGATTAGTTTTAATTTTAAAATGATTTATTTGACATTTTTCACGATTTCCCTATTCGTAATCTTTTTATCAAGCTTTTCATCACTTTTGGTCCATGCTGTCTCTTAGCTCTTTTGTTTGTGGCTTTGAGTCTACTCATAAGCCATGTGCACGTTCCTGTGAAGTTTCAATTAATTGTGATGAATTAATTCACATGAACACTATCTATTTTTGCTTAGTTTGTTTGTGTTTAGCTTTTCTCTTGACCTTGGAGCTTGACGCTCACGAGAAGAAACCCCACCAGCCCCAAAGACTTATTCCTTCAATTTAACAGCAGACTGAGGTGTTTCTCCAGCATCATCGGATCAATGAAAAGTAAATAGCCTCCACTTCTTGTTTCACAGTGCCGTATTGATCTTTCCTCAGCTTTGGCTTCCCCTGCTTCCCTGGCGTCTTATGTCTTTCAGCCCCAGGGACGATGCTGATTGCCAAAGATTGGACAAGCTAACAAGCGCATGATGAGGAACCAGTTGGTTCTTCTCGCTTTCTCTCAGTTTCCGGAGGTCTTTGGGACAGGCACACACAAAAGGAAAGCTGATCCATGGATGTATGCTGTCATTCTTTTGGAGGCTGCTTTTTCTTCCTAGTTTTGACTTAGTCCATACTGACAGGGTGCTTTTGAGGATATGTTGGGGTCCAAAAATGAGTGGAATACCAGAAATCAATGAAAGGATGTATTCTTGGATCGGAGCTGGTGGACTAAATTTTAACTGCGTTCCAGTTCTAGCCAGTGACTCATTTATCAGAGTCTTACGTCTTAGAGGTGGCCTTTTGAGATCAACACACTCTGGTTTTACCGTTACGTGTGGGTGAGTCTTAATGTTTTCTTCGGTTCCATCTTATGCCATATATGATGAGCGAATGGTGAGAGACACAGAGAGGGAGGGACAATTCAAACCCTCAGCATGCCCTCTAGTCTAAAACAAGTAGACTGGAACTGAAAGTTAAGTGGAATTTTCCCACAAAAATACAATAACTAGTAATAAATTGCTTAAATCACTGAGCTCATATAAACATATGAATAAATCACTTTCAAAAGCTTGGGGTGGTCTATTTTCAAAAGAAGTTATTAGTTGTATTCAGCAAGGATGCATTAAATTCATCAGAAGTAACAGTAAAGACTTTTCAGTAAAGTGTTTTCAGTTTTCTAAAAAATAATCCAGAAAAAAAAAGTTTTTCACAAAAATATCAAGAAGGAGAACTGTTTTCAGCATTAATTATGTTTCTTAATATTAGAATGATTTATGAAGGATCATGTGACCCTGAAGACGTAATGGCTGCAGAAAATTCAGCTTTGAAACATTTCAAATATACATATTAAAAAACAGTTGTTTTAAATTGACATTTTTACTGTTGTTGTTTAAAATAAATGAATAAAAAAGCAGCATTGGTGAGCATAAGAGACTTCTTTCAAAGTCATTCAAATTAAAAAAATAAAAAACATATCGAGCCATACTTTTGAACAGAAGTCTATGTACTGCACGAAAAATCTTGTGTCCGGACATCTTTCATTTAGTGATCCATGCTTTCCTCGATTCCAAGGAAGTCGCTTTTCGTGTATCCATCTATAGATTTACATTGAATTTGTTTACAAAATATTTCAGTTACTCTTGACAGAAAATGTGTGTAACATATTTTAAAACAATATTCCGCCTCTGTGTGAATGTAGCACTTTTGTTCTTCTTTGCATTTCATATTTCAGAGTTTCACTGGCAGATGACAGTTGTAAGTAGCCCTGTTAGATAACCCTCGGGGTGCCCTTAGTCTTGATTTGAGTACAATTAATTTTCTATTATAGAGTGCTAAAGATGTTCGGCGCTGCTCTGGCTCACCTACAATATTGAGTAGCCAGCCAATTGTGGACTTGGTCAGGCCTTGTAGTGGGGTTTGGAGCTTCCCTCAGGGATCTCATTTATTATTTGCAGATATTGATTTGACAGAAAGGGCAAGGCAAACTACTCTGGTGTTGACTTAGACCTGGCCCCTGGCTGTTAACATGCTCTCAGCTGACCAATGCTGAGACTGTGATGTTTGCGGTTTGATCCATGGTTCTTATGAGGCGAATATGTTCAACTGTACAGAACGCTACCCATTATACTGTATGTAGGATGAATTGGTCATGCTGTTTTTCATTTTAAATTGTGGGAGTCTCATATAAAGTTTATTGAGACGTGGCAGGACGGATTGTGATTAGAGCACGAACATGCTTTGGTCTTTCTGTGGAGGTTGAAGTTAAAGAAAAGAAAAATAAAAGATAAAAGTACAGATGTAGGATCTATCATGTTATTTGTTTTGTGAGAAAATAGAGGACGGTGCAGGTTGAGGTCAGGGCAGACAGACTGGAGGTAATCTGTCCGTCTCATTGCCTGCATTGCTCCCTCCTTAGTGGGAGATGTCTCTGTGGGATACTTCTTCTGGGCCATTCTAGCTTTTTCCAATTGGAGTAAAATGATACAATTTTAATCTATATTAGCCGTGTTAGGATGATTCTGTACAGTAAATAAAACGACTATTTAAACCTAGAAAGAGATTTTTAATAATTTTGATACATCTATTTTTTTTTTTTTTATCAGTTTGTTGAGAGTAGAAAATCATGGTCTCCTACTGACAAACATAAAACTCGACTTGACATCATCAATGACCGATCATTCAGACCAAGAATGAAAATGCATATCTGTCTGTCGATGTCATGTGGTTTTGGGGTTTGTTTCATGTTTATAGTTTCATGTAAATAGTCATGTTTCTTGTTTGCCATGTGCTTCTCTTGTTAGTGTCATGTTCTAGTCATGTGATTCCACCATGCGCTTGTCATGTGTCCTATGTTGTCATTGGTTCATTGGTTTCATTGTGCACATGTGTGTCTTGTTTAGTCATTAGTCCTTGTGTATTTAAGGCCTCATGTTTGCTTTGTTTCTGGTCTAGTGTTGTTTCCTATAACTGCTATTGGTGAGTGTTATGTTTTGTCACGTTACAGCCAAGTCCTTGTTTATTTACCTCATGTTTATTTGAATAAAGCTGCACATGGGATGAAATAACATAACTGTGAAAACCACAAAATAAGACATGAATCATGAACATGAAATAAAACCACAACTAGATGTGACTGTTGATATGAGTGATTTTATTTCACCTCAATGATATACCTGTAATATAGTTATTTTTGCTGGAAATAAGGTTATGATGACACATACAATAAAACAAAGGTACAAATTAAATAAAGATTTAAATTTAACATTGCTTAGTCTTTGCACTGTAAGTTATATACTTTAAAGTTAAATGTATAATTTATTTTTGTTTAAGGACACGGACAGCAGCAGATAATAGGTATATTGCTTAAGACAAATTTTTGCATTAATAAACAGCTCTCTGATTCTCGGTTTCATTGTGTAAACACTTAAAACCGCTTTTAGGGCCAGGTTTTTGTGACGATGCAGAACTGCAACGTAACATAAGCGTAACCGAAATGGAGAAGATAATTAAAAATGTCTACCGGTTAATTGCTGACCCCTCTTTACAATTTCATATACTGCAATCTAAGCATTTTATCTTAGTTATAATGCATTTTTTCCATTCTTCGCATACTCTTGAAGACTTTTTATATGGTTTCAAAAATATGGTTTTTGAATTCGATTCTTATAATCATTTCCCCTGTCGAGAGGAGGAGAAATGTGTTGTGTGTGTTTGTGACTCTGTGTATGTGTGAGTGTATTGAGGGGCAGCCAGTGCTTCTCGACCTCATGAATCCTTAGCCTTGAGTTCTGGGACCAATAAGCACCTTCCCACAGGCCCGCTCTGAGCCTTGGCTCAACCTCAGCTTCTGTTAGAGCAATCCGACCCTAATTGGCATTTAATGTGATGTCTGGGCCTGGGGTGAAGGAGCGTTGGAGGAAGGAGAGTACCCAAACAAGCGCTCAGGTTGAAACAATCATGATCCATGACATTCAGGAGCTGGAATGGCACTTGAGGTCTTAGTGTTGAACGAGACTCTTGTGTAAAAAATCTATTTGTAGATTGTGTTGCACAGGATGTTAAGGCGTGTTTTCTTTCAGTATAGAATTTGCAAAAGGACTTTTGTTTCAATCGATATTGACTTGAATTATTGTAATAATAAATTTTTTTTTTTTTTTTTTTTTTTTACAATAAAAAAATAAATAAAAAATCTAATAATCGAACATATTTGCCGATGCTGATAGTCATAAATGCTAAATATCAGCCAGTATATTGGCCTTGGTGATATATCGGCCGACCACTAATTTGATTATATTATTGAACTTTGTTGTTCTATGAAATGAATGGTAACACTTTTCTCATCCAACAGCAATTGTTGCATACTTTACATACTTTTTCATATTTTGCCCTCAAATAATCCCCCTTGGCATCATGAAACTCATTCAGTAACCTTGTAAGCTGCTAATCATCAAAGAATCTATCTACAATCTATTCCCGTAAAAAAAAGAAAAAAACGGCAGCTGTGGTTGCTTAAACTTTACTGTAAAAACTATGGTTTTAGATTATAATAATGCATTCCATTATAAATAATGTTTTAGATTTTATATATATATACTGCTGTCTAATATATAGTTCAAACCGTATAGTTTAAAGGTATAAATTACAATACAAAAGTATAAAATATAATATTACACACTGTAAAAAAAAAAAAAAAATTAAGTATGGTATTTCATTAAGTGACATTATGTTAATTGACCAACCTGTTGAAGTACTAATATCTGTTTTGTACCTTTGTAATACCCTGACAACCACCAAACACGGTGGTGATGAGTCACATGATCACATCATCACAAGCAGCTTTTCCACAAGCTGAGAAGGACAATATTAATATACAGAAGGTCCACCCATCATGGTAACACCCATAAACATTAATTTAACAACATTAGATGTAACATAAAACCCTAATGTACATAACTGATTATAAAAACTAAGAGACCGTTATTTCAGCGAAAATACAGTTTTGCGCAGGGAATTGTGGGAACGTCAATTTATGTTTTTTCACTGTAAATTATACAATGACTTGTTGTATTTCACTTCCAAAAACTTTAAATTTAATGGTATTTTACCATAAAATGACATTAAATGTACCATTAGATCGATTACAGTTGTTCACCATATGTAGTCTGTAGACTTTCTTTAAAACGATTTTCACTGTAGCATTTTTTCATTCGTTCCAGATCTTTAATCAAAAATTTCACAGGTCTTGGTCTGTACATTCCAGAAAAGAAAACATATATATTCCCAGATTGGCTTGGATTCTGTGTTTAGACTCCTAATTAAAACACCTTTTCTGTTGCTCTGTTGCTCCACATTTGCTCTGTGAAAAATATTTTTGTTCTCAGCCTTTTTATAAAAAGTGCTGACATGTCTTCACCGATATAGAAACCCCACGCATACAAACACACAGGAGTATACACTTTTGGCATGCAAAAGAATTCTGCCTCTCAGTTTTGTCTGACTCTGTTGCCAAAACTGCTCGATACACTTTCAAAAAGACTGTAACTGTACACCAAAACAGTGTTCAAATTGACATTTGGCTCATCACATCAATATAACACCTACTGTCTGAGCTTCCCATAACTTTCCTTTCAGCAAAATACAAATCACACACGGCTCTGGCAATTCGATATACCTCACAAATAAGATTATTTTGGTGTTTTAGGCCACTTGACACCCGTCAAGTGTCAGCCAGCCACCATAACATTTGCTCATTTTCATCAACGCCGAAGCCAAACTGTTTTGCCCGTTAGCACCAATGCATGCATGGAAATGTCTCATTTCAACTTTCACGCTAGTTTTGAAAGGGAAAACAAATCAGGATGCGTTAGCACATTTGATGGAGGATGTGTGTAACTGCAGTGACAACTGCCTGGACGGCGAATGCCGGTTACCAGCAGTTCGCATTAAGTTACGCAAACACTAATTGGAGAGTACCTGGCTCCACTTCACTGACTGTTTTCCGTTTTTGGCAGAGTCTCAACAGCGAGCTCACTGCCGTTTCACTTGATTATCCCCAAATGGGAAAAAAAGCTGGCTGATTTTGAAAATGTCAGAAAAAGAGAGAAACCTTCAGCTCAAACATGCGTATGGCCTGTTGGCACGGCACTTGCTTTTGATTTCCGGATGTCCCTGAAAATTGATTTTCAGCTGTGATTGCGTACATTGAGGCTAATCAAAGGTTTTGAATAATTGCTCCGGTATGATCTTCCAACATGAATTTGCAGTGTAGAGCATACGCCTTTTGCCAGAAACATTTGCTAGGATGACCTCACGACATACCTTTCAAATGATTCCCAGTTGTGTCTATGATACTGTATTTCCTTCTGATTAGCTCCTAAATGTGCATGCATGCTCTTCTTAGTCCGCAAGGAATGTTGAGTTTGGTGCAAAGTGCACACTTCTGAACTTCTTCATGTGGTTAGGTTTTGTCTCTGATTAACACATCTTTACTTTACACCTTCACACCGCATTTGTCTCACTTCTCGCTCTTGCGAACGGGAGCCGCACAACAAGACCCGCTGCTTTACGCTGTAACAGTGTAATAAAATGAGAGCACCATTACCGCCGCGGCTTTTCCTACTCCATTTGGCAGGAGGGAGAAAATAATAAATTGGTATGAATTACAGTGCATCTACTTATCCCTCAGAGTCAAATTGTTCAGTAATGCTCATAACAACCAGAAGAAGCTCTTTAGTGGTAATGCATGACTGCTTTGTCTGAGGAAGACATCTCCTCCTGAGCTTCGCCTTTGTGCGCCGGTGAAATGTGGTCTTTCGTTTAGCGGCGTAATGCATTACGCTGTTTGTGGAGGAAGAAGCAGATTGATTGGGGAGGGCTGGGAGATTAATAACACGCACCTTTTGGTTATGACACCCATTGTTTCATAGATGCCCTGTAGAAGTGTGCTCCAAAAAATGCATCATTGTGTAAAATATTGAGCCTGCAGCTTTTCATTACTCTCAGCACGGCAGACGGATACAGCTAAACAGTAATAAACTGTTTTCCTCCTGTTTTATGATTGAAAATACTATAGTGGGGAGAAAATGGCATGTCAAATCCGCCCACAAAAACAACTGTCTTGTTTGGAGGTGCGGGTGACATGGAGGTTGTGTCGCTTAATAAAAGTGTCAGGTGCCAGACTGAGCTAAGGAGTCTTTCGTTCTGACAGCTAACGCAGAAAAATGAGCGACCCATGGCCACGTTCACTGCAGGGAAGCACGGTAGGCTGTAACCTTGAGAGGAGGAAGCCCACCACCCCCCATAATGCCGCTAGTTTGCACTGTATTTTTGCAGGAATGAATCTTTTTGCATAGATGCTACCAGGAGAGCAGTTGGACTTACCTTTTTTTTTGCAGTTTGATTCAGCAAACCTTGACATTCATGGACGGGTCCATATGAGGTCAGTTATGAAGCACACAGTGTAGTAGCAAAGGAATCGTATCCATTCAAACTGCCCCCCCCCCCCCCCAACTTTTGGTAACACTTTATATTGATGGTCCATTTTAGACGTTCTGCTAATTATAAGTAACTTTAAAACCACATGTCAACTTATACTATTAACCTGGACCCCATGAAAACTTAACAGTCTACTAACAGATGATACAGATATTCTGATGAGAGTTAGTTGACATTAGGGGTTGCGTTGAACTACAAATCCTTCCAGAACCTGCCGTGCATATTTTTTTTTTAACTGAATCGCAGCCTTTTTTTTGATTTCACAATAACACTATGGAATGATTTTAATATATTGTACAGCGGCTGCAGCCTTTGAAACCGATTTAATAATACGGTCCATTGATTCTCATCCATGGAATGTGCTACTTCCAGAATTTAGCTGGTTAAATGACATGGGTCATTTTTAATGGGTCACGTTTTAATATCGTGGCATGAGATCTCGTCACACGCCGAGTTGACATGTACTTGCAAAGTTACTTATTGTTAGTAGAATGTTGAAAGTGTTATGATTGCAGATTTCTGATTTTGTAGGTAAGAAACATGTACTTTCGATCAGTCTAATTATGCTTATGTTTTTTTTCCCCTCTTTAATTTTGAAAAGGCCACAAACAGGAAAGGTCTGAGAGGCAGTTTTAGACAAGGAAAAGTTTTGGCTTAAACGTTTCTGGCTGCTTTCTCCTTTGCCCCCTACTGAGCCTACTTGGACTCGAGGAGGAAACTGGATCATCCTTGACTTCCTCTTCTAGGCTTATATAACACATCACACTGAGTTTTGCTTTAGGCTGTTTTATGTCCCGTGAATTCACTTGCCATGATATTCATAGCATGTTGACACAGTGAGGAGGGAAGAATGGAGATAGGAATGTAGGGAATATGAGAATGGGATGTTTTCATATCGTGGTAGTAATGCACACATGTACACACTACACAGATGCTAGATGCCGTATTGTTGAAATTTCCATTGTAAATTGTTACTTTTCTACACAATGTATAGTACTATTTAAGTTTCTTTTAGTTTTTTCTTATCTTTCTATAGTGTTTTGTATAGTGTAATGCTTTTATTCAGCAGGGATATATATATATATATATATATACATATATATATATATATATATATATATATATATATATATATATATATATATATATATATATATATACGTGACAAAGACATTCATTGTTACTATAATTCAAATAAATTCTGTTCTTTTCAACTTTCTATTCAAAGAATCCTGAAAAAAATAGTGTCATGGTTTCCACAAAATTATCAAGCAGCACAAATATTTCTTGAGCACTAAATCAACACAATCATATGTGTCAGGATCATATGACGCTGAAGTCTGGTGTAATCATCCTGAAAATTCAGCTTTAACATCAGAGAAATAAATTGTAAACATTTTTTGTTTTTATTGTAATATTTTATCACAATATGATTGATTGATTGATTGATTGATTCATAGATAAAATAAAAGCAGCATTGGTGAGCATAACATACATTCTTTAAAAAAATATTAATTCTTACCAACGTCATACTTTTGCACTGGGTTGTATAATGAAATAAAAAATGATGTTATACAGAATTATATCTGACCGAAGTCGGTGCAGGGTTTGAAAAGATTCAAATTGTATTGTTCCTGAATCAGTTGTTGTGTAGACTGTAAGAATGAGATAAAAAAAAAGAAAAAAGAATAATACCATTTTTTTTCCATGTTGTTCCAGAAGATGAATTAACCCTAATTAAAATGTTGGACAATATACTTTATTCAAGGGCAAAAGTAAATGAACAATAATGAGATTCAATACAATTAAAGCTGAATTTGGAATGCATTCCACAAACAAGACTTTTCTAACACAACAGAGTTGATAATAATGCCATAATTATTTCTAATAATTAGTCGAAGGGAAAAACAACTTAATCAGTTTTTATGTTAGTTTTCACATTTTTTTAAAACATCTCTCCTGTCTGTAACCTCCACAATTTATCTGCAGGGCCAGCTTTGTTCTTGTTATTTAATTTGCTGCTGTTTTATTTCATTTATTTCTTGTGTTGCACAAATTGCTTTTTGACCTTGCCCGTTATAAAGCGTAAGTGAATTGAAAAGCCATTGATACACAGACATTTGGGCATGGACTGTACTCTGGCATTAATCTTTCCACCTGCAATGTGGGACCCGGTTCCAAGATGGTCAGATATATTTATTTATTTCTTTGTGCCCTGTATTATTTTCATTATCTTAAGAGGGCACAGAAAAGCTCATTGATGCAGCCGTCTGCAGTGGCGGAGCACACACTCGCTCAAACTCACACGTACACACACTCTTGCAGGGCATCTAAAAGTGCCTCTCTTGCATTCTGCCTTGACAGTGACAGAGTGAGTCTGGGCCTTTTGTTATATTTCTTGTATTTGTAAATGCTGTGTCCTTCGTTCTAGCCTAAGACCAATTTAAGTGGTCTAACAGCTGTTGCCCATCTGATCCATTGTCTTTAAATATGTGACTAACAGATCCCCCTTGGTCGTATTGAATGGTACCACACTTTTCAGATTATCTGCTTGTATAGTTATGATTCTTTGAAGAAAGTATTATATATAGTGGTCCTGACTCAACTTAATGAGATAAGATCCCATAAATAAAATAAAATAATAAAATAAAAAGGAAGATACAAAAATAAAAAATAAAATAAGATTCAGCCGAATATCAGTGAAACAATCTATAAAATATTTTGTCCTGTTTTAAAGAAAAAAAATGATAATATTTTTACATATATAATGTAAAATAGTGTTTTGTAATAGTCTTATTCTAATAACTACTATTTTGATTATGATTATAATTGTTATTTTATTGTATGTATTATTAATAATTTTATTTTATATAAATATTTACCAATAGGTTAAAAAATACAAGAAAAAAAATGTTCAGGTAAATTCATTTTAGGACTTTTTGGGACACTAAAATTAGGGAAAATTAATAGGAATGTAGTTTGCTGTTTATATGGAATCACGTTATATTATTATATCATATGGCTACATTCATGCTATATTTCACTGCACTGGATGAGCGATGGTTTGGGATCACCTATGGGATCCTCCATTGATTGAGTGCATCAGTGTCACCTTTAGTGTTGTAAGAAGGCACAGATCACACAGCATGTGTCACATCACATCCTGTTTCAGTGTTGTCGTCTTGTGGATGTATACCTTTATGCTGCAGAGATGACACCTCTTAGTCTTAGTCTCATTTGGTGAATTGCTGTTCTCCAATTTGGTCTGAGACAGTAATTTCTATAATGACCCCATGAAACATCCTCCCAGCAGATAGGGTGACACTCAACCATCTACACCTTCTCTTCTCTAATTCCCCTGCTCTCTCCCTTATGGCAGTAAGAGTCCAGTTGCTGTAAAATGGTATGGATAATGGCCTTTGGACAAGAGGAATGGCTCAGTGGGCCAGCAATGGGATATAGTGGTGTTCTCACCTCCAGGTCACTCAGTGTTATTCAGGCATGGTCAGACACTGATCAGAAATCATTTTCATTTAATGGCCATTTGGGAAACTAGGAGAAAAGACTGTGTTCTGTGTTCTGGCTGTGTTTACAAGATCCCTACAAAAATATATTGTGAACTACTGCTGATGGTGTATCAGTAGTGGTCCAAAAACTACAATGAGCACTAAAGTCATGCTTTAAAATATAATTTTTCAGATTTCTTAGAACATTTTTTTTTCTTTATCTTTATGATACAGCCTGCATATGCCGTTTTTATCAGCAACACATTATTTTTTACATATTTGACATTATTGCAGCACCTATCTTCCCAGTCTGTCAGTAATGCTCTGTTTAGTTTCCAGTCTCTATGAAGCCCCTCCTTGGTAAAAGCGCAGTGTGCTCTGATTGGTCGGTTGGACCAGTGTGTTGTGATTAGTCAACTGTTTTAAGTGTTTTTTCAGAAATATCACGCCCCTTACCATAACTGTGAGCAGCTCAACCAGCCCTCGCCCCTTTTATGTCTATGTCTTGGGCGGGAATTATTTAAATGAGGAATACTGTGACGTGTATGTTCCCGGAAGGAAACTTAAGACAACAATTGAGGCGTTTCAGGCAGTTCAGAAACAGTCCTTACTGATAAACAGAATAACTCCCTTTGGAGTGGACTTTTTTTAACTTCACAGACATTTTTCATGTTGAAACAGCAACATTACACACTAAAGAAAGTTGAAAATGCAAAAAAAAGCACAATAAGTCCTCTTTAAAATAAATGCCACAATATTTTTGGATGTTTAATCATGCAAGCTGTCCTAGTATATGTATAAGTGTCCTTTCACTAGCCTGTGCTGATAAAAAAAAAAAAAAAAAGCCCCTTTTAGATTCTGACCTCTGCATGTCAGCTGTGAATTTGTATGCCTGCCTTTGTATACGCTCTCAAGAGCAGCTTTCAGATCACAGCATGTCCCCGTCCACTTACGCCGTCAAAATGCATGGTTTACCTTCTGTGTAGTGTGTGACATGTTTTTCAATCATGCATTGTAGCCATGCAGCTGCTATGGACGTCCGTCACTGTTAAACTGTGTTGTTTCATTCTAGCTTCGGAGCAAATCCATGGCATGTCAACACGTTTCCCCTATGCTAATGCATTGAGCTTCAAGTGGCTTAAAAAGCTGTTGACCAGATAGAATCCTGGCAATGGGATTTTAGCTTGGGCTGTCATATCACATTCAACACACTGGAAAGGTTTGTGTTGCTTCCAAATGCTGTTTTTCTCAGTGTCAGGTCTGATTCGATACATTGCCCTCACAGTGGCTTTGACGAATCGTGCCAAACTGAGAGCGTCACCAACAATCTCACAGTGACTCTCTAAACATCTTGCTGATTTGAAATGTTGAGAAAGTCAGGACAGTATGGTCTTGCATGGAGTTGTGTTTTTTGTTTGTTTGTTTTTCCAGTACTTATAATCAATCTAACATGTCTGTGTGTCAATTCAAAACTTAAGAAAAATTCTTTGCATACGCATTATAAGTTAACTTGTTGACTTGCACAAAAGTGTATCCGCTCAGGCACTAGAGTGTGATTAATTTAGAAATAGTTTTGTTCACTTAATCTACAGATGTAAATAATATCTAAAATAATTTGGTTAATTTGGCCCCTCTCTCAATAACACGTCATCCAGAGCCTAAATAGGATTAAACTGTAGCTGCTTTCCTGATTAAAAATGTCTTTTGTCAGAATCTGCTTCATAGCGGGATTTTTAACGAAGGAGACGGTGAACAAGACAGACTGAGGGAGAGGAAGAACAACAGTAGAGTGGGATTAAAATCAAGGGACTGCTTCGCCAGCAGGGTGGTGTGAGGTGAAAATAAGGGAAGGAGAATTTCATTTGCATACCCAGCATGCCACCCGGACCTTTCCGGAGATCTGCGCGTATCCACCGCCGAGCTTGGCAAGTATGTGCTCATTTTACAGGGCTGGGTTTATGAAGCGGGTGGAGGGGGTGGCGTGGGTATGCTTCGTGGAGGGAGTATGTGGGGCAAGAGGGTGGCATCAGACCCCATTTACATGTTTGCGCTGTGCCAGAGGTGCTGTGTAAAAAGAGATTGCAATCCTTGACACGACACGCACCCTCAGGAATTAGCCCAATTCACAAGCCAGACAAGATGGCTGCTTTGCCGAGCAAGGTCTTGCAGGGTAATTTTCACTGAACAAACAAGCGATCTCATTATCCTCCTGCACCTGAGATGTCCAAGCTCCCCCGCCTCCTTCCCAGCCCTCGTTCGTTCACTCTACCATCCATCCCCCTCTTTCGCCGTCCTTCGCCCGGTCTAGGCTTTATTAGAGCGCATCTTTTCCATTGGCTGCGCTTGCCCTGTTGTCAGGGTCAAGTCAAGGGCACACAGCCTAGATTGGAATCATTTGTCACATGGTGCAGCAGCAGAGCTGATATCAGCACAGCGGCCGAGGCATGTTGCACCCACTCTTGTTTGCACCTATGACATTAGGAGCCTCCAGACCTCGCAGACGGGCATTCCGGTGGCTGAGCTGGCCAGGTAACGGTTGAGCCCCCATCCTCGAACACAATAGCATATCATCAGGCACAGAGAAGAAAGCATCGGCGGTGCCGTCAGCATATATTCCGAAGTGCCTGTTTTGGCCTTGCTTTGACAATGGTAAAATTGCCCACGGAGCGACCGGAATAATCGCAGTGCTTTTCACAGCTAAAAGCAGCCCAACCAAATAACGAGAAAGTGACAATTCTGTTTCTTAACTGGTGTAACGGTGTAAAGTGTCGCAATTTAGTTGAGAGCATGTTTTTATTTTTTTTTCTACCTTTTTCTCTTTTTGTGCTCCTGTTTTTTTTTTTTTTTTTTTTTTTTTTCCCATGGTCAGCAGGAGCTTGCATGAACAATGGGAGGTGCTGAGAAAGCATGTGGAAAATGACTTTAATACACCACATAGAACGGCTTATTGCTTTGGTCAATAGGCTGGAGGGAGGATGGCACATGCGGCCGCATGGGAAGGTTAGAGCTGTCAGTACATTACATGACTGATACGAGCCGAGCTTATGAGCTCCCTAACGGAACGACCTCGCCAGGCAGAGTCATAAAAGTTACGTGTGACACAAATCTGGCTATTAAAAGGAAGATTAGACCGCTGATGTACACAGGAATAAATACAGGAATTCTGTAGTATTACCGTATAGATGAGAGATATTGCACACTAGCAACATGAGTAAAAAACAGACCAATTTAAAAGAAAACCATTGACAAAGGCAGAATATATGGCACGACATTTGATTGTTTTTGGGAATTTTTTTTGATAGAAGTTTTTTTTTAATGTATACTATGAATTTGGACTCAAATAGCGATGCACGCAAATAACTTTTTTAACTAAAGCAAAATGAAAGGGTTTTTTTTTTGCCAATAACTGATACGTTTTAGTAATTAAAATGGGATAATAGAACTCAGTATGATAACTCTGTTGATTTTCATGATAGCTTTTGATAAAACTTTTTTTTTTTCACTAAGTCATGATTTTAAAATTTGAATCAGTTATTGATAAAGTTGAATGAATTCAATTAATTACCCAGTAATATTGAAATGTTATTAAACCATTAAAATGTAATTTGGGGAAAAAATGAAACTAATAACAGGAATCAAACTTTAATCTCACAATATAGTGTATTATTGTCAAAATCTGTTGTTTTTACTGTTTTTCACCTGAGAATTCCAAAAGAAAACTTTGTGGCATCTTTATACTGGTGGTCTTGTGTAGTAATCGCTAAGCAAATGAACCGGCCAGATTTTTAAGGAAAAATGCATTGCACTAACTGGATTTCTTTAAGCTCTCCTTATGCATGGTTCTTACCATATTTCTATTGCCCTGAACACAAAATGTGACAGTTCACACAGGGGTGAATCAAATTTTTCATTGGTCACAAAAAATGAGGGCAACATTTGTCATGGGATTTTATTACCTTAATTGTTCTATATTATCAGTATTGGAAGTTCAATGCTGAATTATTTTTCAGTAATGTTTTCCTTGTATGTTCTGTTATTGTAAAACTTCACAATTTAGATTTACATTGTCAGCATGAGCATCTCAATAATAAAAATAGGATTTCTAGCTCTTACTCCACCATTCACTAAAGACAGGTGGAAGAGACAATAATTCAGTTATACACTACCCCAAACAAGCTCCATGTTTCACACAGCCTGACTATAATTGCCTCAGACAGTGCTCTCCCAGGCCGGGTCAGCTTGCTATGCTTGTTATTACTGCCGACCTTATCAACCAACTGCGCCTGACCGGGTCAGCTGAACCCGACCGTACCGTAACCTCAGGGTCACGTTCAACAGCTGCAAAGGTCAGTGTCGATCGTGCTCGCCCCTCTCAGTTCAACTCCTCTAATAACGAGGAGAAGCATGGTTGGGGACTTAGAGGGATAGATCTGTATTCTCCTCATTACCTTGGGTTTATGCCTTTATCAGGTAACTGGGGAACAGAATTTTTATGGTTCTTGAAAAGCAGTATACAAAACACACACACACACACACACATATATATATATATATATATTATAATCCTTGGAAAGAACAGACCTTAACTCATCATAAATGACATGCAGGACACTGGGCATCTAAAAGAAAACTATAGTTGGTACTGGCCTTGTTACAATTATTGTTTTGTGTTACTTTTCCTTTTTGACTGCAATAGACAGTTTAATAGACTCTAATGAAAAGAAAAAAAATCTCACTGAATCGAATGTAGACCTTGAACATTTTCTTCTATAGCGTTTAGGATGGCTGTATGGATAATGTTCCACTGCAGGAACTTTCTCCTGGAACTAGGGACTTTTGGCTGGTACTCGGTGTCTTTTGACCGCATGGACAAGGGTATAAATGAAGTTCCGGGGTAAAAATTTCCCCCACATAATGTATCTGCTCATGAAAGTTCAGGAACTTCCGGGATTGTGATTTGTGCTCTGAACATGCTCATTGGTTGAGTTAATGCAGCATTTTGATTGGTTGACTCTACGCAGCATTTTATTTCAACCACCATTTCTAAAAGTCTGTTGCGGTGCATGCAGTAGGAGTCGTTTGCTATTAAAAAAATATGACCAATGGACCGACAACAAGGTTCGGGCTTAATATGCAGAGAATGACTTTCAGCTGGAACTGGATAGTCATGCACAGTCCTACGTCTTCTTCACGGTAATTTAGACCGCAATTAAAACACAGACAGCAACAGGTCTGTGGGAAAAAAAGTTCCTGGGAAAAATTGCTCTAGGTAATTTCGTTGGAAAAAATGGCTAATGATGCTGTAAGGGCTCAGATCTTTCAAAATAAAATAGGCTACGAGCTAAGATGTTCTGTTCTTCACCCGTTCAGAGGTAGATGGAAGCTTACAAATTTTTTTCTGCATACATTGGTTGACCAGAATCCATTGAAATTCTGGTTGATAGTGTTCAATGCGATTCCTCGTGTTCGTAGTGTTTTTTTTTTTGTTGTTGTTGTTCCAACACCATCATGTTATTAACTAACATTTTAGAAAATCGATTATAACATTTTGGATTTTATTTTCATCGATAAGATTCACAATTCTTATGTCAACCACTTTCACCCTCCAACTGTAATGGCCGTTCTGAATTAAGCTTTAGGGAAATAGGTGTAGTGTGGAAATATATGGTGCGTTCAAGTCTTCGTTGGAAGTTCATATAAGTTAAGAAGTAGTAATTAAGACATCTGCTGCGTTCAAAACACTTTGGTTGGTGTGCACTTTTTCTACAAAATATTGAATAAAAATCCTCATGTATGTAAGTTTGTATTTATGCTGTGCCGTAAGTTGTATATTTATTATTTACTAAAATATATATTTTAAGCAAAATGAACTAATTTCAGTTGTTAAAGCGTCAATTAATTTCAACAAGTCGATACAGACACTGCATCTATTGCATCTCCCATATTTTCTTACTTAGAGGCCACCTTCTCGGGAATTCAGGGCTGAAAGAAAAACTCAGAGTTTCCCCACTCATAATTACAACTTGTGGTGGCGTTCAACTCATAAATATTATCTTCTCAACGTGACTTGAATGCACCAATAGTACTAACATATTAATGATCTATTTTAACTCTATGACCATTAACTTATGACCACTCACTTGATTCAGCTTCTCACTAACTTCTCGCTCACTTGATTCAGATGCACTTGTTTGATTGTGTGAGCAAGTGCAGTTTATCAAGCTACCTCACAAGAATTCAGGACATGAGTGTCCGCTGTCTTACTCGGGCTCTTTCATGGGGCTCTCTAAGCTCTATTGATCACCAGGTGTTTCTTCCCTCATTCTTTCAGAGTCAGTAAGCTTGCATCGCTCTCTCTTAATTTGCTTCTTAAAGCTGGTACAAAGCTTGTCTTGTTCTCTGACACCAAACTCCTGCCACTAACGGCCCTCCCTCACATCCGGGCTGCTTCTTCACGGGTGGCTCTGGGTTTCTTTTCAAACCGAATAAAGTGTTATTGAGTTCCTGGCCCTGTACACACATACAATCTACTTCTATTCTATAGCTTTCAGCCATTTGATTTTTTTCCCTCCCCAAAAGCCACCGAGTGGGCCTGTAATGAACGAAGGATTACCTGCCGCCCAACCTGTAAACTGACCTCATTACACCCCCATGACATGCTCAACAGGGTCACCCCTCAATAGCTAAGCCCCATTCACATGAAAAGGCCTAGAGCACAGCTTTTCAGACCTCCCAAGTAGCTCAGCACAACCCTGCTGTCTTTACCTGAACACCAAAGTAAAATTCCTTTTCCTTCTAAAGCCAGACAATTAAAACCATTCGGGCATGAGGGGGATTTTGGTCATCTCCAGAGTAAAGGCCGTTGCTTCTCTGGAATCAGCCTATAGGCATTGCTTGATCTTTTAGATTAGGAATGATAAAGGTCAGAATGTTCCCAGTTTTGGCCCTATGAACTGCATTGGCATTTAAGGTTATGAATGGAACTGCACTGTTCTTCTTAGTGATTGACTTCCATTGGTGGTCGATTGCTGGCACCTGTCTCATATAATGGCCTGTGTTGTGTGGCCATTTATTTGAATGTAATAAGGTTTAAGTGAGTGTGGTGAGTCTTAGCCAATTGATCAAAGAGTTTTTGTAAAGTTACCTGAGAATGTGAACATTTTTACTAATATAATAGTGGATGTATTTCTTTAAAACAAAGTGTGGGTGGTACCATAGATTATGCGCGGACTTCATTCATTCATTCATGCATACATACATACATACATACTCAGGCACTGTATATAAAATCTATAAAAAATAATGTACTCATGCTGTACATTATAAAATTGATATGCCTACATTAAGTTCTAAATCAATTTTAGTTTTTAGCATTTTTTGTGACATTACACATGTAAAGCATAAAAGTATTTAAAGTGATTTGGACCCTTTTCACTGACTGATGATGCGTTTTTACAGTTATTAACATTGTAACACTATATTTTGTGTGTTATAATTTCAGAAAACTAGTTACCAATGCTTTGTTGGTCTTTCTAACACACCAGCTGAAGGAGTGATGGCAAAGTTGATGTCTTTCTCTCTTCTGACCACTCACTGTAAAAAATCTGGAAATTTTGGAAACTCATAGAAACACTATCCTGGATTTTTTTAAATATCATATCATGGATATGTTGTATTTTCCATTCACCACTATAGAAGTTTACCCAACTATAATGACTTGTGCTTCTGGAAATGTGAAAAGGGTCCATTCTCTATGATGAGGCTGTAGCACCTCCTGGATGGGCACAAACATACCTTTTATCACTCACACTGTCTGGCTGTTCCCGATAGTTTCATAGACTGCCATCTTCATCCCTCAGTCTGGACCAGACCGTTGACAGCTCACTGGCTTCTCTGTCATGACGCAGTGCTGGAAAACCAGAGGTTGTGGCAGGGGCCATGACATCACCCCCATCTGGCCTGATTGGGACGGCCCATATGCCTTTAATACAGCACCAGATGTGGAGCGGCTTAGGGCTCCCATCCTTTCTCCTCCCATCTCATCTGCTTCCTACAACCCCCTCCCCTCCCATCGCCAGTGGTATCATCCCAAGTCATGTTTATTGCCCACTAGCAAAGACGAAAAAAATGTTCCATGGGTCACATACTGTAATGCTCTGATGATTAGGAAGGGATGAATTTTTTTTTTTTTTCAGATGGCTTCAGTCCAGGGCTTGACTGTGTGGGTGTGAATGGTGAATGAAGGAATCAAACAGTAAATTGCACCCTAATGCCTTGGTAGACATGCAAAAGTGTTGGTCATGCATAGTAAGCATTTAAATTTCATAAAAAACAACTGCTATGAAGATAAAAAAAAAAAAAAAAAACTGCTATAGTTGGTGGTTGAAATGAAGAGATGGTCAGGAGATGAATAGAATTTGAAAAAAGTACACGTATATTTCATCAACCTGCATTTCATCTGTATAGAATCCTCCAAAACCTCAATGGTTATGCCAGAACTGTTTAAAGGAGATTTGGGGGTCTACAATCTGTTTTATTAATTTCAGTGCTGAATTTGTCCTTAGGGATCTTTGCAAAGGAATGCTGGGATAGATTTGGACTATGGATGCTCCCATATGGCAAATGTTTTGCTCAGGGCTTAATTTGTGCCGGAAAACAAGGGGGATTCAGATCCGACACCTCCGGAATTGGATCCGGCACCTATTTTAGTGATTTCCCCACCACATATGCCTCTGAAAGAAATTTCTGCAATGACTTATACTTATGTTTCATGATGTAATGCAGCAATACCTGATCTAGCCCTATCATCAACAATTTGTCTATTACTTTGACAGTTTGTGCCCCAGGCCCAAACTTTATAGTCACCAGTCCTTGGATCATCATAAGTTATACATTTAAATTAACATAATTTACAGTTTGTGATGGAAGATTATAAACTTTATACTTCCGTAGCTTCTCAAGATGGCTGACACTACAGTACCGCTCCTAGTACAGTGTGAGCCCAATTACAACACTGAACAGAGGGACATTTGCTGGCAGCCCACTGGTTTTTGTGTGTAGTGGCTTGGAAAGACTCCATCGCTGCCAGCGCAGTTAGTCCAACAAATCAGCAGTGCTGCTGCACAAACCGTATCTTCATTTTTTTTTTTTTTTTTTTCGTGGATTATGAGTTCCTCCTATTGCGCAGGACAAGGCCTCACAGCCTGACATTAGGACGATCTGGGCTTGGATGTTCTGTGTGTGTGTAGGAAGCAGGTTAATATACAGTCATCAGACATCTGCTGCAATGTTGCCTTCCAATAATCTTCGCCTGCGATCTGTTGCCAGCAATTGATGACCAGATTTTTTTTCCCTTCCTCTTCACTCCTCACCCTCCCCCTTGCCCCTGCTACTCATGGCAGAGTTTTTCAATTTGGATTGCCATTTGTGCTGGACTTTGGTGACAGATTTCACTGGCACAGTGGTGTAATGAGAAGTGGGCCCTGTTGAACAAGTGGCCACTGTTATCCCCGTTAAGGACGTGGAATAGAACCTGCCACTCCCGTTTTTCTTCATGCCAGGACGAACGAAAGTGTGAGACCCCGTGACTGTCTCTATCTGTCCTTCTTACAGTGGCTTTTGCTGTAATCTCGACCAATCACTGCCCCATCACCTTACATTTAAACCCTTATCTTCCAGAGGTGCTTTCAACTTCAGCTCTTTCTCTCTCTGTGCTTTGAGGATGGTGTTATATTTTGTATTTGGAGGATTGTCATTTCAGACTCAATAGATAGACAATTGCAGTAGTCATAGTTGTTTGCATATGCTTATTTATTTAATATTTATATTGTATCCCTTTGACGCATGACTTTTACAGTGCTCAGACCTTCAAAAGCCATTTTCAACTATTTAGGGTAAGAGGTTACTTCCAACCAAAATACCGTAGGCGATTATCTTCGAACCATACACATTATACTTTGACTGTCCTTTTTAGATCATTTTTACTTGTTTACAGTTGACTGTTTTTATTTATGATAATGTAAATTCGACATGGCCGACAAACCTAACGTATTATTTGCCATTTTCATGTGCTGCAGAGAACACATCATTTATATATAACTAAAATGTAATTTGCTTTCAATATCATTCATGATTTTACTTTCCTTTGTGATTTAATTATGCATCGAAGGGTTAAACAAATATTTATTAATTCATTTTTATTCTGGGTTCAGTACAAGACGGCAATCAAGAGCATTTATGAAAATTTGAATGTTGATTTAACACAGAATTTGAATTCTACTTTAATGACCTTGTGAATGGAGTCAATCCATAAATGTTAAAATATTCAGTGTTAATAAAATCAACGAATATAAGCACTTTTATCAAATTTTAATATATTCAGATTTCTGCTTTTACATACTTCTAAAATAGGCCTCATTCATGTCCATAGTTAGTGCTGTAAAACATTTTTGCATTTTTGAGTTCAAATAATTTATTCAGCATTATGTTTTAAGTGCTGTTAATTGAGATTGAGATTTTTATTGAACCTTGTTTTTACTATATTTATACTAAAACTTTTTTCAGTTTTGATTGAATCAACCATAACCTCCTCAGAACACCCAGCAGTGCCTTCAACATTCACTGTGAGTCTGTCCACACACAACTGGTGCAATATGGTAGTCATTTTCAGTTCTCACACTCAAAATAAAAATGAAGTCCAATCGTTTCCACGTTTCTTAAGATAACATTATGAAAGGGAGAGCGCATAGAGTGCTATAGCAATCAGAAAGGTTTTGTTTGGGGCGGTCGATGGGGATTGAAGTAATGGGGTCAGAGGAGGAGAATGATGTTTCGGTGCAAAGTTTGGGTTCAAATGTGGGACAGTGGCACTGCTGTGTGACTTCGCAGGTCTGGAACATTACGAGTTGTCAACGGCTGTGCTGGAATCGGCAATAGACAGAGCAGTTTTTCCCCTCACAGACGATAATGGAGGTGGAAATTGCAAGAAAAACACTTCAAACATAACAAAAAGCCCCGGAGAGCAAGGAAATATAACATATAGTGCATTTAAAGAATGAACTCAAAATTGGTCTTTAGAAAGGCCTATTTTGAGGCATGATTTTGACAAGAGATGTTCGCAGATCAACATTCCTATCACTACCCCTAAAGCTAACTCAACCCATAACTTGTATCTAAAATCAGAAGCAAAGGTGTCACCACAAAATGCAGGACACTCCCAAAATTGGGACCCCAAGACGTAAGCAGTGTCCCGCATTTAAATTGTGTCTGTATTATTTTATTTCTTCCCTGAATACTAAAAAATCAATCAATCAACGCATTCGTAAAATTTCCTGCTGATGGCGACCGCGTGGATGAAGCAAAGAAACTAGAATGGACCTCATCATCAATAACGTACAAAACGTACTCCACACGGCCCCGGGGAGTTAATAAAGGCCTTCTGAAGCAAAGCGATTCGTTTGTGTAAAAAATAATGTCCATATTTGACAAGTTATAAAGTAAAATATATAGTTTCCACCAGACTGCCCTCCGTATTCAAATTATAAGATCGTGTAACTGACGCTTTACGAAACTGACAAATACGGAAGTGTAAAACGTGCAAGCGTTTTAAACTGCGAGAGACCGTACACTTTCTTTGCATGTTGAAAATGGAACGAGCTCTGATAGAAGCTAGATATTTTACCTTATAACTTGTTAGATATGGATATTTTGTTACATAAATGCATTGCTTCACTTCAGAAAGCCTTTATTAACACTTTTGCACATTTAAGTTTAAAATATTCTGGCTGAGCCCCCAGTGCGAGTTTTTCAAAGTGACCGTTATTTCGAATATGTCACTTTATTGTTTCCATGGTGGACATGGTGTTGACACATCGCAGCCACAATATCGCTGTATGACTGATGATCTGCTTTTATTTCATAATAATATATATATATTTTTTTTTTAAATATTCACAAATTTGTTTACTATACATGAGATATATAATATTCCGATTGTCAAATATGTGCAAGTGAATGTGTTTTTGGTATTTAAACACCTTTGTAATGATTGCGTTAGTTGAACTATACACACAGTGGGCGCCGCCATGTTAGTTAGCCAAGACTGATCACACCGGTGTGATCACATGCGTCAAAGGGTTAATCCCCCGGAGCCATGTGGAATACAGTTTGCTTTGGATGGAGGCACTTTCTTGAGCTTTACACTCGTCCCGTACACTGCTATTATAACGCTCCGATATGTCAGGATATTTATCAATATAACTCTGATTGTGTTCATCAGAAAGAAGTCATATACACCTAGGATGGCTTAAGGGTGAGTAAAGCTTGGGGTAACTTTCATTTGATAGTGAACTAATCCTTTTAGGATATTTATTTTAATGTGAAATGTGATTTTCACCTACTAGCCTGTTATTTCACAGAGCCAGTCACAATTAACAAAGCTTATTGACCATTTTAAATGTTGTCATCCAATGTGATGGCAAATAGGCTTTCCAACTAATGCATAATAGTAGTAAAATGTATCCGCATTGTCCCACAAAATCACTTATACTGTCCTGCAATAACAAGGTGGTTGCCTTAGACAGGCCCAGGTAAATAACACTAATGTTGAAGCACCTAACCCTGGTTGTAAGCCTAAACTTTTTTTTCAACTGATTGTTTGATTGGAAGTATTTCCATGATCAACAAAGATTTTTTCGAGCTAAAGCAAACATGTCTGAATAAAATGTTCATTTTAAGCAATCAAATATTTTTCTCATTCTTCTTCTCAAACAAAGAAGACATGCATTGACATCTCATAATGTTCACGCTATAGGTTTTCATGAGCACTTTTTTTTTTTATTTTTTTTTTATTCCAAAGCACTCATAAATGTTGACACAGCAACACCTGTCAAACTTGCGAAATTGTCTTCTGCTGTCTCCTGGCCATGCTCTCCATGTGAAAGATATGTACTGTCAGGAGATAAGTGTGAGGATTAGAGAGTCTAGTGACCCGTGTCAGTGGTTCTTTCTCTGCCGTGCAGGTGAGGAGCGAGTTGACTTCAGGGTGTCCCACCCCAGGACTGACAGAACGGACAAGGGCAGTGTTGCATTTGCACTTGACTTCAAGTTTAGTCAAGCTGAACGTCGCCTCTCATCTCCACACATGCCTGTACTGTACATCAACAGTTTAATGGAGTAGGGATCATCAGGGTCAGGGCTCTAATAAGTGGATAATGGTTTTGTGTTAGGCCTAACCTCCCGTCTGCTCATTAACATGTAAGATGTTAAAGTGACATTAAGAAATGAGGAGGCTGGATCTCTCAGACACTCAAATTGAATTGAGAATGGACCTCTCATTCTCTGTGTGATTGAATTACTCATTTAGGTCATTTCTATTCCACCGTGTTTCACAGATGTGGCCATCTGTATGATAAATGATTTGACTTTAGAAGTGCTGCGATGAACTTTTTTTAGTACAGGTTATACCCAACATATGGAAAAACCATGGAAAGTCACCATCATTAAAATCACCATAATCATATCAAAATTCAACTTAAAGGGACAGTTGCCCCCCAAAAAGAAGCTTTTTTGACTTACTTACTTCTATGGAAAACAAAAGAAGATATTTTGAAGAAGTTTGCTAACCACACATGGTTTGAAATGACATGAGGGTGAAGAAGAGATGGTCAATCCATTTCAAGTGCCACTACTGACCAAAATATATTCATAAACATGCATACTACAGCAAATAATTTAAAGGGACTGTTCACATTTATTTTCTCACCCTCATGTTCATACACATATTAATAAGAACTGGACCTTTAAAGTAAAAACTATGCAAAAACACAATTAACTTATCATAGAAGTTGCCCATATGACTTGGGTAAGTAAGTGCTATTTGTGATTGAGTCATTTAGAGCAGTTTTGTGAACAGGAATAAATGATTCCTTGAAAAGATTCAAATGAATGGTTTGCTCAATCACATGACTACTTCAGCCATTAACTCGCATGAATACATCAATGAGATGTTGGGCAGATGTCAAGATTTTCAGTCAGTGTGATGTATTTTTTTTTTCTTTCAGAAGACTTGGAATATAGCAGACTCAGACTTTAAATTTGAACAAAATCTGTTTATGCTGCTTTTGCATCTTTTTTGAAGCTTGAAATTGTAATTGCATGAAAAATATATTTTTTTAGGTTTGGTCCAACATCCAGGCGAGTTAATAATGACGATACATGTTTTGAGGTGATCTATTCCTTCAACTTCATTGGGCGAATGGTTCTTAATCATTAAGCTACTGTAGTATACTATACTTGTAGGCAATACAAGTTCAACTCGCTCTCTCCTCTTCTCCATATCATTTCATCTCCTCTCTCTACTGTCCCTCGAAAGGCCCAAAACACAGGCAGCAGTTAGCTCCTGTTGTTTTTAACCTTTCATAATGCTCAAATGCATTACTCTGAATGTTGTGATTTGCTCTCTGCACTCATGTGTTCTCTCCGTGTTTGTTTGGGCATAAATGTGTGAAGTGTGCATCAACAGCTCCTCCTCAGCACTTTAACTCTGTGTTACTCCGTACTGAGCTGTGTCAGCTGAGCAGGACTGGCAGTCGGAGTCTATCGGTCAGCACCGAAGAGCCCAGCTCTTGTGGGGATCAGCTGGGGGAAAAAAGACTCTCAGACCCTGGGGCTCAGCTCTTTGGCTCGCACCCCATCACAATTCTCCCCAAACCTTTCTCAAGCCTCATCTCACTCATTTGATGTTGGCCATTTAGTTCCATTCACTTTCCTTGGAACAGATCCCACACACTCATGGGGATTGCACACACGCCTCCGCCCTCTTCAACTCTTCACGATCTGGCTTATTTCGGACACTGATCCAGGCACACTGATCGGATGCTTCCAGTTGGAAAGAACCGAATTGGTGTTTTTTTTTTTTTTTTTTTTTTTCCTCTTTTTCATCTCTCATCATCGTCTCTTGAATAGAAGCTTTCTTTCAAAGCTGTCTTTTTTACAGTAATTCCCTTTAACAGAACCTCTGAGGGGGATTCAGGAATCTGACTGTCTCGTAATTCCAAATATATCCCTGGCCAGTGAAATGGTAAGACCCACAGAGCTTGTCAAATGAGGAATTCAGGTTTCATTTACACTACTAGAAACCGTGGGTCCTTAAACCATTTTAAAGAGTTTCAAAATGCTGTTTTAGACTTTACAACTGTGCTGAGAGACGAAACACACTTTCCACAGATTAGAAGATTGGATCTACTGAACCCACATTGATTATTACAATGCTTTAATTTCTGAGCTCTTGCACCAGACTCTGTTCTTCTTTGCAACACAAATGATATTTTTAATGAAAAGTAACAGAATGTCCACTAAAACTTTGAAGCTTCAAAATATTCATAAAGACATTGTAAAATTAATCCATATCAATTGAGCGGTTTAATCCAAACACGATTGCTGTGTATGACAAACAGATTTAATTCAGGCTTTTAGTCACATATAAACATCGATCAACACACATACATAGAGCACATCAAATATTGTAAAATGATGCTCAAACATGCTAGCTTGACACGTGAGAACCAATGGGGTTTGTTCTGGGGTATCACACAAGCACATTTGAGTTTCCATTTACCGTATTTGATGTGATCTATGTATGAGTGTTGATCACTATTTATGCGTGAATAAAAGCCTAAATCTCTCCATCATATAAAGCAAACGTGTTTGACTTGGATTATTCATATGGATTACTTTTACAGTTCATTTTGTACGTTGTAAATGTGGGAAAGGTTTTGGTTGCATGGACTTTCAATGGATGAACAAAAAGGATGAGAGGATATTAAAAATATCTTCCTTTGTATTTCGAAGATGACTAAAACCCTTATGGGTTTGAAACGACATGAGGGTGAGTAAGTGTTGTCAGAATTTTCATACGTGGGTGAACTAACCCCTTAATACATTTTTGTGTAATTATACAACCCAATTTTTTTAAATACATTTTTTAGTATTTGCAATTCTGTCATTTATGTAGACTTCAGACTGCAAGTAAATTCCAGTCGTTCTCATTCCAAAGTCGGCTGGCAAAAGCCCACATCTCCCACTGCTATAAGTACTACTCAGGTCATTAGCCCAGACAGACAGAAACATTACCAGACACGACACACAGCTCACACTGTGATGTATTGATCCACCATGAGGACTCTGGGCAGGAAGAAGGACTATTTGCTTTAAAGTTCAATGGCTCTCCACTACTGTTAGTGTTGTAACCGCAGGAGCAATCGATATCAGGAGAAGCCCAGTGTCACCAGATATATTCACCCACTCACAGACATCATAATACCATCCAGACTCAGACGCTCATGTCCGTTGCAGTCTACATTTCTTTCTCTTTATCTCCTAAAGCATTTTAACTTTTTATTTTCTTAGCATTGTCACTAGGCACGGTTTAGCACCAGTATCCATTTATTGCAGGCTGTGATAGAGAGAAACGTCGAAGAGCGAGGTGTCACAATACGACTGATTAGGATGGCAAAGGCAACGAATATGCGTTTATCAGGAGGATATGAAGCTTCTGCATATGAAGAGAAAAATATTTTCCAACATTTTTATTATTATTTTTTCTCTGGTTCAATGTGTGCAGTTTTTGTCTCTTGCTGTCCATGCATAATGGGCTATTGTTGGGGGGGTTTGTGAAGATATTAATGCTGAGAGGATGGGGCGGGGGTGTCTTTCGCCTTAGGGAACAGCAAGGGCAGGCCGTCCTTTCCCCGGTTCTGATGAAGGGGTCACCTGGAATTTATCACTCGACCCCAAGCCCTGTCTTGATGTGACATGGCACAATTATCGAGCCACACATTTGTTCCAGGTCTCCCTCTTCTCACGGCCAGTTGCAGTAGCAAATACAAGCAGGTATATCGTGCATGTGGAACCCCTCCAAAATACCCCTTCATTTTAAAACCTCGCTGTATCTCATGCATTACATGAAGCGAGATGTTTACGGGAAATGAGCAGTGCTTAGTTACACAGGTTCACTTCCGCATCAGACTCTCTCTGTAAACATTCATGATGCATAACCTGCAATGTTTTCCTTACATTGCCACAACATTGTCCAAGCGTTTGCCCTGCTTTGCAACCCCTCTCACTAGCTGAAGTCAGCCTAGGGTGTAATCCCTCCCTCTTTTTGTGCATATGCATACTTTATGGCTGTGCATACATTTGCATCCCATTCTTTCCTTTCTGCAGCATGCCGGCTTCAAGATCCCTCCCTGTAGCCTCCGAATGAACCTGTTTACGTTTGAACATTTCCACTGGCGTTTGAACTTGGCCCATCGATTTGTTTACGGTCAGGGTTACGGCACAGTTTCTTAAAGGGGTCTGCAATCGAACGTCTAAATATTTGAGTAAGAGGTCAGTGGTGAGAGCTGGAGAAACAGCATGTAAATGCAGATGGGGCAAAGGAAAGAGGAGTTTTTGACAGGAATAGGGTAATGGGGGGGGGGGAACGAAAGAAGAGTCAAGAGGCTGCCGCATAGTGCAAGGCAACTCACACTTCCTACTAAACTCACAAGAGGGAGCTGCTAGTCAATCCATTCACATGTGTGTGCTTGATGAAAATCCCCATCCGCACCTTAATGCACTGCAATCTGCTCAACTTATAGAGACACATGTATGTGGAATTTAGATTTGAAAAACTTGAAAATTGACTTAACCATTATCATGATTGCAGGGGTTAAAATTTGATGTCTGACATCATGTCCAGAAGCTTTCATGAAATCATTGATATTCCATTCAATTCATTTAGTGTTATCAATAATTAGACTGTTATTCCTATTTTTTTATAGGATATTATACAGTATGACATTATATGAAATTATATAGTATTATTATTAGGGTTTGGGCTTATTTAGTTTACTTACCATAGAGAATAAATTATAATAATATCAGTTTTGGCATTTATTTTTACTTAAAATGTGTACATAGCATTCAGTTAAATATTATTATTAATGTACTGTTGTGACATTCAACTATTGAGAAAAGAAAAAACACTCAATCATTTGCTTGTTGACATTAAAGTGAAATGTTTTAAACAGGAGTGACATATGTGGCTAATATGTCATTGTGGATATATATATATATATAAATATATATATAAAATAAACATCAGCGCACACACTCATCTGCTAATAATGTCACCTTCCTTCAGCATTGTGCATTTGAGGTCTGAAACACTCGGCTACATCAGTGACATTTAAGAAACACTTTTACTTCACAATAGTTTCTGGTGGGGAATGATCCACTTGTTATTTGATGCTAGTTAAATAACTGTAATTACTGAACCTTTTACATTTTTGTCCTTCCAGTGAAAATGATGTTGTCTCTCTTTTTCTTTTTCGGTCTCTTATCTCTTTCTCTCTCTCTCTGTCTCTCTCTCTTGCTTTTCTACATTCGACATGATACACATTTTAGCTGCAGAAGTGTGTCTTATGCCAGATGTCATAGTTAAGTTTGTGAAGGGGGAGAGAAAGCATTCTTGAGGCAATTTTGTTGTCACTGATTTTAGATAACATACGAAGATGGGGGGGGGGGGTGACAAAGCTTTAGCTACTTTTTCTTTTCTTTACTATATTTCTACTTTTTAGAGTATTTTTTGATTTTTTTTTTTCTTCTTGAATTTACACCTAACTCTCTCTCTCTCTCTCTCTCTCTCTCTCTCTCTCTCTCTCTCTCTCTCTCTCTATATATATATATATATATATATATATATATATATATATATATATATATAAAACAGCATTATGCCTATAAACATAATTGCATGAAAATGTTACTATTGTAAATTTCTAGTCTTTAATAGTTCTGTACTATATGCTTGTACTGGCAGAAATATTAATCTCTGAAGAATAATGTTTTATCATGTGGTTTGATATAGAGCCTTCTAAAATGATGAATTGCCAGTACCGTGCAAGTGAAGTCGTTGATATATCCATTCCACGCAGAAGCAACATACACATATTCGGCTGTACCGCTCAGCTAAAATCTTCTGGCCGTGTTTAGGCGTAGCTAATAGCGGATAAGCAGCAGTTAAGGAGCAGAGGTAATGCAGCATATATTTAGGTTTATAAGTCTACCTATAGCAAGGATACATTTTCCCCACCACTTTAACACAAGTAAAAGATGTACTTAGCCTGTTGGATGAATTACAGAGAGCAAAAGGAGTCTCACTGAATGCAGCGGTGTGTTATGGAAAGCTGGAGGAGAAATCAGCTATTTTATTAAACCTTCCATCATACCTGGAATGTTACATAGTAGATTTTCTTCTCTTCTCTCAAACACACAAACTGAACACTTCGATTATAGAAACTACAGTGCTGAAGCACTTAAGCATACAACATTTGATAAATGTAGTCTATTTTTTACAGTGTTCTGTTTAAAAAAAAAAAAAAAATGACAGAGCACATACTTTATTTTACTGGTTATGTTCCCCAATATAATGCCTTTTTTCAGTTTACAAAACAAAAGGAAATTATTCTTTAATTACTTTCATCTGATTTTATGCTCCTTTTTTAACCATGGAAAGGCATACATTATTGTGACAATATATGTTGCACTCTGATTTACATAGTTCAAGTCAAGCTTTGTTTCAGTCTGAATTTGTTTACCAACAGGACATAAATATAAACATTCTTTTTGTTTTATGATTTATAGCTTTGCGTGGATTTTAAAATTCTGTGTTGTAACTGACACTTTTTACTTTGGTCTGTCCTTTTCTAACCGTAATAAATCATATAAAAGAAACACTAACAAAAGGAAATGTAAAACAGTCCCATTATAGGTCTCAGTGTACACTTCTTCTGCTACTTATTCTTATTGGATAATATTATAATCATATTTATGATTTTCAGAAGTAGAGGAATTGCCCAAAATAAATTAGACGGTGGTACTTAACATTTAGGTGATATTTCATCAAGTTACTTTTATTAGTTTAATTTATGGATAAGCAATTTACATGACCGAAGCCACACCATAAACATCGTTTATCAAAATACATTATAATAATGAAGCTGTTTTAAAATGCATATTAAAGGAACTAAAAACACGTTAGACTGGCTTGCTGTGACGGTTCCATCGGTGAGATAATTAATGGCTAAATAGGAGCTTTCTTGGCAAACGGTTGAGGAATGAGCACTGGCCCTGTAAAAGTGTACACTATAAATACAACAATAGGTAAGATTAACCTCCAGTGATAAACAAGTGCACTCCATCGCCTGGCACAATAATGCAGAGGACTCACAATTAAATATGAAATTAAAAACATGCAAGTCTGAGCGCAGCAGATGATTCGGGTGCTATTTCTTTCTCGTTTGTATCTCTTTGTATTGGCGAAGGAAAACAACGAGAATTGGGGGACGGTTAACAACAGAAGATAACAGTAAGTCCAAATCATTCTTTTTTAATGCATTTTGACATTTTAAAAATGTTATTGCATTTATTGTTTCTATTTTGTCATGCCAATTAATTTACAAGCTAATTAACCGCTACTGCTTTTAATTTGTTTGTTACAGGGCGTTTTGGATTATTCTAATCATCCAAGCATTTGAACACAAATCTCGCGTCCCCTGTAATGCACTTAACACATGTTTGTAGTAGTCTCCCGACATGATTTGAGGACATCTCGCTCCGTCTGCTCGCCCCTCATCAGCCATGAGGAATCATGCCTGGGTGTCTTGAGTGCCATTTGTTAATCAAGGCCAAAGTGGCAGATTATAAATATAACAGAAGAAAAATGACACATGTAAGTGATCTCATTTAAGAGCATTACATTTGAATTTATTGGGGTACTTAGAGGGGATAGAAAGGGTCGTGACTCTAAGGTGGTGGTTTAGAGTCATGCAAATGAGAGAGAGAGAGGGACTGAGAGAGAGAGAGAGAGAGAGAGAGAGAGAGACTGAGAGAGAGCAAGAGTTATGGCGGCAGTTGGCGTCTTAGCCTTCACTTCATTATCATAGAGAAATGCTCCATAACCATCTGCTGTTGGGTCCCTAGGAGGCCGTACCCCAGTGCCAGCCCCCTCTTATTGCCAGTGTACACTTGTCCTCACATGTGCACTTCAAGACCACCTCAGCATGCATGACTCGTCTGACTGTTAGGGCGTACCATGATGATGTCATTGTGATGTCAAAGTGGTGGTCTGACTATGTTTGTGTGGACTTCAAAGATATTTCATTCAAAATGATAAATCTCTCATTATTTACTCACATTTACTCTCTGCTCCAAACTTGTTTTACTTTTCACAACACAAAACAAACATCGAAAAAATGTATAAAACACAATTTTATTTTACGTATTTTATTTATTCATTTATTTTTGTCCATACAGTGAAAGTCAGTGGGGTTCAGTGTTGTTGTTTTGGATCCCATTGACTTTCATTGTATAGACAAAAACTAAATGTATAATATATATAAACTTCAAATTATCATCTTTTGTGTTCCACAGAACAACAGAATATACAGTGTGTACAGTACAAAAAAAATTAATGTCTATGAAATGTACCGATAAAACCAAACGTGTGTGTGTGTGTGTGTGTGTGCACGTGCAGTCTTGGTTTTCCGTCAGTTATGTCCCCGCAAATATACTAATACCAGTAAATTTTTCCTTATAGTAAAAAAAAATAAAAAAAATTCCCCATGAGGAAACAAATTTACAAATGATTACAAATTATCTTTTTTTGAAAACCTAAAATAGCAGAGAGATTTATTTGATGATTAGGTTTAGGGGTAGGGTTAGTGCAGGAGGATAGAATATTTGTAAAGTATAAAAAAAAAAAAAAAAGCACAAACCAAAAAAAAACATTACAACTATGGAATGAAACATGAAAACCCAACATGTTGATTTTGATCACTTTGACTTTCATTGCATGAACAAAAACTGAAAAAAAAAAAAAAAAAAACTTAAATATAATCTTTCATAATCCACAGAAGTAACTCTCACAGGTTTGGAAAAACATTAAAAAATAATAATATTAATTTTTGGGTAAACTATTTATTTAATTATGGCTGGAATTTAACACGACTGCTTTTGAAAAGGATCATAACGGCATCATAAATTAAACATTCCCTCATTCAAATGTAAATAATGTAAAACGTAAATGTAAACTTGCAAAACGCGGCATGCTGTATATTAAAAACAGTTTTACAAAGTCTTATTTTTTTTTAAGGAGGATACAGCATAAGTGAGAATAAAATTTAACACATAATAAAGACATCTTTTGCCTCAGAGGGATAAAATTAAGAGGGGAAAAAATAAACATAGACATTACATAAAACCTGGAAAATCATATTTATGATCAAACAAGCTGCAGCATTGGAAAAGCATGTCCCTTTTGTGTTTTCACAGGTTTCAAATTCCTCTCAATTAATGATATTTGTTTTTAGATCCTGCTGTAAAGCGTTCGTACGTATACATACAACAGAAGCTAAACCTCTTTATCACCACAAGCTGCATCTACGTTGTGCAATTTTCCCTTGATCTTCACTACTTAAAGCAAGAAACGATAGAAATTTGTAAAATAAAGGAGTGGGATGCCTCAAACCGACAGCTACATTTTGAGTGCCATGAGACAGAGTGATAGCTTCAATCCATTTGTTGGCCCCGCTTCGTGTTTTGTCAACAGATCGCACTGGGTTTTTGTCAATGGATGTTGACAGAAAATCAAAAGCGCCACAGTGGCGGCAGCCCATAATGGTGACTTAGCTCTGATTTACACATCTCTTATAAAGATCGACGATTTGCTAAACAATCAATCCTCTCACAAGAGCTTGTTATTTTGCTTCATAATAACTGTTAGCGCTTTTCAACATCCCTCCGCGGACAGGATCGCGTTTGCGCAGGAGAGCGCCTCTTATCTTTCGTGGAATGAATGCGCGCTGAAAGGATAATGTGCCAGTGATTATATTTTGGAACATCCCACTGTCCCCCCCTCACCCCCCACCCAAATTTCTTCCCTCCTTCTGAGTTAGTGCTGTTGTCAGTTATTACTGAGAACCGGAAATATCTTCACGATGCATCGCCGCTAAAGAATCAAGGTGGCACAGCGTGGAGTCTTCGAAAGCTGCGCTACGGATTTCCACCCGCTCTATAATTTGATCAAAAGGAGATTTACTAAAGAGTATTTGTGCGGGTACGCATCCGTGAAAGATTCTCACCTAAACTCAACATATCAGGGCCTGCCCGAGAGCGACGTTTGCGTTGGAGGGTCTCTAATTTTATAATATAGGGCCTCTATATGTCAGGCTCCCTGCGTTTGCTAGACTGTCAATGCTCCAAAGAAGTTTCTCAAAGTTAAAATGGTCCTGCCAAATGAAGAGGTAGAATCGCTCATCCAGTTTAGAGAGCCAGGCTGTGGAGGGAAGACTCCACCAATAGCGTCTAACAGTTTTAGAGGTGGGCAGGCCTTACGTTTCATTGTGCAGGGCTCTAGCTCTAGGCTTAGCCTCTGACGGTCCTGTTATGCATTTTTGCCAGACAATTGACCGTTTAACCATCTTTTACTGTCTTTTTAGCTCCTTGACGCCTCGGCTGTTATTACCGCATTGTTCCTCTTCCCACCATGGTGATGTGTGAGCTCCTCATGCACATGTGCGGCACTTTTTCCGTGGGCTTTTCTTCTGTGAGGGCGATTACGTTTTTTTTATTTCTCTCTCTCTCTCTCTCTCTCTCTCTCTCACTCTCTCGCTCTTCCTCTGCAGAATACCAGCTCTGCTTTTGCTGGAAAGTCAGACGCATACACATGTTGCCATGGCAAAGCTTAGAATATATATTTATATATTATATGTGATTTTTTTTTTTTTTTTTTCTTCTTCTGCTTTTGGCCTCGATTGCTTTATCTCAGTGGTGTAGAGCCTGTTGCCCTCAGGGCCAGATTTAGATGTGTGTGGGTCTTCAAGGGTTTTACTGCAGAAAAGCTGTTTGGATTGGGGCTGCTACGCCATACAAGTGCGACCGAATTGTGTCATTTCTGGTTTTCTACTTCGTGCTGGAACCAAAGGAAAGTCCAAAAGAAGAGCAAAAAATACAAGACAAAAGCTGATGAAAACAGGCCCGATTGGATTATGTCAGACCTGGCATATTCCTAGTTTTGAAGAAAGTCTTGCTTTGCCGTCTTATCAGCCCTTGCCTCCAAGCTAAATGAATTAAATAGGCACAGCCAAATGATTGTCCTTGCTTTGAGTTTGTATGTCTAAGTCTCACATTGCGATATTAACAAAAGAGTAAAGGGAACGGGGAAAAATGCATTTATTAGCATCTACGTTTACCTGTCAGGTAAAGGCATTTCGTGCTTGATAATAATGCTTGATAAAAGTGACAAACAGATCCTAAAGAACAGTCAAATTGCTCAGTTCACATGAAACACCTGTAAACATGGCAGAAGGAATTGCAGTACATTGCATCAGAATTGCATAATTATCAGTTCTGAAATTAGTATTTTGCTCTAATTTTTCATTCAGGTATAATCAGCTCAATTTCTCTATCCTATCTCTCTCCAAAAAGAGCAGGAGAGTTTCTCCTCATTGCCAACAGGTAATCATGTCTGATTAGCAGTTCAGCGCACTAATTACATTTGGTTAGGAAGTATAATTTATCCACCATGACTTCAAATATAGAAGAGCTTTAAGGGAAAACACTGGTTGTATGCCTCCAAAGATTAAAGGGGTTAGAAATAGATGCTAATGCCAAAAACAAAGACACAAATCTCTTAAATTCATAAATCGGAAACAAATCAAAGCAGATTTTTTTTTTCTTTCTTGTAAATTACTTAGCTAGATTTAATTTTCCTTTTTTTAACTACAACATTTCACTTTGTGAATAATAACATGCAAAAACTTTGCACTTTTGTTTCCAGGAAAACAGTTTATAAATAGAGTGTTTTTTATTTTTACTTTTTATTTTTTTGTGAAAATGTAACGATGCAGAAAGTTTTCTATGATTTAGGTTTAGGGGGAAAGTTTAAGTTTACACAGTAAAAAATCATAATGTCTAAAAAACCAACGTGTGTGTGTGTGTGTGTGTGGGGGGGGGGGGGGGGGGGGGGTTGGGTGTCCTGGTAGTCCCTGCGTTATGGGGACATCTGCGTTATGACCTTCTAGAGACTTTTTTTTTGGTCCCATGAGGAAACAAGCTTTCCAAATACAAAATGAAAATCTAAAATAGCAGAAAGTTTTCTGTGATGGGTGGGTTTATAGAGGTAGGGTTAGTGTAAGGGGATATATAATAATGAATTAATTAATTGTAATTAATAATATAATATAATATACAATTTGTACAGTATAAAAACCATTTTATTGAATGTCCCCATAAAATATTGAAACCCATCAAACGGGTGGGTGTATTTCTGTCCGTGCTTGTGAAGAGATATTAGGCAGCACTTGTTCTCCCTGTGGCCTGTTCATCCGTGTTCCAGTAAACCCTGTGGATTATGTTGTGACACATGTTGAGATCATGCTTTAGCACCTCTCTCTCAAGGCTACAGGTGTGAACAGATCCTTTCTGTCGGATATTTAAACTACACAGACAGAAGTATGGGTACATTGGAGTTGTACTGTTACCATTCCTCAGCTTTTCCATGCCTTCATTTGCTTCTGGAACATGTTACGTATTTCTTTAGCATAGTGGGAAATGAGTTTTTGTGATGGCACCGTTTACTGTAGTTTTGTTTTATGTATATAGATTTGGAGATTATAGAAAGTACTAAGAGACTGGGGAGAGTACAGAGAGTGTTTTGTGAGATTTTTTTTTTTAAGTCAAGCAGAGTTTGATTACCAACAATCTTTAAAATATCTTATTTTTTGTTCTGCACAAGAAAAAAAAATAGCATTGAAACAACATGAGGATGAGTAAATTGACAGAATTTACATTTTTGAGTGAACTATATTTAACTTTTACTTTGATTTACAAGAGGACACACACACACACACACACACACACACACACACACACACACATAGCATAGTTTACAAGATTTAAAAAATCTTAAGATAAGGCTACCACTAGTTTTAATCAATTAAATAGGCCTTTGAGGTTTCTTCAAAAATTTCTGGCAATGATGTGGTTTCATGTGTTTTCATTTTTTGCACAGCACTAAATATCATATGGCGACTGTGAACATGGAACACCTCACTTATACGATTTGATATTGATATACCTCACTTAAACGATTTTATGGTGAAATACTCATGTACATGCTTATCCGACCTGATGCGTGCCATCAGCAAAGGACTGCCTGCTCATCTGTCAATCATCTGTTGCACTAAAACAAGTTTTAAAAACTTTGCGCTGCATGGCTGTAAAAAAAAAAAGTACTTTTGGAGAAAAATACAGACTTCACAGAACATCTTCAAAATGCTGTATGGAGTGACAGATAACTCACTGTGTATTAAGAAAACATCTTCAGAAAGAAAGAAAGAAAGGTCAATATGTCAATAATTATGAGTGTTCTGCATGAAGCAGTGTTTGTTATGAGATTAAAATGTAAGTATACTTACAAATATATTTATGTATGTATATAATAGCTGAGTCAAGTCTGTCAACTCTTCTGCCTTATTTTCAATGCTTTATTTGTTCATGAAGGTATTTTATCACATATAGGACTATATATATATATATATATATATATATATATATATATGTATATATATATGTATATATATATATATATATATGTATATATGTATATATAAATTATACCCATAATAAGGAAAACATGGAGGTGGTAAGTCGAGTTGACCTGTGTGACGGCAAATGTCTTCTGAAGGTAAGCATCAAAGTCTGATTAACTACAGTCGCAAAATAGAATCAGACTCTTCAAATCTCATTTGCTAACACATCTTGCTTTGACAATGAAAACTTCGAGAAGAACAGAAGGTCGTTAGATTTTATAATCTATAAGAGAACTACTGTGCTGCCGCTCCAATTTATAGGCACTTATGAAGGTGCCTGACTCGATATTTATAAACACAACTTCAAAAGAAGTCAGCACCTGCTATCAGGTTTGAAAGCTTCTCCGCTTGTAAATATATACCCATACGCCACGTTTATAGACACTAGCAATTTAATATATTGGAACTAACAGAATTTTACCACACACATTAATATTTTATGAGACATTGAATATTACTGCATTGAAGCTGAAGCTTTTATTACTCATTTTGTTTTTTATACCGTTAAGTGGACGAAGCACTTTAACTGTTATCATTATGAATTTTGTAAGAAGCCTAATTGGGGTAAAAAACACTTAAAAGCGTGTTAACATGCACATTTGGTGCTATAGTCTGCTTGTTTACAGGATATCAAGGGTGTTTCTAAAACGTAATCAGTTCATTTAATCCAATTGATAAAGATGTTAAACAGTTTTACTATTTGCATGCTCGTTTTTCCTTTAACAGCTGCTTTGTTGGTGTTTTGTATCAATATTAGAGGTTTCAATACAAATTGCGTTTGAATCACACTGACATCTGAATCTCAGTAATATAAAACTGATTTGCGGTGTATTTGTTTTACTTTACTTCAGCAATGGGCTATTGTGTGCTGCTTTAATGCTTTATTTCTGCTCATCAACTAAGTAAATTGTGCAACAAAACCTGCCAGGCTCATTATTACTCAAACAAACTGTAACAGCTGCATGCCTGTGTGTGCGTGTGCTTGTGTGGGTTTTCCTGTCGACATAGTCTTAATGAGCCAGTATAGTAATTATCAGTCATTCTGTCTGCACTTAATTAATGAAAGTGCAGTATTAATACGTTTACAATACAGTTTGTACTGTTTTGTCAGTGTGTCTCCACAAAATGATGGTCAGTCATTGTAAAAGAGTCTCTCTGTCTATCTCTCGATTTTCTATCATTCCATTGTCTTTCGTTCCTTCTGTCTCCCCTCTACGTCTGTTCTCCTTTTATATATGTTCCGAGAATGCGTGTAGATCCCAAAGCCCCTCTTCTCTAGTTTTGGAATCTCTTACAATCTTCTCTTTCTCTCTTGGGAAGGTGATTTCAGACATGAGATTGATGTGTAGTTGGGGAAACGACACCTTGAACAGGATTTGCCATTTTAAACCTCTCCAAACCCATGTGATCTCCCCTATTTGCCCTCTGAGGGATCAGTGTGGAATGCAGTTTCAAAAGCCAATGAAGAAAATTGAAAGAAAAGCCCTGTTCCCACCAGAGGAACAATGAATATCTTCACAAATGCTAAAACGCTAGGTAGGCGGAATATCATTTTGTATTTTGTTATTGAAAAAAAAGTGCAGCGGCGCTGCGCCTGCCTTGGGACTTCTCGCAAGCGTTTTCGTATCCTTGTTTCACTTAGAAATCGTTAACTACACCAAATCGTTTCCATGCCCTGTCAGTGCGTAGATTTGTTTTACAGAGATGGGCATCGTTTTGCTGAGACGGGGAAAGCAATTGCTTCACAGATTCTCAGTTCTTTTTATATCTACGGACTACAGATGGCACAAGCTGTACTCTTGTTCTGTTTGTTAACACATCTTTCTCCTATAGAGGGGCATCAGGCCTAACCTTCTGTCGCTTTAGGTCATGTCATAGCACTTCGCCATGGCTTATTCAGCTAGCGAATGACACTGATGGTGTAATATGACTTTGCAGCTCTGGAACAAGATGTAAGGGAAAAATAAAACACCCTACGCTCATTCAGTCAGCCCATTCTGTCCCTTTTTTTGACAACTTTGGTTTTTATCTGATGCTTGTTCCTGTGAAAAAGGAGAAAGAGAGTGAGAGGCACCGAGCGAGAGCGGTACGTTGAGGGTGTGAAAGGGCCACCTCTACATTCCTCATTGAGCACGGCTACTTAGGGAGCCGTGAGCCCTTGAGATGTGAAGTTCTTTTGAGTCCGTACCAGGAGCTGTGGGCTCCTAATTGTTTCTAATAGATAGGGAGGTGTCGAAGCTTATTCTGCCAGCCTGGAAAGAGAGAAAGAGGGCGAGAGGGAGGGAGAATGAGGTATTAAGAGCATAAAAGAGGATGGGTGAGAGCGGTTGCAGGCCTTGATTTGTAATGACTCATTAAGTTTTCCTGGTTTTGTGCTGGCTGGCTCATTATAGCCCATAGAGTGGATGGAAATAGAGGAGTGGAGGTGGGAGGTGAGTTTAAATAGCCTGAGCCCAACACTAGGCCACAAAGCATGGACAAATAGTTGAATAGAAGGATGAACAGATGCAATAAAGGTGGCAGATGCAACCTTGCCAGGCAAATTGCCAAGTTAATTCAGATATATGCCGTTTCTTTATTCGGAAAGACTGAAAAGGCAGTACCTTATGGCAAGTTTAGTGCGATGACTCAGTGCGAATATAAAAAGTACTTTTATAGAGGTTACTTGCATATAATGACTGCTCAATAAATGATAATTGCAAATAAGACAAAAAGGTAATAACATCTATTAAATGCATGACTATTGGCCTAAATTTGCTATACAGTCAGTTTTGAGGAATATCCAAGCTCGATTTTCCCTTGCCCTTTCTTAATGGAATATTCCTTTATTCTTAAAGGTTCAATTCAAGTTGAGCTCAATCAATAGTATTTGTGCTACTTGCAATAAAAGTAAATGGGGATTTTTTTTATTATTATTATTTAAGAACTTAAAAGCAGAAATACGTTTTTGTGATAATCAGCATTTTTCAAAAAAAAAAACAACAACCTGGAACTGAATCCAGAATATTCCTTTAAAGAGAGTAACTAAACTTATATTTAAGTATACATGATAGTCAGGCCCATTCTTGCCATAATACCTCCAACCTGAATATCCATGAAGGGAAAGTGAGTGAGAGAGAGACTGAAAAATAGATGTGTAGAGAGAGGGGTACAATGGCCCTGGCTTGGCTGATCCATAACAGTCATTGGCTGTTACATACATTTCAAGATCCATTCAGGCTCTGGAGATAATCGAGCCGGCCGACAGTTTCCCCCCCGCAGCCCAATGGATTTATGATAGCACTGTCAAGAAAATGAGCCAGAATGACACAGTAGCTGACTTTAGCTGCAAATAATGTGATAGGCCGTACAGTGGCTGTGCAGCAGCTGCTGTCATCGCAGGTAATAGGCTATAAAGAAGCCTGATAGCAATACCTGTCATTGCTTAATGGCTGACTTCACTGAAGAGCTTTTGTGGCCTTTAACATGGAGATAATAGAAGATACAACAAATTTTATAGCTTCCCGCCTTGCATTCATAATTTATCGGAAGCAGGATACCGCACAACAAGGACAACAGTTCAGAAATGGGATGAGACGGAAGTTTGACGGGTTGGCTCAGATGACGGGAACTGCTGGGCGGAGGACGAGATAGTTCTTCTCCACAACTTACTTGAAGGAATTGAATTTGCGAAACGAGGAGCTTGATGCATATAAATCCAACCTTGCATGTGTAAATGTAACTCATAAAAGTAACAAAGAGTGAGTTAATGCTTTTAACTGTTTTATTGTTACTGTTAAGAGCATTTATACATGCACTGTAGATATCTGATGCATTTGATCTTTAAACAACAACAAAAAACATCGTTGATGTGTTGTTGTTGTTGTTGTTGTTGTTTAAAGGATGTACACTTTTTAAACCCCGAAATGGTTTTCATCGGAAGTCAGGCCTCGACTTTATTTAATTTTATTATGTTGATGAAGAATATCCAACTATGTGGTTGTTTGGAGTCTTTTGAATCCAGTGGTGTACAGTATATACCTGTATTTGTGGTAGTAAATTGCACATACCCTTTTTTTTTAAATAACTGTACACCAAGCGTTTGGATAGCCCTCCTCTTTATTGCTCACCACGCTACTGTTACCTGTCCACCACACTGTGAGTAGAGAGTTGCCAACATGGTTATTTTAAGGACAGTAGACCGTTGCTAAGACATCCAGTAAGCAGCAATATCGACACTGATGTTTTTTTTTCTCCCCCGCCAGTTAAAAACACACACCAGAGAATAATGCTGAGATTGACGCAAAATAACACAACCAGCCACATTGCCCTTAAAAGAAAGAGGAGACATACCAAATGCTAAGAAATACTCACTAATTTGATCATCAAACAAGTTGTGGTGCGACTATAAACAATAAAGGGGAACAAAAAAGGGTATTAAATTGTAAAAATGCAAAATATAAGCATTTTCATTTGTGGTCTCAGATTGTTGGACCGGTCTTCCACTGCAAGGAAAAAAAAAGGGCCTATAACAGAAAAATGGCTGTCCATGACAGAAATTTCCATCAACCATAAAACACAATGCAATACATAATTCAAAATATGGGTAAACCACCTGAGTAAAGTTAATACAATATGGTACATTAGGCTGTATTTTTATGGACTTTTTTTCCAAATACCATCAATGGTCCATTAATAAATGAATGAATGAATGAATAAGTGAATTAAATACATATAACATAGAACCATTAAAGGTGTTTGAATTCATTTTATGTTTACATTTTTTTGTATCTTATTGATATACTATCAAAACGGTGAGTATTTTAATGTTAATTCCATTGTAAGGGAATCACTGATAAGCAGATTTTTTATTATTATTAAAAAGGAAAAACAAAGAAGCCATTTGATGGTTTGAATCCATTTACATTACTGTCCCTGTACATTAAAACTTGTTTGAAACTAATGCACACACTTCTCACACACTCTCAATGTGAGTGTAATCAGACAGCTCCATATGTCACCATCCTTCATTACGAACCCTTACACCCACAGTGTGGCTACATAAACACTGAGGTCTAGGCCATGCTCTCTTTTTCACCTCTCACTAGAGGACTTCAAAGTCACTCCGGCACACCGGTTTCTGATGAATGCTTCCATCTGCCCATCTGACGTATGTCTCCATCCCCACCCGGCTCCATTCCACGCTGGAAAAAAGCCCCAACCTTTCCACAACCTCCTCTGAGTGTGGCCATTTGTTAGCACTTAGCGTTAGCCTGCATCTGGGAGACCCAGCTCTAATTTGGTGTGCTGGCCCATCAATCCTTTTAATACAACGCTCCAGCGAAGTCACTCAGGCTATGTAACTAATGCTAGCTATTACTATCCTTATTAAAAGTGTAATGTTGTATTAAGTAGACCAATAAAAGTGGATTGTTTGATGCAGCGATTCTATTCAAATGGAGCATGAATTTATGATGGGGATCTTTCAATGCCAAAATAATCCCTGTTTTTGTAGGGGAGAGCTGGGTGTATGTGTAAACTTTAGCTAAACCTTGGAAATTTTGCCAAACATTTTTGACATATTAGCAGTCATTTCCAATTTCAGTTAAATGTATAACTAAATCCGATTGGACACACTTAAACTACAAGTACAAACATAACACCCTCTTGTGAGTAATTATATTTCATGTGTACATTCTAACTTTGCAAAGCCTATACAAACCATCAGATTTTGAAGGACCCAATACTGACATAAAAAAAGCTTTAATAACTACAGACAGACATTTTAAAAGGTATTGCACTGTTTAGTTTGAAGATTAAAAACTGTCGCTGGAGATATGATTGATGAAACTGATGGACATTTTTATATGAAACTTTTTTTATGTATCTACTGAAAATGTATCAGGCAGACAACTGAATTATGCATGTCTGCAGTAAGTCTGTTATTACCGATGTTTACAGAGAGTACCGATGTTAAGTTACCATTATTACATATGATACTGGAAATACATTTATTTGAGTCACTAACACACAATAGTATGCATCCATAAATTAGTAACATTCGATTTTAATCATAGACTGCTCTTATCTAACATTTCTGCTCTCATATTGTGACTTACACCTACAATTACAATGATGTCCCATCACAAATGCAGCTACATACACAGATGCACTCTGACCATATACAGCTTGCAGAACAGCAGTCGTGATCGGTTAACAGAAAGAACAACACAAGGGCAAGTCTAATCATCATCTGCTGCAGACCAGAAGGGTAGAATGTGGCAAGAAGAAAAGTGAAGATAAAATGAGTGAGAGGGAGAGAGATCAATGAAAAAAGAGCTGAGAGTCACTGAAGCAGGACACACGTAGAAATGAATTCCCTCCTTTCAGGACAAAAGAATATGTCTAATTCTGACAAGCAGGTATAAGGAGAGACTATTAGGGCCCTTAGAGAGAGAAAAAAAGAGAAAAATACTCTTAAGGACGCAAAAGAGAAACGAATTAATGAAGAGAATAAGATGGGCAAAAGAGAGGCGGGGGGGGGGGGGGGGGGGGGGGGGTTCAAGACAAACAGTACTTAATTATATTGGAGCCAGTTGGTGGAATAGTTAGGAATAGGAATGATAGTTAAAGGAATAGTTCAACCAATAATAATAATAATAATAATAATAATACATATTTTATTTACTCACTTCCATGTCATGATGTTCTTTCTTCTGTACAACACAAATGAAGATGATGAATGAAGGCTGTTGAAGATGTACCAATGAAGATGTACTGGCTGATGTATTGCATGCATATTATTGTATATATATATATATATATATATATATATATATATATGTATGTATTTATGTATTTTTAGATGTCTCATGCTCACAAAAAATCCATTTATTTGTTTGTACAGTAAAACAGTAATATTGTGAAAAACAACTGCTTTCTGTTTCAATAGCTTTATATATATATATATATATATATATATATATATATATATATATATATATATATATAGAGAGAGAGAGAGAGAGAGAGAGAGAGAGAGAGCTGCTCAATATCCAACCAGGATACATTATATTCTTTAATGAATCGAATGTTCAGAATAACAGATTTAATGATCAATGACAATGATTAATTTAATGAATATTGATGAATAAAATCATTGCTCCCTCCCAAACAAGCAAACAAAAAACCTGACCCCAAAATTTTGAAACAGTAGTCTGTATAGAGATAAATACAATAATCACATGTCCACTAAAAGTAATGATCCTGATAAAATGCACCTTCTTCTCCACCCTCTTGTCTCTGCCACATTTATTCAGCCTACTTTACCCCCATACATTCAGTCATAATTAACTCTGTCATCACGGCTGGTAGCCTAGGAGGCCATTACTTGGTCCTGTAGTTGCTTGTCCCGGCCCTTTGCTCTAATGCTTTATCAGGCTGAGGTACATCACCTCAGGATTGCTTTGTCAATAAGCTGACCGGGCCTGACCTGGCTTGGGCATCTCTAACCAGACAGCATGAGTGACAGGTCGAAGATGGCTGATAATTCACAGAAATTGGAAGTGTGAAATCTTTAAGGGCCACTTCTCACGGCTGCCAAATGCCAGGGTATCTCTCCATCAGTGTACTGTTCTCACAATCCCAGGCATTGTTAATGGTGGCCTGTCTGTCCATCAAGACCCTGCTTCTGCTGGGATTTATCCCCTGTTTGCTTCCTTATCTCAGCTGGCTGGTTGCACTATCCTAGCCTAGCGGGGCTGCTGTGTGTATGTGTATAGGTGCGTGTGTGTGTGTATGTGTGTGGTTCTACTGAAGGGAAATAAGCTACAGCACAAGTGTGACCTCGCCTTCTTTTTCTCACTTTCCTACACACTGTTGAGGTAGAGTAGTTCTACTTTAACACCTTTTTTCATCATTTACTCACCCTCATCTCATTTCAAGTGTGTATGAGAAGATATTTAGAAGGATATTTCTAATATATATTTTTAATAATTGAAACAAAAATAATATATATATATATATATATATATATATATATATATATATATATATATATATATTGTGTCCAGAACTTGATGTACTAAAATAAACTGAACAAATAAATAAATAATATGAAATGTACAGTGGGTACGGAAAGTATTCAAACCCCTTAAATTTTTCACTCTTTGTTATAATGTAGCCATTTGCTAAAATCATTTAAGTTAATTTTTTTTACCTCATTAATGTACACAGAATTGATATTTTTGCAGATTTATTAAAAAAAAAAAAAACTGAAATATCACATGGTCCTAAGTATCCAGACCCTTTGCTAAGTAGAAGCACCCTTTTGATCGAATACAGTCTTTTTGGGAAAGATGCAACAAGTTTTTCACACCTGGATTTGGGGATCCTCTGCCATTCCTCCTTGCAGATCCTCTCCAGTTCTGTCAGGTTGGTGGTAAACGTTGGTGGACAGCCATTTTTAGGTCTCTCCAGTGATGGGTTTAAGTCAGGGCTCTGGCTGGGCCATTCAAGAACAGTCATGGAGTTGTTGTGAAGCCACTCCTTCCTTATTTTAGCTGTGTGTCTTGTTGGAAGGTAAACTTTCGGCCCAGTCTGAGGTCCTGAGCACTCGGGAGAAGGTATTTGTCCAGAATATCCCTGTACTTGGCCACATTCATCTTTCCCTTACTTGCAACCAGTCGTCCTGTCCCTGCAGCTGAAAAAACACCCCCACAGCATGATGCTGCCACCACCATGCTTCACTGTTGGGACTGTATTGGACAGGTGATGAGCAGTGCCTGGTTTTCTCCACACATACCACTTAGAATTAAGGCCAAAAAGTTCTATCTTGGTCTCATCAGACCAGAGAATCTTATTTCTCACCATCTTGGAGTCCTTCAGGTGTTTTTTAGCAAACTCCATGCGGGCTTTCATGTGTCTTGCACTGAGGAGAGGTTTCCGTCGGGCCACTCTGCCATAAAGCCCCGACTGGTGGAGGGCTGCAGTGATGGTTGACTTTCTACAATTTTCTTCCATCTCCTGACTGCATCTCTGGAGCTCAGCCACAGTGATCTTTGGGTTCTTCTTTACCTCTCTCACCTAGGCTCTTCTCCCCCAATAGCTCAGTTTGGCCGGACTTCCAGCTCTAGGAAGGGTTCTGGTCATCCCAAACGTCTTCTGTGCTCTTAGGAACCTTAAGTGCAGCAGAGATTTTTTTGTAACCTTGGCCAGATCTGTGCCTTGCCACAATTCTGTTTCTGAGCTCTTCAGGCAGTTCCTTTGACCTCATGATTCTCATTTGCTCTGATATGCACTGTGAGCTGTAAGGTCTTATCTAGACAGGTGTGTGGCTTTCCTAATCAAGTCCAATCAGTATAATCAAACACAGCTGGACTCAAATGAAGGTGTAGAGCCATCTCAAGGATGATCAGAAGAAATGGACAGCACCTGAATTAAATATATGAGTGTCACAGCAAAGGGTCTAAATAATTAGGACCATGTGATATTTCAGTTTTTCTTTTTTAATAAATCTGCAAAAATGTCAACAATTCTGTGTTTTTCCTGTCAGTATGGGGTGCTGTGTGTACATTAATGAGGAAAAACAATTAACTTAAATGATTTTAGCAAATGGGTTATAAAATATATATAAAATTGCTGATACAAATGACAAAAAACACAATAAAGTCACTAAAACTAACTAAAATGAAAAATGAAAATATATTAAATACTAAAATAACTGTTATGAGATATGAAACCACAATAAACAATTATGAGAAATAGTGTCACAGTTTTAATGTCAGATACAAAGTCAATTGTGATACATGAAGTTGCAATTATGAGACATAAAGTTTGCAAATGGGAGATATAAATTGTAATTGTGAAATATAAATTCACGAATACAAGAAGCAATGCTGCGATTACCGTTTTTTAATTGAGACAGAAACAGGCTTCTACAAAGTATTTTAACATTTTGCTTGACATTACTAGGAATGAACTCCTTTCAATCTTCTGTGAACTGTTCAGTACCTACTAAAGATCTAGGCCATTTTATTACTTTTATAATTAGAGTCAGACCAATTTAAACAGCCTAAAAATTAAATCGAATTTACGGTTAATTACTAGGATGATAATTAGCTTCATGATTAAGAAGATAAGAAAAGAAACAATATTTTACTTGTTGGATTGTGCCATTTTGTATTTATGACCAATCTCCTCTGGTTCCAGGCTGGGATGGAATCAAACATTTATGTCAGTTTGATATACTACTGTTAATATCGTTGTCAGTTTGACTGGCAGCACCAATTAACATGAATTATCTCTATACAAGCGAACATGCTAGATAGTGTGTTAATTAGCATGATTAGCACAAACAATTAGCGATGTTAAAAACCATCTACTGTGAAGAAGATAGAAAGGCTTCTTTAAGATTTTCACCAGCTCTTTGTCGTGCTTGCTTTATGGATGGTGGACAATTTTAATATTTAATAGGATGAGGAATAACAAAAGTATATTGGGCAGTCTGTATGGAAAAAAAAAAAAAATGTATAGCTCTGTCCTAGTTATAATGTGGAACAAGATCACCTCATGGGATGTTTAAAACCAGAAATTTTACAGCAAGAGCTGATTCATTTTTGAACATGCGTTTTGTTTGTATAACAAATGAAGCTGAACAATATGACTTGCTCCATACAGCAGAAATAATGAGCAGCACGCTGAAAAGCGACTGTCAGCTGCTTATAGCCGAAGAAGCCGCTCCCTCAATCTGACACGAGCACTCGGAGATGTGAACTGTATGTTGAATTGCAGTGAACAAACCCGGTCTCTTCCGAACCTCATGCTGTCACTCATTCTACTTCCACCACATGCAAACCAGAGAGTTCCCACTCGCTCTCTCCAACGGAAACTATCTCTCTCCCCTGGAACTAAAGGAGGTGAGAGAGATGGAGCAAAAACAAATGGTAGAGAGGGAGTGGGTGATGGGAAGAAGAAACAGGAAGTGAGGGGGAGAGATTGAGAGAGAAAGACACTCCACATCTGTTAATCCAAAGAAGCTTAGTTAGGCTGAGAGTTTGTCCTGTATTTGTTTGTAGGATGGAAAGCCATGGGAAGAGGGAGATGGAGAATGTGAGAGAGAGAGAGACACTTCCATATTTAGCTACAGAGAGGTTTAAAATCTCAGCCAGCCTTTACTGTCACAGGAAAGTGAGTTCCCAGGCCGACACATCTCAAGCTGTTCAAATACCCATTAGGATGTTTTGTTTCCCATGCGCACTGACAAAAACGAAACGAAAAAAAGAAACGTGAGAGAGGGGGAGTCGATGGAAATTTATCAACAAACTTATGTGATATTTAATGATCCTTGTATGCGGAGGGAAAGACCACAGCCTGATTCGCCTCTGCCAAATACCGATCCCCTAACTTAATTTCCTGCCCAATTGCTGTTTTATAGTGCATAGTACAGTGATACCAGCTAGTAATATAGAAAACAGATTGCCTGTGCAGCCATGTGGATCAGACTGTTACAAGGCTAGGGAGAACCTGTAGTCTCTGGGGGGGGTCTGTCGGTGGGCTTCACTAAACCAACAAACCCAGGCGCTTCCCTCATCCCTGACTGGCAGCAGCTGGTTGGATTGGGGAGAGATTGAGATTCCAGAGCTGGAACTGTGTCAGGTCTTTACTTTGAGATTTAACTTAGTTCCGTGTAGACAGTTACGTTTATCATTAGAGAATATTCATATACACGATTGCTGCTTTTAAGGGTTGAGAATGACGTATCGTTTTGTCAGAACGTTTGCAATATAGTATTTATTTATTTTTATTTTTTTTGTAAGTCACGTTTTCCATTCATATGGTGGATGTTTACTTCAGAAGAGAATTTTTTTTTTTTTTTTTTTTTTTTTTTTTGTAGTGATTTCCAAAATAATATGAATGTAGTTGCTGCTTACTGACTAAATAGCACCAATTAAACCAATGTGTACAGAGGTTCCCTCTAGGTTCATGCATGGTAATCCATATTAATGCCATGTAGAACAGGGGTATTCAGTTAAAGAGGTCCGGTCTCAATATTCTCTTCCCAGCTGAAGTCTGGACAAGGCTTTTTTGGAACAGTTATACGTTTCCATCAGTGAAAACTTTGTAAAAGGAAAAAAAAAAAAAAAAAAATCCTAAAGATTTTTTTTTTTTTTTTGCCAAAAAACTAGATATGAATATAAAAAGGTTAGATCGAATGTTTTATCAGGCTATTATTTATTTATTTATTTATTTATTTTACATTTAGGGTGCAGGCTTTACCTCTTAGGAAAATAATGGGGGGAAAAGTTTGCTCAAAATAATAAACCACTAAAAACAAATGAGCACAAAACAAAACTAATAATTTCAAAGATTCATTTTTTTTTTTTTATCCCTTTCTATCTCTAAATTATAACTTTGTTTATTATTAAATTCTCTTAATAAGCTGATTAATAATGCTAAAAGAATGGGGAAAAATGTTCAAAGATCATCTGTATGAGAGATAAAAAATTGTGTTTGCTGCAATTTGGTTTTCTGCGGCACTTTAGCAAAGGAATCTATTTTGCTGCTCGCTGTGTTTCTGCTACTGCTGTTAAAATAACCCCGTCATCTGCAGCTCTTAATTTCGCGCTTTACGTCTTTAGTTGGAGAGAGAAGCAATTTGGGGCTCAGAGTATTTATTTTTTTCCACATTTATTTCACAATTATCTAGTACAATGATGTGGTCTTGATTCATTAATACAGTGTATGTTTTTTTGTGTTTTTGTAACAACAACAAAAACAGCTATACAGCATAGTTCAAAACAATGTGGGCAAAAAGATGAAAAAGGAAATTCAGACATTTATAAAAACACAGAGCTGAACACAACACAGCCCTCCCTTCCCTCCACACACAGTTCTTCCAGAATGCTTTCAATATCTTGAAATATTGCAATATTAAATGAAAGGTGAGCAACTCCTTCTAACTTTTATTTGATATATTGTGTATGTGTATAATTTGTGTGTGTGTGTATATATATACACATGTAGATTATGAGAAGCCAAAGGAAAATTTCCACATTGGAAGTCCAATCAATCAATCAATCAATCAATCAATCAATCAATCAAAAGTTACAGTATAAATGTGAATTACATATATACTGTTCTAATAGAAATAGTACTGATTGCAGCACACACTGTAGTAGCGTGCATGTCCTGATTTTGCCAAGTTAGATGCTTTCCTGGGTCAACATATTTTGTTTATCCTGGAACAACATTCCTGCCTGAAAATTGAAATGATAGATAAATAACACTAATGTAGAAACACCTAACCCTGGTTGTAAGCCTAAACTTGACATTAACTGTAAAATCTGACTGGTTGATTGGAAAACTGTTCCAGGATCAAGAAAGATGTTTGTCCAGGAACATGGAACATGTTGCACTAGGTGAAATCAGGTTCTGCAGTTGTGCCCCATCTGCGCACCTTAATCCTGGCTAAAGTCATCTGCTAGTTAGCAAAGCATTAAAGAAGTCTCTTTACTTTTAGTTAAATAAATGTTCAATGATATCTTCCAAAGATCTCTCTCTATGTCTCTCTCTCTCTCTCAACAACAACAGACTTGCCATCTGAGACAAATGCAGCAACTCAAACCAAAGCTCTGCTATGGATATTCCAATGAGCCTAATAGTGATAAATCTTAACAGCAGGAAACAATAACTTTATACAACAAATTGCATGTTCACGTTTGCTAGTCAGTAATATATCTTGGATCAAAGATAGAAATAGATGGAAAAGGTACATTTGTGTTTTAGTGAGAAAGAGGAAACGGTCTGTCCCCACGGGCAGAGGTAGGATGTAAAACGATCTCCCTTCAAACCACATCGCAAGGGCTTCTGCCAAGAGCCGCCAGAACTGACCCTTGAGGCACTGCCAGTGTTTCTCAAAACCATTCCACAGAATTAATCTTCCAATCTTTGCATTATCGCTTCTTCTTTTATACATTTTCTTGGATTTTTTTCCCCTCCCCATCCTCCCCCTCACAGGGCAGTGGGAATTATCTTTTGCTTCCTACATTCCTCAAATGTTTGATGATATTTATATCTATTTTGGCAAGTGCTGGGCTTAGTTCACTGGTTTGTTTCATTTATATATATATATTCCCCACCTAAAATTCCTCCGATGAGTACAGTATTTTAAGCTGTATTACATTTTGAACTGCTCTCTGGTTCTTTAAGAGTTCCTTCTTCACTCTGTTTACTGCGCAGACATACAGCGTGTGCTATATTTCCCCATCACCTTTTGCTGTTTTATCACTCTGGCATGAAATGGAGGCCAATATATCATATTTGTTCTCTCAGAGGTACATAAATTGACATATGAGCTCATAAATTGTGGATTTACTGCTTAAGATAAGTGGGGAAAATTGGTTGTGTGTTTTGAGCCAATCACTGAGCCATTTTATTTGATTTTCCAGGTCCTTAAAAACATCGCCTCTCTTACAGCCATAATTTGATATTGCTGTATAACTCCAGGCCATCATTTAAGAGGTCCATTTGTAAATGTTTAAAATGAAAACACTAGTGCTGTCCATGTTTGCATGTCCGTATCCACAGACAGAACCCTGCTAGGCTGTGCTAACTTCTTTTGCAGCACCCCGCGCCTCTTTAAACATGTTTTTTTCTCTCTCTCTCTCCTCGTATTCTACTTTTTCCCCTCGCTGGATTTGCGCACAGAGGGCGATTCGAAAATCAGTCCTGAACTTCAAGCAAAGGTTAATGCTATTCACTGTTTTTCTTTTTCTCCTCCTCTCTTTCTGTCCGTATTTTCTTGTGGGCCGAACCACCCACTTAGCTTAAGGTCACAAGCTGAGGCTAATACTGCATGGAAGGGGCTGCCTGCAAAGTTGGTATCCTATGATTAGATGTCCTTCTGGCCTACAACACACCAGCTCACTTGCCAAGTCAAATAATACATTGAGTGAATTAGAAATAAGATTTAAGTGGCATGGGACAATGCCGCCAAGCCTCTCATCTTTTTTTTTTTTTTTTTTTTTTTGCTGCTCTTGTTCACAGTTTGGAGTTAATCTTCTCTCTCTCTCTTTCTCTCTCTCTCTCTCTCTCTCTCTCTCTCTCTCTCTCTCTCTCTCTTTCTCTCTCTCTCTCTCTCTCTCTCTCTCTCTCTTTCTCTCTCTCTCTCTCTCTCTCTTTCTTTCTCAATTATTTTGGAAACAGGTGATTGAGAGCCAGGGCTAAAAACCCCTTTTGACTAAAAGGAGAGAAAAGGAGCCATTAATGCACTACATTACAATTGTTTCTTCCCTCTGTCCCTTTCTTTCCTCAGACTTTTGTCTTTCTTTGGCTCTTTCATTGTATCTCTTTTTTTAATCTTTGGATAAGAACCACCCAAGATCTTCTGTGGCCAAGCATGAGCCCCTTAAATGTGGATATTTGATTCAGAGACCCTATTTTCTTCTTCTTCTTTTCTTCTTCTTTTTATTAGTCTGAATAAAACATGCACATATACTACCTATCAAAAAATTTAGTGAATTACAAATTAAAATAACTGTTTTCTTTTTAAATATATCTTAAAGTAATTTATCCCTATGATGAGCTGAATTTTCAGCATCATTATTCCAGTCTTCAGTGTCGCATGATCCTTCAGAAATCATCCTAACTAATTGCTGCTTGAGAAATATTTCTTATCAATAATGAAAACAGTTGTGCTGCTTAATATTTTAATATTTATATATAAATACTAAAGCAATATTATATATTAATATTTTTTATTAAATAAAGTGTCTTTGCTTTCACTTTTGATCAGTTTAATACATTCTAAATATCAAATTCATTTTAATTGTTTTAATTTGGAAAAATACACTAATATTAGTTGAGAGCACTACCAGGGATGGAATACGCATTTAAGCTTCCTTAGCTCTCAGTTGATCGGAATACTAAAAATAGTAGTTCCGTTCTGTCCTTTGAAACAGGCCGTGCTAAAATTACGCTTGCTGCATCAGTGCCAACAACACAGTGCTACATGTTTGCTAAGCATTATGTAAGAGACATCAGCAGCACCCGCGCACTATGTGACGGGCATCTAATGAGGGTCTAATTAATCTTTGTGCTTTTGATGACATAAGCATGTCTGGATCAAGAGTCTTTGGTGAGCAGCTTTTTTTTACCCTTACCTCAGTGAGTACCTAATGAATCACCACTGCAGCTGTGACAGTTTTGTTACATTCAGTCTAGGTATGGGACATATCACAGATATTGTATGTATGTGTACATGAAGCGGCAATGATATGATAGATTCTAATTAGCATATACATGTAATACTCATGGCATTTATTATTTGAATAAAAAAATCATGCAGTACGGCAGAGGATGTTAAAGTTACACTGTAAACATGATCATGAAGTTGTAGGTAAATTATTTCAGTCTTTCTACCTCTACCTCTATATTCAATGTGTTCCTTACCAAAATTTGTGAAATTTACTAGCAAATTTTGAGTGAACACACACACACACACACACACACACACTTTGGTATAGAAATATATCGGCTATTTTTTTTAATGGGTTGCACTGAACGACATACAATATCTGACAATGCTGTTTAATTTTGCATTGGAAAATAAGCGATAATTAAAGAGAAAAGCATATTGTTTTTGTGCCACTAGTATCACCAAAATATTGATTGTTCCCAAGCAAAAAGGTATTCTTCTCCTGACCCAATCTCACAGCAAGTTTAAGTGGGTTAGATAGTCACAGTAATGTTTTGATATTAACGCAGTGGCACAATTTGTGTGTGTGTGTGTGTGTGTGTGGGGGGGGGGGTGTCAACCCACAAATGGCTTAGTTAGCTCAGTTAGCTCAGTATATTAAACTGGGAGAAAGTATTTGTTTTAAACAAAAACACTGTAAATTGTCAAAAACAAGAAAATATAAAGCAGACTACTACTGAAGCACCAACATAGCAAATCATGATAAAAGTGCATTATTAAGGCAAGAGATTGTCTTCCATTTCCATATAAAATTCATGTGATATTATTCTGAAATTGTTCTGAGCCTGGAGGAAGTATAGAAACCCCTGTAAAATCTTTTTGAACTAGCAGTTGAAAATGAAGCCATTGGAGCAGGAAGTTCCTGCCGCCAGTAAGCTGCATGAAGTGGGGTCAAAACTATGCTGGAAGAACCACAAGCTAACTTTCGTCTGGAGTCCCCATAGCGCTGTACTGTGGCATCAGTTCAACAGCTAATTTGTGGTGCACTTGCAAGAGTGAAGCTGAGAGAGTAGCTGTGTGTTGGCTGGCGGTTAGAAGCAGCCCAGATCAGGGTGCTGCTTGCAGGGACCAGCTGGTTTGGAGCACCCTGGACAGGGTCCAGGCCACCCACCACCTCCCTCCCCTCCCTCACTCCGCATTTGATCTAGCTTTGATTTTGTTATGTTTCTGAGGGCTAGAAAGACAGAGAGGGTCAGAAGAAAGGGGAAAAAGTTTGTTTAGGGAAGTTGAGATGAGTGGAATGGATGTAGCATAGAGGACATGAAAGGAATTATGCTCTTGTTTAGTAAAGATTTTATTGAGTTATGTACACATGAACGTTTTTCTTTTTGGGGGGTGGGGTACTTGCATTTGATTGCTTTACATCTTATACAATATAATTCTTTGACATGCGGTTTTGCAGACTGTATATATAAAGGTGCATCTCAATAAATTTGAATGTCGTGGAAAGGTTCATTTATTTCAGTAATTCAACTCAAATTGTGAAACTTGTGTTTTAATTCAATTCAATGCACACAGACTGAAGTAGTTTAAGTCTTTGGTTCTTTTAATTGTGATGATTTTGTCTCACATTTAACAAAAACCTTCCAATTCTCAACAAATTAGAAAATGGTGACATTCCAATCAGCTAATCAACTCAAAACACCTACAAAGGTGTTTCCTGAGCCTTCAAAATGGTCTCTCAGTTTTGTTCACTAGGCTACACAATCATGAGGAAGACTGCTGATCTGACAGTTGTCCAGAAGACAATCATTGACTTGACACCCTTTACAAAGAGGGTAAGCCACAAACATCCATTGCCAAAGCAGCTGGCTGTTCACAGAGTGCTGTATCCAAGCATGTTAACAGAAAGTTGAGTGGAAGGGAAAAGTGTGGAAGAAAAAGATGCACAACTAACCGAGAGAAGCCTTATGAGGAATGTCAAGCAAAATAGATTCAAGAATTTGGATGAACTTCACAAGAAATGAACTGAGGCTGGAGTCAAGGCATCAAGAGCCACCACACACAGACGTGTCAAGGAATTTGGCTACAGTTGTTGTATTCCTCTTGTTAAGCCACTCCGGAACCACAGACAACGTCAGGGGCGTCTTAACTGGTCTAAGGAGACGAAGAACTGGACTGTTGCCCAGTGGTCCAAAGTCCACTTTTCAGATGAGAGCAAGTTTTGTATTTCATTTGGAAACCAAGGTCCTAGAGGAATTGTGGAGAAGCTCATAGCCCAAGTTGCTTGAAGTTCAGTGTTAAGTTTCCACAGTCTGTGATGATTTGGGGTGTAATGTCATCTGCTGGTGTTGGTCCATTTTGGTTTTTGAAAACCAAAGTCACTGCACCTGTTTACCAATAAATTTTAGAGCACTTCATACTTCCTTCTGCTGACCAGCTTTTTAACGATGCTGATTTCATTTTCCAGCAGGATTTGGCACCGGCCCACACTGCCAAAAGCACTAAAACTTGGTTAAATGACCATGGTGTTGGTGTGCTTTACTGGCCAGCAAACTCACCAGACCTGAACCCCATAAAGGTGTCAAGAGGAAAATGAGAAACAAGAGACCAAAAAATGCACATGAGCTGAAGGCCACTGTCAAAGAAAACTGGGCTTCCATACCACCTCAGCAGTGCCACCAACTGATCATCCTCTATGCCATGCCTAAAGTGGAAAGCCCCTACAAAGTATTGAATACATATACAGTAAATTAACATACTTTCCAGAAGGCCTAGAATTGTATTATTATTATTATTATTATTATTATTGGTCTTATGAAGTATTCTAATTTGTTGAGATAGTGAATTGGTGAGTTTTGTTAAATGTGAGCCAAAATCATGACAATTAAAAGAACCAAAGACTTAAACTACTTCAGTCTGTGTGGATTGAATTTATTCAATACACAAGTTTCACAATTTGAGTTGAATTACTTAAATAAATGCATTTTTCCACAGCATTCTTATTTATTGAGATGCACCTGTATATTTATAAAGATGGGACATAAAGCACACATACTGTAGATAAAGTAACTCAGTACAGAATAGCCTTTCCCAAATTGCAAACAGCCTTTTACAAAAAGAAGAATCATTGTTGTTCTACTCAATGGTAATCGCTTCAAACAGTTCATGAGTAGGCCCAGTTGAAAAATGTCTCCCAGCTAGTTTAAGTTTAATGTGAGAACAAATATCACAGTGAGGTTCAAATCTGTACTCTGACCAATGCAAAAACGTAAACCTGATGGACTTGCGCTCAAGCCACTTCTTGGTTGTCTTTGCAGTTTGAGCAGTAGCATTGTCTTGTTGAAAAATAAAACCTGATCATTCCTCTTTAGATAACAATTTTTCAATTGTAAGCCATTCTGCAATGTTCTCCTGTGCTCCAAAGCTTTAAATGCCTTTTCACAGTAAAGTAGCTCACCAATGCCAGCAACCATACACAATGACACCTCTTCCTCCATGCTTCACTGTGGCAGAGATGCATTTATTATAATATTTCTCATCAGATTTTCGAAAACACCACTCTGGAGCATCACCATACAACTCGTGTTTCATTGTGATTCATCACTCCACATGCAACCATATGCTTAAATGTTGCTAATTTCATGACCAATAATTTGTGGATAAGAAAATTAGAAGCTTAATGTTTAGCATTTTTATTTATTTATTTATTTTTTGCCAGGTGTGTGTGTGTGTGTGTATTACATTGATGCAAAAACAGTCGTCAAAAATGAAAAAATAAAATAGAGATTTGCATACATGAATGCATCATGGGTTAGGAATATTTTGGTTCTTTATGTTCTTTTGGTTCTCTAACAGCAGCATGCACACATTCTCATGACATCACCTACTGTAAGATAATGAGATTACATTTTGCTAATTAACTCTAACAAAAAAAGTCACCAAATCATTGTGACACAAGCATATCACATCTTAGGTTGCCTTTAAGATGGCAGATTAGGAAACTATAGGAAAACCTTTGTCCAGTTAATGGTTGTTGCTATCTTGCGTCATGCATTAATTAAGCTGTCCATCATGTTATTATTTCATAATGACATAATTGACAGCTATGTGTGCGTGTGTGTGTGTGTGTGTGTGTGTGTGTGATGCTCTTCAAATATTTGCTTATATATAAGCAAATATTTGAAGAGCATCTCAGTAAATAATCCATTCAAGACCGAATCTTTTTTTTTTTTTCTTTTTGCGATGATGCAATAAATAAATATCTTTTTAATTCAGCACTGACAGAATGAGGTGATAACTGACCTGTAAACGACTGAATCTGAAATGATTAATTCTGCTAAACATGGAATAAACATGACAAGGAAACACTGCTAAGCTGGGCTACTTTCACATCAAATTTATTTTAAACCTGTAAAGCAATGACAGATACTGCTACACTCTGTCTGAATTACAGCTGAATAGCTGTTCGCTACGGTTATATAGTGAATATAGACACATTGTTTTCTGTTTATAGTTGCTCTCTCAGTTTTTAAACCAAGTAGGTGCCATTCGTTTGCCATTATAATAATGTCCATAATAAACCTTGATCTCCTTCTGTTGGCCTTTTCAGCTTGAGAGATAATTTTTTCGCAGCCCATTAACAGAGCATGGCCAGCATGGCTCGTGTTAATAGTTGTTCAGTGACCGTGGCACTCAGCTTTATAACTGTCTGTTTATCAAGTGAGAGGTTGCACCCCAATCCATAATGGCCTGCATTCAGTGATTGCTGCCACATTAATTGAATTCATGCCAGTGCAAAAGTTATTTTGCATGAGTGCATAAAGTTGGCACATTTATGGAAAATATATTTATTTATTTGTTTATTGTTTTTCACAAATTCCTTGTGTTATTATATGGATAAGACCCCCCCCCCAAAAAAAAAAAAAAAAAAAAATTAAAATAAAAAAAAAAACAGAAACATTTTCTCAGTCGCAGCTCTAAATATTATTATGTAGCTTGAGGCTTGTATTTAAAACCACTGAATAATTTCAATCAAATTATTTTAATTGAGTGCTGGATCAGTAATTACAGGTTGGAGTCATTTAAACTGCCCTGGAAGTCATGTGATCGTGGGCATATTAAAAGTTTATGTCCGAGATAAAATTAATGAAGAGGATTGTAATCTTTGGATTGCCTGAAAGAATATAGCAATGCGACTTGAGCTACGTGAAGAATTTATCATTTCCGATAGTCAAATGTGCTTGTGGAAATAATAATAATAAAAAATAAATAAAAAAAACGGGATGGTAGCCATTCACCAGAACCTCCGGCTGATGCCCTCATTTGCACCTGGGTCTGTGCCGTATGCCAAGGCAAATGTTAGGTAACTTTAAATGCCACCAAGCCTGTCAGGAACGCATGCGAATTATGAGATGTGTGTGACAGCAGAACCGTAGCTATAATCCTGTTTACCCACATCCGCATCTTCTTGTCACGAAACATAAACGCAGGAAGAGCGGTTCGAGGGGCGTTCGGGGAGGAAATAAACTCGCACGTGTGCGCGAGTCGGATGCGGGGACATCTTCGCAACGCATAATTCAATATGACTAATCACGGTGGCCGCTGCCAACTCAGGAGCTCCTCTGACAATCTCAACCCAGCGGTATTTCGATAAAGCCAAAAAAACTGTGAGAGGGGGAAACGGGGCCAGATGTAGTTGGGGCACGTACCTGGGAAGCGCTGCATCTCGGCTGGGCACCTGTCCATGCCCGGTTCCCTGAGCTTAATCCTCCATTCACAGCTCTGGAGAAAGCTGGCTCCCAGGCCCGGTTCCTCTCTCTCTCCTCATCATGCGGCTCTCGCCCTGCTAATCGGCATGCCAGGAAGCAGCCTACAAAAGGCAGCAGGAATTTACAGTAATAATCGGCCAGGAAATAAGCAGCACCTATGCGTTATTGAACACACAGGGGCTTACGAAAATTGATCGTAATGGCTTTCATCACCATTACTGATGCTTCATGCCTCACTTGCAGGTATTGTGAGAAAAGCAGGTCATGTCTTAATCTCTTTGCCGTACCCGTATAAGGGCATAATCCCATATGCACTGGTATTGAGATGAATTTGCATATCTTGGGAGGATTGGAGTGTGTGATATATCATTGAACAGGCATATTTTCAACTACTTAGCATTACTTAGCATGGTTGCGTGTTTTTTTTTTTTTTTTTTTTTTTTTTCAGTCTAACGCCCAGTAAATTGCTATTAAGAGTAATATATTCAAGTTTGTGGCAGTCTTCCCGCTCATATTTTATATGTAAAATTTTTACTTGGCTTAATGGCTTCTCTTTGATTTGCAGTATAGCTTAACGTGAAGTGATTTTCAATGCAGTATGGTTCATATTAAGCCATTGTGCACAACAGAAAAATTGTTTTGATTGCTTTAACAAAAACTACCAATTACTTGTTTTTTTTGTTTTTGTTTTTTTTAAGAATCCTTTAACCTTTTATAAAAAAAATTAGCTTGTTATGCTCCAAACGGCAACAACTTGTTAATACAAAGTTAAAAAATGTTCAAAAAACTCTACGTCTCTGACAAATTATTGAGTACAGTTTGGTTTAATTTGATTAAATATTTCAACACTCTGTTTGTTGTGTGTTCTAAAGTGTCCTGTTACTGTTTTAAGGAATGAGAAAACACTCCAAATATGAAGTTAGGCTTGTAAAATGGTCTGAATCTTTCTGTCATTCAGTCTTCATACAACGGTTTGACCAGTTTATTGAAAAGACCCGACTCAAAACAATAATGTTCACAAATCACACTTTGTTAGTTCTGAAGATAAAAGGACAATTCACTCAAACGTTTTGTCATCATTTAAAGCATGTCCTGATTTGCTTTATTCTGTGGAGCACAAAAGAAAGAAATCTCTTTGTTTCATGTCCATTCAGTTTTACCAAAACTGATTGATTCAACATACTTAAAATATCTTATTTTGAATGATGGTGACGGTCACAGAATTGTCATTTTTGGGAGAACTCTCCCTTTAAATACCTGAGAGAATATACAGGGCACATGATATGAAATATTGTCATGTAGCATGAAATTGACCCTTCGCAAAGACCCCACCCCCTTTAGTTACTATTGCTTTGTCCGACAAGCCATGCGCTCTCACGCCACACATCATGTTCTCACGTGGTGAAAAATACATGCCGGAGCAAAGAGGACATTGACAACACGTCGACAGAAATATGAAACAGTTTCATATTTAATATATCATAACTTTTTAAAGAAGCTTAAACAATACATATCGCATAGTGTCTTTTTAACGTGTCGAGACAGATCGTTGTAGCTCGTGAACCAACCATCTCTTCATACTAGTTCATTTACAGCATCAAATAAACATGAATGGACATCAGAAGGAATGTTGTTTCAAGTTTGGAAAGATGTGAGTGCACACAATTTTTCAAGTTCGAGTTCACCAACGTTAATCTACTAACTCCCCTGACTGCTTTGTTGGACAAAAAGACGGATTCGGGGTTATGATTGGTCAGATCGCCTGTCAGTCAAACTGTTTGTGAAGGGTCAATTGTGCCAAATGATCTATTTTACCCTACAGTAAGATGGTAACAACATTATTTTTAATAGTCAGCTGGCCAGTACTGATATTAATATGGTATGGAATTTGGTTACAAGCAGCCCTCCTGTCCTTAACACAAAATTATTTTGTAGACTCTGTCGTAATGCTCTGTTAGTACGTCACATGACCTTTTGATGAGTGGCCGGCATAGTAATTTCTCTCTAATATAAAAAACATCACCAAGTTTCAGGCTGGATGAAGTTCCTGAAATGTTAATCATCCCAAACTTAACCGTTGGCCATTGTCGGAGAGGTCAACAGAAGCGCATTAGCTAATTGGAGATTGGCATTTTCTAATTAGTTTTAAGGATGACAAGAACAAAGAACACAGGTTTTCTGCACTCTATTCATTGCCTACTGCTTTGTGCGCTTGGACTGAGGGAAAGTGTGCTTTGAATGTAATTACTCCTTATAAAGAAATCCACCTTAATGCATCTTTGCGGAAATAACTAAAGAATTTCAGTCAGGACAATGTGCCCTATCTGCACTATCCTCACTTTCTAAAAGGGAGGATAATGGTGTATCCTCAGAGTCATTAAGACTTTATCTTTGCTGTTGCTTAGGAGCTGAAGTCAATAAACTTGATCAGTGGTTAGCATAGAAAGGTTATCGGTATTTAATAATTAAGTGTTCTGACAATAAGAAGCCATGTACAATACAAAATACGTTAACTGTCGTAAATAAAGGAGGATTATTTTTATTCCTTAATTTATTCTGCATATAAACTATTTAATCAAAAATGCAGTAAAACAGCAATATTGTGAAATATTATTACAATTTAAAATAACTGTTTTAATTCACTTTATAGTCAAATGTAATTTATTCCTGATTTATTCCTATATTTTTTGGTAAATAGGAAATTTAAAAAGAACAGCATTTATTTGAAATAATCTTGAATAGAAATCTAGCATTATACATGTATCACTTTTGATTACTATTATTTTTTTTTAAGTATTTTAAAAAGTATTATTTAAAAAAAGACCCTGATCTTTTGAACAGTATTGTATTTTCAGAAAAAAAGGGATTTACATGATTTTATTTTGTTTTTTTATTTTTATTTTTTTGGATTGCATGAACAACTAGTTGTTGTGATCCAGCACTGGCCGATTTATAGTCTCTCAACTTGTCAAAAAAAAAAAGAAAAAAGAAAAAAAGGAAAGACATCCTTGAAAGAAAAAGATGGGTCTTTGAAACTTGTAAGGCTTTAAGATAAAGCTGGCAGGTTATTACACTTTTCAATTCCAGAGTCAAATATAAAAATTTCTATTATATGGACAATTAATTACCTTGCAAAATGGCAAATGTGCATCCTTGTCAGGTGGAGTGTACTCTGATGGCCTTTCCTCAAACACTGGACGGGCAGATTTGATCTCTGCTAATGGTTCTTCTGGAAAGGGTAATTACACCATGGTCAAAGCTAATTTGCTCTCTGCCAGATGAACTGTTGTATTTTATTGTAGGCTGACATTTGAAAGTAATTATGGTACTGTTGACCCTGGACCATTCCGGTTTGTAGCACTGTCTTTGGTGGCTTGACTCTCTCTTTCTCTCTGTCTCTCTCTCACTCTAGTTCCTTGGCTGGTAGTCAGAATTGTAACAAGCCAATGACACGGACCAGGAACACCATATGGGGCTCCGGTGAGCAGCCCAAATGCACTTGCTCCGGCTTCATCAACACCCGCCATTGAACACGGAGCAAGTGGCGCGTGATTTCCTTCCATGTCTCATCTCTCCATTCGCTATTCTGTGTAGATCCATGTATCGGTAAGTGTGCCATTATGTGCATCAGTGATTACCTCCGTGTGGCCTTATTGCTGGGGAATTAAAATAAGCAAAAGGTCACAACGGGTTTCCCTCCCAGTATTGCTCGCTCCAAATGAAGTGTCGATGAGAGCAATTATGGATATTTTCCATCGGCTCTCACTTTTCAACCGGTGAATACAGCAACAAATAGAAGTCAATGGGCATGTCTTTACTGTGGGCGATAGATATTTATACAAAAAAAAAAGTTTTTTCCACATGTTGTAGTGCTGATATTCTCAGTTGCACTGAAAGTAGTAGTCAAACAGCCATTGATCTCTCATGCTGCAAATATTGTATGCCTAATGCAATATTTCTTTCTTAAAGGGATAGTTCACCCTGAAATAAAAATGATGTCAACATTTACAACACTCTTTTAATTTAATGTATATTCTAAAACACACAAAAAATATATTTTGAAAAAAGTTCATACAATGAAAGTCAGTGGAGTCCAGTGTTGTTTTGTAAGTAAATTTAGAAATAAATGTACATTTTTTCCTGTGATGACAAAAGTGAATTTTCAGCATCATTACTCCAGTCTTCAGTGTCACATGATCCTTTAGAAATAATTCTAATATGCTGATTTGCTGCTCAAGAAAATGGTTGTGCTTGTATATATTTTTTTCTGGAAACTTTTATTCTAGACTATTTGATGAATATAGAGTTCAAAAGAACATCATTTATTTGAAATGCAAATCGTATGAAACATTATAAATATTGTTACTAATCAATTTAATGCTTAAAAATATTAATTTGTTTAAAATAAATCATTATAGTTTACCCCAGACTCATGTGCAAACTTGACACAATATAAAGAAATTATTAAAAGAAAAAATATAAAGAAATAAATACTCTCAATATAACACTAAATATATTAACATACATATATTTACACACACACACAGAGGTTTGTTTTGCTATCAAAGTGAGGACATTCCATATTCGTAATGTTTTTATACTGTACAAACTGTATATTCTGTCCCCCAACACTAACCCTATCCTAAACCTACCAATCACAGAAAACATTCTGCATTTTTAAATTTTTAATAAAACATTGTTTAGTATGTTTTTAAAGCTATTTGAAATATGAGGACTCATGAAATGTCCTTATATTTCATGTTTACGTCGTAACACCAGTGTCATGCCCATGTCATTACACAAATTTGTGTCCTCGTAAATCACAAATACTTACACACACACACACACACACACACACACACACATATATATATATATATATATATAGTGGTGTGGTCAGAGCTACAGTGCACTTCTTGTCTAGACATATTAATGTCCCAGCTCTGTTAGTTAGTGGTGGATTAATCCATCCTGTGTCATTGTTAAATTACAAGACATTTTAATCAGCGGCGGGAATTATGTTAGTCCATTGGTAATGATCGCTGACAAATGGTGCCACAATTGAGCCTCAAAGTCGGCATTAGCTAGCGTGACAACCTCCGGCACTGAAATCGCCGGAACATCACAATCCCAGGTAGCCTTGCCAAGTTTTCTTAATTCGTGACACATTAGGTTCCTTAGGCTGGAGCGGGGCTATTATTATTTGCCTTTATTTCTCTCGTGCTCCTTAGTTCTCGCTATCTCTCATTGGCCATCCTCGCACCGAATGTAATAAAGACTGACACTTGTGACACTTCAAACATGTAGCCACCAACAGCTCCGTGACAACAAAAGGAGTTCTCGGAGCAACACAAATTAATAGTGGGGGAGAAAGAGGGCTTGCTTGGGCCAGCTCAGCAGGTGTGCTCCCACATCTTTGCACCTCTTAACACCCCCTCTCATTCTGCCTGACACGTCGGACAATGGCACAAAAAGTCCTTTACTGATGTCCGCACAATGAGCCAGGCGCAGAGACAGACCAATCTCTGCTGTTTGCGAGAATACGTCAGGGTAAACACTCTCCATTGTGCGCCAGCTGCACTCAAGAACATGATAAAAGTCGAATTTTGAAAGGCCTGGGATTGAGACCATAGCTGGATTTGACAGTTCTTACCTGAGAGACTGATAACCACTTTAGCTTGCACTGATCTCTGTTTGGATCTTGCATTTTGAATGCGCGCCTTAATCAAGCTCATTAGCATAATTTATTTTATTAGAGTTGGCTTAGTATGCATTCGTAATGGATCACATGTACACCCACAGTTTTCCTCCCAAAATGAGGTCTTGTTTGAACTTATTCGGATAAACAATCCACTAGCCTCTTATTTGATTTGTGCAACACTAAACAATTAGATTTGGGGATCAAAGCCCCGTTCAATTCTATAAGCAATGGGGGGTGTAAGTGAATACGAAGGCCCACTGAGCATTGAATAGCTCTCAATTCCCCCTCTGTTTGTCCTTCCATACAGCCACATGCTAACAGAGCCGGGACAGAGCTCATCATATGGTATGGAGCGACACCAACAATGCAGCCACGTGATCCCGAGGTGTGCTGTATGTTGCGCTTTAGATCCCTCTTAATCGTGACAGTTAATTCGTTTGCAATGAATGCAATTAATGCACCTAAAATCCACAATGGAGCGCTCCGGCATTCCATTATGCTACTCATATGTGGCTTAGCCTCATCCATTAAAGCCAATATTAAGTTAAAAAGAGCGTATTTGTAATTGGTTACGTTAATGCTATGAAGTATTTGCTAGTGCCTGTGTGCCTTCAAGTAAATGTGTAAGTGCGCTTCTCTAAATCCACCTAAACGGATGACTAATTTTACCAAAATGATTTTCTGGTGAGCTCCACACTTCTTAATCACCTTATGATATTTAAAAATACCCCTTTTATGACTGGATTTTCCTTTTTTGGAAATCAGCTAACAAAGACTGTCCCCCAGTGTACTACAAATCTGCATTAAATTCAATTAAAACTATGCCAGTCTCATGCTACAGAGTATCACTTGTCCACAAGATATCCTCGATAGATTGCGAGTGTATCTGTTGAACCGTCTGCATGTTCTCAACCTTTTTTCTTTTTCTTTTTTTTTTTTTTAATGACTGCTGCTTAACCTTAATACGGACTACGACTCGGGTAAGACGCATCTCTTTCCTTACGGCTTCTTGTGATTCGAGGTCTAATCCATATTTGGCTTGGATGAGGCTCGTCGAAAAACGGTTCTCTAATTCATCTCGCAATCAACCAACCATATAATTTAAACACTTCTTTGGGAATTAGTGTAATGTTATGATAATTATGCTATGATTTGGTGTAATAATTTTGCTCTGCTTTAAAAAAATGACTGCATAAAGGAGTGCGTAATAGGAGAATTTTAATTGCTTAATAAATTGTTGGAAAATAAAATGAAGAGGGATCGGAAATGGTGCTCGGAGCTGTCGCTTCATTTGACCTGCTACATCTAGCGTCAATCATAAAAATGAGTAAACATAGAAAGTTGTGCTTTTTCCTTTTTATTTTTATGTCCTAGAAGATTGAGGAGAGGAGATGGGGTGAATAGGGAATAGGGGAACAGTGTAGAGCAGAAGAATAGAATAGCTTGCTGAGTCAATGGAAGAGGCCAAGGCAAGTCAAAGGTTGGAGGGATTAAGCTTTCATTTCCTGTTCTCCACGCTGGGTCTGTTTTGCATCCAGGGAACCTCCCTGGTGTCCTGCTGCTGTTTGAGTTTGTACAGTAGACCTTGCAAGGGCCTTGGTCCAGTTTTTGATCTCGACTGCAAATGTGCTACAAACATAAACAGCTCTTCTTTGAATTCAGTCTCAGAAGCCTGTCTTTGAAAAACAAACTGACAAGTTACGTATTAAATAAAGTCCCAAAGATGGTTTTCTATATATATATATATATGGAAATTGAAGGCTGCATTAGCTGCATTTATTTCATAAAATACAGTAAAGCAGTAATATTGTGAAATGTTATTACATTTTAAAAGAACTATTTTCCATTGAAACATATTTTAAAATGTAATTTATTCCTTTGATTGCAAAGCTGAATTTTCAGCAGCAATTACTCTAGTCTTCAGAGTCATTCTAAGGCTGCGTTCAGACTGCCAGCGAAAATCAGGTTTTTTTGCATATCCAGATTTTATTCAGATGGGTTTTTGAAAGTCTGGACAGCGAAGAAAAAAAAAAAAAGACACAAAATCTGTTTTTTTTTTTTTTTTTTTTTTTTTTCAAATCTGATTGAAACCACATTTGGTGATGATTTGAAATGCGATTCCTTCCAATAAGTTTTTACAAATGGATCTCAGTCAAATTGTTATTTGCATCAATTTTTGATGAAATCCGAGAGGTGCATGACTCATCCATAGACAACAGTATAATCAACACTTTCAAGGTCCAGAAAGGTACTAAAGACATTGTTAAAACCGTAAGCATTACTGCAGTGGTCCAACCTTGGAATTGTTGATTACATTGATGTTTACATACCTCTCGGATTTCATCAAAAATATCTTCATTTGTATTACCAACGGGAACAAAGGTCTTACTGGTGTGGAATGATATGAGTGTGAGTAATCGATGACAGAATTTTCATTTTTGAGTGAACTAACCCTTTAATGCAACACACAACAATAACGTCAAAACCGATGACGGAAAGGACAGAAGTATTCATATGGCATTCAAATGGTATGTCCAAAGATTTTGGCCATGATGACTACAGCACAGAGCATCACAAATACACCATTGTCCTCCATGTTGAGTTTTTCTTGTGCACCGCAACTCAACAAGGCGCTTGTTTGGAGAATGAGATGATGATTACAATTAATAGTGCAGACAGTCTGCCTGAAAAGATCTGATTTGAGAAAAAAATAAATAATAATAAAAAATTGCCTCCAGTCTAAACAGAGCCTAATATGCTGATTTTGTGCACAAGAAAGATTTCTTATTATTATCACAATGTGTACTGTGGTTAGTACACACATATGTTGTGGAGTGATAATGCCTGTTAAGTTTTGTGCTAACCACGTAGGACACTGTCCATGTTTCACCGCATAATCCATCAGATCTGAGTGAAGGTGGTTAGAAATGGCAGACGATTTGTACTGACACTATAGTGTAAAATAAAAACACATGAGCACACTCACTTTCTGACTTCGAACTATAGTCAGTCCTGCCAAGCTATAGCAGTGCCTGTTGGTAACTTCAAGTATTCCTGTTCCAGTTCGAGTATTCAGTCCACTGACAGCATCTTTATTTTCAGCTCTGCCAATACGTCTGAATGAAGTTTGGTTCAAGGTCGCTGAGCCCTACTTGTTCTTGTTCACCACAAAGGGTGATTGTGTTTAATGCGAGCATGTTGTAAGGCTCGCATATGACTTTAATTTCCAGTCTGGGATCACAAAAGAAGATGTGGAAATTGCATTTCTGTACACACACTACACACCACCATATTTCCTTGTCTCTTCTGCTCACTACTAACCCTTGGAGACAGAAAATCCATTACAAAGGAGCGACACTCGTGGTAAAATGCTCCCAAAGCTTGGGATGTGTTGTTGAGGTCTCTATCCTGCTATCAGCAGGAACACTGGCAGACTTTTTCACCTGCCTAAATCCCACTGCATTACACCCTCAACATCCGGGTCCCTCTGCCACTGACCTGAATAGACAATGCAGTGTGCTTAGAAAGAGAATCACAGAAACTACATCTCCTGTGCACAAAAAACTAGTTTTACTCAAATTATTTGTGGATGTCAACAGTTAATGAGAATTTCAGGTGTTCTGGAATATTTTTTTTTTTGTATTATATTATATTATAATCTTCACTATATATTATATAGTATTATATATATATATGTAGTATTAATTATATTATTCACTGACCAGCCTCAATAGAACTTAAAATGGTGGTAAATGGAACTGACAATTAAGTAATCATCCTTATTTTCAGAACACACATCTTTTCTTTGTAAATAAGGCTTATTATAGATTGCGAAGGTTAATTATATATTGGATTATTAATTTTTAGTAAATTTGTTTGTCAAGTGTGTGCATGCAGTACAAATATATATATATATAGTTTCAAAACATTTCTATTTCAAATAAAACCTTCAAAGAATACTAAAAAATTTATCACATTATCAACACAAATGTTCAGCAGCATCAATAAGAAATGATTCTTAAGCCACCAATCAGCATATTAGAATGATTTCTGAATGATCATGTGACACACGGAAGATTGAGTTAATGGCTGCTTTTTCATCACATGGATAAATTACATGTTATCATATATATATATATATCGAAATAGAAAACATCCAGTTTCATAGCTTAAAACATCCTCTTTACAAAAACAATATATATATATATATAAATGCATAGGACATTTTAAGCTATGAAACTGGATGTTTTATATTTTGATATATATATGATAAATGTCATTTATGTAATCAAGCTCCAAAAATATCTTGCTTTGATATTGTGGGATCTGTAATGTCACATGGGCAAATACATTTGCATATGACTGCCTCTAGAGCAAGACATCATGAATAGTTTTACATCCTCACAGTATATGCCCCGCCCACTGGCTCTCAGCTGCTTAACGGCTGTGTACGTGTATTGTACATATGTACATATATTTATGCAAAAAACTATTCATTTATTACATTTCAAGTTAACCTTAAAAATCCATGTCATGTCAAATATTTTCGAACGCACAGTGGCCAGGCTGAGTAGAGTATGATGTAATTTTAAAGAGCCACACAAAGGTAAGGAAAGCCAAAGCTGACCACCCGATTTAAAAAAAGATAAAATATTTAAAAGCTATAGGTTATGATAAAGCATGGTAGAGATCGCTATAGTGACATGATTGGTGGCCTGCTTGCTTTCAAGTGTAAACAGGCGCAAATATCAAACTAACCATCCTAACAGACCAATAAAAGCCAAACATTTACGCAGTGCTAAAGAGACGTACATTTTCACGGATGACTTAATTTGGTGTGAGAAAGCTGGCGACTCCTCTGAAGTGCTGCCTCTCCCCCTGCTCCTCTGAGCTGTGGTGTGACCTTCATCGGCACTCCACCTGCAGGAAGCCATGTTTGATTCTCTGTCCACCGAGACGCCTGCTTGACAGCAGAATGGTATCATAGGACCCGAGTGGAGGAATTTCTCTTTCTCTGTCATCATTAAGGGGCGTCCCCCACAGTGAGGGGAATGAAAAGTACGATTTAATGTTCTCACGAGAGTGGCAGGAGAAGAAAGGCTCAAAGCCTCGCACGCTGCTTTCTGAGTGGGTCACTCTAGCCCTTGCAGCGAATGGGATGTCCCTGTGGAATTTGCCATAGACTTGCCTGAAAAGAAAGGGATTAAGGCCCTTTTAAGGATGGAAATGTAACAAAAGAGCACTTTTATGATGTAGCAGCATAAAATGAGGGCCTCCATTGTGGCGCTGATTGCAAAAGATCTTTGAAATGAGGCGGCCCGCGATGTGTTCCCCGTCCCCCGCGGGCGTTAGTGGTTTCTACAAAATGACTTGTCTACGTTAGAGGCACTGTGGCTCGCCTTCAAGAGGCAAAGTACAAGATTATTGGTTTGTTTCTGTTTTCCAGCTTCGCCGCTCTCTCTCGCGCTCTTCATCTCACCTCTCCGCCCTTTCTCCGAGTATGTCAGATGGAGGTTGGGTCCCAGTGAAAGTTGGTTAATTTAGAGAGAGTGCATAATTAGCTTCCCCCGCAGGCAAGTGCCCCTCTCTCCCTCTGCTTGTGTCCATCACTTTAAAGCACTCTTAACACTGCAGCGGTAAGAAAGAACATAGGAAGCTGAAGTCTCAAAAAATATAAAAAAAATATTATTTAAATTGTTTATTGTAACATATTATTGTATAATAGTGACACGTGATTATTCAGAAATAATTCGAATACACTGATTTGGCGCTCAAGAAACATTTCTTATTATTATCATTGTTGTGCTGCTTAATATTTTTTGTCAAAAAAGTTGAAAAAACAGAATTCATTTGTTCTGTATGTACATTTTTCTAGATGTTATTGCTTAAGTGTACACTATTGCACTTAAACAGCCACCATTCTACTGTCTAAAGCACTGAGACGTCGTCGTGTGAAAAATCAGGTCAATTAAGGCACTGGAAGATTCGGCTTATGCAGAAAAATCTGATGCTTTTCATTTTGAAATCTGCATTTCAGCTAGATGCAGCACAGCGAATGCTGCTCTGTGTTGCATTCAACATGAAACCAACAAGAAAACTCAGGTCGGGAATTTTATAGGCTGCTGCATTTGTTGCTTGGAGGAATACAGACATGTGAACACTAGAGGGTGAGCTTAGCCATGCTGGATGCAGAAACGCTCAGGGGTCTTCCTTCTAGTCTTCCATCTACTCGACCCCGAGCAGGAGGGACCGAGGGGGTCAAAGGTCGCAGCAGCACGAGGAGCACAGGGCCAGTTTTATTGTTGTTCTCTCTGAGACTGGCGAAGGATGCGTTTGCTGAGATTGTGTGGGCTGGTGAACTTTTTTTTCATTAATTCTAGAATGACTTTCTAGTATTGGGAGTGGAAATGAGAGAGTGTGTGCACATTTGTGTGTCAGAGAGCCCCTTGTATTGAGCAGTAGGGAGAGCAGGGAGGGATTTACGCTGTTTTGTGAGAAGGAGTGAAGTTTTAGTCCTCTCCACACAGAGATACAGAGCTTTTAAAACCCCTCTGGAGGCTCGCTAATATCAGGAGAGGGATTATTGCTATGGCCCTCCCCTTCGCTCTCTCCACACTTGTCTATCCCTCTGCTATCATTTAAATGTCTGAGGAATAATTGAATGAATTATCATAAAATTTTGACAAATTCATTGACTCGGCCGCCGCCGCGAGTGAGCGAGAGCGTTTTCTTTCATTTTAGCCGTGCAAGACATGACATTTGAAATTCGTTTATATGCGGCCAAGACCTTTCGCTGTTTCGCCAGTGGTCTGAAGAACAAAAAGAGGTAAGGGCAGAGAAGTAACCTTGTGGGGAGATCTGAATATGGAGAACCAAACTGGATATTTAGCAGCGTATGTGTTGAAATGTATGGAGGCTTTCTGTAAAACATGGGTTTGGAAAGCAGGGCAGAACTTAAAAGAGAGGAACTGATGTGGGGGGAGGAATTGTCTGCTGCACCGAGTGCTCTCTCTGACCTCGGCGTTGCCACATTAAAATGCTTCCCTTGCCCATTTCTCACATTGAGCTTGTATAGATTCTTTGCTGTTTTAACTTCACCTTTATTTGTAAAAGTAGGAAAATTAAGTTGAAGTGGGTTTATAGCACTCTAAATTATGCATGTACACAGCAAGTGATTTGAATGAGACAAGTTTGTGTGTGATTTTGCTTGTGAATGTGTGACACTTTTAAATCTGTATCTAATAAAGCTGTCCCTTATGTCTAAATTTGGCCGACTCCACCTCTTCCCCCATAAACCTCATTGTCCCTTCAAAATGCTTTTTTTCCTTTTCTTTCCTTTACAGCCCTCTACTGATGCTTCCAGTTTCCACTGGTACAGAAGTTCATATGCTGCTTCTATTTACAGAAATCACTGTGTTTAGCTTACCGGTCACAGTTGCTCCTCGGCAGGCTTTGATCACGATGACCAACGTTAAGTCGACAAAGTGGCAAGGGTCACATGTGCGGAGGGCCAGCTGTCGCCTCGCTCTCCCTAGGACACCGTAATGATTCTTGTTAGGGGCGCTCGGCTCCCCTGGAGGAATGTTGTTTGTTGGCAACTCGGGCTTAGGGTTCAGGCTCAAGGAGGAAAGGCTGGTGGAAAAGGAGGTAGTGGTTGAAATGAAACCAGTCACTTCTTTTGTCCTCTACTTTCAAGCAGCTGTGTAGCGTGTTTCTCTACTTTCTCAGAACCTTCTAAAAAATAGGATGCACCAATTCTGATATCAGATTTTTCAGAATCACATTTGTCGATGCCAATATATTAGCGGTAAAGTCTCAAGCTTTTGTGGTGTATAGTTTGAATTTTCGTGGCTGTCGAAATGCAGACGGTACGATAAAAGTTTCTGAAAATATTACTGTATTTGGTATTGCACAATTTCATTCAAAATTGATTCATTTGCAATATTTGAGATTGGTGTAAACCTTTATTCAAACATACATAAATAATAAACAGTAAACAAGCGCTAGTGTTTTGTTTTTCTTGTTTTTTTTATAGCTTACTAACATACGGTGAACATTGGATTAATTTCCAGAGGTAAATAGCATATCAAGTGCAATGTTCACAGGCTGTTTTTTTGGATGCCTTTCCTTGACTGAAACACTGATTGGGTGATTACATAAGAGATGATATATTTTAGTAAGTTACTGTATCTTTCAACATATCTTCTGCTGTTCATTTATGTTTATTTTATTTATTTACTACAAGTAGCTGTAACTTGTACTAAATTGAAAGAGACGTCTCGCGCTCTGTGCTAAAGCAATCTGTCACAACACTTTCAAAGCTATTTTGGATTTTGTGGACGAACTTTGTTTTGGATCTGCGTGACTGTGCGGATGAATACAGCATTGCATTTATGCTTTAAAAACGGAAGAAGGTAATCTCAGAAAGCATTCAGTGCCAAGTATGACAAAACAAATTGGTCTAGTTTAATTAAAAAAATATTATTTTAGCTAATGTGTGTGTGTGCTGTGTATATAAATGCTTGCCACAGTATCACACTAAAGGCAGGTCCTTGCTAGAGTGTTGCAAATATATCACAATTGTATATTCCATTTCATTTAGGATGCTGCCAGAAGACAGCAACCTACTAATAATGTGTGCTCTAAATGTAATCTTGAATAAAACAATCACTAACCATCAGCATAGTATGATTAGCATATCTTTTCAATTCCATTTATATAGTTTTACAGCTAAGTTTCTTTATTAGACCTTCACCAGCTATTATCAGTTGCTTGTCACACTTCTAGAACATAGCTAAATATAGTTTAGTTAATGTCTGAGAACAATTACAGTCTAACAAGGATTTTTCTCATGCTGGAAGAATACAGTAAATACATGCAACAATACTGAGTGAGTGTAATGTGTGGTGTGTAGGCAGGTACACGAAGACGAAGAAGAGTAAATTCCAATGCAAGATTTAATAATCAAGATCAGTGCAGGGTTACACACACACACACACACACACACATAACTGAAACAAGACCAGACCAAGCCACACCAACTGAACTGAACTTAGACGATTAACTCAAATGATATTCAGCTGTGGTGATTTGTGTAGTGTCCGTGGTGACAGATAGTGGCGGGAAAATAGAACAAAGGAAACATGCGACTGATGAAAACAAACAAACTGAAAGTCCATGTGGTGAGAACATGTGACAGTGAGACAAATCTGCTTGGATGGAGACCATATTTATAGATTCATATAGGTCCAATTACTTTCATATTTGATCATATTTATAGTGCCGCATCTCCATTTTGCTGGTATTAATATTCAGGAACTCCTTAAATGATAGAGCAGCTAAACACACGCAGCAGACCAAGTGAAGCTTCACAGCATTTATCTTTTTGTTCTTCGATTTTAATAAATCTTCTCGATCTATTGCTGTGTTCCTCTTTCGTCAGTCTAGTAATGTATATCCTAATCAGTCATCTTCTTGTTACATTATCGGATAAAAGACTTTTGTTGAATGAGCTCAAAGGAGTATTGTAACTTTCACGATCTCCTAATACTGGTTACAAAATGAAATGGGATTTTAAAAGAATTTTAATAGTAAGTCCAAACAAAGAAGCATGTTGGAGATAACTTGGCAACAACAAATAGCACAACCACTTCAACAAAAACGATCCAGGACAAAGAACTAAGGAGAACGTCTAGGTTACTAATGTAACCCCCGTTCCCTGAAGGAGGGAACGGAGACGTTACGTCGGACTGACGTCATGGGATCTCGCTTGGGAGCCCAATCACCTCCGCATAGTAGAAAACAAGCAATCAGAATTGGCTAGTGAGATTTACATGCCGGGCCCCTCCCCCGGCATCCGGGTATAAATAGAGCCGGCATTACTCACTTCATTCATATTTTTGCTGAGGAGCCGAACTGATCTCGGCCGCTCAGCGGTGACTCTGTGCTATGGCAGGGGACGTAACGTCTCCGTTCCCTCCTTCAGGGAACGGGGGTTACATTAGTAACCTAGACGTTCCCTATCAGTCAGTCACGTTCGACGTTACGTCGGACTGACGTCATGGGATCCCGTGGAAAACGCCATAGCAACCGAGCCACGCTACGAGCGTCGGGGAAGCAGATGCTGGCAGGCCGAGGCGTGCCACCTGCAAGTGCAACCTCGAATGTCGTAACCCTCCAGCGCCCGGAGCAAGCCCTACAATGTCTTCCATACCAGCGGGATGGAGAGGACAGGATCTTACTCAGGAGGTGGTCGAAGCTGTTGTTCCTTACCTCAGGGGAAGAGTGCTTCGGTGACTCAATTCCCACGTTTTTCTCAGCTGACCAAAAACGCCAGGAAAGCGTCCCTCTTGGGGAAGCTACGGAGACCACACCCTGCCCGAAGGGAGGTAACGTGTGGAGCACATATGCACTGACCCGCGGGGCAGTATCTGCATATGGAGAGCTCCCTGAGGAAGGTCCTACCCAGGCTTGGGGAGGAACGCTACGCCTCAGGGGCAGGGGCTGGTCGCCCAGGGAAGACACGGGTTTACCATCGGGGGAAACCGTACCGTGGACCATACACATATGGGGTTACCCGCAGGGAACCACAAACATATGGGCATCTAGCCCAGTACAAGGACTGACCGCTGGGGGCATGTACACGAGTACTGGACCTAGCGTCTGACGCCTCCGCCGCGTCTGACTGCCGAAAGGATGCAGGAGGAACTCCACAGGGTTCACCAACTGGGGAACTGAACTGAGGAGTAGACAAGCGCTCGCATCTCCTCGTGAAAGGAGAATGGCGCAGCAAGCGGTCTCTCGTGGCTATCTTGAAGACAGCACACGAGAGGACACCGGGTCCACTCGGAGGTTATAAAACCTGGCGAATGTGTTCGGTGTCGCCCAGCCCGCAGCTCTGCAGATGTCTGCCAGAGAGGCGCCGCGCGCCAACGCCCAGGAGGAAGCAACACCCCGAGTGGAGTGTGCTCTCACCCCCAGGGGGCACGGCTCGCCTTGGGAATGGTACGCCAAGGCGATGGCATCCACTATCCAGTGGGCCAACCTCTGTTTGGAGACAGCCTTCCCTTTCTGCTGTCCTCCAAAGCAAACAAAGAGCTGCTCGGAGCTTCTCAAGCTCTGCGTGCGGTCCACGTAAGCGCGAAGAGCACGAACAGGACACAGCAACGCAAGGGCTGGGTCTGCCTCCTCCCGGGGCAGCGCTTGCAGGTTCACCACCTGGTCCCGAAAGGGAGTGGTGGGAACCTTGGGCACGTATCCAGGCCGGGGTCTCAAGATCACGTGAGACAAGCCGGCCCAAATTCCAGGCACGCCTCGCTGACCGAAAATGCTTGCAGGTCCCCTACCCTCTTAAAGGAAGCGAGCGCCGTCAGGAGCACTGTCTTAAGAGACAGGTGTTTCAGCTCAGCTGACTCAAGGGGCTCGAAGGGAGCTTTCTGTAGCCCAGCTAGGGCGACAGAAAGGTCCCAAGAGGGAATTACGGGAGGTCTAGGCGGGTTTAGCCGCCTAGCACCTCTCAGGAACCTGATGATCAGATCGTGCTTTCCTAGTGACTTGCCGTCGACCACATCGTGATGTGCTGCGATGGCGGCCACGTAGACCTTCAAGGTGGAGGGGGACAGTCTCCGCTCCAAGCCACTTTGAAGGAAGGAAAGCACTGAACTGATCGGGCATCTCCGGGGGTCTTCCCGGCGGGAAGAACACCAATCAGCGAAGAGACTCCACTTCAAAGCATAGGCGCGCCTCGTAGAGGGAGCTCTAGCCGAAGTGATAGTGTCAACTACCGCGGGCGGTAGGCCACTTAAGTCTTCCGCGTCCCGTCCAGGAACCACACGTGGAGGTTCCAGAGGTCGGGACGTGGGTGCCATATGGTGCCCCGTCCCTGAGAAAGCAGGTCCTTCCTCAGGGGAACTCGCCAGGGAGGGACTGTCGCGAGGAGCATGAGTTCTGGGAACCAGGTCCGGTTGGGCCAGTACGGCGCAACTAACAAGACCTGCTCCTCGTCCTCCCTGACTTTGCACAGTAGCTGCGCAAGAAGGCTCACTGGGGGAAACGCATATTTGCGTAGACCCCGGGGCCAGCTGTGTGCCAGTGCATCCGTGCCGAGGGTCCCCTCGGTCAGGGAATAAAACAACTGGCAGTGAGCAGACTCCTGAGAGGCAAACAGGTCTACCTGTGCGTCCCCGAATCTGCTCCATATCAGCTGGACCGCCTGGGGGTGGAGTCTCCATTCCCCCGGGAGCGTGAGCTGTCGTGAGAGCGCGTCGGCCGCACGATTGAGCTCGCCCGGGATATAAATGGCACGCAGTGACTTGAGTCGCCGCTGACTCCAGAGGAGAAGGTGGCGGGCGAGTTGCGACATGCGGCGTGAGCGTAGACCACCCTGATGGTTGATGTACGCTACTGCCGATGTGTTGTCCGTCCGGACCAGTACATGCTTGCCCTGCAGCAACGGTCGAAACCGGCGCAGGGCCAGCAGTACTGCTAGCAACTCGAGGCAATTGATATGCCAATGCTGGTGGGGTCCTGTCCAGGAGCCCGACGCAGCATGCCCATTGCACACAGCACCCCAGCCGGTGGTGGAGGCATCTGTTGTGACAACAACATGCCTGGACACTTGTCCTAGGGGCACCCCGGCCCGTAGGAAAGCAAGGTCCGACCACGGGCTGAATGTTCGGCGACAGCTCGGTGTGATGCCCACACGGAGCGTGCCACGGTGCCATGCCCACCTCGGGACTCGGTCGTGTAGCCAGTGCTGAAGTGGTCTCATATGGAGTAATCCGAGCGGCGTGACCGCGGCTGCGGATGCCATATGCCCCAGGAGCCTCTGAAATTGTTTCAGTGGGACCACTGTTTTCTGCGAGAACGAGTTCAGGCAGCTCAGCACCGACTGTGCGCGCTCGTTGGTGAGACGTGCTGTCATGTTGACCGAGTCCAGCTCCACACCGAGAAAAGAGATACTCTGTACTGGACAAAGTTTGCTCTTTTCCCAGTTGACCCGAAGCCCCAACCGGCTGAGGTGCGTGAGCACCAGGTCCCTGTGTTCGCCCAACTGCTCTCGGGACTGGGCCAGGATGAGCCAGTCGTCGAGGTAGTTGAGGATGCGAACGCCCACTTCCCTGAGAGGGGTAAGGGCCCCCTCCGCGACTTTGGTAAAGACACGGGGGGACAGGGACAGCCCGAAGGGTAGGACCTTGTACTGGTATGCCCGACCCTCGAACGCAAAGCGTAGAAACGGTCTGTGTCGAGGGAGGATCGAGACATGGAAGTACGCGTCCTTCAGGTCGATTGCTGCAAACCAATCTTGTGCGCGAACGCATGCGAGCATGCGTTTCACGGTGAGCATCTTGAACGGGAGCTTGAACAGGGCCCGATTCAAGACACGCAAGTCCAAGATTGGTCGTAACCCTCCGCCTTTCTTGGGTACTATGAAGTACGGGCTGTAAAACCCTGACTTCATCTCGGCTAGTGGGACCGGCTCTATTGCGTCCTTCGCCAGCAGGACTGCAATCTCCTCCCGCAAAACAGTGGCATCTCTGCCCACCACTGGTGTGGATAGGACGCCACTGAATCTGGGAGGACGCCTGGCAAACTGGATTGTGTAGCCGAGTCTGACTGTTCGAATGAGCCAACGGGACGGGCTGGGAAGGCCTAGCCAGGCCCCCAGATACCGTACGAGTGGCACCATCCGAACACCAGAAGTACCCGCGGGGGGGCAGCATGGAGCACTGGGGCCCAACCTGGGAGGCAGTGCGTCCCGAGGTAGAGGCAGCGAGTGATGTGAACTCACTTGGCTCCGTGTGTCCCGTGAGGGACAGAGCAGGCGGGCGCGGGGAGGCTGTGCGTCCCAAACACGTCCGTGACCTGCTCGTGGCGACTGCGGGAGTGGTTAAGAGTGAGGAAGCGGTGCGTCGCACACTGACAACACAGACCCTTTTTGACTCAGAGATAGTGGAAATTGCTCTTTTTTTGAGGATGTGGGTACCGCTGACCCGGGGGTCAGCGGCGGAACAAAAAGAAAAGGAAACGGAAGATTTACCCCCCGGCCCACTCCGGGGGGAAGGAGCGGTGCCTTCACCGTCTCCTGGGGGAGAGCAACTTCCACCATCTCTGGGCCACCCCTCTCAGGGCCGCTTCTTCTGCTTTCTCTTGGCAGCTTTAGCGGCCTGAGCGGGTTGCGCCGCCTTCCTGCGGGAGGCTTGCAGGGGACGGGATTTCTCCGATCCACCTGAAGCCTGTGCAGCCGCAGGGGGGCGCCCTCGGCGACGAGCAGGCTGAGGGCCAGTCCTAGGGGGGACAGGAGTCGCATCTCGCCGGGGCAAGATGTGACTGATGGCCTCAGTCTGCTTCTGCACTGCCGAGAACTGCTGGGCAAAGTCCTCGACAGTGTCGCCGAAGAGGCCGGCCTGGGAAATGGGGGCGTCGAGAAAGCGAACTTTGTCGGCGTCCTTCATTTCAGCCAGGTCCAGCCAGAGATGGCGTTCCTGGACCACCAGGGTGGACATCGTCTGGCCCAGGGCACGTGCTGTGACCTTGGTCGCCCGGAGGGCGAGGTCAGTCGCAGCACGCAGTTCTTGGAACACCCCTGGGTCGGAACTACCCTCGTGCAACTCTTTAAGAGCTTTCGCCTGATGGACCTGGAGAATGGCCATGGCGTGCAAGGCGGAGGCCGCCTGTCCAGCGGCAGAGTAAGCCTTAGCGGCGAGAGCCGCTGTCGTCTTACTCGCCTTGGACGGGAGACGCGGACGATTCCTCCAGGTGGCGGCCGACTGCGGGCACAAGTGCACCGCAATCGCCCTCTCCACCTGTGGAATATCCACGTACCCCCTGGCGGCCCCACCATCGAGGGTAGTGAGAGTGGAGGAGGAAGAGGATCGGTTTCTGGCAGTGTGGGGTGCCATCCACGTCTTTTGAACCTCCTCGTGCAGCTCGGGAAAAAATGGCACTGGGGCGGGCCGCGGCTGTGAACCGCGCCCCGTCCCCAGAAACCAATCATCAAGCCGCGAGCGCTCGGGACACGGTGGAGGGTTCCACTCGAGCCCGATGCCCGCGGCGGCCCGAGCCAGCATCGCTGTCATTTCTGCTTCAGACTCAGCCTGAGCCACCACCCCGGAGGGCGGAAGTTCGGCTTCATCTTCGTCAGAAGATAACAGCGCACTCTCCGATGCAGCGATCGACATCCGATCCTCATCCGGAGCGCCGAACGAGATGCGGGGAACCTCACGAGAAGGGCCCGCACCAGCGCTCGGCAACTCGACGGCACATGGCATTGCGGAGGAGTGGGAGGTTCGTGGGGGCTGACCCGACGAAGAAGCTCCCACTGTAACCCTCAGACCTCCCAAAGTGCTAACCATCCCTGCAGCTCTCCCTTGGAAAGCTACAGAGGATTGGGTAGCAGCAGAGGGGGCTCCGCCTTCCGCATTGAAGAAGGAGAGCCGCGATCGCAACGCCAACATGGTCATGCTCTCGCAGTGAGAGCATGAACCATCCACGAGCGCTGTCTCAGCGTGCTGTCTGCCCAGACACATGATACAGCGCTCGTGGCCGTCAGATGAGGTCAGGAAACGACCGCATCCAGAAACGGACGAAAAGCCATCTTGAAAAAGACGTCTTTTCACCCGTGCTGCTCTTTTAGAAGTGCTCTCCCGCTGGAACACCGAGGGATGGAATGCACGCCGGTCCGTTTCTCCCACCAGCGTCCGCTGCACCCCACCGCTGCTGTGTTGTCGCGCCAACGAGAGAGAACAGAGCTTTTTGAGAGAAAAGTACTCTATAGCAATTAAAATTGCTCTTTTCGGGAACTTGTCCCTATAGCAATTAAAATTGCTGTTTTCGCTCTTATTCTCGCCTTCTTGCAGAGATGAATGGCAGATCAGTGTCCCGATCGGCTCCGAAGCAAAAGTATGAATGAAGTGAGTAATGCCGGCTCTATTTATACCCGGATGCCGGGGGAGGGGCCCGGCATGTAAATCTCACTAGCCAATTCTGATTGGCTTGTTTTCTACTATGCGGAGGTGATTGGGCTCCCAAGCGAGATCCCATGACGTCAGTCCGACGTAACGTCGAACGTGACTGACTGATAGGGAACTCAGGGCTCGTATACAAACAGGGAAATCAATGTTGAAACAGAAAAGTTGTGAGGAACTAAACCACAGCAACAAACCAATGGCAATGTCTTTTCTGAAATGAAGAGAATTTGATCTCACACACTGTAGACTGCATCAAGAGACTCATTTCGTTCTCACCCTTCTAAGCAGATGATCATATTTACTTGATTGATGCCCCAAAATAAGTTTAATAAACAAATGTATTAATAATATGAAGGGAACCATGAACACTGGGGTTAATCAATTAGAAGGATTAGTTAGGCAAACAGCATGTAATCCACACAGAGGCGTTTACATGCTGCCAATTACTCCACCTTTTTCAGAAGCTTTCATTGTGATGGAATTCAGAGCAATAATGCAAGTTGTTTGTTTCCCTGACAAACACTTTGCACTTAAACACATCTACCATTGTGATTTTAATGGAGAAATCACTAGCAAATGTGTCAGTTGTTAAAAACAGCCTATCTAAAGGCACCAAAGTGTCAGGCTTTGACTGGTTGTTATTTAGCCCCTGCTGGAAGATGCCATAACTGCAACATTCTGTGAGCAGAAGCAACCAGGAGAGATAAATATGTGCTTGTTTCTTTTTAATCAAGTTTGCGGGATGAAATATGGATATTTGAATTCACAGCGATAAAGTTTGGAAAAGTGCTTTGAACATTCTCTCACACACAGTGGATGACTTAAGCCAGTATTGTCTCTTGTGGCACACACACTGTGTTCTGTCTCTCCTCACATTCCATAGCTCGTAATCTGCTAATAGAACCTCTGGATTATAAAAGAGAAACGCATATTAAGCAGATCTCTCTTTTTACCTCCCATCTTGCAACTGGCATGTCCCTTTTAAACACTTTTCAAAGCCTGTGGCTGTCAGTGTAGAGATAGAGGGGTGGGGAAAACGTGTGGAAATAGAGGTATTCCATTTCTTTGATAGGTATATTCCAAACAATTTTTATTTTAATTTATTTTATTCACATCCTAGACATAGGAAAATTTCATATGTATTTTTGTAGTTTGCGCTTATTTTTCTTTAAATACTTAAAATAAGATTATTTTTTAAGTTAAATTAACATGATTATAGTCATCTGGAGTATTGATGCTGCATTGATAACTGTAGTAGTGTGTGTGTGTGTGTGTGTGTGTGTGCATTTTTGTGATTTATGAAGACACAAATTTGTATAATGACATGGGTATGACACTGGTATTACAACTCAAACGTGAAACATGAGGACATTTCATGCGTCCACATATTTCAAATAGCTTTAAAAACATACTAAACAATGTTTTATTAAATATGTAAAAATGCAGAATGTTTAGGGTTAGAGTAGGGGGACAGAATGTACAGTATACAACCCATTACACCTATGGAATGTCCGCACTTTGATATCAAAACAAACCTGTGTGTGTGTGTCTGTGTCCTTTCACATGCAGCATCTTTATACAGTTAATGTAGTGTAATGCACTTGTACTTTCTAACATATTGAGCAAGCAAGTTGGAAAAACATTGCTACTACAAGCCATTGTCTCGTGATGCATGATGGTCAGCTGTTGTCACCATGTGTTACTAGCCTTGTCAAAGTTTATTATTACATGTCATTTCCTGTCTTAGTGAGGGAAGTAATCCAAAGCTTCCACCAGAAATCTTCAGTGTTCCATTTCAATTAGTGTGATTGAGTAAAACCTTATAGATCTTAGGTATTATATCTGGCATTTTAGCTGATTCCTTCAAATCCCATATGTCATGGGCTAATTCTCTAATTTGAAAGTATTCTGCATTGGGGAAGTCTGGACCCATCACTGTTATGAGCAGTAATATCGTAAGACAGATGACGCACCACAATGCCAAATCCATTCATGGTCCATTCAAGTTTTATCAGTTGCATAGGTTTTAAAAGATGTTTCTGGTTTTCTGTTAAATATATGGAGCTCTTAGTGTAATCGTGGGACTCATATATGTCACAATTACTCATGAATCACAGTACATTTACAGGTCTGTTCTTCCTGTGCTCAAGACCTTGTTAGGAAATTATCACTTTAGCACTGTATAGTCTCAGTGTAATGATTCTTTTCAGTTTCTGCTTTCTCATTTCTTCATTTTGGCCTGTACTACTAGATGAACACTATAAAAACAATTCCTTTCATATTAACATTTACCCGTGTGACCACAAAAAAGCTCCCTAAAGCATGCGGAACTAACTCAAACAGGCAAACGCACTAAAACATGCAACTTTTTGGTGTTGCATTCTAAATCCAGTCTATCCATGTCTGTCCATCTCATACAGTCATAACTTACAAACCAGCACTCACACTGAGATTGTTATTTACAGATGGTCGCAGAGACAAATATAGACAGTAACCTCGTGAGGATCATTTCATAATGCACGCTTCCTCTCCACTAGCCATCATTCCCATTTACAGAAAGCCCATCCCACCGTAGTTGTCGCTAAATTAATATTCAAGGGTTAAGAGGTCTGCGCCTAGCGTGTAATGAGGAAGCAGACTAGTTAGTTAGAGCAGGTTCATTGAGCTCTTGCATTAAAGCATCGCACATGGATAATTTATGATTTTCATTGTCCCTCCTTCTGCGGAATAAATTTTGAATTATTTATGCCCTCTTCATGCTTGTGGAAACGGAACATTTTAGTCTGTGTCGGCCATTCACTCATAATCAAGCAGTGAAACATTCGCTGTAGCTGGAGGAATAATGTTCATCTCTAGTTATTAAGTTCCACCATCTATTTCTCACTGCCTCCAGGGACCCAATACCCCAGCTGGAAAAAAAAAGAAAAAAAAAAAAAAGATCAAGTTGTGAACTTGTTGCCACTGTGAACCAGAATGTATTGCATGCAGTGGTTATTTATAAGTATTGCTATTTCTTTTGTTATTTTTTTTAGACTTCTTTGTGTTGGTGTGGTTGTCTTGTGCCCTAAATGGGACGGCATGTGTTTTGATGTATCACCGTGAGAACCGAGGAGCTGACCCTTGTCTATTAGACACGGAAAGCAAAGTGGTTTTATTTGTGAAATCTGTGTCAAATGTCAAATCTTTTAATCATGTTTTTGTTTTCGCACAAATGAAAATGGATGGACGTTGTGAACCCGGCAAACGAAAGGTGCTGCAGGTTAATAGCGGCTTCTATTTTGCACAATTTGTACAGTTACTCTTTTCTAATATCATTAGGGAAATTAGCTGTGAGGTGATTTATTCACTTATTTATTAAATAAATCATTTAAACACATACTGAATCTTAAGTATGCGAGAGGAAGACAAATTGGCAAGACAACTCTGCCCCTCTTAAGTAGAACAAAGATAAATCAAGTAATAAACGTACGGCCGTGTTTTGCATAGCATTAATTAGAGCTGCTTTAATTTGCCTAGAACATGCATGGATCCGTTTAAATGTGTCTTACATATTTAAAGGGTGGAGATAAATTATGATAGAAGGGAAATTAGCTCTCCGTTGTGTTCGTTTCATATTATTGGTGTATACCTGACCTTATGTTTGTTACCTTATTTCTCCGGTGTTTTCATAGAAACTCCAGTATGCAGTGTTTTACAAGAAATCATACTGTCAAAATCACACTAACCAAAATTACCAATCTTAACTACCTTAGAATGCTACTGTGTATTGTTTCAGGGGTAAAGGGTTGGTTAGCAGTGGCAGTCAGCCCCTGCTGGTAGAAGCCATATGCATCATTATGTGTGCAAAATCAAAGAATGCAGGCCTATAGATACTAAGACGGTTCACTCATTTTAGTATGAAGAGGAAAATTGCTATGTACAATATGGCAGAAGGCCCACGTTCTAAATAAAAGAGCCTCCTATAGAAACAGCTGTGTCCTGAGATGTGGGCTTGAGACTGCAAATGCATATTGACTTTACTAACCAGTATGCACTTTACTGACCTATATACATTACAGTTCAATTGTGATACATTACAATTATTTTCTGACTTGAAATATGCTATTTACACATGAGTTTGGGTATTTCCTACAGAAACCCTACACCGCAACATGGAAAAAAAGGGGGGAAAAATCAAGGTGGTGAAAAAAATGTATATTATATTATATTATATTGGACACAATGTTTTCTAAACAGCATTCAAATGAAGTTATGATCAATATTTAAAAAAAAATGTGTAAGAATGTAAAACAAAATAGGCCTGAAAAAAGACATTTTATCCATCACATTCCTCAGTCTTTAAACCCATTAACTTATTATTTCTTTTTTCATTTATTATTATTATGTTTGATTATATATTATCAATTGTTACATATTTGCTTTATTTTCCCCTTCATTTCATGCATCTCTTCATCTAATTAATGTTACATATTATCTCTTTTCACCCACTTGTGCCCATTTTTTTGAATGATTCATGCATATAGTCGTGTTAATTGTCTCCTATGTAAACATGTTCTGCATTTACTCAAAAAAAACTGCTTTCAACAGATCAATCTTTATTCATAAACAAATTTATTATGTGTAAAAGTTGAAGAACACTCGATGCGAACCCAAAAAAGCTGCATCTAGCATGAAAATACAACAAACAACAAATCCATTTGTCTTAAAGTGGTGGAACATAGTGCAGAACATAGTGCAGCCATTAAGTTTCCCCGACAGGTATCAAAAAGTTCATTGAAAATAAATTAATAAAAATAACTTTTAGCAGATTTATCCCATATCTAATTAAGGTCTACTGTACAGATGTCAGATATAGGGGGAAGTTACATTCTAAAAAGGCTGGGTTAAAAGCAACTCAAGTTGGGTTGAAAATGGACAAACCCAGCATTTGGGTTGTTTTAACCCAGCAGTTAAATGTTCAAAGTGAACTTCCTGTAAAAATGTCCGTAAATGTGCACATAGGGTCATATTGTCTAGAATCAAAGCTTTATTGACAGAATTTACAAATCAAATGTCATATGGTAATATTAGATAATGTTCTGTTAACTGGGTAAAGATATACATGCGATAAAGCATAAACTAAATACATACAAATATTAAACAAAATGAAGACACATATTAGTGAATGGATTTAAAAGATTTTGATATGAAGTCTCTGGTTGGTTTATTGTTGCAGTGATTATTATGTTTCTAGTATATGTTTGATGTTTGGCAACAGTTCTTCTAACCCTAAGTCAATTGATGGTGTAGCTTTTCATTTCTTAAACAACCATTTAGAAAGACACATCATGGCCATATGTGGTCTCATCAGCTCTCCGTCTCCGCCTGAGTCTCCATTTCCATCGGCTTCTTCTCCATAAGTCGTTCCCCTGGTGTCATCAGCCAAGTCTCCACCATGACTCTTCCCTCCCTCGATTCCCATCATCCTGGCTGCGTTCTGAGTCCTTGTTTGGCTACTCCTGTTCCTGGCTCCTCCCTGACTACTCTCACCATCATCACCACCCTGGTTTCTCCCTCCGTTACATGCACTGGTGATGGGTGGATGGGGGTGAAGGGGTAATGTAGTGAGTGCGGTCATTTTTGGTTTCATTTTCATGGTGTTCTTTTCCTGTTTTGCCTGCCAGAGTTCCTAGTTAGTTTCCTTGTTTGTCAATTAGCTCCACGTATAGTACTTGTTTCTGTACAGTTCATTCTGTCTCCCTTAGTTTCCTCAGTTCTTTGTTCTGTATTGTTTATGTGTAGTGGTGGTGTTCATCCGTATTTCTTTGCGACCTCCTGAGTGCTATTAATTTGTGTTGATAAATGTGTTCTGTTTAATTCTCCTTCAACTGTGCAATCACTGCAGCCACTCGTGAAAAAAAAAAAGAAGAAGAAAAAAGTATGTTGGGGATAATAGAAATGGAGAGAGAGAGAGAGAGAGAGAGAGAGAGAATATCTAAGACAGTATAATTTCCCCCACTTTACTTACTTACTAGCTGATTTATCTATTTAGTTGCAGTTCAGGGCTTCCGTAATTTCTCAATCAGGGTTATAATTAACAAAAATTAAAACCAAAACCATAAAATAAAAATCTGTGAAATAGAAAATGGTGTTACAGTTATACTAAAATGACATTTTTCCCCGTTCAAGTAGATAGGGGTTGTTCTTGCATGAGTGAAATGGCTGTCCAGAGGCATCACAAATATGGTCATCATCTGAAATGACTTTCCTTGAAACTGACTTTTGCAAAATAAATACATAAATAAATAAATACTAAAAAAAAAAAAAAATGCCCCATTAACTGCCATTCAAAAGTAGTCTTGGGTTCTCATAAAAAAGATGTTTTGTAAACAACATATAAATGACAATATTTTAATTACATGATAATATATGTACAATTGTATTAATTCTAGATTGGCTAAAAAAAAAGAAAAAAAAATGGAGTGTAGTTCATGTGCTTTGACATATTGAAAGCAACGCAAGTTTGATTCCTCCTCAGGTCATTTCCCACCCCTCCTCTCTTCTCCCCCATTATTTCCTGTTGTTGCTTCACAGTCCTATATGCCAAAAAATATTGAAACAACTTCTTTGAAAAGCTTGAAACGTAGAAAAATCTTTTCCCAACTTCACCCAGCTACTTACTCAGCGCAGTGATGTGATTGTTTTTGCTGTGTGGCTGAATTAGCTATTAGATCGATGTGACTTTTGTGCATAAATGGTCTCTTCCCTCCTGCCCAACAATGTCTAATAAATCTGAGAGGGGCGAATATTGATGCCGCCAGTGACGGTGACACAAAAGGGGGGGTATTTAGAACAAGGCTGCGAGGGTCATGGACAGTATTTTAAGCTGGCAATTTAACCCTGCATCCTGTCAGCACTGACCTTTCGCCAACCCCAACGAGTGGCTCATTTCTCTCTGCTCGAGTTCTCTTCTTTACAAGGAGAGAGAGAGTGTGTGTGAGAGAGAAAGAGAGAGAGTGTGAGGGAGGCAGAAAAAAGGGATGTATGAGAGGTGTCAGACAGAGCCGTTTACATGAAAAGGAGTTAGGACTTGAAAGCTAGTGCTGTTTTGCAGTCAACCCATACGTTTGTTTTATTCAATTCATCTCCGCTACACCTGCTTTTTTCTTTTATTACTGCTTCACAAGCTCGCAAATTGATGTGTGGCCCAGGCGCCGCCCGTGTGCGGATGCTGATCCAGGGGCGTTATTGACCCGCCTAGAAGCTCGGATGACCTCAGTTTGACCCGGTGTTCACCTGCAGTTGACCTTGAGTGGAGGCCTTTCACTCTCAGACGCACACACTCGCTTTCTCTCTCACACACACGCCCACACACATGCACAAAGGGTAAATTATGGGTTAGAACCTCTCACCTCTCGGTGAGCTCTTGATTATTAGCACTGATGTGAATGGGACTGAGAATGAAGGAGGGTAGCGATAACATTGAGCAATTTTTTCTTTACATTGAAAAAAGATCAAAATCAATCACACTCTGAAAAAAAAATCTTATTAGACAGTTGGAAATGTCAAAACGAGTAAAGTGATGAAAAGTCAAAGACATTCTATAATATATAATATTATATGATATAATGTAATATATTGTGATTGTTATGTTTATAAATGTTATATGTTTGGGAACAACTATTCAACTATTTTAACCCTAATTTAAGGAGTGTGTAACTTTTCATTTTTTTTTTTAAACAACCCTTTGGGAATCATCATGGCCATGAATACCTTAAATTCATTGACAGTCATTGGGATGCTTGACTCTTGCATTGTCAGTACAAGCTCTTTACCAAAAATGTGTGCAACTCTTGGAGGAAATAACATCACGACATTTATTTCCATCAAGAGGTGCATCCTGGAATACGGCCATGTTTTCCTACATGGTTGTTTATATGTAAATTGAACAAAAAAATACAATTTATATTTCCCATAAATGCTGTTCCTTTGAACTTTGCATCAAAGAATGCTGAAAAAAAAGATATCAGTTTCCACAAAAACATTAAGTAGCGCAACTGTTTTCGACATTGATAAGAAAAAGAAATATGTCATGAGCAGCAAATCAGCATATTAGAATGATTTCTGAAGGATCATGTGACACTGGGGGAATGGCTGCTGGAAATTCAGCGTTGCCATCACAGGAATAAATTATGTTTTAAATGATATTAAATAAATATTTGTTCAACTTGTTATGCTGATAACAAGAAAAAATAAATGAATAAAAAATGTATATAGAAATGTTCACTTGTGGCCTCTGGATTTTGGACCCCACTTTATGCATGCCTGTATGTGTGTGGTGGGGGAATGGAGTGGAGAGATGGGAGGGACCATGCTTTAAACCAGTTTGAAAGCTTTCTGTAATTATACATGAATTATCCATGAAGGCCTTGATGTTAAAGCTGTCTCTGTCGACGTGAGGTTTGTCTGTTAGAGGTGACAGACAGGCTGTGGTTAAGCCTCTCACATCACTCACAGGTATTTTGAGGGCTTATGCCACTAAAGGTGCACTTAAGTCTCGACACAAGTTCTTTTCATAGTTGCTGTCACTAGAAAATTGGAGATGGAGCAATTAGTCTAGTATATACATGATTCTGGTTAGTTCGTTGGTAATTTCTCCTGGTTTCATATTCTGTGGGCTGCAGTCCCTCTGGCCAAGAGAGCAAAGCACTTAACCCCGCTTTAGTATAGGGGTGCCGGGGTTGACCCTTTTCTCTGACCCTATACTGTGTTTTCATATCACACAACCAAAGCAAACATTCCCAACTGGTTGAATAAACCAGTTGCATTTGATGAATTAGTGCCTGAAATTCCAAAAATAACATGTCACCAATGCATGACTTAATTATGTTCTTGTCATTTGTTTCTTTACAGGTTCAAAGCCTCATATTTGCATCATTCGTTTTGGACTCTTCCAAATAGCTTGGTTCTTCTGGGGTATGTGTGATCTCTTGAGAAGACCTAGATACAAGAAACAAAGAACTCCTCTGCCTGAAGGATCCAAGTCAAACCAATCTGTTACAAGTAACATTTCATTATCTCTTCAGATACAAACCACAAGGTCCCGCAAATAGAGGCCTATTTTTCCGGCTCTGCTAATAGAATTGAATTTCACAGAGTGTAACTTAAATTAGACATTCCATAGCAGCCCTGAATGGCAGAAATAATCGGCATGGGTGACTAATTTGGCAGAGCGTGCGCTAAGTACACAAATCCCCTTTTTTCCACCCCTCGCCCGAGGTTTGCGAAGAGCAGCACACAACCCACAGACAAAGGCAACACACGGCTCATAAAAATTAACATAGTAAATGACCTGGAGAGGAAGGCACAATAAATAATCTGATCTTATCACCTCAGAGTATGCGTGGCATGGAACGGAGGCGTCCAATGAAAATATCCTCGTTAATCTTGCGTACCCTTGGATAAACTTCTTCACAGGAAGCCATTTCTCTACAGAGTCTCTGGGGGTCGAGACAAGGTTGTCTACTTCTACAAATAAAACTGTTCCGTTTTTTTTTTTTTTTTTTTTTTGAGGAGCAAGTTAAGCAAAAACTGGCCATGGCTAATTTATTTAGGTTGCATGACTTGATTATGTCAGTATATTTGTAAAATGTAAAAACTTTTTTAACTTCTGCCCTGACATGACAGTAGGCTACTGTATGATGTCATATGTTACTTGAGCAGTGTACATTTTTACAGTTTTTTTCTTCAGTCAATTATATATATATAAATTTGTCTATTGAAGGTCTTAAAATGTATTAAAATGTACTTAATAGCTAACTTACTTAATATTATTGTAATATTATGTCTGTGTTGTTTTTATACATGATCTTCTGAATAGGATGTGTTTGGGTGAGTTAATTGACCCACAACTCTGTAAAAAATTATTTGCATGATTTGTTATGACAACGTTTTTTTTCTTTTGTCAAATCAACTTCGATAATTAATGTGGTTCAGATAACATAATATTTTGAGTTTCTATTTATTTAACCAATCTCCATTATATTACCTTAAATTTTTAATTTCAATGAACACAAAATTTTAAGGTATCCTTAAAACTTCCTTTTTTTAAGCTAAATGAACAATATTTTTTTTTACAGCATAGCAAAGTGCTTCAGTTTACAAGTGTCCATTCACTGTTCAGCTTCAGCTTCCATGACTATGAGGCTTTTCTTTAATCCAGGGTTATTATTGTTCTAAACCCCACTTTTTAAATTTGTACAGTGTGAAACCATGCAATGTTAGAATGTTGCATTTAACTGCTTAGCAACCCTCAACCAATCGCATGCCTCATATTCACATGCTTTGGACAGTCAAGGAAACAGCACTAAACACTGCAGTACGTTCAGTGTGTGTGTGAGTGGGGGGGGGGATTGGATTGAAGAAATGATCATTTCATTCTTACCTTTATATTCCAAAAAGTCCAATTGAGCTTTAAAATGTTTGTCTAATTAACTTATTGACAACAATTATCCAGTAGTTGCTGTATTTCATACCACAGTAAAATTACCGTAAAATACCTACAATTGTTTTAAGCATACTGTAAAATAAAGTACAACATTATACTATTATTATTATTATTATTATATAATGTTATATATTCAATATCACAAGTTATTGCTTCACATCAACAGCTTTATTCAGGTTTCATCTTTTACATTTCATAGCTGAATGTCAATGGAATATACAGATTTACCAGCATATTAACCATATTTCATCAATGAACAAAATACAATTAGCCATACCAGTAAAATCACAGTAACACATTGTGCCAGTGGAAAATAAAAATTATAGTCTCTCTCTCTCTCTCTCTCTCTCTCTCTCTCTCTTACACACACACACACACACACACACTTTTGTCATTAATTCTTTTGACGAGATTAACAATGCACTTGAACAACTTATCCAATATATTTTTTGGTAATTTGTGGGACTGGACGAAAACACATGCAAATGAATGTTCTAGTAGGTCTATTGTACTAACATTATGTGTGAGTTACTGCACCTCTGGGGATGACACGTTTATGCAAGATCCAATACAAAAGCTTTCCAGTGCTAAATATGTACTAGAAACCACCTGAGGATGAATGTCACAGATCTCTATCTCAAGCCCTTCACTTCTGTGTCCCGACGCCCTCTGAGGAACTTCAAAATAGAGAGGGCCGGAATGGTTGTCCCCATTGAGCAGGTCATATTCAGTACAGTATTCATGTCAGCCAGGAATATATGTCATTTGTCAGTGTTACAGAGGAGCTTTGAATCAGAGCTGTAGCCTCATAGCTGTGAAGGCCAGCAAATAAATCATTCAGATACACAGCGGCTCTCTCGCTTTCTAACAGACACACAGAATAGCACATAAACAGAGTGATTTAGTGATTTGAGCGACCCACTTTTGGCTTACTGAAGGAGGAAGACATGAGAAAGTTGTCAAAGCAGCACCTTGCTCACTTTGGCCAAGCCATGGCCTTGAGACTTTAGAGAATTACATTTTGTTGACTGACAGTTTGCTATAGATGATTTATTGATTGATAATGGCTTTAATTTTCAAAAGGTGTTCTCCATTTTTTTTCCCCCAGATGAAAACAAGGTCTTGATTTGTCTAGCATTTGGACTGAATTCAAAACCATATGATTCATTTCCAAGTTTCATGGCCACATGCATACTGCAGCTCAATACGGATATCGGTCCTTTTCAGAGTTAGTCTTGTTATAGGTAATTTGCGATTTATGGGACTGAAAAAACGCTTTCTAAAGGTTCTTCATTGGCATCAATGCATGGTTCCATGAACCTTTAACATTCATGGTGTCACGTCTGGTTGGTTCTCTTTTTTCACAGTCATGCGTCCTGTTTTTCATGTGCACCCCTTGCTCCTTATGTTGTCCCCTTGTCCATGTGTAATGTTGTCATTGGTTGGCCCAGTCATGTGTCCTATATTCTCATTGGTTCATTGTTTGATTATGCACAGTTGTTCCTTGTTAGTCATTAGTCTGTCTGTATAAAATAGCCCTCATGTTCTCATTCCTTTGTCTAGCTTTTTTCTGTGTGATCTGCTGTGAATTTGTGTCATGGTTGAGTCAAGTCTCTGTCTCGCGTTCAGTGTGATCGGGGCCTATAAAAGCTCAGAAATCAGTTCAAAAACAAGCTAAAGTGCCACGGTTGTCTTTTTTGTTTTGGTCACATTTGCTTTTGGTAACACTATCGGGTAGGTTTAGGGTTTAGTGTAGGCGTGTTATTAAACTGATGCAGCATTATGCTTTTAGCGCCACTCACCGGACATTTCACTTTGAAACTGTCGCGAAACATGCACGACGCAACGTATTTTGCGTTTTGCAAAAATTCTAATAACCTGGTCTGCCAAATTCACAGATGCAGATAGTGTTAATCGCATTAACATAAAATCCATGTGAACTGAACTGGTATAAAATGTTATTTTATACAACTCGTTTTTAGAACAACTCGTGAATATATTGTTCAGATGAATTCATTGAACTATTTCACAAAACCATTCTTAACAATTTGTCCATGAGTTGAACTGAAATGATCCAAGCGGCGCTCGAGCTAATAACTCACTGACTCACTGAATGAGAATCTTACTTTTAGAGCTGATACTACAGTAAGTGAATTAGAGTGTAGGCCTCATGAACTTTTGGGTGATCGGACATTAATAGCCAAATAGCATAATTATTATACTATCCTACTTTCGGTTACACTTTATTTTTGTCCCCTTTAGATACTCTTTTGACTAGAAGTAATGTTGCACTCTCAGTAGAATACATTGACATGTACTTGCAAAGAAGAATATCTGTTGGGGGAAGATCAAAAAAAAGTGTTTATATAAAGCAAGAGTATTATATTACTTAAAATCAACAGATTTCCACATGTGCAAATTGCATTTATGTACATAGTTCTTTTCATTGTGTATTTTCTATATATTTTTTATTACTCTATTGTATTTTATCAATGTATATTTAATTTTTATTGACTATTTTTTAGTATTATATTGCTTTTTGTTGCCTTTATCTCTATGTATGCCTGTACTGCATTACAGATGATTCTGATTTTTACAACTGGAAGAATGTTTATGAATGTGTTTACGTTTCATAAGTATCACTGATTAAAACATGCAAAAACTTTTTATTTATTTGTTTGTTTGTTTTCAGCACAGTAAAAATCTGAATGAGTTTTTTGAACCGATTCATTTAAATGAAGCAGTTTATTTCATTGCTAGTTTTTCATTACTAATGTAAATCAAAGTGTCTTGGTTTTCTGAGCGAAGTCGTTTACTTCAGCCAGTGCAGGGATGAATTTAATTGAGTAATTAAGTTAAAGTCACATGAATTAAAGAAAAACCCTTATGCATATAATATATATGCTTAAATTTGAAATATGATGATATTGATTAGTAATTTGCTTTCAACAGGCAGAGTGTTTGGTTTATCGCTCATAACCATATCAATGCATCATTTAGTTAATATGCACCACAGTCATTTGCCAATAAGCCTTCAGTCTTCCTTAACGTCACCAAAGGAATCTTAAAATCGTGTAATGACACAGGCCTCGCATTCAGGTCCCCACAAAAAACTTCACATCTCCTAATGCTCCACTAATGACCGAGCTAATTATTGACTGTATTTGCTTTAGATAGTCTGTGCCTGTCGGGTGTGTGTGTACGTGTGAAAGAAACAGGTCTTTGTCATAACCATTAGTGAGCGATTAGGGAGCAGGTTCCTCTGCTGTTTTTATCACCTCTTGTCTGTGTGGATTACAGAATTAAAGCTCTGCCTGTCAAGAGGGGAGAGAGAGAATAACAGCGATAATTCCCATTGTCACTAGTCTTCTTCCTCTGCTCCTTTTGTATATTACGATTGCTTTACTTCCTGTAATGACATGTTGTCCTTTGAGAAGATAGGGCGTCATGTTAAATCGGGTCAGGGTTCATCTCTTTAACATTCAGGTGAGTTTCAAAGACTCAGAATGGCGGAAACATTTAAACTTAAAATATCCATTTAAACTTCTGAATCTTCTATTTTTTTTTTTATCAAGATATGTCCTTAAATATATGTATGCTACCATGCATACATTTTTGGTCAGTATGATTTAGTTTTTTAAAGAAATAAAACATTTTATTCATTAAATTGAGTAAAAGTGACGTTAAGAATGTTACAAAAGATTTCAATTTCAAACACAAAATTACACAGCACAATATTTTCAACATTGATAATGATAAAAAAAAAATGTTTCTTGAGCATCAAATCAGAATGATTTTTGAAGAATCATGTGACACTGAATAAATTATTTTATAATTTAATACATTAAAGTAGAAAAAAAGTGATTTTGAATTGTGCCACCAATATTAATGTTTTTACTGTAGAAACCTGTTTTCTTTACCTTTAAAGATGATCTTAATTGTGCTTATCATGACTTGTTTGTGGTATTCAGTGTTTTCACCAGATCAGACCGCACACGTCTTGTTGTCGGGATTAGTTTCCCTCTCTTATTCAGAAGACACAAGACATCTATTCCTCCTGAAGTGCATGAATATTAATGCATTTACTTTTTAAATATTTTCCTTTTCTTCAAATGAAAGCAATCCATCTAGCTGTCAGAAGTCAAAGGAACATATGACCTATACACTGTCACCCATCTTGGTTGGTATTCTGTTTGATTTGGTTTGTCTCGTTCCCCTTCTCTTTCGTAGTCTGTCAGTGTTTCCCTCACAGACACTCAGTGTAAACTAAACCCAGTTGATGTGAAGTTTAGGGTGCATGCGCTGTGAGCAGCAGAAGGTGCTGTTGTTCGGTGAAGACTTGGCAGGCTTTTGACTTCAAAATGTTGCTGTAAACAGCACGTGATGTCAGTTTTGTGACAATAGACCTGGATGAGGCTATTGCTGATCCCAAACAGACACACACACGTTGTGTTTTCACTTTTTACGGGGACTTTCCATATATATTCCATATACATACTGTACAAACTGTACATTCTGTCCCCCAACACTACCCCTACCCCTAAACCTACCCATCACAGAAAATGTTCTGCTAATTTAGATTTTCAAAAAAGATAATTCTGTTTGATTTATAAGCTTGTTTCCTCATGGGGACCAAAAAAATGTCCCTACAAGATCAAAATGTACTAGTATTACTATCCATGTGGGGACATTTGGTCCCCATAATGTAGGGAATACCCGCCTACATACACACACACACACACACACAAACACAAGCTTTTTTATCTGGAGTGACTTGTGCAGTTATTCAGGGACAGCAACCTTGAGCGCTTTCCTCAAGGGCAGTGCGGTGATAGAGCAGGAATGTGATCTTGGTAACTGTCCAGGTCCTGGGTCAACATTACTTTGAACTGAACTCATAACATTTGTGTTCATTTAACCACTGGGCGACCTTCGCCCAAAAAACTGTTGTAGTAATTTTTCTTCCAGACTCCAGCCGCTGTATAGCCACCGTCAATTATTGAAGCTGAAATGCACTGTTATTGAGCATTTAGAATTGTTTTGTTTAGGGACGGGTAACTTCTACATCAGCTATGAAGTAATATGAATTATAGGCTTCATCTATGAAACTTTGTGCTTTAAGACAGATTATAGGCCAATTTTCACATGGTTTAAATACAAGGTCCAGCAGTTGACACACGTCACTGGAGAATTATCTTTTTCTGTGTGTGTTAATATTTCTACCACAGTGTCATTTTCATCACATCTCAAATGGATTGTGTTTGATAACATTACATTGCATGATGGAAATTACCTTTTCACTTTTTTGGATTCCAATGACTGATTCACATTTTATATTTACTACAACAGTTTTTGCATAATTTGAAAAAAAAATGCAGCATTATTGGAAATGATTGACAAAAAAAAAATAGTTTAGTTTTTTTTTTTTTTTTTTTTTTTTTCCTTTGGTACACAACCTTTGTGAAAGTGACAAATAATTTCCAGACAAATGATTTTTGTTCATTTTACTCTTTGTTTGGATAATCATAGTTTTTAATATAAGAATTTATCGTTATATAATGTGTTTTAAGACTGGCTCTGGGACAAGTTTTCTTGTAAAACACATATTTTCAGTCCTAGCTTTAATTGGTAAGGTTGAAGAAACTTACCAAAAAAAAGAAACATTTAACATCCATGGAACCTTTCCATCACACAAAACGTTCTTTAAGTTTTAAAATGTTCTTCACACTATATATGAAAAAAAAAAAGTTAATTTAAGAACTTTTCACTGAAAGTTTCTTAGGGGAACCCAAAATGCTTCTATTGAAAAAACATTGGACACTTTATTTTTAAGAACGTATGTATTGCAAGATTGATCTTGAAGGTTGCAATACCTGTAGCATTACTACCATGCGCACCTCCTCCCCAGGTTTCAATGGATTCTGGGAAGCTACCCTTTGATCACACTTATATTAGATGTCTTTAACTACTTATTGTTTTCATATTGTATTCCAAAACACCTTTGCTGCTACTGAGGTGGAATTTACACTATATTATAAGATGTCTTTGTTACAGTGTAGTTATACAGTTAAGTACTAAGTAACTACATGTACTTAGGATTAGGTTTGGTTTGTTTTAGGGTTAGTTGCATGTAATTATATATAATTTATAGGTGTTACTATAGTAACTACATGTAACATACGTAACAATGACGCTGTAAAATAAAGTGTTACCAGACCTCCTACCAGGACTTTTGTTATTTTGGTAAATATTTCCATTTATTATGGTGCATAAAGAAGTCATTAAGCATCGTTAATACTATCCCCATTTATTGTACACATACGCAGATCTATGTACACACTCTTAACCAAAAGGTAATTAAATTTATCTTTAATTAGAAGCAACAATCTTACTAGTAATGTTAGGAATATTAGTAGAATCTTTTTAGAAGTCCTACTAGTGACAGTTTTGTAACAAATTGCATAAGCCTAAATATGCCTCAAAATTATACACTTATGCATTGGTACCAGTCAACTGACTTGCAGCTATGTTGATAAATCCTGTTTCTGTAGTTTTCATAACCAGGAGGAAAAGACCTTTTGATCTGAAGCTGTTTGTATTCTCTTAATTATAATATTCTCTTTTAATTATGAGCTTTGGAAGGTAGTTGAGGGATTTATTCATCAAGCTCTTTTCCTTGGGATTTCTATGAAATAATTTTGTATCTTGCACTGCTCTGAATTATACATGAAACCAAATGTCGTGAACTCCGGTGTGACACACTTTGAGTTCTGACACTTGTTTTTGTAACGAGGTCACCTTGTCATGCTCCTTTCATATCTGACATCTTAAGACACACGTTAGATGTTTAAGAGACTGAGCACATTAAATATGAAGCTTTCTATCAGGTGTTTTGTTTATAATGGTAGGTTCTGTCTGGAGTTTGAGTGTCATATGTTCTGATTGACTCTGAACATTTTACAGAGGGATTTGAATTAATCGTTTCGTTTTTTTTTGTTTTTTTTCCTCTTTCAAGAGTTAGTTTGCTTTTATTCACATATTTTTTTTTGGGGGGGGGGGTTTGTTTTGTTTTTTTGTCTACACATATTCTCTCTCTCAGTGCTTTTATTTTGCATGCTGACTGATCCATTCTGCCTCTCTCATGACTGCCATACTTGAGCTCGCTGGATGTTTTAGAGAAACTCAGAGGGCCACCCATTCATTATATGTATATATATATATATATATATATATATATATATATATATATATATATATATATATATATATATAAGCATTGAGATTGTACAGTTATTAGTTGTCTGTTGCCAGGTGTTTTATTTATCCTTTAAATATATAGTAGTCTTGTATGGATATATAAATGTTTTGTCATTTTAAATTGCTTGGCTTATTCTATATTTACTTCCCTCCCCTTCTCCTTCTTTCGGGACAATATATTTTACTCTTGACCTCTGTCCGGTATATAATGCTGTATGTCTCAGCCCCTGAGTGGATGTCCAGAGTGGCTTTAGTAATAACAGTGGAAGATTGCTTACATTAACAGGAAGTCTCTTGCCCTTAGATCAAACTTTATAAGCACACTGAAGTGTCCCGCTTTTCCCATAGACTCTGGTGTCCTCCCAGTCCCCCCTCATTAGAACAGATGCTTGTGTAAACCTCTGTAAACTGTGACAGTATTGCATTCTCAGCACTTCTTTTTAGGATTCCCAGCATGTAACATTTCTCAGGAAGTCAAGGGGAGCAATTGCATCTGTTTATGTGAGTGTGTTAATATTTTCACCTCCGTGTACTTATAGTCTATTTATTATTCTCTGCATGAAGTGAGGTATAATGATGATATGAGATATTAATGACACCGAGCCCTCGCTGGATTGTTCCGTGTAGAACAAGCAAAGTCATGTTTCTTGTGCCCTCTCCTCTTGTTAATAAAAACATTGATAGCCCAATTTACAAAAAGTGTAATAAGGGGCATTAAGTGATATATGAAACCCAGGACATGGAAACTAAAATTTGTAATGTGCTACCAAACTTTTAAAGCTTTCAAATATGCTGTCTTTGTTATGATACACTTTGTTATAGTCCACTTTAGACATTCTACTAACTATAACTTTTGCAACTACTTGTCAACTAACTCTCATTAGAGTATTGGCATTGGGTGGCACTGGAGGGCAGTGCTAACTAATTGTATGGTCATTCGGCGAACTTACTATAGAGAGTAAAAAATGTTATTTCTGTGGATTTAGCCAGTCACATATTCCATGATGAAACATCTTCGGCAGCATTTAACTCACAGGAATACTAATCTCTACAACAGTAACTTTAAACAACACATTATTTTCAGAAATATGAATCAGAAACTTGGCTGGGCTTGGCTGGGCTTATAGCCTTCCCCTGGCAACAGACTTGAGACTGTTTTCAATTTTGTCTCTCGAACTTCTGCCTGCTGCTGCTTCTGGATGCTTTCAGATAGAAAAGCTGCCCATAACTGCTGGTCTAGGATCAGTTTTCTTCGTAATTTTCATTGGCAAACGTATTTGGCAAACAATCCAGTTCATATCTGTGTTTGCGCACATCAAAGGTTTCTATTTACAATGTGTTTTTGCAGCATTGAGCAATGTAGCCAATCACAAACTGTATTTGTTGTTTTCTTGCATGTACAAAAACTTTGAGAGTGCTGAACTCTCGCAAAGCCACAATTATGTAAATAAGAGATTCGTTGTCCCATCAGATTCACTGATTATGAACTTTGTGAGCAATGAACTTCGCAATGAACTTAAGATGATTGACAGGTTTTTAGTGATTATAAAGTGAGCACTCTTTGCATTGCTTTTGTGTTCAAATTAACAGTGGTTTGTGAACATTGACGCTTTAATAAATAATCTATCAGGAGCGAAACTAGGAAAGGATTTCTTGGAAATCTATTTAAATGTGTTTTTAAAGGGAAGTGCCCAGTCTTGTTGAAAAGTATCATCTGATCATGCCTCTTTAGATAACATCTTTTCAATTGTGCATTCTGCAATATTCTCCTGTGCTCCAAAGCATTAAATGACTTTTCACAGTGAAGTAGCTCACCAAAAAGGCTCCGCACACAATGACACCTCTTCCTCCATGCTTCACTGTGGTACAAATGCATTTATTATTTTATTTCTCAGTAGATTTTCAAAGACGCTGCTCTGGAGAATCACAATGTAACTCGTGTTTCATCGTGATTCATCACTGTACACACAACTTCCCATATTCTGCCAAAAACTTCATTGTGCATTTGATGTTTTTTCTGAGACAGCTATGGCTTTTGAAGTAGTGCATTTGCTTACATTTTGCAAATTTCCTGACCAATGATTTGTGGCTAAGACAATTAAAAGTTTAATGTTTAGCATATTGGGCATGGCCCTTTACTTTCACTGTTTGCATTTAAAACTTGGGCATCATATATTTCAATTGGTTTGCCATGGGCTACGTGCTGACTGACCACATAAGCAAAGTGTTATATCTCTGTTAGCACAAGCTTCTTGCTGCCTCCATCCCGGAAGAGCGGAGTGGACAGACGAGGGAGGATCAACATCGAGAGTGATGAATGTCTTTAGACGGAAGAGTCATGCAGGATGTCCTTGACATTAATCAAAACTTTCTCTCTCTCTCTCTCTCTCTCTCTCTCTCTCTCTCTCTCTCTCTCTCTCTCACTCTCTCTGTCTTTTTTCTTTTGTTTGTTTGTTTGTTTGGTGAACTGGACTGTCGTGGCATCTCTTCACTCATGTCCACTGATAGCTTGATTTTAACAACATCATTCATCAGGGAAAGTGGGCTGAGTTGTGTTTCAAGGCTGTGCTAGATTTTCAAGTAATTTACTGTTTTTTAGAAATGTTTGTGGGATTTTACAAAGATGCTACTTCTAGATACTTAGTAACGCTAATTTTAATTTAGTAGATGCTAAAAACAAGAAAACGTGTTTGAGAGTTCGTTTGTTTGTTGATTGATTTATTGATTTAACACATTTTTATTAATTAGAAACATTGAAAAAAAATTCTAAATGGAAATTTCTATTTTAGTTATACCTATTTTTTGGAAACTTTGATCAATCAATCAATAAAAATGCTTTGCAGATGTAATTTCTATCCCTTTAATATTCCTCCTGCAGTGTTTTTATTGATTGATTGATTGTATTCTTACTTTAAAAGAAATGTTCTATAATTAAAATAAAAAAGTGTAGGAAGTTTCTCTCAAAAATTGCTTGTAAATGTCACAAATACTTACAACGAACAGTAGCACATTAAATTAAACGTATAACTTTGTAGTAATCTTTGAAATGTTTTCATTTATTTATTCATTTACAATGCACTCTACCTTTAGCAATATATTCATATATACAGTTGTGTTCAAAATTATTCAACCCCCCAATGCTGTAAATGGTTTTAGAGAATTTAGAGTACATTTGTAATTGAATTCAGAATGAAATCCTACAAGGACTTCTTAAAGAAGCATATGCAACTAAAATGACATCAATTGGTTTTGTAATACAGTAGTAAATGTTTCTTTTGTGAATTCTTCATTGACACAATTATTCAACCCTTAAAGACTACCACTCTGAAGAACAGAGGTCCATTGAAGTGTTTTCAATCAGGTATTGAAAGCACCTGTGGATGTCAGGGAGCAGCAATAAAGCCTAATAAGCACCAATTAGGCAGCTTTAAAATGACTGTGATACTCAGCTCCTTCTAGACATTTACTGGTGTGGTTACAAACATGGTGAAGTCAAGAGAATGGTCCAGGAAGACAAGAGAAGAGGTGATTACTCTTCACAGGAAGGGCAATGGCTATAAGAAGATTGCAAAGATGTTAAACATACCAAGAGACACCATAGGAAGCATCATTCGCAAATTCAAGGCAAAGGGCACTGTTGAAACGCTACCTGGTCGTGGCAGAAAGAAGATGCTGACTTCGACTGCTGTGCGCTACCTGAAGCGTAGAGTGGAGAAAAGTCCTCGTGTGACTGCTGAGGAACTGAGAAAAGATTTGTCAGATGTAGGTACTGAAGTTTCTGCTCAGACAATACGGCGCACCCTGCGTAATGAAGGCCTCCATGCCAGAACTCCCAGGCGCACCCCCTTGCTGTCTCCAAAGAATAAGAAGAGTCGACTGCACTATGCCAAAAGTCATGTGGACAAACCACAGAAGTTTTGGGATAGTGTTCTGTGGACTGATGAAACAAAATTAGAACTGTTTGGGCCCATGGATCAACGCTATGTTTGGAGGAGGAAGAACAAGGCCTATGAAGAAAAGAACACCTTGCCTACTGTGAAGCATGGCGGGGGGTCAATCATGCTTTGGGGCTGTTTTGCTTCTGCAGGTACTGGGAAGCTTCAGCGTGTGCAAGATACCATGAATTCTCTTCAGTACCAGGAGATATTGGAGGACAATGTGATGCAGTCCGTCACAAACCTGAGGCTTGGGAGACGTTGGACCTTTCAACAGGACAATGATCCCAAGCATACCTCCAAGTCCACTAGAGCATGGTTGCAGATTAAAGGCTGGAACATTTTGAAATGGCCATCGCAGTCACCAGACTTAAATCCGATTGAGAACCTCTGGTGGGACTTAAAGAAAGCAGTTGCAGTGCGCAAGCCTAAGAATGTGACTGAACTGGAGGCTTTTGCCCATGATGAATGGGCGAAGATACCCGTAGCTCGCTGCAAGACACTTGTGTCAAGCTATGCTTCACGTTTAAAAGCTGTTATAACTGTAAAAGGATGTTGTACTAAGTATTAAGATTGAATGTCACTTGGGGGTTGAATAAAACTGATAATGATGTGAGCAGAGAAAAGACATTTGTGGTTATTTCATTATAAATGTTATGTTATATTTGTCTGACCTACACGTGCCTCTTTGATTTAATTGTAAGCAGGATGACTGAATGATCAAAATCAATGTCAAACCGGCCAAAACAATCAATTTCAGTGGGGGTTGAATAATTTTGAACACAACTGTATTTTATTCTTGATGATGGTTGAAACTGTCAGGCATCCAAAAACACATAAAAGTATCATAAATATAGTCCATGCAATTAATGCACTACAGTCCAAGTGTTCTGACGCCATATGATATCTTTGTGTCATAAACAAACAGAGTATAAATCCAATACTCTGACATAAAGAAGTGTGAACCTTTAATAATTTACAGGAAATTGTGACCTTTTTGACCACACAACAACAACAACATACATACATACATGCATACTAATTTATCACAGCCTCTCGATTTATTCTTAAATTAATGTAATGCATGTCTGCCTGGGTCAGTCTATGAAGATTATGACCTTATGGGATTTGTTTCTGGCATTTACATTTCAATGCCTGCATATATATCACAGGACCACTTAAAGCATCTGAACAACATCTGATGTGAACAGAAAATAATGGAAGAAGCACTTGACCAGTGGTATTTAATGGTTAGAAGTTTATGGTTTATCAAGTACATCAGCAAGTCAGAAGTAGAAATGCAATGAATATGGAAGATATTACCATTGCCTTGTATATTTTGTCAGTACATAACCTTAATGAACACATGGGATCTGCTTTCAGTCAGACACAGCACATTAAAAACGGATATCAGCTTTTAAAAGAAATCAGAATATTGTTCCACGAATATGATGCATCCTTCAATCATCTCAGAGGTACACAGTTTACTTCATTGAACTGCCCAAATGCACAGTGTCTAAACAGAGCAAGGATGATTTATGTGGCCTACAGTCTTGAGATAACTGTTTATCAGTACAAAAATATGGGAGGACTGTTATATACAAGCCAAAAACTCAGCGCTCATCTATTTTTTATATACGGCCCCAGAGTTTCCACTGACAGGAAAGCGCCATGAGTTGAGAAATTCCCACGTTTATCAAACTTGAACCTCTACAGGCTGCATTTTTGAGCCACAGTGATTGGTTTAATGTCATTAATTCTCTCCCCTGTGAGTTTCGTGAAAGAATCAGTGCTCTTTTAGAAACTGACAAAGTTCATTTTCAACATCAGTTTACAAGACACATTAAAATAAAATTGTTCATCATCCAGTATTTATGTAATGCCATAAAAGAAATTATATATTTTTTTAATTACATACACTACTGTTCAAACATTTTGGGTCTGCAAGATGTTTGTTTTTTGTTGTTGTTTGTTCATTTATTTAAATCTTTTTGAAAGATAATCAAGGGTGCATTTATTTAATCAAGAATACAGTAAAATAGTGATGATATTATTGTGAAATAACACTATTTCAATGTATTTAAAAAATAATAATAATTTATCTTATTCCTGTGATGGCAAAGCTGAATTTTTCAGCATCATCACTCCTGTCTTTAGTGTCACATGATCCTTCAGAAATCAGTCTAATATGCTGCTTTGGTGTTCAATGAACATTTCTTATTATTATCAATATTGAAAACGGTAGAATCTGTGATACATTTTTTTTTTCCTTCGGGATTATATAACAGAACAGTATTTGAAATAATAATGTTACTACTATTAAAATAATATTAAATAAAATAATAAAATAAATAATAAATGATATAATTTAAAATAATAATGTTGTAGCATTATAAAAGTGTTTTCTTCCAGTTATAATTTCAATGTATCCTTGATGAATAAAAATATTAATTTCTTTAAAAAAAATCTTACTGACTTTTGAACAGTAGTGTATTTGACATGATAATTTTTTTTTTTACATAAAAGTATAAAATATGTAACACTTTCTTTATACTTTCTTTATTTGTTAATTTGGAGCCTGATTTTGAGCCATTTTCATTTATTTTTGTGTTATTTTAGAGGAAAAGCATATGTGTTTGTAATGGCATGAATAATTTTGAGTAAACTAATCCTTCAAATAATTTTACTGTGATACTATTACTACTACTACTACTGATAATAATAATAATAATAATAATAATAATAATAATAATAATAATATAGGGGGAAAAAAGGTATTCAGTGATTTTAAAGTTTTTCACAATATTTCCAGCAGCACTTGTATTTTCTAATCCCTTTTACTTTCAGCAGCAAATCTACATACTGTCAAAGAGTGTCAAGACCATATCAAGGAGAGAAAATCCAACCCGGAGGAGGGCAGGTGAAAAGAAGATAAAAAGTGTGCCGCTGTGCATTCCCTAGAACAAACACTCGTGGTGAAGGGGTCGGCGTGCCAGGGCTTGACAAACAAATGACAGGAAATGACAGACTTTGAGGAAACACCTCAGCGCGACCTGATGCTAATCGGAGCAAGACTGTGGATGTGGCAGCCCTGCTATCACCTATCAGCACTGAAGGCAACTCGTATGGAGAGAACGCTTTACGTCCCTGTCATTTTGAACAAACAACACCTCCAAACACCAGATAGGACACCATTGTCAGCTCTGTCTGATCTGATCTGTCCATCAATCGGTGGTGTATGTGTGTGTGTGTGTGTGTGTGTGTGTGTGTGTGTGTGTGTGTGTGTGTGTGTGTGTGTGCGTGTGTGCATGCGTGTGTGTGTGTGCGTTTTTGTGACATATCAGGACACAAATTTGTATAATGACATGGGTATGATACTGGTATTACAACTTCAACGTGAAATATGAGGACATTTCATATGTCCCCACTTTTCAAACAGCTTTAAAAACATACTAAACAAGGTTTTATTAAAAATGCAAAAATGCAGAATGTTTTCAGTGAGGGTTAAGTTTAGGGGTGGGGCGGGGGGGTAGGTGGACAGAATGTACAGTTTGTATAGTATAAAAACCATTACGCCTATGGAATGTCCTCACTTTGATAGCAAAACATGTGTGTGTGTGTGTGTGTGTGTGTGTGTGTGTGAAGAGGGAATTAAGGGGACGAAGCTGGCAATGGTGAACAGAAAAGCACAGATGTGCCCACCCTCTCATAAACTAATTAATCACAAGACTTATGATACTCTTCTGTCTGTAAAGAATGAGTGATATTTTTTTTTTTTTTTTTGTGATAACATATTTTTAAGGTCATGTTCGCTGTATCAATATCAACAATATATATATAAAATCAAATATTGTTCGGAAAGTTCTTCCCAACACTGTTGCAGAAGTTCCCACAAATGTGTTGCACTTGTAGGTTGCTTTGCTTTCACCCTTCTGTCCAGTTCATCCCAAACCAGCTCGATGGGGTTTAAGTCTGGAGACTGTGGTGGCCATTCCATGATTTGAAGCCTACGGTCTTGTTCTTTTCTTCTAAGGTAGTTCTGACATAACCTGGAGGTACGTTTTGGGTGATTATCTTGCTGTAAGATGAACCCCTGACCAACTAGGCGTATACCAGAGGGTATTGCATGGCGCTGCAAAATGCTGTGGTAGCGGTTTTGGTTCAGGGTGCCACTCACTCTGTGCAAGTCGCCGACTCTGGATCCAGCAAAAGAGCCCCAGACCATCACGCTTCCTCCTCCATGTTTGACAGTTGGTGTCACACACCGAGAACCTTCCTTTCGCCTACTCGACGGTGTACAAAAACCCTGCGTGATGAACCGAAGATTTCAAATTTCGATTCATCAGTCCATAACACCTTCTTCCAGTCTTCAGAAGTCCACTGGCGGTGCTTCATGGCCCAGGCAAGCCTCTTTTTCTTATTTTGTCATCTTAGCAATGGCTTTCTTACTGCCACTCGACCTGTCAAGCCTGCAGCTCTAAGTCTTCTCTTCACAGTTGAAACTGAGACTTCAGACTCTGGGACCCTGATATCCAAAGGAAATACAAAATTTACTTTCATCAGAGAACATAACTTTGGACCACTCAGCAACAGTCCAGTCCCTTTTGTCTTTAGCCCAGGCGAGACGCTTCTGACGCTCTCTGTTGTTCAAGAGTGGCTTGACACTAGGAATGCGACAGCTGAAACCCATGTCTTGCATACGTCTGTGCGTAGTGGTTCTTGAAGCACTGACTCCAGCTGCAGTCCACTCTTTGTGAATCTCCCCCACATTTTGAATGGGTTTAGTTTCACAATCCTCTCCAGGGTGCTGTTATCCCTATTGCTTGTACACTTTTTTTCTACCACATCTTTTCCTTCCCTTCACCTCTCTATTAATGTGCTTGGACACAGAGCTCTCTGAACAGCCAGCCTCTTTTGCAATGACCTTTTGTGTCTTGCCCTCCTTGTGCAAGGTGTCAATGGTCATCTTTTGGACTACTGTCAAGTCAGCAGTCTTCCCCATGATTGTGTCGCCTACAGAACTAGACTGAGAGACCATTTAAAGGCCTTTGCAGGTGTTTTGAGTTCATTAATTGATTAGAGTGTGGCACCAGGTGTTTCAATATTGAACTTTTTCACAATATTCTAATGTTCTGAGATACTGAATTTGGTATTTTCCTTAGTTGTCAGTTATAATCATCAAAATTAAAAGAAATAAACATTTGAAATATATCAGTCTGTGTGTCATGAATGAATATAATATACAAGTTTCACTTTTTGAATGGAATTAGTGAAATAAATCAACTTTTTGATGATATTCTAATTATATGACCAGCACCTTTATATTAAATGCTATATATTAGAACATTTTTGCAAGGATTACATTTGAACCTATAGATAATTAGTAAGATATTCAGCTTTTGTTCATCGTTATGACCAAGTACAGAAAATGAACATTGTTTTTACTCCAACGTTTAATAAAAAAAAAAAAAAAAAAAAAAAAAAAAACTAAATGTCACCATTGTCATTGTTTCACATGAAATAACTCCAGAACTAGTTTTTCTTTCATGACCTCTGGTCTCTCTGTTTGTGTTTATGACTTGCTGTCACTTTCTGTTTGTGTTCAGGCGAGCCTAGGAGGAAGTATTTTCTATCCTTTTTTTGCTAACAACATTAATTTTTCCACTTCAAATTTTAATACTTATCATATGCTTTGATCGTAATGCTAAATAAATCTATATACTGTCAATTTATTAACACTCCTTATGACTATTTATAACTCTAGTAAAACCTTAAACACTGATTTTGTTGTTTCTTGTATGTCTTATTTCTATCTTGACTTTGTTGCGCTGTATTTCTCGTGCTTTTAAGATTCGAACAAACAGAGTGAAATGTTGAAATTTCCACTGCCTACATTGCATCCATAGATATTAATGCTCTAAAGACTGATTAGCCATTAACCATAACCATAAACATGCGTGACTATATATTCACTCCAGTGTGAAAAGGTCTCATCATTTGTATGCAGCGCTCATTTCGGGGCGTTGGTGGTTTAGGGTTGGGCCCGGCTCGCAACGTGCAGCGTAACGTGTAAATATGTGTGGGTGGCCCAAGTGCCTCTCCTAATTCAATCATCGCCTCCTCTCAGCTTGCTTTTTTATTCCAATTTGATTAGCAGAGCTAAAGCTATCACGATCTCGCCCAGACAAAATGAATGCTTGTATTAATCCTCCAATTTCCATTTAAAATGCGGAGCATTGACTTGATTAATAAGTGGGCCGATACTGAATAATTACGCTGCAAACATCGGCTATGGGCGAGAGCGCAGCTGGGGTTGCTTACAGATGCCCTATGGGATCTCAGAGGGGTCAAACTAAAGCATTGGCCATGACTGAGGTGATGAATCAGTTAGCCAATCTTTTCGACAATTAACAATCTGTGGCCCCTGTATTAATTTGCTGCCCCTGGAGTGGAGCCTGGTCAGATGTGTCAGGGTCAAGGGTTAGAGGTCGAGAGCACAGGTCAAGCCCACTGATTTGCCCCAGCAAAATCAAAAGAAGAAAATAAGCACATTACATCGAAATGCATTACCCAACCGGAGCTTACCATATCAGATGGTTTGCAAATTAACATTCGGATATGAAGCGGCGAACTGAGAAACATGAAAGAGAACGTTCTGAGAACGTTTAATTAGTGGTGATCAATCTAGGTGCACTGTGTTTGAGCATTCAATAAAGTGGAATCGATGGCTGCGAGGACAAACAAAGCAGGTGTTCTTAGCAGAGGGATTATAGGTTAACATTTATTCGGAAGAGATATTGTAATGCTCGACCTGCTAGATGTAATATTAAACCATACAATCCATCGCCATCCATTACAAGTGTCCCATTGATCCTCCGCTCATCGACATTTTGCTTTACCGAGGTGCGTTTCGTTCCATCTTGTCTGCTTTATCGAATGCTTCCTGGCTTGTTTTGATAGGTATGTTGTAGACGGGCTGAACTTTTGCACAGCACATGTGTCCTCCTTGTGCTTTCCCTCCTCGGGAACCCCTTGTCGTACACTATAGCCACTGTGGATCTGTGATTGTGATAATTGCAATGTACACACTTCTATAATGTCACCATTCGTTCTCCACTTAATGACCGAGGTTCAAGTAGAGTTCAAATCGCTTCACACTTTGTGGCAATCACCTCACCAGGGTCAAAATTCGAGCTCACGTGCCATTTTCCAATAATGCTGCCGTAATCGTCAGCGTTATTGGCCTTGGCCAGGTTTTTTCCTCACATCAGAGCCCAATCTTCAAAGATGCAGGGTTGTCTCAAGGTTAATTCTGGACAAAACAGTGCAGAGAGTTGTCAAAACGAACATTATTTGAAGGTAGCTAGGCTTCCCGCTTGGGAATAGGTCAGCTTTTATGTCAGAACGAAAGCATTCCCACATGTTTGAAAATATGCTTAATGCTCCTGGGATCGTGTTTCGTGGCAGCCTCCGAAAACCTGCTGCATCGCTCATTGTTAAATGCTGTCTGTGGGGGAAATTAGCCCTGACACTGTTTTTATTATAAAAACACAGTTTAGATGGGCCCAGCCTCCCAACTTTACAGCTTTTAAATAGCACTCCTCTGTAAAACTATCCCAGTGTCTCTGTGCCCCCTTTTCACTCTCTCTCGTCTCTCTCTCTCTCTCTTTCCCTGTGAGTGTCTCTTGCCAAATAGGGGCACATATGTTTCTCTGTAATTAAAGCTCTTGTTATACAGTGCTGCTTCCTTCAAGTAGAAATGATTAACTAATGGAGCGATTGAGGGGAAATTAATAGTTATCTCTTCCCGTCATCCCCCCTCCCTTGTTTTTCAGTCTAACTCTCCCTCTGTTCAAACACTGGTACTTTTGTACAGAGTAATCGATACGCACTTTGTAAGGGTTACAATACACACAGGTATGTCAACATACAATTAAACATACAATGACCCCAAAAAGTATTTGAACACTTGAGAATGTATGAATGTCATTGCATTTGACTGCATGCAAATGTTGTGAAAGATTTCTCAAACTAACTTGGTAACTGTTATTTTTAATCAACTGGTCCCAAGGTCATTCTGTAGTGGATAATTGAAGTCATTTCTTCACACATGTGTCTTGGCAGACTAACCAAATCTGTCATTACATCACATTAACTCGAGCAACTAATGTTTGATAACCAGAAGTAATTACCTTTTTATCTACATTTTAACATGTATATCATTTATTTTTAATTTAAAACCCAACAAACTTGTTTTTATGAAATGTTTTGTTATATAATGCAATACAATTTTGGGGACCATTGTATCTGTATTCGACAGATGTTATGAATCAGAGATCATAAATCACAATATTACCATATGAACTTTGAATGAGATGGAGGTAAATATGTTGCTTGCCTATAATAGCCATATTCTCTCTTTCTACTACTTAATTAATAAAGATAATATTTATAAGCAGAATTGAATTCATATGCAGGGAAATACAGAATTGTGTTCATTCATTTTCAAACTGCTGTTTATACACTGCCATTCAAAGTTTGAAAGAAAGAAATTAATACTTGTATTCACCAGTGATGTATTAAATTGATCAGAAGTGACAGTAAATGCATTTATAATGTTACAAAAATGTTCTGTTTCTAGGACTGTAAATGTTAGCAGCACAACTGTTTTCAATATTAATAATAACAATGATAAATGTAAAAAGCAGTAACTCAGCATAATAAAATAATGGATAAAGGATCATGTGACACTGAAGACTGGAGTAATAATGCTGAAAATTCAGCATTGCCATCACAGGAATAAATTACATTTTAAAATACATTAAAATAGAAAACATTTATTTTAAATTGTATTAAAATTTCACATTAATACTGTTACATGTAGCTTTGGTGAGCATAAGAGACTTCTGTGTTCAATCTTACTGACCCTAAACTTTTAATCGCTAATGTATGTCCTTGTGTTTTGATTGACAGGATTATATTTACATGCTCCTCCCAAACTTTCATCTAGGGTTATAACAAATTTTGTGGGCAGTGGTAAAAAAAATAAAATAACTTTGCTTTCTGACTGATATGTGTTATGTTAATATCCCGACGTACAGCGGCACATCACTTCACAGCTCTTTTAGCAATTTTTAACGTTTCGTCTGCAATTCTGATTCCTTTTTCCCATAAATTTACCCAGATTAAACATCTTTGAGTGAGCCAGCTGTTGAAGACCCGCCACATCACAGCAAGTTCACAAATAAAACAGGCAGAAAAAAAATCCAGCCAGAAGCAAACAAAGTAGCACAAACAACATATGCTTATACTCTCATGATTTAAGGAGCGGTTCCTCTCTAATACATCTTATCACAGCTGAGTGACACGCTCTGCAACGGTGGCATTTCTCCCATCTGCCAGTGTTGAGCCTACACACTCATTACGAGGCGGAGTGAGACAGCACTGTTGCACCCTGGGTGCGTTCGCGTGTGTGTTCGAGATGAGCGAGATGGGTTGCTGGTATCGATCACTTGCATACACAAACTCACTTCCACACCAAATTCTCTCATTGGGATGTGGAGCGATCCTTCAATGTTTCCCTCATTTCACCAGACCCCCTCCTCTCTCCGACACGGCGCTCCACAGCTCTCAGACTCTCTCTCGCTTTGAGGGTTTGGAAGGTGTAGGGATATCTGGAGGATCTGCAAAGGAGAATGGGGGTCAGTCTTGTACCGGTGGTCCTGAAAAGGCCTTAAGCCTGGCTCAAGGGGGCTTATGCTGATACCTTGACCTTTCTACCAGGGACTACATTTCACACTGAAATTACCATTACCATGCGGCTCTCCCCTGAGGTCTGCCGTCAAGTTCCCTCCTCTGGGGTTAAAAGTCATCATGGCATGATCACCGCCTTGCATGCTAAATGGCCCAGACACTTGTTAACCACGAAGTGGACCCCATTCCCGGTGAAATCCCCATTCATTGCTGCATGGACTCACCTAAGAGAGCTGATGCTGCATGATTTGACCTATAGGGATGGACTTGCCATAGGGAGCACTGGAACTCCAAGATGGTGGGTCGACATGTGGGCCAGAGGCTCTTGAAACTATAAGTATATTCTAAGAAAATATGACAAAGATCTAGAGGGAAAAAAGGGTGATACGCATCAGGCTGTCTTGAGATGCAATGGCGGATATAAATAGAATATATAATTACACCTTATTACCGCATCTTATTTATCACGGAGAAACCATACCTCATTCAATTCAGTTCAAAAACATACCTGTATTATAAAGTAATGAGCCACAAAAGTATCTAATCATATAGATTTCTCTTTCTGTGAGTCACAAAGATCTTACACGCTTGATGCTATTGCAGGTCTTTTATTTCTTTTACTATTTTAACATCCAGCAGTGATGTTTTTGTCTGTGCGTTAAATGAAGTTTTAAATGAACATATCCATACATATTATTATTATTATTATTATTATTATTATTGGAGAAGTTTTTTATTTTATTTGATGTTTTATTAATATTTTAACAAGCCATCACTCATCACCGTCTGGATAAGGCTTGCTTATGCCAGTCTAACATTATTTATTTTTCTTCTTTATTACAGTATTTCTAATGAAAAGTGCTACACGAAATACATTTGAAATGAACATGTTTCATGAGAGAAAAGAAGAGAAAAAAAATGTTAACTGAAAATTCCAAAGAAAATTTCAATGATCTATTTTGGTTTAAGTACAATGACAAATGAAATATAATTATTATTATTTAATTGAAATAAAATTAAAATTAGATAATACAAAACTGAACTGAGCCTTGACGTTGCTGCCGTCATTCTTTACAAGTTGAGCTATAGCAATATTATTTTGTAGGATCTGATGGTTTGCCATAATATTTATTCATTTATTTATTTAATTGCACAATTCTGATGCTGTTCAAGGCTGTTGGTTTGATGCTATCTTGTCTTATAAAATGGTCAGTGTGAATTTATCTTTCGAGATAATCTGTAAATATATTTGCACTAACTTGGTTGGATTGTTAGCTAAGGCCGATGTTGAGATTCAGGTAATAACGTTATTACCTTCCTCTGGTGCTGTACAGTCAGCCGGGATGCCTCCACTATGTTGGAAAGACGTGAGGAAACGAGAGCCACGTCAAACACAAACACGCACACACCATTTACCGCTGGTTTATTTGTCTTTAATTCTCTCCCAGGTGGGGGTAATCAGAAAACAGTGACAGCTGTCATTCTGAGATGACCTCCAATGAGCGCTGAGTGGTTGTGGCATGATAATTGTGATGGGTGAGTTTGAGGTAGAGAGTGAGTGAGAGAAACTATTACACCCCTGAGGGCTTTATGCCAGTGTGCATTGGTGCCACTTGCCAGCGATTCAAAGTGACAGAGTGCCAAACAAACAAGCATATGAACCCAGGTGGATGTGACATGCAGCTATTAACACTTACTGTATGCCGTCTGAACAGAGTGCACTGTATAATTCTGTATATGAGATCTGTGTTGTATTGTCACATTAGAGCAGTCAACACTCATGGGAGAACAGATATTAAACAAATGAATCAATGTTCATTTTATCACCTCATGACAACTTTTCGCATAATTATACATTTTGTTCGCAAAAGCTCAGAGAAAGTGATGTGACAAAACTGTCACCATATCTTATTTGCACAAACATTGATTCACACAATTATGGCACAAATGTTCATTCATTCGATAGATTAAAGCATCTGAAACAGCCACTGATCTTTCTAGTACACGCACAGAAGCGAGGACACATACCCCTTCATTTTTTAATTTTTTTTTTTTAATCTTCACGCCCCACACCTTTACCCACTACAATCCAACTGAAGTTCATGGTGATGTTTATGTACGCTATGATTAAAATGTGATACTAATTAATACATTAAATTGTTCAAAAGTGACAAAAAATCAGATTGTACCAAAAAAAAATCTATTTTAAAATAAATGCTCTTTGAACTTCAATTCGTCAGAGAATCCTGATGATTTTTTTTTTTTTTAACATGAATAATGATAAGAAATGTTTGAGTACCAAAATGATTTCTGAAGGGTAATGTGGCACTCGAGACAGGAGTAATAGCTGTGGGAAATTCAGTTTTGTCATTTTAAAAGATATTAAAATAGATAATGGTTATTTTAAGTTGTAATAATATTACTTCAAAAACATTTAAAAAATCTTACTGATCCAAAATTCTATTTCTATTTCTAAAAGTATATTTTATGTATACAAAGTGTCACAATGGTAGAAGACAATATTAATAAATTTATTTTTCTTTTTTTTTTCATTCATCTGTCAATTTTGTTGTCATTAAGTTTTTTGGACTGGCGGAAAGGAAATGTCCAAAATACTATTTTTATTGTATCTTTTATAGAACTTTATCTATTTGCATCTGTATTTTTATATAACATATAAAAATTAACAAATATTTAAAGGCCTTTTTCTCGAAATGAGTTTTTTTCTCCTGCTCTGAGTCAGAATTCTTCACTTCCGCAGAACTTACATACACTAAACTTTACAGCTTTATTCCTATCTATTTTCTGAAGGATTTTACAGAGGGGTTTGTTGATATATCATTTTCCTGATTTTATTCTGTTTTTTTTTTTTGTTTTTTTTTTTCTGGCCGTTGACTTTTTTCTCTGACAAAAAAAGATATCCAAAATCCTGTTTGTAAAAAACTTTGACTGTAATATGTCAAATTTATATATATGTATATATATATATAAACAAGAATTTTGAACCTGACTTCCTCCAATACTCAGATTTTTTAATAAATAATGCATATTTAATTAGATAACACCTCATTTGCATATTTAAACCTAACATTTGAGAAAACTTGTAATACAAAAAATGTTTGGTGATATATATCAGTTTTTTTGTTTGTTTGTTTTTTAACCCTATTCTCCTTAATAAGCAAATAGAACACTCAGGAAATTCACAGGAGTAATATATCTCATATAACATATGCATTTTTTTTTAATTCATGCAAATGCTTTGAAACCATTCAAGCGCACAAAAAGAGAACACGCTCGCCAGAACTGAGTTGAATTATTTTTTTTTTATATTTTTTGAAGCCTAATAAATGTAAAAAAAAAAAAAAAGGAAAAAAAAAAGATCAGTTGTTTCAGTGTAATGTTGAATAGGTATAATTCATGTTTAAAATGGAGGGGAGGGGGTTATCAAGACATCAGTAGCTGTAACAAGTATTTAAAATATACTGTCTTTATGCTGATTCTAAATTAATTTGGAGATGAACTGTGAAATTATAACATTATAAGTATTATTATACTGCATTTATGAAAGTTTTATTACATTACATTTCTGTTTTACTGTCTCTTTGCTAATCTGCAGGAGTGAATTTAGTCAGCGCTTTGTGTGGATGGTTGAATGACAGACAAAAGCAGTGTGGTGAAGGCTTGGAACTTTGTTTCAGGAGGAGAGAGAGCGTATACCCACATATCAGCCCAGACTGGGTCTGATGACTGGGGTCATCTCTCAGTTCAGCGCTTCCACTGGGAGAGGTTGTTGGTGGGCCGCGGATGTGTTAAACCACAGAAAAATGTGATGTGATAAAAAGAAAAAAGAAAAAAGGAAAAACACTTTCATCTGTTTGTATTCCTCTGATTGTGTAGTTGGAAAGCAGACCAGACAGATGTGTCTACTTTCCAACTACAAAATTGGGATGGTGTATGCACACCCTCACCCACACACATATACCCTGCTGCTACAAGTGATGAACCCTGGGTGAGGTGAGCATTGAAAACGAGAAGTTAAGCCCAGCCTCTGTTATTGACCTCCTTCTGTCTACCCTCCGTCATTCACTCCGTTTGCGTGTGTGCAGTTGCCTACGCTACAGAATCCATACCAAGCCGCTCGCCCTCCTAAAACGATTATATGTCAGCAATCCCCCCAATTTGGTGCTTGCTAAAGCGGACTGTGAACTCATCGCTCCCATCTGGAGAATTATGCAAGAAAAAGCACGTCTCTCACCTGACAGCGTGGCTCAGCCCACCGCTGCAAACGGCTGCCGGTCATGTGATAAGTCGACCCTGACCGGTTCAAAGCTGATTCGGCGACAGGCTGATTGCTGCCAGCTAATCATTTTAGCAACACCTATGAGCAGGGGCCACGGCTCGAGCGAGGGGAAAGAGAAAAGTTTTCCCTGTTTTGCCTTCTTCTTTCTCTCTTCCTGCTCTCCTGTCTTACTGTTGGCCTTCCTCCGCTGAACTTGGAGTGAACCTGGCTATGTTATTTATATATTTCAGGTCTTCTTCCATGCTTTTTTTTTTTTTTCACAAATTTGTTATTCAGCTGAGCTCCGCATTGTTCTGCAGGCCTTGCTGCAATAGGTGATGTGCACAAGGTTACCTTTTGAACCGGTCTAGCATTATAAGCCTGACTTCTTTCAAAGCATTTCCAGGAGTGGATGGGGATTTGAAATCTTTATTAGCGCATCAGGGCTAAAAGTGAGCTGGAGTTTTCCGATGTTTATGAAGTTATTAGTGGCTCCATCTATAAAAGCTGATCTGCAATCAGATCTTTGGATTAATGACTACTAGTCTCTACAAGTCGCAATTAAGCAAAATCCCAAAACTGATTTGGGATAGTTGGGAAGCTGGCAATCAATAGAGTGTCTGTAACCGTCTGTAACGAGAGAATGGCAGTGTAGCTTACAGCTGTAAAGAAATCCCACAATTCTCACTTACTTGTTCCTCCTGAGTTCTGCATACTTTATAATGAGCTCTCTAACGGCACGGATAGAGAAAAGAAAAGAGGGAAAAAGGAAACAAGGGATGCTCTTTCCTCTGTCATTCCAATTGCATTAGGATGAGCTCCCCGGCCAGCTTCCCATCTTACATGTACATCTAGCTTGCAGATTTCCTCTGTAAGAGTTCACCTGAGGGGTTTGTTCTCTCCAACTTGTGCTTTTAGCATTTTATCCTAACGTATTCACTAATTAAGTCATATAACATGATGTGTAAATATGTTTTGTCTCTCTTTAAGAAGCTTTCAGTTGTCTCATGTATATGTAAGATATCGCTGTGCATTTCACATAACAAAAGAGTAATGTTTGCTCTCCGGCAGCAAATTAAAGAGACATGAAGCTGGATGTGGCACAGCAGGTTTCATAGAAAAACAGTCTGTCGAATCTTATGTCTTTAAATGAGCATCTCGCACCCCACTATTGTGATGAAAATTGCGTCGCTAACATCTTTTCATAACATATTCACTCAAAACACACTGTGAAACTCCATCTTGTAGCAGTGTGTCGATATGCTTTCGTGCAGGGGAGTTATTGCGCAACGGTGCTGGTTTTCGCCCAGAGCACAAACCACAAGTGCACAGAGACTACAAAGTTACTTTCTCATCTTTTATTTATTTATTTATGTCTTAAGCAGGCTGTTTTCTTTTTTTTTCTCTCTCTTTTTTTTTTTTAAGGGAGTGGAAACATGAGAGTATTGTTCATTTAACGTGCCAGCTTCTGTATCTCCTTTGCATTTTTAGGACCAGAAGCGGTGCAGATTTCTTCAGGCAATTTGTTTCAGGTAACTGGAGCTTTCAGGTGCAGCAAAAGGTATCCTGGGAACTGTTAGAAAAGAGAGAGAAAGAGAGAATGAAAAAGAGTTTGGTACAGCTTTTTAGATCCTTCATGGATTCTGCTTTGTGAAGAAGGAGAATATGGTGTGCTCTCCACTTGATATTGAAGGCAAGCCTTTTAACAGCATTTACTCATCCGCCGTTTCTCTTGGTAAAGCTTACCATTTGGTTTTAAGTATTGTATTTAATGGAAATTTTTACCGTTAGTTAAAACGGTACCAACCTAGCTATGTTCTGCCTTATAAATAGTGCAACGGAACATAATTAGAAACAAACTTGCTAGTAGTTACTAAGTGTGGACTTTACAAAAAGTTCCAATTTAAGTAAGAACTTACGAATGGCTGGTGCGACCCTACCCTGGTGAATAGACTTTACAGTTGTAGTTATAGTTAGTGTACATACTTTGTGTATGGTCATTGAGCTTTATTGTCTGATTAATATAATGCTAATGCCAGTGAGTTACAGTGTTTATTCGGTGGTATCCAATGTTCTCATTTTCTTTGACATAATGTATATCGGTTTCATATGAAGTCTGCAAGACACTGTGAAACAAAATGCTGTTTTATTAACAAAGTTCAGGAGGAGCACATTCAAATGATCTACCCAATCAGGATTAGAGGAGGCCTATAAATACGTAGCTGACTCACCTATGTTCCTCGAAAGTTTTTTGTGCATCTCCTCACACTTACTATCCTAACAAAAGATTCGGTGGAGTACTGTGAGTTCGGGGAGTTCCCCTGGGAAGCACTCCAAATACTCTTTAGTCCATGTAATCATTTGTGAGTGTGAACTTGTGAAATGTATTTTGTTGTTGTGTTTGAGTATATCGCAGAGAAATCAAAGACTATATGTGCCACTACTAAACACTGTTTCTTCTGTGTGTGCAACATATATACTTATTTTTCCTCAAGCTTCACAGTGTCTCAAATTTTACATAAATGCAACACGGTCATAGCTCTATTTCTCTTCTTTACCTCAATTGGAACAAACTTTTCTCATTCAGTTCTCTGATAGCATTTTCCCCCAACAGCAAAAAGGAGCAGCTTAGGTCTAAGCTGAGTCTTTTATGTAGGCCACAGAATCCTCTGAGGCTGAGAGTTTAAGGAGTGGGAACATTTAGCCCTGTGCATTGAAATGTCATGCTAATGGAGTGGAGAATACTCTTATGGTGCCAGGCTAGAACGGAAAGCTCGGCTTGACCTGTGAGGCACACAGGAGTAATTAGGACATTTGAAGCCTAAGGAAGGGGGCATCTCAACGGCTTTGACTATATGCGTAGATCCTGCAGCGTGTAGATAGGTCACCATAACCTTAAAGAAGAGAATGTTAGCCAATACATGGATGCCAGATTTCTTTTGTTTGACAGCTGTTTTCAAATGTTGAGAAGTGAAAGAGTCAAAGAGTCATTCCCTGTGTACTTAAAGAAAAGTTTGCAAGCAACTTTTGTAAGACAATGTTGGAAACCATGTGCCCCTAAACCACATTTGCTTGTTCTCATTTCAACTTTGACAGTGACACTAGCCTCAAGAACAGCTAAATGAGTTCTCGCTACATGGGATTTCTCATTTGGAGATACAGCAATATGTGCCATTCAATATATATTTCAGTATATGAAAATAGTTTTTGGAGGTCACACAGCACCTCTAGCAAGCCGACAGACACACAGTATATGTGTCTCCTTTATAAAATGGCTAAGAACTTTGCATGACCCCCATTTTGCATATCTGTCATTGGCAATTTGCAGCTGTAGCAGTGTCCTGGGCAATGCAGAAAAGAGAGAAAAAAGCCAATCTACAAAGATGTCAAGGGCACGCTTTGAAATGAGACAGACACATTCCGTACCCCCCTTTTTTCCACCTTATGTTTCAGCAATATCCAGGACAATATTACTGAAATCGACTACACAATGCAACCAAGCCATAGCTTCCGTGACAAAATAGTTGAGTTCGGTCTTTTTGGTTTCATTGTGTTTGTTTTTGTTTTAGAGAGCAAAGTGTTACAAAGTGAAGTTGTCATTACTGACATCTCGTCTGGACTAAAATAAGTCTTGTTACGATAGATAGCGGTCTTGGGCCAGTTGTCTGACCCTCAGGCGAGCGAATTGCCCTTTCAACACAACTTATCTGCAATTCACTCCACAAACCACACCATCCGACCTGGCAGGTGAATATATCAGGAACGTTCCTGGACCTCAGGCATTGAGATGTGCTCTAGTGACAGCTCTCAATAAAACTCTTGGCGGATTGCTGTTTCTCCTTAATCTCCGTAGGCAGATGATGGCATGAAGCCGGCAGACATTAAAATCCCTTCATCAGCAGAATGTGCTGGCTGATATTTAGGCGGCAACCGTGCCCGTGCTGAACGTTTCTGCATTCGCGCACCCAGCCAGTAATTATTACCACAGCCTTCTTGGCTTTGATCTCCACGGATGATCGTATGCAAAACCATCTGAGAGTGAGACCGGTCGCCCAAGTGCTGGGCGAAAGAAATGATTTTGATTCTCTTTCAGGACTCTCTCTTTCTCCCATTCATCCTGTCTTTCAGAATAAGTTAATTTCTCTGTATGCCACCTTCGATGAGGTGAAGGAGAAAAAAAAGCTAAACTTTTGAAGATTTGCACAAGCCTCTCAGACATACAAAAAAGGAGAGGAAGAGAAAGAACAAGAGCTCGTTGCTAAAGAGCCATTTCATCAAATCCCACCTGCAAGTGTAAAATGTCTTCATTAGGGCCGGCACTACTAAAGAAAATACCAGCCCTTGCACAATGCCGAAGGTCTGCTCGTGACCTTTCCTTGGTTTTAATCATTGCAACTCTTGACAGCTTAATAAGTTGAAGGTGCTGGATTGCAGCCTAACTTAATAAGGCCTCACAGCCCGAGCCTTGGCCACCTATGATTGCTCCCATAAGTCTTTGCACATCTGGTGCCATGTCCTTGGGAGAGAAATATTTTCCATAACTTTGCCTCTGCTCCGAAGCCCTACTGCCGGCCATGCCTTTATTAACGGAGGAATGATACAGTGCGTTGTGTGACACCGTGGCAGGACCCGTACGCTTGATGTCAGATATTCTTTGTGACCTGCCGCTGCCGGATAAAGACTTCAGCATCGCCCCGACTCGAATATTCAACCTATTAGATATTCCGGTAATTTATAGGTGAACTTTGTAAATCATATTGTCATGTTTAATCTATGCCAGCTAGGTGTATTGTTACACAGGATATATGCTCTCCTTATTCTGGAGTTTATTACTTTATAGATGAATTACTCTCCTTTTTATGATACACATAAGCTAGATAATGCTATAAGCAGTAAAGGCAAGGTTTTATGGAGGCTTTTCTTTTTTTCACTTGCAGGAGCAGATCCGCTCTGTCTGAAACAAGGATGTGTTTTCAAGCGGCATTTCCCTACTATCAGACTCTTAGTCATTCAAAATAGACCTTTACAAGTGGCATCATCTATTTTGCATTGATGAAATGTGTATCCTTGCATCAAAGGCAAATGCTTATTTCAGTGTGAAGATAAATATAATTTTCTACTTGTAGAATTTCTAGAGCTGGTAAAGTGTTTGATTATATGGTAAGGATTGTGTTTTTGTTTTTTCTTTCTTTCGATAAATTATCTAGTATCATAGCATATTGCATGCTAGACAATGTTGTCCTTTTATTATGTTCATAAGCAAATAAAAAGCACTTCATTCACACCTACCTGACATGTTCAATTATAAAAAAAAAAATAAAACACACGCACACACACACACACACACACACACACACACACAAATGCTTGTTTTATCAGAAGTGACAACTGCATCTTTCTTCCCTGTACAAAAATGTATTTTCTTTAATAACAGTTCTGATCCTCTAATTTGACTTGCAATTGGCGTGACACACAAAGCATGTAAGTTTGGCCTCTTTTGGAATTTTTTGAGATGAAATATAAGAACAAACTGGCCAATGTTGTATAAAAACAAGATCGCGGTCATGTGATTCTATTGGATGTTAACACAAATGTGATTACCTATTACCACAACACTCTTGTGCATGCAGGATTTATTGATAACATTTCCCTGTGCATTATTTTAATAAACAAGAATAAATGACACATAAAAAAACAGACAAAAGGTAAACCTCTCTGGAATTAATACTACCCACCTTGTTTGGCTTGAGACATAATTGGATTGACACTAGGACAGAAAAAAGCAGCATCTCTTGCCTTTTTTATTTTTATTTATTTATTTATTTTTACTGTAGTTTTGCACATAGCTCTAAGCTGACATCTGACCCGTGTTTAGAGCTGAAGGCACAGGAGGGATTTCAGCAACCGCTGCCTCGATTTTCTGTCATCCTGGCCGGAGAGTCTTGCGTCTTGGCAGACAAGAGAGAAAAACAGTGGAGGGCCATGTAGAGTGAGAGAAGGAATAAAAAAAGAAAAAAAAGAAAGGAACATTAGGCCTGGAAGGGGGGATCATCATTTTCCCCCTCATTTCCTCTGTGTGGAGGAGCTCTCACCTGAGAGAGAGAGAGAGACAGACTGAGAGAGAATACAGTTTACAGAAACAATTTATTGCCATATGAGCAGAGAAAAACAGCATCATTCTTTTACCTTTCATTATTTAGGGCAGGGGTTGTCAACCCTTTTTGAACCAGGGACCCCCCACTCAGACTCTCAGCCAACAAAGGGACCCCTAAAAAAATAAAAATTGGAAATAATTATTTATCTATAAACAATAACATTAAAATAACATTGATAACTTGACATCAACTAAGGATGCATTCATTTGATCAAAAGTGACAGTAAAGACTTTAATAATATTATAAAAAATTATATTTAAAAAAATCCATTCATAGTTTTCACATCTGTTTTGAACATTAAGAAATATTGTTATTGTGCCATATTTTCAAGATCTGTATGTTTATGCAAGTTTGACGTAATCACATATATGCACGCTACTGTTCAAAAGTTTGGGATCAGTATGTTTATTATTATTATTATTATTATTGTTTATTTTTAAATAAATTAATACTTTATTAAAGTTTATTAAAAGTGGCATTAAATACATACTGTTCTTTCTAATTTCTAACTTTCTCATTTGTTGTGGTTGTTAAAAACCAACAAGCAAGCCCAGCCCAGGTCATACAAATTAAAACAAAAGTAACGTAACATTACTTTCCATAAAAAGTAACTTAAGTAATGCAATTAGTTACTTTCTAGGGCGTAAAGCAATATTGTAATGCATTACTTTTAAAAGTAACTTTTCCCAAAACTGCGTAGAATGTTATTTCCTTTTCAAGAAAATGTCCACGCATTCGAAGTGATCAAATTATAAAAGAGAACGAGAACAAAGGATCTTTGCTCGCCGATGTGACCCGGACATCTTCAAAGGCTGGACCTAGAGGCTCTTTCACTCTCTGTCTATCTGTCGGTCTCTCGTTCTTCCTTCCCATCATAACCGCCCTATTGGTCTGTCTGTCCGTCTGATGTTCATTAGCCGCTTGACCCATTATAGCTGTCTCTGTATGAGAGGTGTCTCTGTGTGTTTTACCCTCTACCAGAGTAATGAACCTGCCTCTTTTTTTTGCACTACCTTTCCATTTGATCTCTATTAACATCACTGAGCACCTCAGCCAAGCTTTTTTTTCTTTTCTTTTTTTTTCTCTCCACAATACAGCTGGAGATGTTTTAATGAGGGCTTCCATTTGCTCTCCACTCTTCCCTCTGCACCATTATAACTTGTTCCTTTTCCAGTTACAAACAGGAGGTTATGTGGGACACATGGGGTTTTTCTTTTTGTCACAGTTCTTTTTTACATCAGGCGTTTCTAACGACACAGATAAGATATTTAAATGTAAATTGAATTCTTCTTGTTGGTCAGTGTCTGCACTTGATATTGTAAGGAAAATCCCACATGCTTTACAAATTGTTTATTTGTATAACATAAAGACATTGAAAATGACCTCATATTTCAGGCCTAGAAATATATTTTACACTTTTGATATGATTTTTAATTAATGGCATATTTCTGCCTTCCAATTTGATGTCCAAGCATTCCTGTTAGTGCAGCCATTAACAAATTCCATAAATTCTGCTTCCATTCTGAATTCTTTTAGGGTTTTTTTTTTTTTTTTTTTTTTTTTTTTTGGAGGGGGAGGTAAAATTCCATTCCCATTAAAAACTTTTGTTCCCTTCTGTTGAGGAACAAATTAAAATTGAAACTGAGGCCAGGTGCCAGTCCCTGCCTCTAGGGCTTTTTACATCACTGCTGACAGAGGCCTCTGTGAATCATGGGAAATGTTTCATCAGTCACAAGGCATTATGGGCTGAACTGAAAGCCACATTAAACTTTTCAGTTACTCCTTCAATGCCTCACTTTTATTGTTCGGCCCTTATTCACTGACATATCCACCACAGTGCCTATCTGTGCAAACATTTCTTTCCATTGTCCTGGTTCTGACTGTGACAACAAATCACCACATACTTGGTGCCTGTGAACATTAGTTTATGTTAATAGAAGAAAGAATAAACTGCTAAAGAATATAGTTGACTGTAAATCTCCACATATTTGCTACATACTACACATTTACATAATGACCTATGTGTTGATATGATGATTAATATCACGGAAGAGTATTGTAGACATGGCTGCTTTCTTGTTGACATGAGAGAAAAGACACATTTGTGAGCGTTTGCAGTAAGCACATCCTCTACTGTAAAACTACACTCTAAAAAATGCAGAGTTAAAAACGAAACAGTTGGGTTGAAAATGGACAAACCCAGCGATTGGGTTGTTTTAACCCAGCAGTTGTGTTAAATGTTTGCCCAACATGCTAGGCAGTTTTATTTAACCCAAGTATTGTTTAAAAAATACTATATATGGCTGGCTTAAAATGAACCCAAAATAGGTTGTAAATTTTAAATCAGACACATAATAAGAGGCAACAATAATAATCAAAAGGAGAACATTTATTAATAAGCATTTAAATGTTAATGTTAAGCAATACAGTCTTTTTAAACAATAGTTGAGTTAAATAAAACTAACCAGCAGGTTGGGCAAACATTTAACACAACTGCTGGGTTAAAACAACCCAATCGCTGGGTTTGTCCATTTTCAACCCAACTTGGGTTGTTTTTAACCAAGCATTTTTTAGAGTGTAAACTGTCACATTTGAGTGGCTGCAAAAAAACCCCAAAAAAACAACATACCTTTCTTCCACAGAGATTGTGATTGGCTAATGTGGTTCATTTATTGTCCACAGTGTGCGCTCCATCGGGATCTCTCCATCATCTTGTGAGAAGCTTAGTAAACCGTTCTCTACCTCTCAGCATGTAAAGAAGATTCTAGATCCCGTGTAAATACTTCACTTCACTCCAAGGCCCATACATTCACATTCATTAGACTCAAATACTCTATTTGCGGCCTTTCTCAGTGGGATGACAGGTAAGTGAGCATGTTTGTGGCCATCTGAAGAGTTTGGAATTGATTCACTTGGATTTGGCTGTGGAACTGATTGGTTTATGGGTTTGGAGGACTGGGTTTGGATTGGCGCTTATGGTCCGAACCATAAACCATTACTGGGGCATGTATGACAAGGATTTCCATTAGGATTACGTGTTTGTAGGGCCCTCATCGCCTATGCAGACATCAAGGCAGACATCCGGACGATCTAGTTAAAGGATGAAATGCATACCCCCCCCCCCCCCCCCCCCTTTAGAAATGAGTTACAGTAAGCTCTTATGAAAAACTCCCATCATGGACTGCTTTTATGTGAATATGCTGTGTACACAAATCATGTTTAATGCAATGTTTATGTAAAACTTTAAAAAGTATGACTCTTTTTCAACATTTTCTAAAACTATTTGGCCTGTACCGCCATAGTCGTAAAATAGCAGAAAGGTCAAGTATTGATAGCAGTTCACAGAATGATACTGTAAACATTCCCATCCGGCTCTCTCCGGTTTGGCATGAGCCTGCCCTCAGTTCAAGAAGATGGCTGACACAGTCATTCAAGCTAAACAGCCCTTGATCACACCATCAGGAAGCTTGTTATGAAACCCGCAATGACCATTATATTTGGTATCAATCTGAATTTCTCTCAGCTCAGAGAGGAGAGTACGTGGGCCGGGGTCAGCCAAGGGACAAGAGGAGAGAGAGAGGGGAGGCCAGAGCAGGAGATTATGAGGAAAATAAATGTAACATGGACAAGAGCTGTATTAATAGGATTATAGGCTCATGGATTTCAATACATCATCTGCACAAATAGGGGAGAGTCCAAATTTGAGAAGGCAAAAGTGGGAAAGGAGGGAAAAATCATGTTAATGGCTATTTGTCAGGACTGTGGGAGATTTTGGTGGAATGTGATTGCTGTAAATAACAAGGCAGGGATAGGATGGGGGGGGGGTTAAAATAGTAACTGAAAAGTAATAGGTGTGAGGTAAATGTATTGCTTAAGTTTTAGATATGATGTTAACATATTATACATTTATTGATCAAACAAGGCAGCAGCTAAATTATTCCGTAATTAGTTTGGAAAATGAATACCATTGAAAGACTTTCTGATGAACAGAAAGATGCACAATTTTTGTACCTGCATTTTCAACAAAAGAGCAGTTTCCTTCATCTCCGGGTCTGAAGAGGGCTTGGAGAGCAGTGGGAGGGCAAGAACCTCACCACTCTCATCCCCCTCTTCTGTCGCCAGTGGACAGCAGCGTGCAGCAGGCAGCCAAGGCTTCTCCTGCTCCCTCTGTCCATCCGTGGAGCCAGGTAAGTGTTGCACGGTGCACTGTGACCCTGCCTCGGACCACCTCATAAAGAGAGCCCCCTGGGCAGTGTCCCTGTGTTCCACCTCACTGCCCCACTGGGGGTACGCCTGCGATCCCTTTGGTCCCGCTTGTACGGTCTCTGCGAGCCTGGTTAGTGCTCCCCAGTCCATCTCGCTGGCTCATTCGGAACCTTCAGGCTCGGCTATGCAATTCAGTTCGCCCAGTGTCCCTCCCAAGTTCAGGGACATCCACTTCACTGCAGTGAAATATGTAACCCAGCTCGGTCTACTTCAACACTGGCTCCACGGCCGAGTCCCAAGATGGGCGTGGCAACGCGGCACCTTCCGGGTGGCAATCACTCTGCCGCCAAACCTTCAGCCCGTGGTCGGACCCCTTGTTTCTTTGGGCTGGAGTGCTCCTAGAGCAGGTGTCCCGGCATGCTGTGGCCTCTGCCACCAGCTGGGGCTCCACATACAATGGGCATGTGATGTCAGGGGTGTGGACAGGCCCCCAACTGCATTGGCACATCAACTGCCTCGAGTTGTTAGCAGTACGCCTTGCCCTGAGCTGCCTCAAAGGGCCGCCACGGGGCAAGCATGTACTGGTCCGTACGGACAACACTGCGACCGTTTTTTACATCAACCGTCAAGGTGGTCTGCGCTCCCATCGCATGTCACAACTCCCCCACCATCTCCTCCTCTGGAGTCAGAAGCATCTGAGGTCGCTTCGTGCCATTCACATCCCCGGTTTGCTCAACCGTGTGGCTGACGAGCTCTCATGAGCTGTGCTGCCGGGAGAGTGGTGACTCCACCCCAAGGTGGTCCAGCTGATTTGGAGAGAGTTCGGAGAGGCTCAGGTAGATATGTTTGCCTCACCAGAAACCTCCCTCTCCCAGTTGTTTTACTCTCAGTCCAAGGGAACACTCGGGACAGATGTACTGGCTCAAAGCTGGCCCCCGGGCATTTGCAAGTATGCATTTCCCCCAGTACTTGCACTGACCCTGTGCAAAGTCACGGAGGACAAGGACCAGGTCCTGTTAGTTGCTCCATATTGGTCCAACCGGACCTGGTTCCCAGAACTCTCACTCCTCGTGACAGCCCCTCCCTGGCCCATTCCTCTGAGGAAGGACCTTCTTTCTCAGAGACGGGGCACTCTTTGGCACCCGTGTCCAGACCTCTGGAAACTCCATGTCTGGTCCCTGGATGGGACGCGGAGGTTCTAGGTGACTTAACCCCCAAGGTATCCACGAGAGGTACTTACACCTTGAAGTGGAACCTGTTCGTCGAGTGGTGCTCTTCTCGCCGAGAACACCCCCGAAGATGCTCGCGGAGATTCCTATTCGTCTGTCTGTTCGACGTACGTCACCGTTCCCTCCTTCAAGGAATGAGGGTTACCTTTGGAACCGAGACGCTATTTCTGGTCTGTATGCTGACTGGCCAAATTTAGTTTGTTTTCATTAATAGAACTGCCAAGAGTGAACTAAACAGTTATGTCTTTTATTGTATTGCTATTTCCACTATTACTTATCTGCTTGTGCTTAAGAACACCCCTTGGTAATGCATGGCCTCTTGTGGCCTATTGCTTTACTGTTGTATACAGTAGGCAGAAGAGTTGCCAGCATTATAATGGCAGCTTTTACTGCAAAAATATTATGCAGTGCTTATGTTAATAGGGTACAATTGATATGAGTAATAATCACAGTATCACCCTTAGCAACGACACTTGTAAACACTGAATTATGCAGTCTCTTTAAACAGCACAAGTGATGTTCATATTTACCCCATTTATTGTCTGCATAAGGGGAATCGTTCTGTTTTTTAGCTGTTTTATTGCATATTCAACACACTGCCTTATAAACAGCGCTTTTTGGTGCCGCCAGTGAAAAGCAGTCATCCTGAGAGAGAGACCATAAAGGCGCTGCCACCCTTATTAGATGGAGCCGCCTTTTGGGTTGTCAAGAAACACAGCAGTTAACCTCCTTAGCATGCATTAGCCGGACCTGTGTAAATCTTATTTCTATTACTCCGAGCATGCTTTATGATAGCAATATTGCCTTCAAAAGATGGAGATAGCTGTTTCATGTGGAGCTGTTTTTGCTTCATTAAGCATACATGGTTTTGCGGTTCAGGGGACAAGAGCCATTATGACATGACGGAGTGCATCCACAACATAATCAAAAGCGCACTTCTGCACTGTTTCAATTACTTCCCACTTTATTTTGCAAGGTAAATCCTTCTCTTTCTGGTGCTATGTGCTCTTTTATGCTTTAGGCCAGGTGCCTTTTGCTGCACTTTGCTGAGCGCATGGCGTGCCATAAATTACTTGGATGTAAGGGGTGGTATTGTAAACTCATCCCTTTTGTTGAGTCTGCCACAGAGGTGCTGGAAAACACACAGACATTTAAATCAATCTGTTGTAACGCTGGTTTATTTCGTGGGAGAATGTCTCTGTAAGGAAGAAGGGAGGAGTGCAAGCTGTTAGAGCTGATCTACTTGATTGTCTTTATTTCACTGGCCTCCTGGTGGCTTTAAGCAGCTGCCTTTCAAGGAATCAAAACTATTTTGATGATTGTTACCATGTGAATCACAGTTAAAGACCTAATGAAATCAACATTTGACTTGTCTATTAGCTTTGACCATATGTATTAGCTTTGAAGCTAATCCCTAAGCTAATACAAATACTGATTAAGTAAACCTTTTGCATTTCAAATGTGCCCTCTCTATAAAAGTAATGTGATTGATGTGAGAAAATATTTTGCAGAAAGTTTGAACTGTTTTTTTTTTTTGTTTTGTTTTTTTGTCCATACAGCTGACTCTTCACCTTTATTACTCTGAGGCCAATATTGTCCACAACCCAATGTTTTTGTTTTTTGTTTTTTCTGTTTTTTTTTTCAAAACATGAACTACGAGAGTCCAAAAAACAAAACAAAAATAATTATAAATGACTCACTCACTCACTCACTCACTCACTCAATCTCATTCATTTAGTTATTCACTCACTCACTCATTTTAGAGTCTTTATACTAGTTGCTTATTAGCATGCATATTAATACAATATTGGCTATTTAATAATACTTATTAAGCACATATTAATACCTTATTCTGCATGAACCTATTCTACATTCTTAATCCTACCCCATACCGAAACCTAATAACTACATTACTAACTATTAATAAGCAGTAAATTAAGAGTTTATTGAGGGGAAAGTCTCAGTTAATCGTTTATATGTGTTCCCTATACTAAGTTGTTACCATTTTACTTATAACTTACTTATTCTACCCAATAAATTAATTACCCACTAAAATATTTTAGCATACCTTGTTTGGCATGCATAGAAAATGTGTATTTATTATAAAATGGCCATTGTGTTTTAAAAATGTGTCAAATTATGTGACTTTTCTGAGACTAGAATTCACACTTTTAAAAGTAGGCTATATTCATGCTTTCTAAAATATTTAGGGGGTGATTTAAAATAAGAAATATCTTGATTTTTTTAGTTGTTTTTACTTATTTTAAAGCTTGTTTTATCTTTATTTTAAATGGTTATACCACCCAAAAAATAAATTTCTTTCATTAAGTACTCACCCTCATGTCGTTCCACACCTTCATTCATCTTCAGAACACAAATGGAGATATTTTTAAGGGTATCTGAACCACATATAGGCAGCAACGCGAATAGTGATTCGGCGTTCGGATGTAAACAAGCAAGCCTACGCAGAGTTCACTACGTCAACTACGCATGAAAACACACAAAGTATTCTCGTCACTTCATAACATTGAGGTTGAATCGCTGTAGTCACATGGACTATTTTAACCAGGTTTTTACTACCTTTCTGGACCTCAAAAGGTGCAATGACGCTGCTGCCATGTGTGGCTCAGATACCCTCAGATTTCATCAAAATGTCTTAAATGATGAAAATGTAATTTTGGGATAAATTATCCCTTTAAGCAGTTATTAGAGAATCAGTCACAGTCTGCTATTCGCTGTAAGCCCTCAGTCAACCAAAGCTTGATGTTACTGCAACCCACTCGAAACTTGAATCGGACATTAGATAGTAGAAATTCTATTCATTTTTCACCCTTGTGCCTCCCTTGCTTCCCTAAAGCATACACTTCATGCATGAACTGTGTGATCTGGAGACTATCCAAACAGACTGTACTGTTGGATATCGTTTACAATGTCTGCGGTGAGACAGATATGTGGCTAAATCTGTAATAACTGGAGAAATCAATGCTGACTGAAAGACGTGTAGGGCTGTATCTGACATAAGTGCTTGCAGGAAGTGTTTTTTTTTTCACATCAAGATACTACAGAGAGCCGCAACACATCTCATGTTCACTGAAGTTTGGCTGTGCCTCAGCATTACGAGGGACAATGTCTACTGCACTTTTAATGATTTTTGACACTAATGCAGCCACAGACTGGAACACAAAGATTTCTATGGCACAAATGTGTGTGTGTGTGTGTGTGTGTGTGTGTGTGTGTTTATGTTCGTATCTCATCATTACAAGTGACTTTCGAAAGAAAACAAAGGGAATTTACTGGCTCTTTGCTAATGTTTACCTGGCAATAAAAAGATAAGTGAGGTTAGCAAGATCGTGCTCAGGTATTTATTCCAGAACCTGAAGGCACGTGATCAACAGACTATATTTTATTGTCATTGTATTCACAATAGGAAAATAGCGCTATTAGTCCCTTTGTTCCTTAACCTCTGAAAAAGCTTGCTTGTTAGCCAGCACTGTTTGTTTTCTTTCATCTGTCTTTTTCTCTCTCTTTTTTATTCTTGTGTTAAGCCCAGCTTAGAAGTTGTGTGATGAATGAGTGGAAGTTGAATCATTATTAAAGGTGGGAGATGATTAATAACGACCATGTGTGTTTTCCTCTGTAGTGTAAATAAAATATATCATTCACGGAATACATGGGACGGCTAGGAGAATGATTTATGGTGTGTTAAAATGCACAGAGAGCCAAAGGCTGAAGCCCTTTTCACACAGCACTCTACCCACGGCCTAAGAGTGGCTTAGGCTTCCTTTTTCTTTCTGTTTACGTCTTTCTCCACCCTTATGTGTCTGTCTCATTTTTGCGCCAAAGATAAATGAGCTTTCACTGAAAAGCCACTTTACTCAGTAAATCAAAATATTACTTCAGTAACATTGGTATCCAAATCATAATTAGGAAATGACAAAAAGTATAATGTCACGATTCAGCAATGGTAATACAGTAGCTCAGTCCAATGGTGGAAAAGTGCGGCCCCACAGAATCCCTTTTTGTAGACCATTAACATCTTTTAAATTATATGTAACACATATATGTTCATATTGCATATGAAAGCTACAAATGGTCAAATTAAATATGTTATCCTATATTAGGGGTTTCCAATCTTTCTCCTGGAGAACCAACGTCCCGCAGAGTTTAACTCCAAATCGCCCAAACACACCTGCCTAGTGGTTTTCAGTAATTCTTAAGACCTCAACTAGCTGGCTGTTGATCAATCACAGCTGAGCTCTGCAGGACAGTGGCCGTCCAATGTGAAAATTGGACATCCTTGTTATGTATTTTTCAGTCAGCCAATAGCCTCCCTTAATTTAATTTAATGTGCAATTGTGGTGTAGAAATATTAAAGGTATATTTAAAAAAAATATTAATTGCAGATAATATAATATTAATGAAATAAAAGGGACCATACGTTTTCTTTCCATGTCAGTTTCTTTTAACTTCAGTGTGTTATTCAATATTGCATTTAAAGTTAATACCTTTTAATTTAACTAAATTGCAGCTTTGTTGCAAATTTGCAATGACAAATATATTTAAATGCATAAAATAAATTTCAATAGAAATTATATTAAAGTATTTTTAGCTTATAGTGAATTATTATCGGTACATTCAGCAGTACACTTTAACCATATTTCAAAAACAATGTGCAAAGTATGTGAAACGACATGAACTTAAGTCCTACTTAAGTGTGTCAAAAAACATCAAAGTTTAGCTAATTTCATTAAATATAACTACCATTTAAATTTAATTGCAACTAACACTAACATTAACTAACATTTGCCTGCTATTATACATAAGCAGTTGGCCATTTTGGATCGGTCAAAGCCACACTGTGAACACTCAAGAGAATTTGACGGTGCACCAGCAATTGTTGCTATACACATGTACAAATACATATATCTGCAATAGACAGATGAAAGACAAGATGAAGGCGTTAGCTAACACAACATTAAAACGTTTCTATAGTTTAAAAACCTGCAATATTTAGTTAATACGTATAAAAGACAAACATTCTCACCTGTGAAAAGTTATCCTATTTCTTCAGGAATTTAAATCTTGGGAGTCCAAAGGGCATGAATTATTGCATAACTGATGTATAATTGTCTATAATGTAAACATTACAAACACAATCGTATCATTGAGTTTATACAGTGCGCCCCTGTGTGGTTAATCATTGAACTGTAGGCTGGCTAACCAATGTGGACAGTCCCAAGGGGTCAAAGCACACCTCCTAAAAAGGACAATTTGTCTCTTCTCTCTCACTCTGTAGTGCCTGAATAAGACACATTGTGTGTGCCAATTCACTTGGCAGCCCGTCTCACTTTCATGGCCAAGATATTGATTAAATTCTGTGGTCTTCTAATTCCTCAACATCAGACCTCAACACATCCCGAGTGTTTGCAAACGGTACATATAGTACCAGACAACTACTTGAAATGTCTTCGTTGGTTTATTTGTTTTGAATCAGGGGAATATGCTAGCATGATGTGGTGTTCAGTTTATATCAGAGCTCTGTTTAGAGTATGTGTCTACAACCTTGGCCTTAAGACTTCAGAATAAATTTTACAAATCAGCAAGGCCAGTTCTGTACCTTCAAGCTACATCTCAGGGTCTGACCCTCAGATTTTTCCCTCTGCCAACAAAAGTCATCAATCACAAATTCTGATGTCTTTATTTTACTGCTGAGGATCAAAGATCTCCCTTTCTCTCGGTAGTGCTTTTGCCAGAACTGAGAGAATACCAATGCTTGTTTATCCTGCCTAGATCTGAGGGAAACTCAATGTCACTGTCTTACTTGAAAATTTATCCAAACATTTGCCCAATGCCAAAGTGTGTCAGATTGCTTTAAGCATATGTTGCTTTACCCAATGGTGGAAGAGTGTTTAGAAGCAATAAAATGATTTATTGTGAGAATTCTAGGTGTATTGGTTTTAACATGGGGATTTTATTGAAGACCCTGTGCCCCCTCAATTCACATGGAGATTTGTCATATTTTCCATGTTGCATTTTTATTTATTTATTTTTATCAATAGGTATTGTTGAAAAAGTAGGGCTCGATTTGAGAATGCAGTACTGTGTGCACAAACGAATTGATGAATAGCTAATGCTAGACTTGCTTTTAAATGGCTATGTGGAATGTTTTCAGGTTGTGAGCCATCAGGTTCTTCAAGCACATCAACTGGATGTCAGTAGGTCACCAAGTTATGAAACAAAGTCATCTGGTAGCTCTTGGTTCTGGTCAATGAAATGCTGCTTTTGTCATCATAGTCCTAGTCTGATGCTATTTTTGCAGTTTGGGCAGGTGTGAATGCAGCAATCGCACCAAAAGTGTACCAAAACAGGCAAACTGATACCTCCTTGAAGAGGTGGTCTCGGTACACTTTCAAACAAATTCTGGAACGGTTCGCTTGAGATGTGAAAGCAATTCGACCCAATGGACCAATGAACCAAACAATATCATAATTTGTAACAGGAAATGTGTTATATAAAAAACAGTATTGTCTGATTGTGTATATGTAACCCCTCTACCAAGGTCCTACTCAACCCGCTCCGAGCAGGCCTCAAACCCAGGTCTTCCGGCATGGGAGTCGGACGCTCTAACAAGGAGGCTAAAGGCTGCAGGAGTGAGATTTACTCGCACAGCAACTATTAGCTGGCCTCCGTTACACATATCAGTTTCCATTGTTGAAAACCAAAGAGTGTCTCTTCATCTCAAATGTTTTGTAATTGCGCTTCTCCGTGTTGTCCCGACGAAGCCTTGTTTCCGGCTCTACTTGCATTATAACATTCATATATGGTCTGGACACAATTAGTTTACTAGACAGCGCTGGGAGATGAGTGCATTTGAATTTTCCTCAGCATTAATACAAATGTTTATCATTTAACAGTGGGAATGACATTACAGCGCATTACAGTGCTAACAGCGGGGCTAACATTCATATAGTGTTTGCGGGTTTCTCGACAGTTACAAATAAAGCCATAATAAGCATCATGATGAGTGACATGAAGAAAACTCTGACCAATAAGAGGACAGTTGTACTTTCATGTAACTTGCATAAACACATTTTGGTACACTTTGAAATGTTGCCATGTGAAAGTGAACCGAACCAAGAAGAAAATGTTGATTGTAACAAATTTAGTCCCTGTTTTGGAACAAAACAAATGATCCATAGGTGTGAAAAAAATCCTTGTTGTTTTTTTGTTTGTTTTTTTTGTTTTTTTTTAAAAAAGAAAAGAACAATGACTGCCTTGATAAAAAAAAGATCAGGAACTTGTTTACAACATCAGTGCTGGCTTAGACTTTCTGTTCCCTCTCATTTGTATGTTTCCAATCCACTCTGTTTCACTTTCCTCTCTCCTTCTCATGATGGTTGCTTTTTTTGTTGTTCACTAGAGGCTTGCCCTGGTTTCAGGAGTGAGGTTCTGGCGCAAACTGGAGAGTGGGCCATCCTGCCGAGCAGCATGGCCCCACCACAGTCACTGTGACACACTTAGCCTCCATCGCCTTTCAGCAATTCCTGCTCCCCCTGACAAGTTCACAAATCAGTATTTCACCTCAAGACTGCAGCTCTGGGATCACAAACCTGTAGGAAACCATACTGCAATCGTTCCACTTTCTCTTTAGCCTTCTCCCACAAGAGCATTCGTCAGGAGGAAACCTGAACTAAATATGAATGAAAATGCTGTCCCCTCGCTGAGCTGAGCTTTTGGAAACCAGTGGACTTCATATCCTTTGTTTATGTTGCATGAGGAGTGGACCGCCTTACCTGGGCTGTTAAGTTCAGTCTTACAAAATCTTTAAAACGCATAAGTGAGCATAAGGAGCTTAGCCTAGGGTAGGCAATTCAAGCTATTACCCCTCCTATTGAAATGACAAATTAGAAATGTAAAACAGTCTGTCTTGGCATTAGCGCTGGAAAAGCTGCTTTGCAAGTGAGTTAATCATAAGGAGAAAATACCACATTACAGCAAGTAGGCTTTTATGCCGAGTTCTTTAGCCCAGGATGCATAGCGTTATGTGAGCAAGTTGCAGTTAGTAATAGAGTTTACTGATAAGTACTTGCCTTTTTTTGCATTCAATAACTGTGAGTACACTTGGAGAGCTTTCCATGTCATTCATCTGTTGACGTTTATTGGATATGTCTGTTAACAGAATGTATACATAGTGGAACATTTTAGAGGAGAATTATGTTAAACAAACAAAGAAAACTTTAAAAAGAGAATAAGTATGAGAACTGGGTTGTTCTCAGTGTATGCAAGAGCACTGTATATTTTAAGTCAATCTATTTGCATGATGTGCTGCTGAAATAAGCGCATATTTATTAATTTGGTAAATATCTACACTTACCGTCATGGTTCAAAAAGAGATTACACCTCTAATGTTTTGCATTTACATAGAGTAGGAGTAAGTCATATCAATATTTATATGGTGATTTGCATAGATTAAGTCATTATGTGCACAATTAATAACGGTTTATTGCAATAAAATTGCCTAATTTTGATACTAAAAGTATTAGAATTAAGCCAATGTTTTTTTGTTTTTTTTTTGTTTTTTTTGTTTTTTTTTTTTGGGGGGGGGGGGGTTTAAAAACACATTTAGCTTGGAATATGTTATTTGAATTGGGTTTATGTTGCATTTTTTGTATTTTTTTCTTTACCTTTATTTTACCAAGCAACCAATAGCATACTGTTATTTACATAAAAAGCCAAAGGGAAAATTAAACTAGGCTATTCTAATTGTAAATACTGCACTACAATATTCACATACTTGAGACATATTTTTTTCTCACATAACCCTGATAAGGTCTTAAAATAACTTTGCCTCTGAAATGCCATGCACTGCAGTTAGGTTTCTCTTCCTGTTTACACGTAGTTGAATCCCCTAGTGCCAGAAAAGGAGAAGAATCTTTGTTTAGACTGCCGAGCACAAAGGAACCAGAGCACCCGGGAGCTGTAGAGGTGGGCCAGCCATTGGCTGCTGCATGACAGCCTGGGAAAGTTAGAGGTGCCATCTGGTGAGAGGGGGCCAAAGGATAGCAAGGGTGACCTTTGACCCAGATTCCGCTTTTAGCAAACATCTCCATGCGGATTTATGGGCTGTTAAGGAACAATAACGGCTGCGCTGGGCTGCAGGCAAGCAAGCCTCACATCTTCAGGTGATGGGGGCGAATTATGTGACAAGCATGAATTCATGAGGGGGTTGAGAAAGGAAAATGAAAATGACCGTGCTAGTCAATTATGGAGATAATCTCACATTTGCTCTCGTTTAAGATGGCACTTTAGGGTTTATTTTGAAATATGCCGATAGATCAGCAAGTTGTTTGTGAATTAAGATTTATTGAACAACCCAAAGTGTGAAGTCACAAGTTTACAAGAGAGGCAAGAGTTCAGTCTGGTTTCTTTTCAGATGGAACAAACTGACCTAAGACTTGAACTTATAATGTCTTACGCAAGCAATATGGAATGCAAAACATTGCATATTCTGTGAATATGGTGGAAAGGGCAAGTAAACAGGGGAAAAATTGCTGGACATCAATAATTAAAAGGACCGAACTTCACTGACAGTCAGTGATCAGGCACTCTTCATTACTTAATGGCTGTAGGCCATTTATACAGGCCTTTTACACGTCTCCTTCTCCTCTTCTCCTTCATATTCTTTATTTTCTCTCTTTTTTCATTTTAAGGGGGGATGGGTGAGTCTATAAGAGGATTTGGCCTTGAATAGACTTTTGTTTTGCCCTTTCTGTTGCCTCCTGACTGTGTCAATTACAGGGTGCCCCTTCGTGAAGGCTCTGGCTCTTCTAAGACAGGACCCTGACCAGCTAGTTAACATTCACAGGCAAACATGGGAAAGCGGCGCTATGAAGCAAACACCAACGCCTTAGAGATCCACCATCGAAGGCATGTCAAGGAAGGTCATACGAATCACGCTAACCAGATGAGCATTATTTGACGCTTTGCAGAATCATCTTTATTCTAACCCCGGTTTACTAAACGCTAAGAGAATGTTGAAATGAGGAAAAACTCTCCCGAAAACATTAGCATCGGTTTTAGCACTCAGACCACGTATTACTTTGTCCTGCCATGATAAATACATGGCCTCCGGGCAGCGCTCAGAGAACATCACTGGAACGTATAATGAACCGTCCGGCAGTTCCAATCCCTGACGTGTTGCAGTGACATCACACATGCAAATGGCTCTGACCAGGGTGGCATCCCGCAGTGGGAGTTGAAGAATGACAGCTATGTGTTGGTGCGCTCTGTAATTCTGGCTATGCGCGTGATCTTGAGAAACAGCAGATAGTCTCCGCCGTCACATAATAATGCTGTGTTTTCTCATACGTCTCAATCCATTCATTGGTCAATGGTCTCTTTGTTCTTTTCTCTTTTTTCCCTTTGACAGTTTTTAAAATCATCAGGGTCTGTCACATTCCTGGTCCCCATAAGAGGAAGAGATTCTATTGAAGTGTAGATCACACATGTGGCATAGATGCATTCCGCTCCCTGAAAAATGCCTGGGCAAGAATTCCAAGGACTTCTGCTGCATCATCGGAATAGTAGCTGTGCCAGTGAGATGTCACTGCCGTAATGCTCTCGAGCCCAGTGAATAGAGAAAGAATTGCACATGCACACGTGTTTGAATTCTAGTATTATTGGTGAAGAGAGATTAAATCTGCCTTGTTTTGCATTGGTATTTCTTAACAAGTAGTTTCTGTGGGGTCCCATGCATATACGCATTCCTAGAGAGACATCAGCTCTTGAAATTCTCATCTGGGCTTTATCTCATTAAGTCTACAAGCATTTACCACAGATTCAGAATTCTATTTACAGTAAGACTGAAAAAGATAGGTAAAATCAAAAGATAGCCATTCTCCATTGATTTGAAGCTTTTTTGTGTGCGACAGTGTATTGAGGTATTCTGTACTGCTCTGTCAGTAATTAGGTCAAAATGGCCTGTCCTTGTCGTATCTGTCCAGCGGCTGTGAATGAAACCACTTCACCCCCTTTCCGCTCTCACCGCTCCACTCCTCTGAGAGGAAATAGTGTGGGGTGTGGGGGGGAGCTCAGAAAAGCAATATTGTCCTGTAGGGCTCTGACACTCATGAAATTAATCTATTATCTTCCTGTGCAGCTGCCATGTACTGATACAAGGTGGCTGACAAGTCCTCTCCTGCCATTGTACTGCCGTGACATTTGGCCATTCAGTTCATCGTGCTGACATGGGCAAGAACCGTGAGTCGCTAAATTAACGTAACGAACGGCGAGATGAGAGCAAAGGAGCATTCGGAAGCCAAGTGGGACAGTAGGATAAATTTCTGCTTGCTATTTAAAAGCCTGACCTCAGCACCTTGCTGCAAGTGCTGGCTCTATTACAGGAGAAGGTTAAAGACACCTTTAGCTGGTCCAGAATGTGGTTTTTGATACTGGCCACTCTGGTCTGCCCAATGAATGGTTCATTATCTTAAATAAACCTCCATTTGGTGAATGTAAATGTGCTTGAGCCAGTGTTGGGGAGTAGTGATGCTACTATTTTGTAGTAGCATAGAGATGGCTGTTTTTGAGCAAAGTTGAAAAATCAAATGTGGTCTTATAAACTGTCCTCTCATTTTCAGTTTTCAGTTGAAAAAAAGATGATTTAATGACATGACAAGTAATTGTACATTTGTATTGTCAATGCTAATACAGCTTGGCTGCATACAAAAAGAGCAAAAACATAAATAGTACAAAAATATTGAGAATATCAAGAAAATACATAGTATAATTGAAGAGAAGAAAAGAAGAGATGAAGTCTAGAGAATTCTCTCATGTCTGTTTTGGTTTCATTTTCTCTATTCCTATTTTGCCAGGGTTCCCTATGCTAGTTTGTTTCCATGGTTATTCAATGAGTTCACAATCGTCCTAACCATCGCTAATTATCACTAATCATCCTCCATGTATTTAAACCCTAAGTTCTCCTTAGTTAATTTGTCCATTGATACGTATGTATACTGTCTTGTGGATTCTATTAAAAGTGTGTTTTTCCTTCTGCTCCTTTGTCATGCACTTCATTCAGCCACCTGCAGACTACAGAACAACGGACCCTCAAATAGAACATATTTAAAAGAAAAAATGGACTCACCAGGACTGTGTCTCCTCCTCCAGAGGAATTTGCTCGAGTATTTGGGCTGAGGACCAATCCCAGCCAGCCATCACCTTGTTGCATGGAGTGCATGACAGTGTCTACTGCAGATGGAGGGATAAAGCCTGTCGCAATGCACTAGCCAGTGCCAGACAACAGGACTGAGCGAGCCATCGCCCTGAAGCCCGAGCCCTACTGTGCGTCTGACCAGGTGTCTGAGCCGGCTACATCATCCAGCAGCGTGGGCGTTCTCATGGAGTTTGAGTGGATGGAAATGAGCCCCTTCCACACTCTGGCCACTGAGGGTGAGCAGCTGCTGGCTTCTGATCTGTTGAATTGTTTGGAAGAGGATAATTCCCTGTTTCTCAAGCCCCTCGCTGGTCTTGTCCAGCATAAAGTCTCCTGTTTCTCCTGGGTTCCTCGCTCTCCCTCCTCCTCTTCCAAACTTAGTCTGTCAGCCCTGCCTCCACAGGTTCCCTTCAGCCACTCGGCTCCTCTTCTGATGCCACTCCATTGTGTGGCCCAGGCACGAGGATCCCCTGGCTACACGTCCAGCTTTTGATTCTGTCACTTCACCTCAGATACCATCGTCCTTGCGGCTCCACAAGGCTCCCTCGTCCCTCTTGCTCTACCTTGGTTAGGCACACTGCCTGCGCCACAGACTTAGGAGCTGTCCACTGTGCTCCATATCTCCACCACTTCTGTCTGGCTCCGTCGTTGCTCCGGCTCCACTTCGGTCCTCAGTTCCACCACCTTTGCCTCAAGTCCTCAAGCACCCTGGCTCCACCACGACACTGTGGCTCGGCCTCCAGGACCATAGGTGTTGCCCGGTTCCATCTGCACCCAGGGATCCACTACCATCGGCTTCATCTCTGTCGGTCATCCCCTGGGCGTAGTCAGCCAAATCCTCTCTCATCTTCCTGGCTGCTCTCTGGGTCCCCGCCTGGCTCCTCCCACTATCATTTCCACCCTGGTCTCTGCCTATGTTTACCGGATTCCTGTTCTTTGCCTGCTCCACGTGCTCCTCCAGAACCCGCCCCGCCCCCAATGTCATGTGTAGTTCTGTTTTGGTTTCGTTTTCTTTGTGTTCTGTTCCTGTTTTTCCAGTGTTCCCTTTGTTAGTTTGTCTTGTTATTCATTGACTTTGCATGTGTTTCTAAGCTACGCTTAAATCCTGAGTTATCCTTAGTTAATTAGTCTGTTATTGTGTATGTATACACTGGTGGATTCTAAATCTTTTTGTCCTTCGACTCCTTTGTTGTGCGCATTTGTTTTGCGCGAAACCCTCTCTCATGTAGTTATTCATTTTAGTGGATCCGTTCATGTGCCGTAAATCAAGCTGTTTTCACCTTTTCACAATTTGTGAATTGTTTGTTTTTCATCTGAACAAACCAATTCACTAAGATGACTCATCGCACTGATCATCACTTGATGTGTTTACTAGTTTTACTAGTTGTATTTAGTGTAAATGTATGGATCTAAATGAGTTCCTCATATTTTTTTATGTTAGATAAGTACTGCTTTTATTGCAATATATAATCTGATTGGTTATTTATTTTGAACATATATTCCCTCTTAAATAACTTTAGTGTAGTTACTTTTCTAAATGGCTTTAGTGTAGTTAATTTTCTGTAGTAGCTTGTAGCTAAATACATTTTCAAAAAGGCAGCTTTGCCATAGTTTAACTCTAATTACAATAATTTTACTTTTAATTATAGCTTGCAGCTTAAGAAGCTTGTGCAGCTTGTATATATATATATATATATATATATATATATATATATATATATATATATATATATATATATACACACACACAGAAAGCAATCTCTGTAATTCTGATCACCACAAGAGTCCATGGTGGAGTTTACAGAGACACAGTACAGAGGGCAAGAGCAAGGAGGGACAAAATGGATACATTTGAGGGGGAGACTAGGGCGGGATATGGCAGGCTGTGATGAATGACCTGAACACTCACAAACACTCCAAACAAAGAGAGTGTGAGAGCGAGTGAGCGGGCGCGTGTGTGTGTGTGTGTGTGTGTGCACAAGCTATGGACAGCTCCTGTCAAAAGAGGCCATTTTATTTATTTATGGTTGCTGTGCTTAAGAGATGGTCAAGGTCAGGTTATGTGTCTGCTCTCCTGGTTTTGTTTTGTGAGCTGGATCAATTTACGAAAAATGTCTGTTAACAATTCTACTGACACTCGTCTCTCTAACCTGACAGTGTTTCACCATGGTAACCCATCTTCCACTGCTGTTGCTTTGACACTGGATAGAGAGGTCGTTTTGACAAGTTCAGACATTTACACATCAGTTAAGAACTCTATTGTTTATTTGCTGCACCCAAAAGGTTCTTCTACATTTCCTTGTATGGGTCTTGGTGAAGTATGTCCTTCCCCATGTGGATTGTAGATGTAATCCCACGGAAGATTGAACTCCATCGATCTGAATAGAGCAGGCTGGAGAGGCAGTTATATGGCTTCAGGAGACTCATTGTAAACATCATGTCAAGAGTGTCCCATGAACAGCAACGTTTCGCTTCAGCAATCCTCAGTCTCCTCTCTGAACTTCACTGAACTCTGATTCAAATGCTTAAGCCCGCTTGCGTTTAATATAAGGCTACTCATTCAGAATCTGAGACTGAGAACCATATTTACTATCAAGTTTGACTCAGATTGCCTAGTTCATTTACAGGAGTGGATTGAATAATGTCTGTATAACGAATAACCAAAGTCAAACCCACTAATGACTACGACTGAAGTAAATATAACATATAGAGACTTTTATAACTATAACTTAATAATACATATAGGTTTACTGAACCAACTCTCAAAGTGTGGATGTGAAACCTAAATGTTTTATACAGTTAGTTTGATAACAAAATGAGGTTGCCAATGTTGTTCATATTTGTAGTATGAATCATATCCAGTACATTCTGTTAGAAAGTATGAGCATGGTTAAAATATGACTAGCTGTGGAACAATCAATATTGATTTAGTTAAAATGTGTGTAATTGAAACAAATCTGATTTACTGATTATTAATATATGATAATATGTGATAAATATCTAAACCCAACTGTGCAATTCAAATGGAGGGAATTTTTTTATCTGTAATTTAAATACATAAATCTTCAACTTAGTCCTAAATGTTTGTTTGAGTGATGACTCCTCTCGTGACCACAAGAGTTGAGGAAAATACCAGAATTAGACCTTGTCTTTTGTCTTTTTTTTTCTTTATAGTAGAGAGAAAACAGGAAATGATGAGGAGAGGAAATGTCACAAACCAGATTTGAACTTGTCACCCTTGCACCACAACACAATGTGCCTGAGCACATGTGCTAACCACTACGCCACATCTCTGTGAAGATTTTGGTTTTCTTACAGTTGGTTTTCAAAAAACCGAAATATTATTTTTTTTTTTTATTATTATTATTATTTGGTGACTTAAATCAGATGCAGAACTAAAATCCCATACAATGGTGCAACCAAGATGGAATCGATACCATCCCTGATTCTAAATCATGATTAAGTTTGATCTGCAACAGGCTTAAGTGGTGATGTATCACAAGATTTCATAACCTCTTCCTCCCATAGTGACTTTCATCATTCATGCAGCCACTGATAAATTAAAACCAGGGCCTTGAATCCCCTTTCTCTTTGTCAATCTGAAAAATAAATAAATAAAATTATGTACCCAAAGCACAAACTCACATCTGAGATTGAACAATCTGGTGTCTTAGATGGGTCACTCTCAGTGTTTCCCTCACATAGTTTTTGAAGTTTGCTTGAGATGAGCTGTGAAAATTGTTTGTTGTGCTGCAAATGAGATAGACAGTAATGTATTTTGAGAGAAAAAAAAAAAAAAAATATATATATATATATATATATATATATACTGTATATAGTAAATCATTTTCAGTAAGGATTTATTTTTTAAATACAAGATTAATTATTGTTTCACTTTTAAACATGTTTTATTCATGATATGACCCCCCAAAGTGATCTTTTAAATCACTCTTAAAAATGCCTTAATGTGTTTGTATTATCTATAAACCCAAATGGCATTTACTGTAAAGAAATATTACCATGATACTTTTCATTGGTGTTTTCTTGGTGTCGGCATCGCCCATGCAGTTCATCTAGTTAATCACCAATATAATACAAGATTTGATTTGTGTTCATCCTCTTTCTTGACTCTGTTCAGATGTTGGTTCATTTAAACACCACTGAAGCTTTGCCTCCTGCTAGGGTTCAGAGGCTTGTACATCTTTAATTATGGATCAGATTCTTTTGCCCCTGTTTTAGAGTGACTCCAGACCGGCTTCGCTCAAGTCATCCACTTGAAAGTTTGAAAACCTCCAGTGACAGGAATATTAATGTGGCGGCAATGTCGTATCTGTTTCAGCTCATGCATATTCAATGTCCCCCCAGCTCTCTAAGATTTATGTCAGACTGTGCAGGCGTGTGCTTCTCCACCATTTTAGATAATAGCATGCTAAATTGATGTTATCAGGAGGAGTCTCTCTCACTTTCAGTGTTCCTACCTTTATCTTTCATTCCACTGTCCTTCTTTTTCTCTTTCCCTCTCTTTCTCCATCTCCACCACCCCCAATCTTCATGTTGTACAGAAGTTATAAAGGAAGCTTAGGTCAGTTCCCGGCAGACTTCCTTGAAAACACCTTACAAGCTCACTAGTGACACCCCAACAGAGGGGAAAAAATGTATATTTTGGGAGCAGATTGGGGGCAATCCTTTGGTTTATCTTTTAATTAAGGACGCTTGAGTTGTGCCCATTCTGTTGAAGCAAACGCCCAGCTGCTAATGAAGTTTAAACAGACATACTTTGTTTAATTATGGCTAATCGCGGGGGCCCAGAGTCCAGCCCTCTTTGATCTACCACTGGCAGGGTAATCTTTCTGGCAGATAGCATCTTCCATTCGTCCCTGGCTCCTTTTTAGTTGTTGCAATGGGAGGTCCGAGATTAAGCATGGGTTAATTGAGCCAGGGTAACTGTGTCGTGCAATGTCTCTCTGTGTGTGTGCATATTTGTGTGTTAAACAACTAAAGAGAAATGGCTTTGAGTATGAACTAATGTTAGATCTGCATGGTTATGGGTGTGTGATGTATTACGCGAGTTGTAAATACAGGAGGTAAGTAAGTTAACCAAATGCCATCGAACTGCCATCGTATCATATGTATACTCACTGTGATTCTGAAGTGAATTCATATTTGGTGTAATTGGTGTAAAAACGTATTTAGAAGACAAAAACTTTTAAGGTAAGAAAGTAAAAGTATATGTAAATATTAATTGTTATTAATTAAACCTATGTAGACATAAACTACCATTCAAAGATTTGGGGTCAGTTTTTATGTTTTTGAAAGAAGACTCTTATGCTCATGAAGGCTGCAATTACTTGATTAAAAAGGCAATAACAAAACAGTAATATTATGAAATATTATTACAATTTAAAATAACTGTTCTCTATTTTAATATATTTACAATGTCATGGATTTCTGTAATGTCAAAGATGAATTTTTAGCAGCCATTGCTTCAGTCTTCAGTGTCATGAAATAATTTCAATGTATAATTATTTTCAATATTAAGTGCAGCATACAGTATAAATATAAATAAAATACAAATGGAGCTGAGAATTAGTAAATGTCTTTCAACTCTCCCCAATAGTGTTTTAGGTATTCATTTCAATGTCTCCAAAGAATGTGTTGGTAAACACACTGGTAAAGTTCAGAACTGTGATATTGCATTAGTTCCGTGAATCTGTGCATAAAAGTCCTGTTGGCATTTCCATGAATTGTTAATATACCTTCAACAGTTAAATGATATGGTTTGAAAATTGTTGCTGAAGTGATCCATGGGTCTGTAATGTCCATTTATCATCTCAGCTCAGTTCAGAGGAAGTGGTGTCCAACAGGGGAGAACAAACACGTTAAAAGGAAAACAAAACAAGAGAAAAGTTTCAGCTCTTTAGCTGCAATCTAACCCTCTCTCCGGTGTCTTTCATCTGTAGTAAGTATGCAGTGTAGAGAGGTTTCCCACTGACACAGTATGAGCAATACCCCAAATCACTAACTAAGCATGGGAAAAGGCTGGAGGAAATGCTCCTCTTGTCTCTTTCTGTCTCTCTCTCTCTCCGTGTCTCCCTTTTGCTTTTTCTCTCCCAGACAGTCATTGTTTTTCTTTCATTTTAAGGTCTTAATTAAATTCTCATAGTTTCTTGTGCTTCTTGCATTTTTTGTTACATGCTCCAATTTATGTGTGTGGTAGAGGTATACCCTACATTGTGGGGACATTTAGTCCCCATAAAGATAGCAATATCCGAAATTCTTGTCCTTGTGGGTAAATATTTTGGTCCACATGAGGAAAACAGCTTATAAATGTCATGCTTTTTGAAAATCTAAATACGCAGAAAGTTCCCTTGCAATTGAAACCACATTGTGGCATTGATGCTATGTAAACGATGCGCATGAGCCGGTGTCTGAAGAACATGTCTACACATGCCAATTCCTGATTTTCTGAACATGATGATATAATCATGTTGCACAGAACATCACTGAAATCATAAATAGATGCCAAGCCAGCACATCATCAGCTTCTTTGTCTGTAGAGGCCACATTTTTGAGCGCGTGTTTGCTGATCTGAATGTTTTATTTGTCTGTCTTAAGTCAGGAGTTAGATTTCAAAACGTCAGGCTCAAAGTTTCGGAGATGTGTGTGCCATGCCCTTGTTATATTACGAGTGAAGTCTTACATGAGATGTGTGTGTTTTGAATGGGTGGGGAGCCCGCGAAGTTAGTCCTTGAGGGGGCTGACTGCATTCATTGCGAGAGAATCAACATCCACAATTTCCGATCATGCTTGGCTCTCCTGAGATGTCAAGGTCTTGGAGGAATCCGCACCTCAACATACTTCACGGTGGTCAATATGCTCGAGTACGGGGTGAAGCCAAGGGTGCAAAAGACGCTTGCAAGCTATCTCTCCCTCTTAAGTGCATCATCTTGGAGAAAATCTGCCTTACCCACCAAGCCTTGTAGGGCAACATCTTCTCTTGTGGGTAAGACATATGTGGCAGCAAGTTAGGCTGGTGTGTCACTGCACACCATGGTGGTTTTACCACCTAAGCTCTTGCATAAAGATTTGTATTATGGTGAGAAATTAGCCCCCGAGGCAGTAAAATAATTTTGTAAGGTCCATGCCATTTGACGTTCAATGGCTGATATGATCGTAATGGAGAGGCACCTGTTGGTCAACTTCATGGGCATAAAGGAAGAGACAAGGCTTTCCTTCTCGATGCCCCAATTTGTTCATCGACACAGTCAACATTGTCATCGACAGGTAGCAGGAGGCCAAGAAACAGTGTGCAGCATTCAGAGAATGGATTCCCTGCCAGACCCAGATGCCAACAGTGTCCACCACTGTTCAACCAATAACTACAGTCTCTCTTAATGAAAAGTGTCAAGTAAAAATATACCCTTGCTAGAGATATTCAGGCTTCTACAGCCTTCATTACTTCATTGCGCTCAAAAAGGAGGGGGGTTGATTCCGATTTTTAGATCTGTGGGGCCTGAACCGTACTCTTTGGACATACAGGTTCAAGATGCTGACCCTTAACCTAATCATGGCACAAATACAGTTGGGACTGGTTTGTGACAATAGAGCTCAAGGACACCTACTTTCACATCGAGATTCTGCCAGAACACAAGAAGTTTTTCAGGTTCACATTCGGGGCGAAGAATACCAATTTTGAGTTCATCCTTTTGGCCTAGCTTTATCCCCATCCACATTTACCAAGTGCAAGGATTCTGCTGTCTACTGACCTCAGGGTATTTTTTTTTACTAAATTAGATGATTGGCTGATATTAGCTCAATCTGAGAAGTTGGGGGCACAACAGATGGAACTCCAAGATGAGTGTACTTTCTCTAGTCCAGAGAAACCTCTTTAGCAGTGGTGTGGGATTCGACCACAATGCAGGCATGTCTGTCTCCTACACATGTAGAATCAATCCTAACCACTATGAAAGATATCAGGCTAGGTTAGGAGCTTTCAGTCTTACAGGTTCAGAGACTGTTAGGTCTCATGGTGGCAGTGGCCATTATCATTCCAGTAGGCCTACTGCACACGAAACCATTCCAGTTTGGGCTCAAAAGAAGAGGACAGTTGCATCACCCAAAGCTCTTACCATGGATGCATGCTTAGAAGATGTTTGTGCTGCGGAAGGATTGTCCTCTCTGCACATGTTCATTAGGGTTTATAGTCTGGATATGGATTCAACCCTGGGGTCTCAAGTCCTTCAGTGCTCAACCACTGTCTGTACAGATACACAGCCTTATGGGGCTTGCACTATCCTGCAGTGAGGTGGTGTTCTTTCCATAGCATCAACGTCATGATGCAGTGTTGAGTTCCACTCGAAAGGGAATGTTTGAGAGAGGAACGAGATGCAGCATCATGTTACCACATCATGCCTGTCTTCTTCAGACAATTAGAATCTAATGATGTACTGATCTTGCATCTATTTAAGGTTTTGATGATGTACTGTGCTACATCAATATATCATCACGTTCAGCCAATCAGCATTTGCCGTGTGTAGACACGTTATTCAGACACTGGCTCAGGCGAAACGTTCCCCTCTTTCCCCTCTCCGGGAACCGGGTTACATACGTAATTTGAGACGTTTTCTATGATGGGTAGGTTTAGAGGTAGTGTTAGGGGTTAGAATTTATACTTGCTCATAAATAATAATAAAATTTCATGGATGAACTTGCACCTCCTTATAAGAATTTTTAGTCTTATGGATATTTGTGGATTTTGCTATTTACTTAGACATTCATTGCTATCACAAGAATAGAAAGGTATTTCTGGTATCTGCCCATATGAAATTTTAGCGTCAAATTTTTTATGTCAATCCAAAACATTTAGTTTATATAGTGCTGTTGAGTAATATTTACCACACAGGTATTTAAAGTTTGTTTACTGCCATGTTTACAGTAAGTGCAAGTTGGTCAGCCCCGTCTCACAATTAGTCTCACAATTAGATTTACAGCTTCAATTAAAAGTAAAATCTCAAAATTATTCACAAGCCACTCAAGACAAAGTCAATGAAATTATGCATCACTTTTTTGTGAATAATTGAATATTTCCTTGGCCGATTAAGACAGAATGGCTAATTTATTAATAGACAGACACAAAGTCGAGTCAAAACGTCTATCCTCAGGGTGGATCTGCTTTCAGAAGAACAAGCCCTTGTTAAATAAGTTAAATGAGGAGGTCTCCAAGGCAGTACTTGCAAGTTTACCAGGAAACACCAAAGAAGGAGGATTACACAAACTCTGTTCATTTGAGCTCACTGGCGTCGCAATCTCGAAGGTCTCTGCCGCGCCTCCTCGTGAGATGAAATATTAAACTCCCCGTGTTTATTAGCGGCATGATAGACAAAGGGCTTTTTCCCTTTGACTTGTGCATACTGACATTGCGCACATAACAAACAAACAAACAGAAAATCTCTTGATCCATAATGGATGATATCTCTCAGTTTTGCAAAAGAGCATTATTAAAGAAATGGGGCCAATGGGGCGAGCTCTTATTTGTCAACATCAACATTTCGTCAATAAACACAAGAACAGGAAGTCACGTTTATGCTACTCTCTTGGATATTGGCTTGAAAAAAAAAATCCTATCAGTCATCAAAATGACAATTAGCATAACAAAATATACTGTATATATGAGCAAAATCAAATTGTGCAGCATTATTAGACATCCTTTTGAAGAACATTTTAAAAAATTTCAGTTGGAGAAAAGAATCTGGAACCAGCTGAGACAGCCGTGTACCATACTGCCACATTTTAGAAACATTAATTATGAGAGCATGTTTAAATCCTAATTTGTCAAATGCAAAACAAAATATTTTTGTCTTCAAAGTCTAATTCCTGTGTTGTCTCTGAATGCATTCTCTCAGAATACTGTGGCCTAATTGGCAATAGAGGAAGTTAGCAGAGAAACTCCAGACCTAACATTCATCTTCATGAGAAACACCCTTCCAAGATCTTTTGGCAGTGCACTTTGACTTTCCCATGTCTGGAGATGTCTCCTAAAAGACAGAGCCCCTCCTCCTAGTCTGCTCTAAAAGTTTCTTCAAGGGATCACTGTTTGGCAAAAATGACCCTACTTTCATAATGTCTTTTCCAAGGGTTGTTAGAGAGAAAAACTTTCTCAAGTGTTCAAGTTGAAAATGACCACAAGGACCTTAAAGATGACAGGGCATCATTCAGACAGTCCAGAGGAAGCAATGTCCTCATTTTAAATAGCAATGGTTGTGGTAAAACACCAGGCAAAGTCAAAAACGCTTGGTGAGTTGACAGATAGCAATTTGACAGTAGCAATTGTTTCTGCAATATTATATATTGAATTTTCACACGCATCTAAAAACTAAAAGTTGACCTGAAAGGGCAAAAGAACCGCTTTCCTGATACTGTTTATGGCATTCATTATAGAAAATAAAAATAATAACAGGCCCAAAATTGGTGAAACATCAGGCAAGATACGTCTTGCCCAAAGCAGTTATTCTCTTCCCAATCAAAGTTAAGATTTCCCACCTGATGTCTTTAACATCTGGGTTTTTATGTCTCCTTTGGGACATCAAGGCCTCGCAAGAGTTGTGACCCGATAACATCTGCAAATAAACGATGACTTTGCCCACATGCTCCAGAGCCGACAGGCCTCTGTGCCGCCCCTCTGTCCTCTCAGCGCTTTCAACACCTCCTCAACACCCCCTTAATAAACATTCTTTCAAAGTTCTGCAGCAAAAAATCCACACACTCTCTTGCTGTGTTTTATTAAATACTGTAGCATGCCTCCTGCACTCACTCTTATAATCTTTTGAAGCATTTGGACATGTAATGTTCTTCTTGCAAAAGGGTGAAAATACATTATTTCCAATCACAGCTCTGGACAAGGTGAAGGGAAGACATCTGCCTTAGCTAGAGGCATCAAAGAAATCCAAAGGGGAGTTTTAATACTACATGTGTGGTGGAGGTGTGGTGAACTCTCCACTTTCATTTTGCCTTCCACTATAAAAGCTTGAAAAACACTTTTAAAAGAGCCAGATTTATGAGATGCCGTAGGATACAGCTGCTCCGCTCAAAGAAGTGGACAACTGGTGATTCGGTCTTCATTTTGAAATAAAGGATACTCAATTGTCCGTTTTAAAAGAAGTTCACTAGCTTAAGACAATAAAAGACAATATTTGTGTCAAAGAGTTGACTCACAGAGAAATGCTTTGATCTATGTACAGTTTTGTTTAACTTCTGAAATTATGCAAACTGACCACAGTAAAAATAGAGGGGTATTTTGAATGCAACTTGTACTTTTTTTTTTTTTAATTCAATCATTTCAATATCTTGTCATTTTCAAAATTAGCAGAATTACATAATACAGAGGTTGAAAAATATCTCTCGGTATTGTCTAAACTCATTACGTTATCATAATAAGCTTAGGGGATCTTCATTTCACAATTCTGAGTTTCAAAATTAGAGACAATGTGTAAAAAAAATAATAATCTATTTTAATTAAACACACATACACTCACAAAATGGCGTAGTTAAAACATAAATGATATTGTCAGTCAGTATTATCACTATTTTTTTTTTAATTTGCAAAAAGTTGTTTTGTTTTGTAAGTGAGGTCACCCCCAAATTATCACATTTTGCTTTAATGTGTGAAGAACAGAGATTTAGATGATATATTATAAGAGGCTTCGCATCTCTGGAAAGATATAAGGATGGATCCACTGAATACATCGTTTGCCTTACTCACTCTGTCTGGATGTTTCTCTCACTCTTCCTGTCTCTCTCTCAGTCAGTCTCTCCTCTCGGGGAACTCCAGTGTCTGCTTTTTTCACTGCATTCCTGTTGATATATGCCGCTTGTCATGAAAATTCTCACGGAACCAAATATGAGAAAATAAGAGAGGGTGGGCTAAAAAAAAAAAAAAAAAATCACATCACATCCAGCTAAGAGATGTTCTTGTACATTCTAGAGTAAGGGAAAATAAACAAATAGCTGAAGATGAGGGTGGAGAAAAGAAAAGTGTTTCCATCACCACTCCAGCTGTTTTCCCAGGGAGGAGCTGGACTTAATGCAGCCTTAAGCAAATGACTTAGAATTGACAAATCCTGTGCTTACATAGGTTTTATTAATGATCCTCATTATCTAGGCCACTTTATGAGTAGTCATTAAACAATGAGATTAGCATATGGAACAGAAACCTGTTTGCTTTACATCCGAGAGACAATTGGAAGGTTCTCGCTATCCTTGACAACACAGGCCCGTAATGGTCTCTGATCAATCAGAAAACAAGACACGTAGAGGTGCTGAGCAAGCACAGGCCTCGACTTTGAACTGATTAGCTGCTTGATATTATTTCGACAAAGCATGTCTTCATGGATCTGCACAGTTTATTAAAGTATGTCTTAAAGGAATAGTTCACCCAAAATTAGCTCACCTTCAAATCATTCCAAACCTGCCTGATGTTCTTTCGTCTGAGGAACATAAAAGGAGATATTTTGAAATCTCCTTTTGTTCATAAAATGAATGTCGAAGGGGTCAGAACAACAGTGGACTGTATTAACTTACCATTTTCACCCCCAAATATCTTCTTTTCTATTTGCAGAAGAAAGTTCATTTTGGGTGAACTGTCCCTGTAGGCCTTCAGGATGTATGCAATTATGTATTGTATGATTCGAATGTGCTATCCATTCAGTCTTGAACAGCAGGTATTTGCAGTTCGGCCTTGACTTTTTCTGAAGAACTCGGGAATAATTTGTTGGAGTGTTTGAGAAACAGAAAAAAGCCTGGCATGAACTGTGCTTGAACCCAAAGCCTGTGAAGACTACGTCAAGAGGTGCTTCGATTTTTCCCTCTCTCTCTCTCTTCAACCATGATCAAAAGTTCAGAACCCTGTATGTTTTGTATTCACGAAGGAGAGAACCTTTGAAACCCTTTGGATTAGAGAGTGTTGTCAGCCTACGTTAAAGGAGAGAGGAGGAAGGACAGCTCACAGTTCAGAGAGGTGTGTGTGTGTGAGAGAGAGAGAAAGTGAGTGAGTGAGTATGCAGCAGTATGCATTTATCCACCTTGTAGTTCGGACTGGGAAAATGTCATAATGAAGGTGTTAGAAAGTCGACGCTGAAGAGGTTAAGGCCAAATTAGCCTGGGTCGTAAGTCTTCCACTTCCTCGGTAGCAACACCTAATCTTATTTTAAGGGCTGCTGCATAGAATGGGCATACTTTACGGGTGGTTCTATTTTCTATGGGATCATCCAGCTGAATTAGAGTGTGATTGAGCTAAACATGTGTCCCAGCGGTCTCCAGCTTGGATGGCTGCCCACCTCTGCTTCATTTGTCCCACACTAAATGTTTTTTGACAACACTCAAGTGGTTACTGACAGCTTTCCAGCCATTAAGACATGGGGAATGAACACACAAGCTATAACTGATAATTATCATTCTGTATAATCTAGAATTAGCATTGTAATTGTGTCATCACTCTTTTGCTAACCTGGACAACAGTGTGCACAGCATGTTGATAGGCAAATGTATATGTGTAGATATAAATATATACAAAATGTGTATGTGTGTGTGTTGTAATGGACAAATAATGCAAAGAAATGTTAACATTTACAATTGTGTCCAAATGCTTTTAGGGTCACAATAAACAAACATACAAACTTGCTCAAATTTTTGGAAATTTAAGATTTATTATTATCTTTTTTTTTGACATGTGTGGTGTGTTAAGTTCACCAACTTTATAGCTGAAGAGTTTCAAACTTCCACTAGCATTAATATGAGCACAAATACTGTGGTGGCGGGAGTCTCATGGAATGGGTTATTTTGGCCAAGCAGCTGCATCACCAAGAACAATGCCAACTGTCGGATGGAGTGGTGTAAAGCATGCTGCCACTGGACTCTGGAGCAGTGGAAACGTGTTCTGTGGAGCGATAAATCACGCTTCTCTGTTTGGCAGACTGATGGCGAGTATGAGTTTGGTGAATACCAAGAGAAATTACCTGTCTGACTGCATTGTGCCAACTGTAAAGTTTAGTGGAGGAGGGATTCTGGCATGGGGCTATTTTTCAGTGATTGGGCACGACCCATTACTCTACTTCCAGTAAATGGAAATCAAATGCTTCAGCATACCAAGACATTTTGAACAATGCTATGACTTTGTGGGAGTAGTTTGGGGAAGGGCCTTTTCTATTCCAGCATGACTGTCCCAGTGAACAAATCAAGGTCCATAAAGACATGGTTGGAAGAGTATGGTGTGGAAAGAACTTGACTGGCCCACACTGCGCCCTGACCTCAACCTTATCGAACGCCTTTGGGATGAACTGGAATGGAGATTACGAGCCAGGCTTTCTCATCCAACATCATTGCCTGACCTCACAAATGCTCTATTGGATGAATTGGCAAAAATTCTCACAGTTACACTCCAAAATCTTGTGGAAAGTCTTCCCAGAAAAGTGGAAACTGTTATAGCAGCAAAGGAGGGACACACTCCACATTACTGTCTATGTATTTTGAGTGCAATTTATTAAAATGGCTTGAAGAACACAGATAAACTATATCTCAGTACAATTGCGCATGCTTTGTGTTTCATCAGTGAAAACTTGGGTGCTTTCACACTGGCAGTTTAGTTTGAAACAGGGCACGGTTTGCGTCCAAACTTGGTCATGTGGATCCGGGAGCGCACCGAGGTACCAAACCCGAGACTAACTGTAAGAGGTGGTCTGAGTTTGGTTGAACAATTCACATTAATGTAAAAACAGCTTGGACTTGGAAAGTAACAAACTGCACATGCATTGGCCAATGATGATGTCTAAGTTCACCAAAACACAAGTAAGGGATGACAGTGGACGTCATGTACCCTGGATACAAGCGAGAGGAAGCGTGCAGTGTAATTGCGCATACTTAATGCATTCAGAGTGGCAAATGAATGGCTCACAACCTGCTCTCTCCTCAGAAGAGTTTGTTTGCAAGCAGTAGCAAGCTTCCTTCACACAACGCATATACAGTATAACCAAGTTTTGTTCACTCTGCTAGATATAAAAGCACCAAATTAATAAAAAGAACCCACAATATATTGACCCACGTCCTGTTTTTCATCATGCACCATGCATATTTGAGGTGACATAAGATGAACACAAATGCAGCAGGTTTCAATAGAATCATGTTGAGTGAGAAACCAGACCGACGCTCGAACCTAGTGTGAACGCCCCTTCTATCTACCTGTTATTATATCTGGATCCCTGAATGCCTTTGTCCATATGAGGGATTTCCTGGAATATCATAAGGTTTATGAATTTATGAGTCTCACTTGAGGACTTAGTCCGTTAGGGCGCACTCCGGCTTCCAGTATGAATGCAACAGACATGTGATATGAGAGTGTTTAGCACTCCATAATGCTCACATTGCCTCATTTTGGGTTAAAATGGAATAAATATTACTCTATAGAAATTTGAAGTAAACAGGATAATCCATCAATATTTCTCCAAATGTGCATGCTTTTGAACTAAAAGCCCCATTGTTATTCAAGTTTTCATGGTGACTATAAGTTTATTTTTCTTTTTTCTCAATGAACATGGCTGAAGCTCATATTACATATTAAATATATCAACTCCATTTTTCATTTCCATAACTCCTAACACAATATAAAAAAATTATGTCATTTTTAGAGTAAAAGCTTTGGTTTTAGACCTTTTTAATGATGTATAGTTAATTACATTCTTTTACATTAAATCTAACAGTAACTTTGAACTAATGTAAACAAAGAACACTTCAGTTCAGGATGCCGGTGTCCTTCCACGGGTTAGGTTAAAGTCCCTATTGGTGTAATGGTTAGGTGTCCCTGTACTTTTGACCATATAGTACATTAGAAAAAAAAAAAGTTTATTAGGTTTATAAAGCAATGGATATACTTGTTAATGGAAACGGTGGTTACTGCATTAGAACTTTGATGTGGGGGAAAAAAGTTTGCAAATGCCACATTTTTTGATGTTTTAAATCTTAAACAACATTCATTTTTTATCCTGAAGGCCACTACATGCATATCAGCTTTTTTCCTGTCTTCAGTGCATGAATGTCTCATGTCAAAGAAGTTAGACCTTTTTCTATGAAAAAAAATTAAGGGGGTTTGAATACTTTCCGTACCCACTGTGTATATATATATATATATATATATATATATATATATATATATATATACAAAACTATTCCTCCAAAAGCAAGACATTTTCTCACTCTCTGTTGCCCCCCTTTTTCTCCATCACTTCACCCACTCCTTCTCCAGTGAGCTGGAATCACTTCAATGTCCCACCCAAGCACTCTCTGGCCCTGGAGAGGACGGCTCAGAGTCGCCCATCTCCCCAGCACTCCACTCCTCTCAAGCGCCTCTCTACTCAATGAGCCCAGCTCCCAGCTGGGAGGCCCATTGATGCCCCGCTTTGGGTCGATTGTTCCCTTTTGGAGAGGGGAGGAGAGGGGTGGAGTGAGTGGGGCCGCCCTAACCCCACCCCTGGGCATTGAGCTTGGCCTAGCAGGTGTAAACATCCAGCACTTCTCTCCCCATGAGTGGGCAGTTAAGAACCCCAGGTAGTCATGGAGAGTGCCTCAGAGGAATTAAGAAATTAGAGAGAAGAGAGAAAAAGTAGATGAATGGAGGGATTTGGGGTGGCGGAAGGTCGGGGGAGGAGGAAGAGGAGAGAATGAGGATACGGAGAGCGGGCCCAGGTGTTCAGGCTTATTATATGACCCAATACTTCGTGAGCGAGATAACCTTTCGCATTCAGCGGACCCCATGTAACCCACCGAGGCCTTTTTCATGGTCAGGGAGTCATCGTAATGAAAGCAGGGAGATCGCCTTTCATTGCTGGCACATGCCTGTGCACTAGGCCTGGTTTTGTGACATTGCACAGCTACACTTTAACCTCCCCAGTCCTGGACAGTTGTGAATTTTAATTTGCAAATTAAATAACAAAACTGTTTTTTCCCTCACCTTAAAATAATAAATAATAATAATAATAATAATAATAATATAATAATAATAATAATAATAATAATAAACACATGTACACTGACAAAAACAAAAATGTACACTGCCATTCAAAGTTTCAGGTTGGTAAGATTTTTTAATGTTTTTGAAAGAGGTCTCTCATGCTCACCAAGGCTGAAAGGACAAACAAGATAAAAACAGTAATAGTGATATTTTATTACAATTGAAAATAATTGTTGTCTATTTTAATATATTTTTAAAAATATACTTTATTCCTATGATCGCAAAGCTGAATTTTCAGCATCATTACTCCAGTCTTCAGTGTCACATGATTCTTGAGAAATCACTCTAATATGCTGATTTGCTGCTCAAGAAACATTTATTATAAGTGTGCCGTGTAATGTTGTCATAGAAACTTTTTTCTGGATTCTTTGATGAATAGAAAGTGCTATAGAATAGCAATTATATAAGATCATTTTTGTAGCATTATAAATGCATTTACTGTAATTTTTTCAATTTAATGCTTCCTTGATGAATAAAAGTAAAACTTACTGTAAACTTTTGGACTGTTTGGACTTACATGGACTTACACGGTACATGAAACTGATTAGTCTCCACACACACACACACACACACACACACACACACACACGACACTCCACACACTTTTAAAACCTTCCAAACTTCAGCATACCAGACACATTTTCTTGCCATGTGATAACAGGATGTTGTCAGGTCAACTTCTGAACTCATAGAACATTTTGATTGGCCAGTTTCGACTTTTAATCAGCTTCAAGCATATGAGAATGATGATATTTACCTAAAATAGTACTTGTTGTTATAGAACATTAATATTATGAACTGTGAAAAAGATGAGTTTTCAGCGGCGTCTTTAAACATTGTCAAGGATTCTGGTCAGCCGGATATTTAGCGTATATTTGGTGAATGTAGGACTACTATTACATAGAAATAATGACTAATTACCATTTTAACATGCATAATGACTTTTTTCATTAATATTTCACCCGATAAATCTGTTAGTTTAGGAATTTACATGTCGTAAATGTGCTATGCTTGGTTTATAGCGTCACTGGTAAAAAGTGATTGACGGTTTGCATCGGTAATGCTGTGGAGAGTGAATGTTTATGGGTAAACAAAAATATGTGTGAAGAGCCTAGGAAAAAAAAAGACAGCCGTTTAGCATGTGCTGGATTAACGACGTGAAAAAAAATGCATGAACATCTATCTGAAATGCATTTATCTTCTCTAGCACGCTACGGAAATGAAGCCTCATTAAATGCTTTCATTTGCAGGCAACTTAACACCTGTGTTTTATTCATATATTTATTTTTGCCTTTCAACGAGGACAGGATGAAGCCTCAAAGTGTGAGTGCCGTTATTTAGTTTGTCTCTCTCCTTCTTCACGAAGTGTTATTTACTAGCGAGATATCATCCTCTCTTTAATCCTCTTAGCATTGGATTTCAGTTGTACTTACAGCGTCCTGCACCTGCTAAACTGCTGCCTGCTAAAGCTGCATAAACACACATAAAGGTGCATCACAGGCTATACTGACTCTCTACAATTGAGCATGCAGAGAGAGGAGAGAGCCTTGGCTAAGATACTTATTTAGCAGAGACTTGGACTGTTCAATTCAGTCTGAGGTCTTGTTGGGAGTATAGCTCAGGATTGGACAGGCGAGTTTCTGCATAAATCTGTTACAAAATTAAACTATTGCAACTTTGTAGTCTGGAGGTAGCCAACATCAAAAGCTCCTTTAACTGTACGATGCAGTGCTTAGGCATAAGGTATCAACTCCTTTGTGGATTTAAAATTTCCCTGAGCAAGTATCTGTTTGGTGGATGCAAAAATATTTTGGCTTTTTGCATTTGCATAAATGTTTTTGAGATTGTAGCTAAAATGTTCCAATCACTTACATGTTTCAGAACTTCTAAGTTGGAGTAAGTTTGAGTCATTTATAATGTTACAAATGATTTCCATTTCAAATAAATGCTGTTCTCTTGAACTTCCTACTCATCAAAGAATCCTAAAAAATAAGAATTAGTTTCCACAAAAATATGAAGAAACATTGATGATGATAATAAGAACTATTATTAATAATTGAGCGCCAATAATAGCTGATAATAATCGAGCACCAAATCAGAATATTAGAACGATTTGTGAAGGAGTAATGGCGGCTGAAAATTCAGCTTTAGCATCACAAGAATAAATTAAGTGATAAATATATATTCAAATGGAAAGGTTATTTTAAATTGTAATATTATTTATTCATTGTTCAAATAAATGCAACCTTGGTGAGAAATAAGAATCTTCTTCCAAAAACATTTAAAAAAAATCTTAATTAACCGGAATTTGTTAATATGACCTTGAACCCATTGAACATGAACAAGTCTAAACACCTTCCCTGTTAGAGACCTCAGACAGTGTTTGGCTAACGTTGCGCTCAGGCATCAGTCTCGCTGGGTGACAGTGGCATTGTGAGGTTCTTAATGTTCACTCCGTCCCTCGAAAGCTCTGTCAGACCCCTAAGCCCTGCCTTCCCTCTGTGACTGCTCCGGTTTCTCAGTGTGTGTGTGTGTTGTGCACATGTATAGTATGTGTGTGAGGTATGGGGTATCTCCAGCTGGAGGCGAACAATATGGAATTTGAAATATCAGCCGCCGTTGTGATTGAACATGGCTCCCTTATCACCAGGTTGCCAGGTAGGTGCACCATAACGATGACTTATCGCCGGGCTGAGTAACAGCAAGTATATAACAAGATTCTCCGATGTGACAAACGCCACCCCCAGGACACACTGTACCCGACCTCTAACAGACAGGGCAACAGATGTGCCCAGGTACCTTTAGTTCAAGAATACACACAACTGCCCTTACAACTAAATATGGCCTTTACTAAATTGAGGTGAGAGAGTTTAGTCAACTTAATAGGCATTTACCACCCTGTCATCATTTGTTTTATGTTATGTACTACATACGTACATTGTAATCTTTCTATCTATCTATCTATCTATCTATCTATATATATATATATATATATATATATATATATCCATCCATCTATCCATCTTCAAAGATAACTGACAATTAGCATACAGTTTGGATTGGCTGTATGGTTCTGTTTTGGATGGACTCACTCCCCTTTCTTGAAGCCTGGCATGGACAAGAGCAGGGAGAGTAGTGATAACCCCATTAAAAACAAACAAGAACAGCAAAAAACCCTGACAATAACCGTATAAGCCATAACCAAAAAGCATGTTGCCAATATTACCAGAAAGCGTTTCAGCCAATTGAGCATTTTGAATGTGTGTGTGTGTGTGTGTGTGTGTGAGAGAGAGAGAGAGAGAGAGAGAGAGAGAGAGAAGCGCTCTGATTGACTGTTCATCTTAGCAGCCAGTAAACATCGAGTGAAGAGGGCACAGACAGAAAGGTTCTTATGAGCATTCCAATGCATTATTTCCGTGAACATTTCCAATGAAATTCCATCTGGAATGAAAGAAAGTGAAGGTTAAGTGATCGACATCATTCATGCGCTTCCAGTTTCTATTGAGTGATAAATACAGACTACTACCACCTGCTGGTGTGGACGGTCATTTCCTCTCATGCAGATGTAGATGTACATGCTTGTTGGCTGTAGTCTTGCACGATGCACTCGGCCTCTGCTTGACCCAGATCCCAGATGCAGGCAATGTAAATCATGGTTGCTTGTTGCCACTAGTTCTTGATCTACAGTAGCCTTGGTGTGTCTGGGCTGATAATCCACAACATGTTACCAATAACCATCTGAAGTCTTAGGCAACAAGCATATTGCTGATAACCTGAAAAACCTCTTCAGGTTATCAGCTGGAATCTTATGGCAAATTGCTCTTATGGTAAACATTTCATCTGTGCAAGATGTCTTTTAATATTCTTGCTCAAAACGTGAAGATGGCTTCCTTTCTAAAATGGTTTTCCTTCTCCAATGCATCAGTTGACAACTTATGCAAAATATCCTTAACAGTTTCTCTGCAACATGCAGGCTGCTGAGAGCTAGAGATGAGAGATTGAGGTTTCCAATTCAAATATCATCCTCACTTGGAAATGCGTCAATACTCAACTCCTGGTTCATGTAGACTTAAGCAACATACAAGTCAACAATTACAACTGGATGTCTAAATGCAACAAGCTGTTACCTAGATCTTTAAAGCCACAAATAGGTAAGAATTTTGCATTAAACATTGAACATCACTAGAACAATGTTATAAAATTGTACAATGTGTACTTGCATTATCCCAAATGTTTCCAACAATGTTTAAATCAAGAGAAGTCCAACATTTAGACCAGAGAAGTGGTCCACGTCATATCTTCGTTACTCTCGGTTGTCGATTTTACTCCTATTGAACCAAGAAACCTGTGTGTTTGAACAGTGTTTGAATAGGAGATCTCTAGCGTCAAAACGTATCTACTGTGCATTTAAGCAATAAGTATGTTACCGATACACAAGATAAGCTTTAAGCAACAAGCATGTTGCTGACTCAAAAACAGCATGTAGGTAATAACCAGATGAGCCTTGAGCAAAAATCATGTTTCTAATAACAACCAGTTGAGCCTTAAACAACAGCTTAAGAACAAGCATCTTGTTGGTACCCAGATAAACTTACCACAGGATGCCACAATAACCAAATAAGCCTAAAGCAACAAGCATGTTTCCAATAACAACTAATTAGCCTTTAGAGCACAAGCATGTTGCCCAAGCTAACACTCAACGTGTTGGTAATAATAGACAGGTAAGCATAAAGCAACTAGTGGGATTACAGATAAGCCTAAGCAACAAGCATTTTTCCAACACAACCAGATAAACTTTAGCAATTAGCTGATACATTATAAGCTTCAGGAAAAAGCATGAGTTAGCTATAATACTATAAAGCCGAAAGTAACAAGCATATTTCAATAGCAATTACTTTGAGCAACAAGTATGGGACAAATAACAATGATAAGCATGTTGCTGATACCTGGATAAGCTTAGCACAATGTGGGAGACCACAAACACGACGATTATAAATCATAGATTTAACCGTTTTGTTCCTCTACAGTGGACTACCACGATGTCACCAGGAAAGCATACCACACACTAACAGATGCCATTCACAATCAACCAGAGTCGTGCCTGTGAACACGGGATATCTCCCAAAATCTATCGCATCAAACGTGATTTTAGAGTACAATCATGGTGGATGATTGGAAATGGCACTTATATTGTATGGACTGCTTTTTTACAGAAAATTTGTTTTGAAGTCATGGAGACGGTGTGAACATGGACTTTACATGTTACAGGGCGAGTCTTCTGACTTTATGTTTGTGTATTGTTTCGTTTCACATGATAATCTCCAGAGCATGTCCTCTTGTCCTTTGGGTTTTCCCCCCACACAACAGGATTCCTGGTCTGATTTGAGATCTTCATTCGAATGATGAACATCATTCGACTCTTGATGTTCTTCAGAGCAGATTCAGTCACTCTTAGCACACCTCACACTATAGGAAAATCTGATCTGTCGAAACATATAGATAATTGGGGCTTCCTAAAGCGTCCAAAATTGCCCCAAATGTCTTGTAGTGCATGGCTGACATTAATTACAAGCATGTTGCCGATACCCGGACAGAATAAGCACTGATCTGATTTTAACTGAATAATGACTGTTTACAATTGTCTTTTTAGAGTTGCTTTACAGTAGAATTGAATTCTTTTGGCATCATTATTTTCTTGTTCATCACTGCAAGCTGCTTGGAAACAATCCGCGCTTTACAAAGCTTAATACCTGACAAAGTTACCTGACTTGACTTGATTGGTTTAAGCACAGCATCTTGGCAGCAACAAGCATGTTGCCAATAGCTATGTTCCATCACCCTGTTTTTATGCGCATTTTGAAGAATTGCATCAGAAAAAGTGATGGATACGCCCAATTTTAAAAAAAAAAAACAAAACCAAAAGGTGGTTTTTGATTTAGGGATTCGGGGATTCACAAGGGATTTTGTGAGAAAGTGTTAATGCGAATAACGGGAGATGGAAACAGACTTGCCAAATAAATTCGGATGTAGCGAACATAAAACCCGCGTAACTAATCATATGTTTCTGCAGATATGCTATACATTTATGCTTGATTTTGTGATGACCCATTAATTCTGGATGTACTGGAACTCGATGTATGTACTCGTATGTATATGTGTGCATTGCAATGCATCCCTTTGGTCCCTTTTGGTGCCATAGTAAGACAAGAGTCATGTGCAGTTTGTGTACTGGAATGCCGCGGGTATTGCGGGATTGTCCTCTCACATATGTGGGACGCTAAATAAAGTCAAGACGTGTTCAGATGGCTCTTTTTCATTGTTTTCATATTCATAGGCAAAGCTTTCACGAATGCGCACGGTCAGTGTTTTATTTGCTGTTGGTTATTAGGTTACCATACCACCGTCATCCGCTCGAACAGCTTGATGGAAACGCACCTAATTCGTATTCATTTTTCTGTCTTTTTTTGCAAACTTTGAAAAAAGTTGCTTCACGTTTGGAGGGAAACCCAGCTAATGACAACAGATAATACACATTGTCAATATGATTGCAAGCCTTGCAACAAGCATGTTACTGAAAACAACGACATAACGCTTAAGCAACACTTATGTTGTTGATACCCAGATAGCCTAGAGCAACAATCATGTTGTCAATAACCTGATATCTTTAAGCAATGAGCCTAAAAAAGGAAAACTTAGCTTAGCTTTGTGAAGATGTTGAGAGATTACTAGAGGGTGATATTCAGCTGTGATGTGGATGCTCGATCTCCTTCTTGATATCCTTCTCCTTCGTGTGGGGAGTGCAGATCTCATCTAAAACTTTGTTCTTGAGGCTGTCAAGTTAGTATAACCTAAGCAAGATTGCGGGCAAAGAGTCCATATCAGTAATGCAGCGATGCGAGAAGCAATGCTTACTCAGGTCAGCTCCAATTCAAGGAGTTTATAATCAATACTGCGAATTTGCGTGTTCAAATTCACAAACTTGAATTCAAGGTGAAATCTGATTATATTGTGAAATATATTAGGCAAATTTAGATGGTCTTCTCAATATAAACATATTACGCAACTGTATTAAACTAACATTTAAAGCTAACTGTCACAGTATCTTTGTTGTATCATCTCAGATGATCTAGCCTCCCTCCAACCTGAGGAAAACTTTTTGGGGATGTTTTTAAAAATGTCTTTTTGTTGTAGTGATATTTTATTTTGAAGCTTTTTTATGTTTAGAAACAAGTAAATGCTTTGCTTCCGGTTTTTATTATTATTATTATCATTATTATTATTGAAATTGTGCACTTTCATGAAGAAAGGAATTGCTGTTCTGAAACTGCATGATAATGGAGCTAAATTATTCAAAATGATTGATAGTGCTACTGTGATGGGAATTACAATGGCCTATGATTGTTCCATAATACTACAATGTTTTGTGTTGAATGTTTGCTTTTTCTTGACTTGCTTGTGCCATTTGACAACAAAAAAAAAAACCCCAAAAAACCATATATGTTCAGGTTCCCTGCAGCACTAGGGTGAAATGTCCCTCATGAGGGAAAACTCATGGATCTAGTGTCGGACAAGGTCAGAGGTACAGTCACAGGGTGCAAGCCTGACTTGTCGCTGTCCTAAGTGGTCGACATTTGGTATTTGATTTCCCACGTATATGAGTGTATGTGTGTGTTATGGGGAGGCTTGTGGAGTCAGGGGAGTCACTCTGAAGTATTTGGAGGCTTATCATGTTGCATGTCAGAAGAACTGACCAACCTTGCTTCAAGCCAAGGACTGCTGACCTCTGACCTAAGTGTTAAACCAAAAACAGATGCCTCTGAACTGACTCATATCCGGCCCTTAAATAAGCCGGTGAGGAATTTTTCACCACCTTCAGACTGTTATTTTATAACTTCATATGCATAGCTTTAGTAAAACTATATTTAACTGTAATATTATTTAAGTGGCTTCTGTTATTCTTGCTTTTATTTTAAAGTTATATCACCTCGTAGTTTTAAAATGTCGTAGTTCCTTGTTTATTTTCTGATCGTATACAAGGGTTTCATGTTAGTTAATTAGATTCCCATCCATCTACAGCCCTTATGTTCTCTTGCATTATTTGATGCAGCATGTTTTTCTGTTTACATTTATGAGTAATTCTATTGTCTTGCCATGTCCTTATGACAATTCTACCTAAATAATGACTAAATTTAGGATCTGAACCTCAATTCACAAGAGCTTTCTTGAAGTAGTGCACTCTAGCATAAAATGCAATGCTTTAAAGGATTCATTGATTGCTGTTGTTAAACTCCTGTTTTGGTGATCTGATATCCGTAAAGGTTTGGTTGTCATCCTGAGTTGAAACAGAATGGTTTGTCAACAGCATGGCTCTTTTGGCAAGGTCACTATGATTCTGTTTACTTTTCAGAAGAATATTTACCCTCTGGGCTTTTTGAAAGCATCCTGTGAAAGTCCAGCCAAGAAAAGCAGAAGGAAAGAAAATATACACTCTCACATGTCAGATCACGGACAGCCTTATAAAGTTGGGCTCCAGGATGCCAGAGCTCATTATAAGAGGAGGAATTAGATCTGCATAGTTTTAAGCAATCAGGCTGTGCTCCGTAATCGTCAATATAATTCACAAGACCATTCTAACCAGTTCAGTTCTTAATTCTTTATCACCAGCAAAATACTTAATTGTCTGGTCTTTATTAAAAATCAAATTACTTGGAAGAGTCTTTTGCTTCCTGTTCATTTTCATGTATTTACTGCCAGATCATGACCTGTCCATTATGGTAGACACACAGACACATTGCGATAATTGCTTCATAATGTTATGAAGTGAAAATGGCAGTTTAACATAATGGTTATAACCACCACTAGCCTAACATTGTTGAATACTGAATGCTAGTTGTAATGAAAGTCTTTTGTGTTCTTTTTTGGTTCTTAGTGATATTCGGAGACAGTTTAGGCAATAATAACATTTGGGACAGATTCCTGAATGCAAACTTGCGTAGGGCGGATTAAACCATCAATAAGCACTATCAGTAGTGTTAGGCTCCAGACTAATGATTTATACTCCCTAACATGGGACTGATCTCTATCAGATTGATGAATGCACCAACCAATCATGTTCCTGCAAACCCACAGCATGTACATACACCAATAAGTGATGATAAACGGCTCCCGTCAGAGTTATTTATGCATTGAAGGGGGTCTAGCATTGGCCTGCTGTGGGGTGGAGTTTCCATAGTCCTTCTCCCAGTCGGTAGGTGGTCTCTTTTTTCCCTCACTTGCCTGGTCTCATCCTCCCCTGATCTAGAGGTTCTGCTTAACCTCCCTTGCAGATGGCTGAGGGATGCGTCCCAGCTAGGGAGAAGCCTGTGGCCCGTGGTTCATCCCACACAATCTTACAACAGAACCCCCCCACACACAGTTTATGTTCTTTAGATGCCTGTGGTGGACATGGAGGGATGCACATGGGGCCATAAATGGGCTTGTCATGAAGGAACACGGTTCTTTCTACATCCTGTCTCTGTTTAACACGTTTAATGTGTGGGTGTTATTTTGTGTCCACTGTGTTTGAGTCATGGCAGAATTAATTACAAGTTCCATCTGTCTATCTATATCTTCATTTTTGTTTGTTAGCCAAATACTCTGTGTGCATTTTAATGTTTTTAATGTGCATTTTCATCTCATGTCGGAGTCTACTGTCGATGAACAATATTTTATTGGACTGTGGTGGTTTAAATTAATTGAGGAAATTATTTTATTAAGCTGACACGTCTGATAAGATTTTGAACAATTTAATTACTTAAAATCCTATGTTGGCTTCAATCTTTATTTATTTTATTATTTACCTGCAGCAAGAAAACTGCCATGGAACCTTACAAAGCATTTAACAAACTCAGACTTACATTTACGTATGAATGTATTTGTTTGTTTGCTAGGTCCCACTTTATAAAGTTATTTTAACTACTAACATTTGACATAACGCACTTATTGTGTACAAATATGCTTTAGCATTTTACTTACAAAAAAACCTGCATGTATTTACAGCTGTAATTCATTTCAGTGATTAGTAAAGACAGAACGTGTGACCATCTACTGCATAACAAAGCACTAAGTATGTGTGTAATCAATACATAGTTTGTATACTGTATTGTTAGTATAATTTGAATATTGTACAACTTTGACTTAAAGAAGTAAATCATTTTATTCAGCGAACTACATCTGTGTTTTCGGGGCAACATTAAAAACTGCAGTGTACTATGGGACGTTATTATAATTATTACTATTACTCATTTTGCTTTAAATCTTGCTGTTCTAATGTTTGGCCACCTTCAGCTGTCTTATGAACAAAGATTCTCATAGTTTATAGTCTTCCTGAGCTGATGAGGTTCAGTTTTTATTGTGCAGGTGAGCTGTGTGTGCTGCTGACCTTAGAGCAGTGGCTTTATGAGCTTTCTCATCCTCTTGTTTGTTTTCCTCTGTGTCTCCTGCTCTTCTCTACTGTACGTTAGGTCTGAAAATGTACACGTTTTATGGATGAAAAGAGAATACAAAGAGTAGTGTGTCGGTGAAGGACAGTTTGTGTGTATGTGTATATGTGTGTTGGGTCACTTGCATTGGACAATGCAGCTATGCAGAGAGGACTTGCCTGTAAATGTCATGTTTCTTCAGCCAGCGAGGACAGATGAGGTGCAGACTGCGCTACGGCTTAAAACCACACACACTTAAATGCACAGGTGTCCTAATATGCTTCCAGTCAGAGCAAGGGTCTGGGAAGTGCATCTCCATGTGCACATGGACTCTTTAATTGCAGAAGTTTCCAACCCAAACTGTTAAACAGACATTGGACCACTGTGCTCGAGCCATCTAAACTAAAGTGACAGTTATTGGCCCCTCTCGCCCAGGAAAAAACATGGAGCTATTTCCTGTTGTGTCCCATTTCACAGTAGGAGTGTATTCCCATGCATTTGATATGGCCATATTAACCATGCACTCGTGAGCTCAGTCCATAACTCATGACTCAGGTTGAAATTTACAGCTCTTCACTACATTATAACATTCTCTGCATGTGTTTTTCCCTATTGACCACATTCCCATAATTTCTTTTTTCATAAAGCGTGCCATGTGAAATGTTTGTGTACTGTCTGTCTGGCATTTTGGCTTGAATAGTGTTCTTGGTTACAAAATGCACTTCTTTTTACTGCTTCTTTAAATTCTTAAAGTCTTGGCTTCCTCCCAATGTTATTCCTCAACCACAATTTTATTTTATTTTAATTTTATTTTCTTGAGATGTACTGATGATAAATCTGGCCAATTCTAATAATTATTTTATGCTGTGGATAATATTAAAATTCAATGCCTTTAAAATAAATAAATACATAGATACATGCATGCTACAAATAAATGAAGGCAGCATCACAACATTATAATGCACAGTATGAAAACATATGATTAGATTAAATTATTTTGTGTAACTTCTTTAAAGACTATTAAATGAGCATTGCGCGACAGCACAATCATCTAAATTTAAAAAGAAGAAATGAGCATTGACAATTATATACAAATTACAATATGTCAGTAGAGTTAAACAAAAAAAATGTGTTTACATTTTTTATTATTAATAATTGTATTATTTTACTGGATGGTGACAGTGAATAGACGAACAGGGAATTGTTGGGGAGAGAAAAAGGTGGAACAGGATTGGAGCAAAAAACAGGTTGGAACTGATCCTGAATGTCCCACCTGAGCACTACAGCTCAACATATCTTGGACCCCACATGAAGTAACCACTAAGCCACACCTCTAGCTAGTGAGTTTGAGCTTTATCGTGGTGAATCAAATGTTTGTGTACACAATGTAATCCTTTGCAATTTTACATTGACCTGATCATGTTGGTTTGATTTCAGTGTCTGGTTCTACGGGCTGTGTTCCCTGAACTCTGATTCAGCTATAGGAATGAGAAGCGCACAGCATGCAGAGTTAGGCCAATATTATCACTAGTGTTTCCTTGAAGTCTATTTTACTATTTATTAATTTACTTCTTTAAAGTGAAGCTCTTAAACTGCCAAAAGCTGAGTACTCCGTTTAATGATCCACTTATTTTTCTTAATTTACCAATATTTGCATTCAGTTAGCAAACGATTCCAGTCTTGATTTTATTTCTTACTACATAATTCTTATGCTTAGAAATGTGTTAATGTGCACCCTACATGTTCAATCAACATGTCTTGAGTCTCCAGTCCTGTCCAGAAGGAAGTGAAATTGCTCTCTTTAAGTGTCACAATTCAGAACATTTAATAAACTCTTCTGCTTAAAATGCTGACATCAGCTAAGATTATTACAGCTATGTTCACACTGTAAATTCCGATTTCTTTGCTCAGATCTGATGTATTTATTTAGTTTTATTCGTATATTTATTTAGTATAGTCAAGCTGTTCACATTGTGTTGTTTTAAATGTGGCAAATATCAGATTTCCAGTGTGAACAGATTATGGTTCTTAACTGACCATGTGCAAAAGAACAATACAAAGCCAAAAAAATCCACTCAATTGACCCTTCGCAAAACCTGCCCTCGTTGCTATGCCTGACAACCCATGTGCTCTCACGCCACATCATGTTCTCCCACAGTGAAAAATACATAGTGGAGCAAAGAGGACACTGACAACGTATGAAACAGTTCAATATTTAAAATATTGTATTTTTTTTAAAGCATTTTAAACACTAAATATCGTAATGTGTCGTGAGAGATCCTTCAAACAGCTTGTGACTGATCATCTCTTCATACTAGTTCATTCATAGCATAAAATAAACATGAATGAACATCAGAAGAATGTTGTTTCAACCTCGGAGGGACGTGAGTACAATATTTCAAGTTAAACAACGTTAATCTACTATAGGCTACTCCCTGACGGCTTTGTCGGATAAGATGGCGGATTCGGGGTTATGATTGGTTAGATCGCCTGTCAATCAAACTGTTTGCGAAGGGTCAGCTCTCAAAAACTAATCCAAAACTTAGCCCAACCATTACCCTTAAAACTGTGCACATTGACATTGCGAATTACGTTCAATGGAAGCACGTCAAACTCCCATATATTGCAAAATAAATAAATAAAGTTATGCTCGCATGAGGTGGTTTTTCAGGCAATTCGAAAATGAATATTTCGACGAGCACAGAACATTAAGAGTCTCGTTGACCCTGGCGAGCTTGATTGCGAAAAAGGAGCGTTTCTGTCTGAGCAATATTTTGGAAAAAATATTAGACCATTCACAGCATTTGCATAAACGTTAGCCTGGTTCGTACGGCTCGGCAAACAGGTACGATATGTATAGTAGGCGTCTGTACGGGTTTTGAACAAAAGATTAGCATGGCAACACATGCTAGTCGATGAGTTGATCAACTCAACAGCAACTACATACATTTATCCACTAACCATTCAGAACTGTCCAGTTGCATTCTAAAAGTTGTAACGACTTCTTAATATTCTCAGTGTCCCATTGTGAACAATGAAAGGCTGAGCACCGACAATCGTCATGTGGCTGCATGAGATTCTCCAGCCTTGATATTGTTGAGCAACTGAAGCGCGAGATGTTTAGGCTCCGCCCTCTTTTGGAAAGTAAGTGGAAACAGCAGCTCATTTGCATTTAAAGGGACACACAAAAACAACATGTTTTTGCTCACACCCAAATAGGGGCAAGTTTTACAAGCTACAATAATCTGTGGGGTATTTTGAGCTGAAATTTGAGCTGACACATTCTTGAGAGACCAAAGAGTTATATTACATCTTGTGAAAAGGGCATAATAGGTCCCCTTTAAAGTTTGTATGATACTAAAAGACTATCTCCTGAATCAACTTAAATATATAGAGACAACTGTAATAAAGTAATGCTAAAGTTGATTCCTACGTGTAATCACTGTGACTTTGAGTATTCAAACCAGCCTATTACAGCATTAGCTAACATTAGCTTAGGAGCTCAAACAATGGTGTGGATTTGGAAATGTTATAATGTGTTATTTTGCCAAAGAGTCAGAATTATATACTTTGCCATTAATTTGTGTTAGAGAAAACTGACAGAATGTAGTTTTATAAGAAGTTTTGGATGAGGACGCACATACTAACAGAAGCAGGTCTAGTGTGGTTGTCCACAGGGTGGGGGGTCTTACTTTGTCATCACATTTGTGTTCTGCTTTGATTTACTTTTCTTTGCTTATCTCTCTCTTCCTTTTCTTTTTTATGTCTTTCAAGCCAATCTGGACAATTTCAGCATGCAGAATGCTATTACTACGCTGGCCCAGTAGTGCACAACACAACGAAATTTAAAAAGCAAACATAAGTTCACAACACAACAAAATCAAGCCACAACACAACGGAAACAAGTCGCAACACAACGGAATAAAGACACAACACAACGGAATAAAGCCACAACACAACGGAATAAAGCCACAACACAATGAAAAAAAGCCACAATACAATGAAATAAAGCCACAGCACAACGGAATCGCCACAACACAACGGAATAAAGCCACAACACAACGGAATAAAGACACAACACAATGAAATAAAGCCACAATACAATGAAATAAAGCCACAGCACAACGGAATCGCCACAACACAACGGAATAAAGCCACAACACAACGGAATAAAGCCACAACACAACGGAATAAAGCCACAACACAATGAAATAAAGCCACAGCACAACGGAATAAAGCCACAACACAATGAAATAAAGCCACAGCACAACGGAATCGCCACCATACAACGGAATAAAGCCACAACACAACGGAAATCGCCACAACACAACGGAATAAAGCCACAACACAACGGAAATCGCCACAACACAACGGAATAAAGCCACAACACAATGAAATAAAGCCACAACACAATGGAATCGCCACAACACAATGAAATAAAGCCACAACACAATGAAATAAAGCCACAACACAACGGAATAAAGCCACAACACAACGGAATAAAGCCACAACACAACGGAATAAAGCCACAACACAATGAAATAAAGCCACAGCACAACGGAATAAAGCCACAACACAACGGAATAAAGCCACAACACAACGGAATAAAGCCACAACACAACGGAATAAAGCCACAACACAATGAAATAAAGCCACAATACAATGAAATAAAGCCACAGCACAACGGAATCGCCACAATACAACGGAATAAAGCCACAACACAACGGAATAAAGCCACAACACAATGAAATAAAGCCACAATACAATGAAATAAAGCCACAGCACAACGGAATCGCCACAACACAACGGAATATAAAGCCACAGCACAACGGAATCGCCACAATACAACGGAATAAAGCCACAACACAACGGAATAAAGCCACAACACAATGAAATAAAGCCACAATACAATGAAATAAAGCCACAGCACAACGGAATCGCCACAATACAACGGAATAAAGCCACAACACAACGGAATAAAGCCACAACACAATGAAATAAAGCCACAATACAATGAAATAAAGCCACAGCACAACGGAATCGCCACAACACAACGGAATAAAGCCACAACACAATGAAATAAAGCCACAATACAATGAAATAAAGCCACAGCACAACGGAATCGCCACAACACAACGGAATAAAGCCACAACACAATGAAATAAAGCCACAACACAATGAAATAAAGCCACAGCACAATGGAATCGCCACAATACAACGGAATAAAGCCACAACACAACGGAAATCGCCACAACACAACGGAATAAAGCCACAACACAATGAAATAAAGCCACAACACAATGGAATCGCCACAACACAATGAAATAAAGCCACAACACAATGGAATAAAGCCACAATACAACGGAATAAAGCCACAACACAACGGAATAAAGCCACAACACAATGAAATAAAGCCACAACACAATGAAATAAAGCCACAGCACAATGGAATCGCCACAATACAACGGAATAAAGCCACAACACAACGGAAATCGCCACAACACAACGGAATAAAGCCACAACACAATGAAATAAAGCCACAACACAATGGAATCGCCACAACACAATGAAATAAAGCCACAACACAATGGAATAAAGCCACAATACAACGGAATAAAGCCACAACACAACGGAATAAAGCCACAACACAATGAAATAAAGCCACAATACAACGGAATCGCCACAATGCAACGGAATAAAGCCACAACACAACGGAAATCGCCACAACACAACGGAATAAAGCCACAACACAATGAAATAAAGCCACAACACAATGGAATCGCCACAACACAATGAAATAAAGCCACAACACAAGGGAATAAAGCCACAACACAACGGAATAAAGCCACAACACAACGGAATAAAGCCACAACACAATGAAATAAAGCCACAATACAATGAAATAAAGCCACAACACAACGGGATAAAGCCACAACACAATGAAATAAAGCCACAACACAACGAAATAAAGCCACAACACAACGAAATAAAGCCACAACACAATGAAATAAAGCCACAACACAACGAAATAAAGCCACAGCACAACGGAATCGCCACAACACAGCGGAAACAAGCTGCAACACAACAGAAATGGTAAAGTTAGATTTCCTTGCCACTGTTCTAAGAGTCCAGAGTCTTACAATACCATGATTAGTTTTAAGTAAGTAAACATTGTGCATGGACATGAAATATTAATTCAAAATCACATTTGTGTACAATAGCTTCATATTTATTCCTGTGAATGATTCAACGCACTACCACGGCGCTTGATTAAGGGAACGTCTGCCAAGTGGTTAAAACGTATAATTTTATTCATTAAAATTACTTTTAATATTTAAAATCAGACATGTCCAAATTCCAAAGCTTGTACTAGGTTTCTATTGGTAAGACTGAGTAACTATTTTGACAATGCATGCAGAGAGGTATTATTTCACCTGTAGTAAGTCATACTAATAGGAAACTACTACAAGCATTGGAACATGAAAAAAACCTTTAAGTGAATTACAGTAAAAATAAATAAAGAAATTATATATATATATATATATATATATATATATATATATAATCAGTTTGATTGGATTTTCAGTTTGTTTGTGTCTGTCACATGTTTCTTTGTTCTGTTTCCCGCCACTTGTCTGTCTCCCGGGTTACCGTCGTTATTAGTTCATATGTGTAAGCCGTGTCTTGTCATTATCATCAAGATGTACCCTCACGTTCAGTCTCTGTTCGTTTCGGTCTATGATATGTGTTTGTGTTGCTGCCTGTTTGCCTGTTCTGATCTTTATATATTAAACTAGGTTTTGGATTGTTCTCGTCTTCCTTGTCTGCCTTCCTTGCTACCACACATGACGGTATGTGTGTATATATGTGCGTTTTTATTTGTGCAATTAAAATTCCAAGTTGTTTTGGCTAAAAGTTGTGATGAATTGAATAAACACCCTCACTATCACCACTACTGCACACTGTTCCTGCATCAACTTACCTCATCAGCAAACACAAACTCTCACAGCACTGAAATGTCACGTTTCACCTCTGTCTGTATTTTCTTGTTGACTCTGTGTAATATTTTGTCAGAGGATTTGCTTGCCTCTATCTGGATTGTTTAATCCCCTGCACTGTTTCTGGCACCAGAACATGTAAACGGCAGTCTCGGTTTACTTGTCACTCTTTGAGTGCTTGGCTAATTTTGTTTAGTTTCACACCGAGTCACTTAGTGCTATTTGTTTTGATAATTACAACCACAGTTCCTGGAGGCTATATTTGCCCTGAAAGACAATTCAAAGAAACAGAGAGACCTGGCCCTCAAGACCTCCTGACACCTTTAAACCTCCCAGAGAGGTTTATCAAGGTCACATCTTATTATCACGTTCTTGATAGTTCAGCACCTAGTCTTTGACATGCAGCATAAATTATAGTCCATGCTGTAGCTTATTCTGGCTGAGAACCACCCACTTAGACCAGAAGAGACCATAACTGACAATAAAAGCAACCAACCACAGTCCAAGTTGTTTTTATGTGCTTTCAAATATTTGATGTCACTAAGCTGACAAAAAAGTTCTTCCCAAAGCCCTCATTGTATCAACCTTTTACCAAATGTATAAATAATAATGCAAAATTAAAGGAATAGTTTAGTAGTGAGTAGTTTCAAAACATGTACGCTATGACTTTCTCTGTTAACTATGAATTTTGCGTAAATAAACTATTAATTTGCTGCTGATTAATAGTTAGTAAGGCAGTTGTTTTAGCATTTAAGTTTAGGTATGGGGTAGGATCTAGGGATCTAGGGATGATAGTGCTATATAAGTACTACAAATCAGCCAATATGCAAGCTAATAAACAACTATAGTTAAAAGGGAGAATTGTTCCCCATACTGAACTGTTATCTTCTGTGGAACTCAAAATAAGTTCATTTGAAAAGTATTTATTTTAAAAAAAAATTTATCTTTGAAATTGGTGAGAGGATATGTTCTCATTAAAGCAACGTTACACCTTATTTAAAGCAACATGTATAATATTCAATCTGGTTATGTAGGACTCGCTCTCTCTTGGGGGACCTGAAAACGGGTTTCAATGTTTTCGAAAACGATACCGTTATCGTCTCTGTGTAAACAACAAAAATGCAAATTTGTGAGAACAGTGATCAGTCATGTGTTCAGTCTATAGATGTAATATTTCTTTACAAAGTGACCTCGCCAACTACTGGCCTAGCATGAATGATACATTCTTAGTCGTATCCGTGTGACCGGGGATCGTTTTGACAACCTTGATGTCTGTACGTGGAAAAAGCAAAGGAAAAACTGTTCCCTTTTTAGTACATCGTTGTCGTGTAAACCTACCTGGTACTTATGTCGAGCTGATGCCGTTTTAAGTTGATTTTGTTGTTACGCAAATGGTTTCTGAACTAACCTCTCGAGGTTACTCGCTAAAAGTGGACTTTAGCTGTATTTCACCATGTTTGTTGATGGCCTTTTGTAATCCTGTATTTAGCCCTGGAAGATAAGTGGCTGTCTTTATCTGAAATATCTTGATCCTATTTAACCTGTGTACCTGTATCTCCTGTTTATTGGAAAGAGACAAGTTAAGTTATTTTGGGGTAAAGGAAATAACTATACCTGACTGTTACACTTGCCTGTGATTCCTGCACCTTCTAAGATTGTTCTTAGTTCAGTTACTCGTCTGTATAGTTTGGAAAGACTATATGTTCAGCATAGCCTTACCTGTGTACTCTGCCTGTGACACTTATCTCATCTTCTCATATAACCTGCAATAAACTCCCTGCGATTGGGTTCATCCTCATCTGCTGTCTCAGAGTGTGCCATTACAATCACATGATCCTTCAGATATATTCTAATAGGCAGAATTGGTGCTCAAGACACATTTCTTATCAATGTTAGAAACCGTTGTGCTGCTTAAAATTTTTGTGGAAATTCTTTGGAGCATTTGTTCTTGCAACATTATACATGTTTTTGCTTTTCATCAATTTAATGCATCCTTGCTGAATAAACGTAATAATTTATTTTAAAAATAGCTCTAAATTGAGCAGATTAACATAATGTTAACGATGTGATCAAATGATCATATAATTTTAATTTTGACAAAGAAGAAAGACTGATTTTGAGACTTTTTTTTTCCAAGTGAGGCATCAATTTTAGTCAACTCTCCCACCCACCGTTTCTGTCTTTTTCTGCCACTCTCTTTTCTTTCTCTCATTTTCCCCTCACTTCCTGGGGGGAACAAAGCGTGATCTTAGCCCTGGCTTGATCCCTGCGCTCTGAGCAGATAGTTCAGCCAGGATTAATATTCTCTGGCACTTTGATGTCAAAACCACATATCACAAAAATGAAAAGGATGGGGGGTGAGCAGGCTAAAGAAAGACAGTAGAGAATGAAAGGAAAGGACAACGAAAGAGGGATAGAGCGAGATAGAAGAAGTGCTAGGAATGTGATAGATTCCCTCTTGGCAAGAAGGGACCAGATGTATAATCTGGTCGCTGCTTGCCAAGGAAGCAGATACCCCCCCAACCCTTCTCTCCCCTCCCTGGCAAGGCATGTGACACGCCATACCAGGGGCCGTGTTTGTACAAGTGTATCACCTCGGCTACCATAAGGTGGGGGGTCAATGTGGGGGTGGTGGCCTACGCAGGTTTGATCTATTGGCTCTCTTCGCTGGCCCCAAACATTAGAACAATAAGTCCCCCACCCACAAACCCTCCAGTATGACTGGTTCAGTGGAAAGGGGGCGGAGGGAAAACAAACAAATGGAGTGAGATATTACTGGATGAGGGTGCTTAGGCTGGTTTTAGAGGAAGGTGCCAAAGGTGAGAGCATCTTGTGGGCGAGAGAGCGCCCATAATCTTCTCTAGATGAGGGCATGGAGAGCTTTGCCCCTCTGCAGTAATTACATTAGAGTCAAATGAATCCTACGTATCTGACAGAAACACATTTTTGCCCTCGAGGAGAATCCCTGGCTAATTGAGATCTGCCAGGAGAGGAGTCGAGCAGGCACGAGAAGGGCCTACCTATGCCATGAAGAGCTTTAAAGGGTTATGTGGGAGAGTGTGTGTTTTTGTTTAAGGATCAGTGTTGGGGAATGTTCATTTTAAAAGAAATGTGTTACAATATTGCGTTTTGTGATAGAAAAAGTAACTAATTATGTTACATTTTTATGTAAAGTAATGCAATGAGTTCATTTTACATTATTTATTTTTTTACTATTCACAGACTCTCATCCAGAATAAAAGAGTTCTGCATATAGCAGTTCTTACCTGACTTTTTGAGAGTCCTGTGAGTTTACATGCAATAATATATAAGCTGTGTCAAGAACAGGTGTATATCCCAGTGCAGCATAAGTGTATTTACTCTACACAGAAATCTCAATCAGAATTGTCAGGAAAATGGACATTCTCTATGTCTATATAGTAAGGATTTTTCCCATTCAAGTGCAAGTTGGAAATATTGTAATTGCGTGTCATATTTACGAGTATTGTAGTGAAGTTGTATACGAGTGGGAAACTCGGAATAGAGATGATACTCGAGTTGCCAAGTTGTGACGATGAAAGTGGTGTGTCGCTTTGAAACACTGTGTAAACACTAGATAGATAGATAGATAGATAGATAGATAGATAGATAGATAGATAGATAGATAGATAGATAGATAGATAGATAGATAGATAGATAGATAGATAGATAGATAGATATGATTTTAAAGTTATGATGTACGGAACAGCTGATAGACAAGTGTAAAGTTCATGACTTGATTTATGTAACACAAATACTAGTTCGGATAGCAAACACACCCTCAAGAACTACAATATCCATCCAACAGTGCTTGCAGATATTAAATATTTCACTGTTTGAAGAAATGCATTACTTTATTAGTTACTTCATAAAAGTTATCTGACACACATAACGTACATTACGTTACTCTCGACAGTGAAGATTAACCAGTTAATTTTGAGTGTACTGCGTGTTTGCTATGTTAATTGTGTTGTGCATGTTGCTTTGGTGTTTGCAGGTGTTGTATTACAGATACAGTCACATTGAATTTGTGTGTGTATGGATTGTAGGCATAAACACGTGTATGTCCTTACTTCTACACAGAAATGCTGGATCGGGATGGTTAGCCTAACCTCCCAGTTCCCTTAGCCTCTAACAGTGATGCGGATAACAGCCTCTATACGTTCCGCGTCCGTCTCCTGCCAGCTTTTCAGTGGTCATTAAAAGCCAGCTGTTATCAGTCTGCACAGGATGGATTCTCTGACGATGCAGGTTGAGAATCCCACTTCAGGTAACAGGTCCTTATCTGCCTCCTGATTGCCTCCGCACTGGCAATCCGGCTGACGTTGGCGTCTCAATCAGTCTTTAAATAATCTCCCTGGCTCTCAGGGAGGAGGACTCTCGCTGCAGTGCATAGAGACGGGAGGAAAAGGCGACTTTTAATACCTGCTTCAGCTCTCAGATGGGAAGCAACAAAAACAAAATCTGAGAGGACGTGGTGTGTTAATGCAAGGGTGCTTCAACACCAGGGCTTATGTTGTGGACTCGCATCCGTTTGAGTTTTAGTTCATCTGGTCGGTGTGACATCTGGGTGCAATGCAAGGGGACTAGAATAATAACTTAGGTTAAGAGTGTAAAAACAGTTCTTGATCACTGGAAGAGATTTAAAAGTCAGAATAATAGAAAATATAAGGTCACATTTTATTTCGAACTAACTTTGCAACTACATGTCAACTAACTCTCATTAGAGCATTTTAAGACCGTAATAGACTGTTAGTGGACTGTAAGGTTAGGGTTAGGTGTCACGGATCTGGTTACGGTTGTGGAATTAGTTGACATGAAATTGCAATCTTTTTATTTTATTTTACAGTATGTGTACTTGGTGAGTGTATTAACAGTGTGCTTACCCAAGAAAGTTCTGGTAATAGTATGGTAACAACATGAGTTAAGATTATGTTTTGGGGTAGGTTCAGAGTTCGTACATAGTTTTAACCCTGCCATTGTAATTGCTATTATAAGTACATAGCATGTACATGCTTAACAAGACTTATAGTCAATAGAATGTCTGTTGTGGACCATCAGAATAGTGTTAGCTGATATTAAGCACACAGTCTACTAATAATCTAATGACTGTTAGTTGTCATGTAGTTGCAAATTTATTAGTAGAATTTCTAAAGTGGACCATCGAAATAAAGTGTAACCGAATTTTGCAAAAATATTTTTTGCAAAAGTCGGGTTTTTATTGTCCAGTGGCTCAAATTATATCTGCTATCAGCACAAATGACCTTGTAATAATGCTTAAAGGCACAATTTGTAAGATTTGTTTGAAAATTTCCCAAAAACACCTTCCTGTGCAGCTGTGTGCTTACATTATCCCAAAAGTTCCCAAGGATTTGTAAATCCAGAGAAATTACAATTTTAAGTAATGGCTTGTCCCTTGTCATTGTCGCTTATGAATGATATGATATCTGCGCAATCCACGGTTTCCGCTTGCAAAAAATACGGCAAGTCTTGTGGACAAAATGCGAAATGTGGTTTCTACAGCATCTAGCACACCACTGTTGTGTCGTTCAGTCATCATGGATCATGATTATTCAGAAATGAAAGCTCTAGCGCAAGTTCTGCCAGGAAGACTCAAATGTTACGTCACTGAGTTTAGATCTAACCAATCATTATCCAACACTTGTAGTATATAAGATCGAAAAACACATGTCTGAGTTCGCAGATGCTGACGTCAACCTTTACCTCCATCCTCCCCACCACCACCAGGATGGTTCCTGTCCATACCTCCCAGAGGTCGGCTACGCCCCTGCCTTCATGTTTAGGCAGGAAATGCAGAGTCCGCAACCCTCAGGATCTAAGCTACGGACGGGGCCTATGCCAAAGAACTTTCTTGCTATATTTGCTCGCTGATTGTTAATAAATATCATCGTTACGTTATCTTACCTCCCGAGTCTTTCTGGTCGAAATAAAAGAGATGAAGAGAGCTTCGCAATGAACTTGGACTTAACATAGCCTCCTCTCTTGCATGTTTTAATAGACAGGAAAGCAAATGTATATTATTTATTGTATAAGTAAAACTCATGTACAGATGATTTAAATGGATATGGATGTCAATAAAAGCATATATATATATATATATATATATATATATATATATAAACAATGCGAGATACAGAAACGACATGACAGCTGATGATGCATAGGTATATTCACTTGAAAAACTATCAAGTGTTCATAATTACATAATTCTGTGGGTTATGCTGATGAAATTACATATTATATTTCACTTTGTTTGTACTTTAGTAATGCTTTTTATCAAGTCTGGTGACCACATCTATTGCCGTGAAATTAAATACAGTATGTGTTGCACAAAACTATTTAGCCATTACCTGCAAATACTGTTTGTTCAAATTTACTTTTATTAAACACATAAAATTGTGCAGCATTAACCCACTATATCGTTTGACAAGTAGTCACATATCAGTTACAGGCTATAATATGGAATTAAATTTCACATTCCTTGCAGCAAATTCATTATGATGACATAAAATTTGCATACAGATAATGCAAAAACTAATTCATTACCTCAACCATGAACATTATTCATGATTTCCATACTTCTGTGCATGGTGAAAACGACATCTCCCATCGTTCCACTCTCCGTCATAGTGTCCTCAAGCTTCGCTTTTGCTATTGTTTTGAAAATGCGACCTCTGGTGGCAGAAACATACATAGTGTGCCTTTCTGATTTCAAAATGGATAATTTGCAAATGTGCACCTCCAGGTGGAAACTGCATTTAAAGACACTTTGTTTTTGGCCAATTGTAAGGCATGAATGCATATATCCTTCATAGAAAATAAAATCCCATAATACATCATTAGCTTTACAAAATGCTAATGGAGAGCTGTATTTACACCACACATAATTCCTGGTGTTGAGTTTTCCAAATCAGTGACTTATTCGGTTCCTTGATAGTTATAATGCGGCCTACTGTATGTAGGGAGTAGGCAGTGAGGCTGCTCACTAGAGGGTTTCTCTATGCGCAATGCATCAGTTTCAGTGAAAGGAAGGAGCCCTGTGTTCATGTTAGTGTGTGAAAGTCTCATTCTGCCATATTGATATTCCATCATTCCTAGAGTGCTCTCTTGGGCTCCTCTTTTTCCATCTTTCTTTCCATCTCTCTCTCTCTCTCTCTCTCTCTTCTCAGTTTCTGGTGATTATGGATACTGTTCTTGGGTAGAGGTGAGTCTAGGCTGGAGCTGTCACCCAGAGCAGGATTTGTCTGAATAAAAATAGAACAAGGCTTCATATCTCAGAAAAGGTCAAGAGCAGGTGGTGTGAACTCATTGTCAGCTCTGCACTTCTACCTGGAATGGATCATGTTAAACATGTCAAGCTTCTGCTAAAATGAAGCTGAAAGGAACAAAAACTGATTTTTCCCCCAGTGCCTGGAAGAACTAAAGCTTCCATCATTGGTTTTTGGCTTTTGTGAGCTCTACAATGCCAATGTGGGGTATCAAATCTCCAAGTTGTATTTGTTTCTCCCTCCCTCTGTGGCCTGGCTGTGTATTGACACATCCTGAGCAGGGGGAGAGTGATGGGTGACTCCCACCGCTTTTCCATGATCCCTCATCAGTTTTCCTGACTCCACCAACAGAACATCACGTACGTCGACGGTGCTTCCTCAATGTCACCAGAGCAGCTGCTCGGTCTTCAACTGCCATCATGACCCAATATCACCCTTCTCCTCCAAACGATTTTCCAAATGCTCAACAAGAACATTTTGGAGGATTATTTTTGGTTTCTGTTCAGTGAAGAGTCTATTGAACATGAGTACCCAAATAGATTAAACTAACATATGGAGTAGCTCCCTCTCTTTTACCTTTGACACTTCCGATTTGACTTCATGTCAAGCTCACCCTGAACTCCAAACAAGCCCACTTGAGGCACAACAGGGTCCATTTTAACAGTTTGATACAGATTTCATTTTTCCTCTTGACTGGGTTATTAATCATTAAACACTGCTGATTGTTTAAATTCCGTGAACTTGCCTGCTGATTTCCATTATAAGTGCTCTCATTCATGGCGCTTGTTGGAAGAAATGCACGGAATGCCCCGGCTTATGAATGTCTGTTGTGGCACTGTTAGTGTGTTTTTCAGATGACACATTATGACATTATTGACTATGATAAATACACTTCCTTACTGCTTTTTTTATTTATCTCTTTCCCAAATCCAAATCCTCTGTTGGTCTCTAATTATTCATACCATCATGGATCAGTGACATTTAAGATTGTCCACAATAATGGAAAAATCTTTTTTTATAATATAATTATTATTATTATTATTAGAAAATGTTGTTTTCATGGTTTAAAAAAAAAACACTTAAAAGAAAAGTTTCAAATGAATGAATTTACTGTTTGAAATTCTATATGGTGGAATATATATATATATATATATATATATATATATATATATATATATATATATATATATATATATATAGGGTTGGAGAGTAACGAAATACAAGTAACTTACGTATTTAAAATACAAAAATGTATTTCATTACAGTTACATTTTAAATGTGTGGTAATCAGATTACAGTTACATCTGAAAAGTATTTTAGATTACCAAAGTGATTACTTTGTATTTAAATGTCATTTAAACATCAATTGGTGATTCTCTGACTCTGACAGACTGAAAAAGCAGAGTTAAGTTTCATATTTTCGACTGTTTTCATGTTTTGTGATAGTTCTTTGTGAGTCATTTTATAATCGTAAAAAAGGTCACTGCAACTTTTTCTCACAATTTGTTTTTTCCCTCACAATTATGAGTTTGCATTTCACAATTCTGGCTTCTTTTTCTCAGAATTGCGAGATTTATACTCACAATTGCAAGTTATAAAGTCAGAATTGGGACATATGAACTTGCAACACTGACTTTTTTTCTTGCAATTGTGAATTTAGAATGTGAGTTAAATGTCATAATTCTAACTTTTCTCAATATTGTGAGTTTATATCTCATATTTTTGACTTTTCTCAATATTGCAATTTTATATGTCATAATTCAGACTTTCCTCAATATTGTCAGTTTATACCTCATAATTCTGACTTTATAACTCACAAGTGCAACTTTATATCATGCAATTCTCAGGGAAAAGTCAGAATTGTGAGATAAAAACTTGCAATTATCTTTTTTTGTGTTTGTTCCACACTTATTAGAATTCCAAAGTATTCTAAAGTATTTAGATTAAGTTACTAAACTTGAGTAATGTAACGAAGTACATTACAAATTACTTTTTAAAGCAGTAACCTACTCAGCCCTGTATATATATATATATCATAAATATCAGAATGTAATGTTTTTGGGGAGTTGCACCACATGACATTATGCAAAAAATTATCAAAATGCATTTTAATTGATAAATTTAAACATGCTCATTATAAAAGGGGTGTGTTCAAGTAATTATATGGATACAATGAATTTTCTTTTAATAAATTAATTCATCCAGACAAAAATAAATGTCATGTCATGGACCGATAATTTATTGAATATACAATAGAAATGCTTTTGCCAGTAATAGCCACAAATGAGCTCTCTGAATAAGTCACATCGAATATCCCACAAACCCACAAATATGACTATTTCTGCCCTTCTCTTTGCACACTCCAATCATCTTAGTCTAGAGGGATTTTGAGGTACATGGATTGTTATTTCTATGTTCTCCCTTGGCTCCTAATTTTGAGTCAGTCGTTGTTTTCCGTAAATTTCCACCACAATTCCAGATCTAGTTATAGTTAAGTTGTTGTTCTTCCATGACCCTCCACTCTAACCGCTGGACGGCATTAATGTGGCTCTCTATAAGTCAAGATATTGAGAGAAACTTCACATTAGCACGGAAATGGACATGATAGTAAAGCACTTAGTGAGTGAGACTGGGACATCAATGGCCAAAGTGGGATGTCAATAGCCACTTTACGTTAACGCCCTTGATGTATGCTGGCCGTGTCAATAACAATGAGGAACTGTCAATACCTCTATCAGTATTGCAGACCTTGCACTGACTCCATCCAACGTTCATCCAAAAAAAGAGCTCTGAACTTCAGATTTGTTTTTCTCTGCATTATGATGTATCATAAGAATAATGTGAACAAGTAATAGAACAAACAGACAGTTATGTGTAGTTATTTACTATTATGATGTCAGGAGTCGGAAAATAAAGTTGCCGTTCTTTGAGGGATGATATCTGAAAAATAAGATAAGTAAAGTTTCCATGCACCTAAATAAAGGCTTCACACTAGGAGGCTGCACACAAATATGCCGGGGTTTGCCGGCTCCCATGAAGGATACCCCCGGGGTGGCTGAGAGAACAAGATGAACCGAGAGAGACTATTTGTGTTTGTGTGTGAAACTTGATGCATCGAGGGGAAAGAGAGGCCTCTCAGGCCGTTATTCTCCTTGGTGTCATTGATAATGCTACAAACGGATGTTGTTTTGGTCTTGTGTATGTCCTGTGCACACACAAAGTCACTCACTCACACACACACACAGAGAGGTATACGACACAATAAGAACATGTCAATGGATCTGGAAATGATTCCACATTTACTCAATGAAAGTGGTGTTGCAGGAAACTATTGTTGAGGATTGTAAAGTTGATATATATATATATATATATTTTTTTTTTTTTTTTTTGCCTTTTGTTTTTAGTGCTAAATGTTTTGGGAATCATGCATTCGTACTGAAATGTGCATCTGTGAAGTTATTCTCGCGTACATCCTGTTTGTACGTTTCTTACTTTGTTGTCATTTGTGTGTCTAATCTTGTGAGCGCTAGGCTGCATGGTGGCTGCCTCTCTTGTTCTCCCAGCTGTCCTAACATGGTGCTGTGTTGACTATAAACACAGCTGCAGGTCAGAGTACCAGACTGGTCAGACACTGGGTCAGTGTGGAGAGAGAGAAAGAGAGAGAGACGGAGAGATGGTAGCCTCAGTTTAGAGAACACAACTCACATGCTACAGCTATCTTCAGCTTGAGCTGAAAAAGTAGAACATCACAGTTTGTATCGCTCAGTATTTTAGTTAAATGTTAGAAAAATACACAGAAACCCCAAAAGTATTTGGACACTTAAATGACACTTCAAAATGTAAAATGTCATTGCCTTACATAATGCTTTAAATAAAGTTGTGGTTTCTCAAAACTACTTTTTGCAATTAATTTTATCCATATGCTCTCAATGTGATTTTTAGTGGATGTATGAAGTCAATTCTCCTGAAGTTCAGACAGGTGTCCTAAGAGAGTAACCAAAGATGTTGGTCATCACATTCAAGGGTTAGTTCAAATGAAATTTCTGTCATTACTTACTCATCCTCATGTCGTTCCAAACCCGTAAGACCTTTGTTCATCTTTGGAAAACAAATTAAGATATGTTTGATGAAATCCAAGAGGTTTCTGAACCAGAAGTAACTGCATTGCAACTTTCAAGGCCTAGAAAGGAAGTACAGACATCTTTAAAATAGTCCATGTGACTACAGTGGTTCAACTTTAATGTTATGAAGGGGCAACAACACTTTTTGTGCACAAAAAACAACAACTTTATTCAACAATTTCTGCTCTGACATTGAACACAAAGCACTGTGTTTACTGTCAACAGTGTGTGACGGAAAAAGGCATTATTTTTGCTTTGTTTTTCCGCACATAAAGTATGCTTGTCGCTTTATAAAATTACGGTTGAACTACTGTAGTTGCATGGACTATTTTAACAATGTCTTTACCACCTTTCTGGGCCTTGAAATTTGCAATGACGTTGCTGCCCATGTGTGGTTCAGAAACCTCTCGGATTTCATCAAAAATATCTCAATTTGTGTTCCGAAGATGAACGGAGGTCTTATGGGTGTGGAATAACATGAAGAAATGACATTTTTGGGTGAACTAATCCTTTAACTATAAACACAATCCACTAATATTTGACGTTTGAATATTATATCTATCGTTTCATCATTTGAAACAAACCTTGTTATGGAATGTTTTGCTTGAACAGTGTGTTTGTGCACTCTTTCCTTAATATAAAAGCGACTTGGTTTGCTAATTTGTTACGAAAAGAAATTCATTCATTTTTAATCCTCCACATTATTATTAGGTCCACTATACGTCATAAGGAGATACAATCTGGAGTTTTAATTAAATATAGATCAGGCGTGCATTAAAAGGTCACTCTCCGGAACAGATGGCAGATGGACAATGTGCTGAACTCTTCATTTTGTCCAGTATACCTCTGTTAGGAGAATGCTGTATTGTCGTTATTGCTCTGTATATTTATAGTGTTCCTCTACATCAGATGTCAAACTTAGAGCTTGGTGCTGCTGGTCCAGGATCCCAGAGGAATAATCAGAATCAGCTGAGTCCATAGAGGTCAGGCCAAGCCCAGGGGTCAGCCGTGGACGCTGCAGGGTCACCAGGCAGCTCCAGGGCGCATCTATGGTGTGAATGGTTAGGTGTGACCCTGACACCCTGGATCGCTGGAAGAGTGTGCATATCAAACCCTCTGGACTTCTGGATATTGATACTGGGCCTTGTGTCCTCATAACCTTTCATTGACTCATTGAGTTCATTTATGTATGCAGCAGCTAAAACAGGAAGAAATTATATATTCGATAGCCGCAGAGACCAGGAAAGGCGAGAGAGGTCATATTTGTTACTAAACAAGCCCCCATTCCTAGCAACGAGACCTTTTGACGTCAGATTCCGAACAGACATGAAAAAGGTCACCGGGGTCATCCCAGGGGAATGTCAAGAGTTGGTGTGTGTTTGTGTGTGTATGTTAGTGTTTGTGTATGTATGCCAGGAAAGAGGCGCACAGCTCCGAAGAGAGGAACAGATGGAGACAGAGAGAGAGAGAGAGAGAGCAGGATGGTGAGTGAGAGAGAATGAAAAAAAGGCAAAAGGAAATAATCAAATTAGCTTTTTTGAACTGAACTACCAATGCAACGCCACACAATATCCTGCCGCGCGCCAGTTTCCCGTGAGAACGGGAGTCGGGTACACACCGCTCACTCAGACAGTTCAAACATATTTACCCCTCATTTGAAGGTACAAATTAAATTAGCCCCTCCACAAAGAGGGGATGTTTGCCCCTTCTGTTCTGATGTCATGGTAGTGGGCTACATGGAGCGGGAGGCCACTGAAGAGTAACCCATATGCATTTATCTTTGAAACCATTCATCTTCCTGTTCATACACATGCATACACACAGAGACTCTTGCCTCCAAACATAGAGGATGAAAGTGCCGTCCTGCCTCTTTCTTTGCCTGGATGCATCCGCTCAATACCCCCGAATGAGAGCAGGAGACACACAGTCAAGTGTCTGACACTTTCTACAAGACACCATAGCTGTTCTTACTCTCTCTCTCTCTCACTCTCTCTCTCTTTACTTATATCTTAATAAATAAGTATTTCAGTACATGGACTGGAGCTTTAAAGACTCAAAAGGATGCAAAAAGCACTATTAAAGAGTCATGAAAGTAGCCTTTATGAGCTATCTGAAGCTGTAGAGCACTGCTAACAAGTGGCTAAATGGGACTACAGAAGTTGTCTCAAACAGAAAAACTCACTGTTTATAATCACAATCTTGCAAACTATTCTAACGCAGTTTTTCAGGGAGAATGTTTTTAAATAAGACTAAAAGAGTTGTCAGAAGCTTAATGGTGGTGACGCTGAAGTCGTGTGACCATGGTGTCGTTCATTTATAGCCTACGCTTTACTTCTGGCGACCGAATTTGGGCATCAAAATTCACAAAAGTTTTATTAATTTGTTAAGATTATAACAATGAACAAAACGTGTAAGAATCATAAACTTCCGCTGGTCATAAACATTTAAAAGCAAATGGAAAATTCTGTTGGGTTTTTCTTGAGGGAACCAGGTCGATGCTAAATTCTGGGTTGTCCTACAAATATATGGCGTCACTGCAGGACTCTGTGTATGATATATGTGTGAGAAGCAAACTTAAATATAGAATTTAAGTATTCACTGCTAATCTTTCTCTCATTTTAAGTCTGGCGAGAACCACCCAAAAACTAAGAGCCATCGGTCTGATTGTGAATGCATCGTTTAGACCAGTTTTAGGATCTGGATCAACCAATTCATTCAAATAATCTGAGTCAAAAGAACGATTAATTCAGACATTCAGAATAAATTCAGTGAATGATGCATTAAATTAAATGTTTGTCACAAATAAATTCGCAAATAAACTATCATATGGATTTATATGCTGTTTTTGCATCTTTTCTGAAGCTTGAAAGCCTTAGTTCCATCTCATTGTCATTGTGTGAAAAAGAGCAACCAGCACAATTCTTCAAAGTTCTCCTTTTATGTTCCATTGGATAAATAAAGTCATGAACAGTTCTAAGGAAACTGTGTTTTAATCATGAACATTTCGGATTTTTGGTCGCTCTTAAGCATTGCACGGCCTATAATGCCCTTTAATATGCGAGTGTTTTCAGCCTGGAGTTGATTCAACATTTCCCCTCCTTGTTCCTCTCTCTTCCTCCCTTCCTTTTTTCTTTTGACAATAAGAAGCCTCTGTGGATCATAAATGCTTCCAGACATCACACAAGGACGCCATGCTGAAAGATCTTCCCTCTGTCTTTCTAAAATGCTCCATCTGCTTCCAATGACAACTGCTTTACTCCCATAGTCTTTATAATCATGTCACTCAGGCCCAGAGTGGATCCAACACTGCTGTATCTGCGCCAACAACCCTGTTCACTGATTATGTGATTATTTGATTGCTTTTGATTGTGCCGATTAGGCAAGGTGATGGCTCAAGGATTGCAGGACTCGATTTGTTACACATCAAGGTTATTAATGATATCATGCTGTCTAAATTAAACTACAAAAAGGGTTTTTTTTTCTCTTAGTCCAGACAGAGTGAAAAAAAAAATGCATAAAAACTTAGGGTATTCTAGTTTTAAACTGCATGACTTGAAAGAGTCCAGACCTTACATCCTTTGTACAATTTTTTTCTGTCATTCCTCCCACAGAAACTTTTGCTTTAGTTTTCTTGAACAGGTGAAACGTTCCCCAAAGACATATTGGTGTAGTTTTGGAAATGATCCTAAATAGACAACTTAATTATTGTTATTATTTACTGAGAAACTTCAAACATCATGTTATATGTACAAGTACAGCTCGAGCACGGCTTGGCACTTGGCTCGGTTTGCTTTTTCACTGCAGTTTAGTACCACCATCAAAGTCGGTGGGATTATAGACTGATCGTTATAGTTGCGCTGCAACCTCATCTACTGACCACGATACAGCTATTTCTTTGTATCAAGTTGTGTGTGATGGTTGTTTACAGCAAGTCTTTAAAAAAAAAATCCAATGATGCTGGTAATGACGATTCTCTCTGACCAATCAGTGATATGCAGTGTTAACACATCACATTTTAGTATTGAAACGGCTCACTTGGACTAGGTGGTATTATTTAAGTGAGCGGAAAAACCCACTGAGCTGTACCTGTAGGCCGTGAAATATACGTGTGTACATTTTCTAGTGATCACGGAAGCAGTAATTCATTAAATTATGATCAAATTATGGAGAAGAGCATTATAACTGGGTGTATATATCCAGTGTGTTGCAACTGACCCTTCGCAAAGACACGCCCCCTTTAGTTACTGTCTGACAAGCCATGCGCTCTCAGACCACACATCATGTTCTCACTCAGTGAAAAATACTTCCCTTAGCAAAGAGAACACTGACAACACGTCGACAGAAATATGGAACGGTTTCATATTTAATATGTTGTATTTGTTTAAAGAAGTTTGAACAATAAATACCTCATAGTGTCTCTTTAACGTGTCGTGACAGTTCGCTGTAGCTCGTGAACCAACCATCTCTTCACACTAGTTCATTTATAGCATCAAATAAACATGAATGGACATCAGAAGGAATGTTGTTTCAAGTGAGGAAAGACGTGAGTAAATACAATTTTTGAAGTTCAAGTTCACTGCCGTTAATCTACTAACTCCCCTGACTGCTTTGTCAGACAAAATGGCAGATTCAGGGTTATGATTGGTCAGATCACCTGTCAATCAAACTGTTTGCGAAGGGTCAGTTGTGTACACTACTGCATTGTGTGCCCTGTTTTTTTTTTTTTTTTTTTTAAAGCAGATTCGAAGTTCTTGGATTCATGGAGTCATGTATTTCCAAGTAAAGTATGTCACATTGTTGTAGTCTGCTGCATCCTCCACAACAAGCACTCAGAACTACCTCATAAAATGCTATAAACTTAGGTTTTTGTAGGCGTGTTTGTGCCGTTACTTTATTTGCATTATTCCTTCAGTGAATTGGGCACTAAAACTATGCAGATAGCATGTGCAAATAAACGGTGTGGAATTGCCCCATTCGACTAACTATCAATGAGAGAGAGATAGCGAGAAAGAGAGAGAGAGAGAGAGAGAGAGAGAGGCTTACGTTACTGTCTCCCTCTGCCTCAAGAAAGGTGGGAACAAGCAAACAAACAATTCGCTGGAGGAATGCGTTTCTCTGTCGTCTTTTAGGAGCGGATGAAAAGGGAACAAAACAGGGTGAGAACTAACAGGCAGACCAGCATGTCAGTTGTCACAGTTCTCTCTGTTTGTCTCACACTGCCTCTCTCTCTCTCTCTCTCTCTCTCTCTCTCTCTGATGGCCTCTGCCCTGACACTTCATTCTGCCGTTGAGCAGTCACAAAAGACTAGTAACTGCACTGCCTGTTGGATGTGTAAACAATGGCATTGTTTACTGTTTTGTTTATTATGCTGGGAGAGATTAGCTGTTATTGGTTTCCTCCAAGACTGGTGGAGGAAAAGCTGCTTTTAGCCACCTCCCTCCCACACACACACACACACACTCGGTCCACCATTGAGGCTGTCACACCCCTGTCAGTTCCAATAAAAGTGCCCTACCTGAAGTATGCAGATGAGCCGCTTTGTGGCGTTCGGGCACTGGACAGGCGGCCATTCTCCGGGCCCCTTTCTATTATAGCAGAAGCTTGGGGGCCAGGCACTCCTGGGGTCAGGGCCTTTCACCTTCTAGGTCTTGACTTCTGCCACCGTCGCCTGACAAATCACCCCCACACACACAAAGGGCTGCTTGATCCACAGCGTGAGAGAACTGCCCCAACTGCAGCAGGGCTGAGCGAGCTAACGGACCTCTTTTTTTCCCCTCCTCTTCGCCAGCCAGACTGTTACGATCAGACAAAAGGGGAAAGACGGGATGTTGAAAGAGGAAAAGAGAGAGCAGAAGAAATAGGGAAGGGGGGAAAGCCGAAAGAGAGACGTTTGGGTCCTTTCATTTGGGGTGACTGTGATAAATGGTTGCCCTTTTGCTGGGCTGTGCACTCCCACTGTTCGGTTGGAGCCCTGGGTGACAAGAGGGTCTTTGAGAAAGAAAGAAAGACAGACAGATAGACAGACGAAGAACGATAGACACCTTTCTATATATATATATATATATATTCTCTTAGCGACTCTACAAGTTTTGAGAACAGAAACAGTGGGCAATATGTTGTACATTGGGTGATATTTCTTGTCCTCTCACTGCTGCACTTTCCTGGGCACTGAATTAACCAACAATATTCATTTAAACAGCTGTAAAATAAAAAAGTCACTATTTCTTTATAATTCCTTTACCTTAATTTGGTCATAAGTACATACTTTACATGGCATACTCTCACACTCGCTTTCGGTTCAACCCTCTTAAGTCCTTTCCAGATCCCATACCCTTGTCTTCTCCTTTTTCTGTTATCTCGCCACTGTCCTTGCAATGAAAGGTGTGAAAAAATAAAAATATATAACAGGAACATATGCATTAATGCTAAATTTATCAAACAGACATGTTAAGTGTCTCTCTATATTGCTGTTTGTTTGTGATGCTAGGCCAATTACTGCTTGCAGACTGTATCAGAAGGATCACCCAGAGCCCAACAAAGGCAAATTATCCAATTGAGAGCGTTACAATCTACTTAATTGGCTTCTAAAGGCTGATTAACAAGTTTGAATCAAAAGAGAAAAGGATGAGGGAAAAGGAGAAGGTTGAAAGGCTCTACTGAACGATATGAAATTCATGGTTGATTTAATTGTTTGTGACGAGCCCCTTTAAGTGGCAAGGGGGTGAGGGGGCTAGGATTACACGCAGCTAAAAGTCACTGCTTTGCCACAATAGTGGAGAAATTGTTTGGCTATCGCTATTCAGCGCACCTCGCCTCCTACCTTTAGCTGGGATGGCAGGGCTGCGCTGTAGTGTGAAGCTCTGGGGGTGGAAATCAGAGGTTATGCTCCTTTTTTCTCTCCATAATCTCACCCTAGAGGTTTGAGGAAACAAGTGTTGAGAAAACTGAAGAACTTTGGTTGGACTTCTGGATGGTTAACCGGATAACTCACATACACGTGCACACACATTTACTGTATGTCTCAGACCCATGCATTAAAAAAAAAAAAAGCTTTTTTTAAAAAAAAAAAAAAAAGGATGTGCCACCATGCCATAATCTCCGCCTTTGCCCAGTGGCCCAAATTTAATCCAGCCTTTGATCCGCCCCCTAATCTGTGATTACAGACCCAGTGCAGAGGGTGGGGTGGTGGGTGCGCTGCCTGGTAGAGAATTCTCTCTCTCTGTCTCTCTCTTTCTTTCTCTCGTCCCACAGGGAGTCTGCCAATTGACATGGGCTTTAGCGCTTGCTCTTCCATGGGCGGGCAGAATTAGACCCTAATGCCTGTTTAGGGAAAATACTGAATACAGTGAGCATTGAGAAGCCCTTGGTGGCCATGATGGAAGTAATCATGCCTCCTTTTATAGCGTTTCTTTTTTTCTTTTTTTGCTTTAAAATAGAAACTAGGACTTTGGCGTAGCTGTCACAGTCCAAAACTATGGTTTTTGGTATTTGGCCACCATTTAAAAATATACATATAATACAAAGTGAAAATAAAGTGTCATTTTGGGTTACGGAATCAATTCTTGCCATGGTAAATACACAATCCTATCTAAAAGAAAAGTGCAAATGCACCGTCTGAGGTACAGAGCCCCTAAAGGGACGTGGTGGTGGGAAAAAAAATGGGATGGGAGGATTTTTTTTTTTTTTTTTTTGGAAAGAAATCTTTTGTATTCCCAAGCAAAACTTTTGCGTTCCCTTGCAAAATCTGTTGTGAGCTCGGACGAAACCTTCCTGTTTAAAGTCCCTCTGGCTGCAGTAGTGTTTATTAAGTCAGCTCCGAGCATTAATACACACAAATGATGCGCGGCTCATTTAGAGTTTGAACTTGTTTGATTCAAATATAAAGAAATGTGGTCAGTGCTTAAGGAGTTCAGTAAAGTTGGCAATATATTCACATATTCGAGCTTCCCGGATCAATAACTCGTGAGCTAAACGTTGTTAAAACACAAATGCAGCTATTTCTAATCACAGTAACCTAGATAACGAGCTACAACAACCCGATTTTCCTCAAATGTGCTTTAAAATATATAAATGTGTCTCTACGATCCGACGGTGAGACAAGGGACCGTCTGAAAAGTGCAAAACCAAAAACCTTTTGCTCATTTTATATTATGAAAAACACTCAATAACTTACTGTAACACGTCACTGCTCTCCTGCTGGTTGTACTGGAGCACTTAGTTTGATTAATATATATATATATATATATATATATATATATATATATATATATATATATATATACATGTATATATACATATACATTTTATTATATTACTTTTTTATTATGAAACAAAAATCAATAACTTCACTGTTAATAGTAGAACATTTAATAAATTGCAATGCCATCAAATGTAGCAAGTAATTATCATGCAAAAGCTGGTAAGCTGCGTAACATCATAAAGAAGTGTAAAGAAGGCCTTTTTGTGCTACTTGCCAAACTAAGTGTTGTAGTGTAACCAGCAGGAGAGCAGTGGTGTTTTAACTGAATTTGGTGTACAGCGTGTATCACTGAAGTTATTAATGACTATTTTTGTAGAAATTCTTTTCTGATTTTGCACTTTCCACACGGTCCCTTCGGACTGTCTCATCGGTTGTTGTAGCTCGTTGTCTAGGTTACTTTGATTAGAAATTTGTGTTTTATTAACATTTAGCTCACGAGTTATTGATCCGGGAAGCTCGAATATGTGAATATATTGCCAACTTTACTGAACTCCTTAAGCACTGACTGCATTTCTTTATATTTGAATCAAACAAGTTCAAACTCTAAATGAGCCGCGCATTATTTGTGTGTCTTAATGCTCGAGCTGACTTAATAAACACTACTGCAGCCAGAGGGACTTTAAACAGGAAGTGTTTGTCCGAGCTCACAACAGGTTTTGCAAAGGAACGCAAATATCTTTGCGTGCGAACAGAAACATCTTTGCGAGGGAACGTAAAAGATTTCTTTAAAAAAAAAAATTCCTCCCATCCTATTTTTTTCCCACCACCACGTCCCTTTAGGGGCTCCGTATTGAGGTGCAGGTCATGAAGGAATCTATAAAAATGATATGTCACGTTTAAAACTAACATGAACCGTTAATGAATCATGAAAACTGCATGCTCACAGTTTCTCTTGCGCTTTATATATGAAGTGATATACAGCGCGTGCCGCCGCATTTGCGCGTGCAATTGAAGAGTGCGCGCAAATGCGAGCACAGAATCACGTTTGACAGGACAGGAAAGCTCGGTTTTCTGTGGTGAGAGACTTTTTATTTCCGAACAAGCTAGGAAAATAACGTTAGAATAATAACACTGATTTATAGCCTACTGTATCAGCTGATCGCACTCAGAACGGTCTCGCGATCCGCTTTTGGGTCGCGACCCGCCAGTTGAGAAACACTGCCCTAAAGCACATTGTTATTTTGCTGGACGAGTAAATCGTTGAATAGATCTTTAAAATCAGTTGGCTCATTGTATAAATGTGCCTGTGGTGAAATTTCTGCACAATGACTTAACATTGATTCTTGCACATTTCACACGCTAAAACATGTTCACTTTTACAGATGAATCTGGCAAAGATTTATTAGGTTGGTTCTTGTACATGTTGTACATCAGTTCAGAAATGATGTTTTCTTAACAAAGTTAGGGTGGAGCACATTCAAAAGATCTGATTTATCATCACTTCATTCCAACCAGCAGTCAATCACCCATCAGCATTTCTTCCCAATCAGCATGAGTGGAGACCTATAGATGTATATGCAGTCGACTCACCTATGTTTCGACAGTTTTCAGCATCCCTCCACCACCCAATCTCCTCACACTTGCCGAGCTACTTCCTCTCCTCGGACAGCACACCAAATAAGTATACTATTTAACTAACTATTTGTGTGAACTCGTGAAATGAAACGTCTAGTGAGAGGTGATAGGTTAAAGCTGAGTTTGATAATAACATACTACCAACCCTAAACCTAAGCGAAAACATTAACATAAGTAAACATGAAAACACATTTGCTGGAGCAACCATACCATTTTAGTGTTTTAGAAAAGTGATGCAAATGTCAAGATGTGTTCGTTTACGAATCGTGCTTTATGGTAAAAATGTTTTGAGGTCATAGCATAATATTGTGCAAGGAACTGTGTGAAAAGAAATCTGTGATAATCTGCCCTGTAATCATAATGTCAAAAGGAACACAATTTATTAGTGTTTTACTGCTTTTGCAAAAAATGTAGGAAGAGGCACGTTTTTCCAAATGAACCATGTGTTGGGCCTGTATTCCCATATCCATTATCACAAAACTGTTACTGGCACACAAGCTGTTGTGTTGCATTGTGAATTTGTGACATCATAACTTACTAATAAATATATTCATCTTTTTCATATTTGTTTCAAGGCAGTAGGTTGTGTCGTCTGACACTCTTTGATTTTAATTGAAAACAATACTCTGAGCTTTGCTGTGACAGTAGAGATTACTGATTTATTACCATCCTGCGCTATCCAAATGATGTTGCTGATGAGCCACCCCACATGAATGAGGCACTTCAGCTGTGTTGTCATCAACCAATTTACTAGAGCATACTGGAACACTACTGCTGAGGTTGGCTAAGAATAATAGTTTACTCTACGGCACATTACAAATAATTGGGCCAAACCGGAGAAGGCCAAAGGACTGTTGCCTCAGACACCCAGAGGAGGGCTCTTCTTAGGAGACCGCTTTCTGCAGCATCATCGACTAGCTATGAGAGAATTTCAAAATAAACCACTTGAAGAGGTGAGGGAACATAAAAACCCTTTCCCAGCCTAGTGTTATGAAAGTCGCTTCGCTTTTGGTTTGACAGTAACCACTATGACAGATACTCCATTTTCGGGATGTCTTTTTTTCGCTAGTAAAATTATAATCACCTCTGCTCATGGCATTGTTTACTATAATGAATCACTCTTAGATGAGTGAGCCCTTGTTCTGTGCTTCCATTATGAGGTCTGACAGTGTAATAGTGATCTTGGCCCAGCAGGTCAAGAGGTGGCTGCAGCAGCAACAAAGGCAAGCAGTCAATAATATCGGGATCTTCCAAATCAATGGGATGGCATTTAAAAATTGACCTTAGACCAGATGTAGACTTTGGCTATGGACAACATGTGTGAGGCATGACATTATTTACATGTGTTATAAGGAACAGATAATTGCATATTTTGCTGAGAAACAGATCTCGATGCTTTATGTTTGTACAAAAGCCAGTGGGATTGCATTGATCTGTGTGTCACAAACCTCTGATTGCTCACTGACTGAAATGAAGTCCTGTAATGAAAGATTTACCATGTCTGCCTATATAAATCTGTTGGAAAAGTAGTCATAGGCTCTACCGACAGCAGAACTTAGTCATAAGTCTGTGAACCTTTTCACACATAAGTTCAAAATGTTCGGACTGATTCCCCCGACGTGCGTTTTTAATGCGGTATCATAGAATGTCTCACCTTCTACATTCCTTTGTGCTGCAAAGAGCTTGTGACGTGACACTGAAGGCAGCATTCATGCTGGAGGACTGGAGGATTTTATGAGTGGTTTAGATGTTTAGTTTTATTTATTTGAAAACTCCCCAAATCAACATGCAAGCATAGTGTGGATTAAACCTAGATTTGTCACTATGGAAATTAATACATTTTATTGCATCAAAATCTTATTTTTGTTTGAATTATTTATTGACTTCTTCGCTTGATTCATCTAATATGTTTTCTAACTGTATCATAATTATGATAAGTTATTATAGCTATGACTGCAGCCATGTTAGTTTCATCCCATTCTCAGGAAAAGTTATATTTAGGATATTTTAAAAATGTATTACCTAAACCTAGCCATGATTGTAATCTGCAAAAAAAAAAAAAAAAAACATTTTTAAACAAGCCATGTGGTACATGTGTTTTATTGTTGTTGTTGTTTGATTGTTTGTTTTTGTTTGTTTGTTTTTTCCTTTTTTGTCCTTTTTTCCCATTCAACCAAGTAGGTTTGAGGGACAAGTTTACAGTTTATGTCAAGTTTAGCCATACAACCAGGGTTAGATGCTTCTCAGTGTTATTCACCTATCATTTCCCTCTGATTTTATAAGGGTAGGGATATAGTTAAGATTAAACTTTCGAACAGGAATGTTGTTCCAGGATCAACAAAATATGTTCACCCAGGCACACATCTTACTTAGTCTGTCAGAGCATCCACTGGAATGAAAATAAATGACTGGGAAACTGGAGAAGCACACGTGGACTACTTATATACATGTGAAGTTATTAAACAAAATTTCGGTTGGAGGACACCCATCTAATCTTCCAAATAATACCTAGGTATAAAACCAGCATCTTACCTCTTCCTGTTGTTAGTTCTTTCGGCAGCCCTCCTCCTCCCCTTCTCCTATTTTTTGTACAATTTTGCCTGTTATAGGGGGCAATCGGAGCTCGTGCAGAATATCCTCTCTGAGGCCCTCTATAGCAAACACCAAGCCAAATATGTTTACCACTTACCCTAAGATTTTATCGGCACATGAACTTGTGACATACTTGTTGTATGATGTAAAATATTGTTGCATCAAAACAGATTACTTCCATATCCATATGACAAAACTATAACTGGCTTACAGGCCATAGTGTTGTGTTACTTTCTAAAGGTGATTCTTCTATTTTTGGTCACTACTGCATGCATCAGTGTGTAGATATGAACTATATCACTTTTATTTGAACTTTGTAAATTATTACCAATCTCTGCATCCTGTGTAAGAATGGCATGCACACACAGTCATTCACAAATTACCTACTGTCACAAACACTTCACCACATTAATTTACTTGCAAAAAAAAAAAAAAAAAAAAAAAAAAAAACACAAACACACAGTCTTACTTCCCCTTACAGTCATCCTCCAATCCTGATGCCAGGCAGCAGCGGGCATATTTCTTTCCTTCTACTCAATGAAATGGAGCCAAACGCTCCTAATTAACATGGCGGTGCTCTGAATGGAGCTATGGCTCTCAGAGTGGCAGCAAAGTGTGAAATGCGCCATAAATCCATCTCACGGAGAAATGTGAGGACAGCACTGAGACTGAATCATCCTCACAGCATTGCACCAACTGACCTGGTGCCACCCTTCACTGTCCTATAGTACTTAATGTAACGGGGTAACATAACATAATAAGGAGGGCTGTTAATCGTTTGAAATTTTTAACTAAATTAATCATGTGTATATATATATATATATATATATATATATGTATGTGTATGTATATGTATGTATATGTGTGTGTGTTGAGTAATACATTCTATAGACAAAAGTGGCTTTCAAAGTTAATATATTGTTTTTAAAAACATTTAATATAGCTTTACAAAAATCACTCATTTAAAAATAATTCTATAGCGATTGTATATACAGTTATATTATTTTTAGTTAGTTTATTTAGTTGATCAAGTTATGTTGCAATTTAGAGAGCATGTCATTCACACTGCGTAGGTCTAAGTGACTGCATTTTGGGAAAAAGTTCCTGTTAATGAGTTATTCCTCTTTAGTTATCTAGTTCTGTAAGACTGCACAGTCCACAAGCAGGAGTTCAGCACTGGGTCGGATGTCTTATGAATTTGTCACGTATTAAGGTCTCTTCTGTAAATGTTTTTCCTGAAATGTCCTGTCCATTGGTTTGAAACATTTTATGTTCACATGAGTGTGTACAAGCTCAAAAATATCCTGCATATGCACACACATATAGCCACAACTTTGACTGACAAGACAGGTGTCGACCCTTGACCTCACCTCGGTTTTACTGGACACAGACCATTGATTGTTTATTACACAAAGAGAGAGAGTTTTAACTTTACTTCACTCATCCATAGACGCTATCTTTGACTCTGCGGAATATGACTCTTAAGCTAATTCTGTCAACTAGCTGGGAGGAGGGCTATCGGAGCCGTGGCCTGTAATGCAGATAGCACCTCCGTGTAAGCTATTACTCTAAACTAGGCCTGTTAAGCCTTTGGGGGGACTCAGCACAATATCGGGTCAGAATAAGAATGGAGTCTAAATGACTTGGCATGGCAGTAATGTAAATGAAGCCAGAGCTTTGCTCCAACAGCAGGAAGGTCACGGTCCAGCTGTCAGCTCACGTTTGGGACTAATCGTTTATATGCCAACCTCCTTCTCCCTCTCTTTCTCTTATGCTCATTTACCTTCTCACTTCATTCTCCCTCTGTCTGTCGCACAGCTCTTCCTCCGTCCTCCATCCTCATCTGTCTCATTCGATACTTTTTTGCTCTTCTTCATTGTCATGTCTGCCTACATGCATCGCTACAGGGTTTGGGCCAAAAAAAGTGTTGCTTTTTTGAGTTTTTTTAAGTGGGTAGTTCACCCAAAAAGGAAAATTCTACATTATGAATTTATGTACTTTCTGTTATATAAAAGCAGATATTTTGAAGAATGTTGGTTACCAAACAGTTTTGGTAACCACTGACCTCCATTATATGGACAAAAAAAAAAAAAAACCTTTCTCAAAATATCTTCTTTTATGTTCCGTTGAAGACATAAAGTCACAGGTTTGAAATGACAAAAAATAAATAAATAAATAAATACATTTCTCAAAATATCTTCAATGTGAATGACAAGTGTTGAAATGATGACATAATTTTCATTTTGGGGGGAAATTAACTCTTTCATTTTTGGAAAGTATCTCAGTATTTCTGTTTATTTATACAGTGGAAGTCAATGATCATTAAAATTTTAGGATTACCAACAATCTTTTAAATATCTTCTTCCAATATGGTTTTAAATGACATCGACTTTTATTTTATGGACAAAAACAGCTCAAAATTGTTGGACCAACATACGACGAGTGCATGGTGACAGAGTGAACTATCATTTTGAAGATCCCACCATCACCAAAAAAAAAAAGAGAGAGAGAGAAAAAAAACACCCTCATAAGCTAATATTCTTCTGTGGAGTATAAACAAAGAAAATTGTATTCTGGAAAATTGTATTTGATTGTACAATTGGAGTCAATGGTCAATCTACCTTCTTCAAAAAATGTTCGTCCATTGTGGTTTTGAACCTGACTGACTTTCATTGGATGGACAAAAACAGTTCAAATATTCATACAGGTTTTGGAATGACATGAGGATGAGTAAATGACAGAATTTTCATTTTTACATGAACCTTCAACACACAATTAACTGTGTCACTCACACATAAACGTCACATGCAACGAACACTGCCCTTAGCTTCGCCCATCACTGATACTCATTACCCGCCCGAGCCGCCCGAATCGTCCATGTCACGCCGCAGGTTGAGTTCAAGTCCTCAGGCTGGGTGAGTGGAAACAGCTGGTGCTCTTCAGGGCACAGAGCTCCAGGGCTCGGGGCTTTGCGGCCCTCTCAGTTTCAGACCCTCATCTGCTTGGAATCCCGAATTTCCTGCAGGCTGATCAAATGACAGCCCTCTTCACTGCATCCTTTGATATATGGACACCCATCTCACTGGCCCCTCAGCGTTGGGATTTACGCTTGACAACACAGTCAGTGTCACCTCCGCCCGATGCACTCACAACACACACGAGCACACATAAACACACCCTGGTCTGGGGCCCCTGGAAACATTGGAGTCCTTTCACAGCCCTCCCAGAAGTTATTTATTAAATTTGTTGCATGGTGATATTGTTTCATGGAGACCCACTTAGTTTTGGATTGCGGACTGGATTTTTCAATTATGTGGTTCATTTCACCCTGCTGGTGAGGGTTTACCCTCCTCAGGTTGGATCAAGGGCAGAGGATAGCTCTTTAATAACTTTTTTACAAGGGCACATTTCCCCCATTTGTTCCTGTTTTTTTATTATTTCTCTTACATGCTTGATTGGAAAGTAAATGTGGAATTTAAGCGTAAACACTCAAATTTGTAAATATTTGGAATTACATGCACATTTTCATTGGCCAACCCACATGGCTTGTGTTAGCCAGCAGGTGATTGACGGCTACTGCTGTTGGTTGACAAGAGACCTGGAAAGATCTTGATTGGATTATTTTACAGGTAATAAGCAGACGCTTACAGGGGTAAGCCATGAGATGCTATTTGAATTGAGGTTTAGTGAGATTTGCTTTTGTTAAATGATTAAAGGGCCAATTAGAAAAATGTCCATCATGGAGTCTCCAAGGACAATAAAGTCTAAACAGAGTGGCTTGGATTCTGTCCAGATCACCAAACATTAAGTGGCATTTGCAACTGACATGAAAGTGAGAGAATTACTCTCACTTAAATATTAAATATTAAATATTGTATCAGTTTATCTGGTATTTTGCTTAGATTTCTTAATTTGTTGTGTGGTTACCCATGATTAAGCATTGCAAAATATCCCTGATTGTGAAAAAGTTAGTCAGGCTCTACATTCTGATTGGATGAGCTGTCTTTGAAATCACTGTAAAATGGTGGCGAAAGCACACCAGAGACAGCGTAATCGTATTATAAAGCCCAAAGTATACTTCACTTTTTACGTGTACGCGTGGGTCAGCATACAGTACGTGATGCGAATTTCATCATCAGAAGAGTATGTGCGTACTGTACGCACATCGCCGCATCTTTTACCGCACATACTTGTAAGCACATTCTGTACACGTGCATTTAATATTTAATTAATAAGTAATTAGTTTATCCACAAGATAGCAACGATTCTCAAGGTAGTCAAAGAAAAACTGCATAAACATAACAGACCGGAACGCATGCAAGCTACAGCGACAGTGGAGACCCACATAGATGAGATATTGTGAGAAGAGGTTAGAAAGTACCCTCATTTGTTCACATGGGTTGTAACTCGTGGCGAAAGATTGCTCAAAATTGTTTATGCGTCAAACGTCTTCAACTCAGCTGCATTTTTTAGTAGTCTCTATCAGTAGTGTCACCGCAGTTTTCCAATTCTCACTGAAAATGAATAAATGCTGAAAATCATCCCTATGATAATGAGCTATAATACTTGGTGGAAAGTACCTTCAATATATCTGTCCTGCAGAAGAAGAAAACAACATGAGGGTAAGTAAATTATGACAAAACTTTAATTTTGGGGAGAGCTATACGTCCATGTATCTATATACATATGCAAGAATGGAGAGTTTTGGAATCATTCTGTTCTCTTTTTTTAAACTGAAAGTCTAATTTTCTCTTTCATCATGGTTCATGGTCCGAATGCTGAAGGGAGTGGGGAAAGAAAATGACCTCCACAAAAGCCCCAAGTCACTGCGTGATTTAAGAGCTTTGTTTTTGTAAGAGTCGCCCGTCATTAATATAATTCATTACTCATGAAAGCGTTCTGCCTTGACAATTCATCAGCTGGCTTTTCTTTTTGATTCTGAAACAGGGGAACATTTGGCCTGTCTGAATTGTTTGAATAAACGGAGGAGAGGGGGGGGGTAAGCCTAACCTTGGCCCGGCTGGGGTCGAGTGTGGGAAATGAATCGTTTCTCTCTTTTCGTTTTTCTCTCGAACACTCACTCTCTCTTTTTTTATATGACTCCCTAACTGGAGTAGGAAGGGGGGTTTGTCGGACATCTAAAATTTATACCCGAGAACGCATTGTGAATGTGTGGCAAGGCTGAGGGGAGTGGAGAACAAGAGGCTGCCCACCATCTCTTGCTTGCGTGCTTTTTTTTCTCTCGTCCTTTCGTTCTCTGTTAATTGTGTAAATCACTGCAATAAAGTGGTCTTTGCATTCAGGCAGGACAACATGACCACAATGTGACCTTTCTGCGCAGGACCTCTCTGACCCACACTCCTGGGTTCAAACGGTCAACTGCAGGTCACAATCCATGAGCGTATGTGTGTGAAAGAGACTGTCTGATGTGGATGTATCAGAACAGTCTGCTTGAATCTTATCTAAATAGCATTATGAACGGATGACCTACAGCCGCACAGTCACAAACACTCACTCTCGTTCTGCTGCTAATGTAACATGCGCGACTTCCTGCAGTGATGTTTTGTTATGACATCAGAATAAGAGAGATGTCTCCTTTCTGCCATCCTTTTCAAGCTTTATTCATTCTTGTCTTCCGTTCCCTTCTTCCCATCTCTCTCACAGTGCACTCCTCCAACAGGTCCACCATCTATCTGTCTAATGGCTTTACAGAGAGTGTAAAACAGTTGTCAGGCCTTCTGCACTCACCCATCACTTTTATTCCCACACTTTCTACCTTTCCTGACACTGTAGTGCATCACGAGGAGAGAGAAAGAAAAGAATGCAGGTTGGACACAGCATTATGCTGTATTATGTTAAACATATAATAACTAATTGTTCAAATTAAATTCTTTTTCAATAATGAGTAATGTTAATGTTTATTTAAAAACAAAAGTTATTTCAGCAAGAATGCATTCAATTCTTCAAACGTCCTATTCATCAAATAAAGTATATATCATGGTTTCCACAAAAATGTTAACTGTTTTCAACATTGATAATAATAAGAAATGTTGTTGAGCACCAAATCAGCATATTAGAATGATTTCTAAAGGATCATGCGACACTGAAAACTGAGACTGAAAATTCAACTTTTTCATCACAAAAACAGATTGCAATTTAAAATGTACTACCATAGAAAACAAAAAATATTTAACTTGAATGTATTTTTGATTAAATAAAAGGAGCTTTGGTGAGCATAAGAGACTTCTTTAAAAAACATTACAATAATCTGACCAATCTTAACACTTTGAATGATTTCATTTTACTTAAATTAATATAAACCTAGTTGTTAATGTTAATTGCTAATTTATGTTAGTTATTGCATAAAGAAACTAGCGGTAACATATAGAATGAACATACATGGAATCCTTCTTCCATTGTTCGGTTAAGCTAGTTCATCACTCGCTTATCACAGATAGTGTTCCCCCAAATGAACCAAATTGGTTCAGCCGTGAGTTGGCATTTAATTTCAAACAAAGTTTTTAAACGAGCTACAGTCTTTACACTCTCTGAGGAAGAGATTACAAAGGACTTCCTAATAGGCAATGTCTAGTTTAACAAAGCGAGGAGAAAATACCCTAACGTTGGAAACATTACGCACTTCACCTTTAAGTGAGTCTCAAGCTCTCTCCACTTGTCTCACCTCTTCTCTCAGCCCATCACAGGTAGCCTTCCTTCCCTCAGGCCCACATCTGTGGGTCACAGGGCTGCCGACATCATCACACAGCTGTCAGAGCTCCAGGGTGGGAGTTAGAACAACAGCGCTAGCTTTATTTACGCTAGCTTGAAGTGCGGAGGATCTGTCACAGTGTTGCCGCGGTCTCGGAGCTTGGCTCACCTCCACAGATGGCCCCAGTGCTCTGGAATTCCCCTCCTTGCCTCTCCCCCCTCCTCTGTCTCACTCTTTAGCCTTTTACAGTTCGTTTGTTTAGCAAGATGTCAGGCCCCAGAGGGCATGTGTCTTAGATATGGGAACAGTGTTCTGTTAAGAGCTTCAGCCTGCAGTGCCACTCTGGATGACCCCACACTTTCACATTGATAAGAGGCAAGTCTCCACCAGCGTGCACTGGGGTGGAGAGGATAGGATGATGTTGTTTTAGTAAAAGGCAATATGGGATATAATTAATAAATAATAATAATAATAATAATAATACGCCTGATTAAATAAGCCTCTTTCTAGGTTAACTACTTTCTCTTAGGAGTAGTTTCAAGTAAACTGATAAGCATGGAAAAGTTTTATGGATATATATGTATATATATATATATGTATTAAAATGTTATGACACATCAACACTGATTTTTTTATGAGCTAAAGATTAAATCTAAACAGGGTTATTAATTATTAAATATTAACGATTATATTAGATGATGGCACAAGTATTCTAGAACTACTATACTACTAGATACATATACATATATAAAAAAAAAAAAAGTAAACACCTTTATAAGGTGCATTAATTTAATTAATTAAACTATAAACACTAATCATGATGAATTAATTGTTTTCACATGTGTTTAATGTTGTTCGTTAACGTTTAGTTAATGAAAAAGTTGTGTTTCATTGTTTGTTCATGTCAGTTTCATGGTGCATTAACTAGATTAACAGATCTTAATAATGTTATTAGTATGTGTGAAATTAAAATTTAAAAAAAAAAATAAAAAAAAAATAAAAATAAGTGTCATTATTAAGTTCGTGTTAAATAATTAACCCTTTAAAAAAAGTGTGTAACTCTGTCTCCAGTCTCTCTATAATCTAAAATAAAAAAAAAATAGAAAAATGAGTAAAAACTAAAAAAAAAAAATATAAATAAAAAACCAATCCAATTAAAATTCCCAGTCCATGTCCAAGTCTATTTTCTCAATTTTTCTTTTTTCTAATTTTAATTTTTTCCTATTTTTTAAAGACAAGGCAGAAGAGTTTTTAGTAGTTTAGTTTTATGAGCGTTGTGAATAGCTTGTGGGGGCTTAGTTTTCTGTTTTGTGGGCAGGGTGTTCCTTACCGTTTCAGTCCAGTTTTCCCAGCAATCAAATCCTTGATCCGATGCAGTAAACACTGAGCCTAGCATGCCAGTCTAATTTTAGTAAACCTCTCTTGACCCCAGGGCACCACCTTTTCCTAAAAAGATAACCCAAATCTCCTGCTCTCTCTTCCTCATTCACTCTCACTTTTCTTTCTCGCTCTCCGCCCCTCACTTTTGACCCAAAAACTACAGCGCCCCTGGGGTGACAGCCAAATCTTGGATGCGCGTATCTCAGAGTGAGTGTCTGCGTACATGTGTAGGACAGCTCGTCTGTATCGCTCAAGTATCTGATGACACTCACTTGTCGCTGATGGCATCTGGCTCATCGCCAAAATGGCAGATAAACCGAAGATGCCTGATGGAGAGAATGAGGGGAAAGAAGAGGAAGAGAAGGAGCGGAGGAGTGGCTCTGTCCTGGCAGGTCTCCGGCTCCTATTCCACTGATACAAGTTTAATCAGGCCTAATCTGCTTATCGGCCCCCTGCGGCTCCCATCAGGCTAAAGTACTTAACGGAGAGCATGCACCCCTAACACGCTGCCATTGGAAAGAAGAAGGAATGTGGATGAGGATGGGTTTGCCTCAATCTGATTTATTAAAATAAACTAAAATAAACTTCACTGTCTTTATATCCTTGGTATTTATCAAAGGAGTCAAATTTATTCTCTCGCAGATCAGTATCTAGGTGTTATATTAGTCTCAATAATATTGGATTTATGTTTAGATAGTTAGTAGAAAAAGTATAGAAACTACACTAGAAGCTCTTTTCTAGTTTTCTTGGATAGAGATGAGAAAAAGAGACCAGTCAAATGTTTTTTTTTTTTTTTTCATCTTGTAGTGAAACGTTAACCTCGTCATTCATGTCGACTCCACTTATCACCATGTCCTAACCATACGCCATGTCATAAGGCAACAAGCGACATCACATTTTGTCTCTTAGGCTACGTTCAGTCCAAATCCGATTGAAATACGATCAGATTTAGCAAGCGCGAATGGCCAAAAATAATTTTCCGTGCATTATGTGACTTTCTCACGTCACGTAAACGTCAGACGTTGTTATAGGAAACAGGCTGCATAAGAGAATGACACAGAAGAAAGGATATTGTTGAATAAAGTCATTTTTTGTGGACAAAAACTTCATAAAACTAAGGTTGAACCACTGCATGTGGACTATTTGACAATATCTTTAGTACTTTTCTGGACCTTCAAAGTGTTGGTTAATTTGATGTCAACTGAGGAGTCAGATACTTTTCGGATTTCATCAGAAATATCTTCATTTGTGTTCCGAAGATGAACAAAGGTCTTACGGGTTTGGAACGACATTTTGGGAACTAACCCAGGTATTTAAAGTTCTAAAAGACGTTTCTTATGCTCACCAAGGCTGTAAAAATGCAGTAAAAACAGTAATATTGTGAAAGATTATTGCAATTTAAAATAACTGGTTTCTGTTTTAATGTATTTTAAAATGTTATTTATTTCTGTGATGACAAAGCTTCAGCAGTCATTACTCAGGTCTACATGATCGTTCAGAAATCATTCTAATATGCTGATTTGTTGATCAATAAACATTTCTCATTATTTTATTATTATAACAGTTGAAAATGACTGTACTGCTCAATATTTTATGGAAAAAAGTATTTATTTGATATATATATAATATATATATATATATAAAAAACATTGTGAATGTATTTACTGTCACTTTTTATAAATTTAATGAATTTAATGCATCCTTGCTGAGTAAAAGTATCTGTTTGATCTGAGTTCAGTGCATGTTCTCCAAGTGTATTGAATTCTCCTTTAGGTGGCTCTCATGTGTTATGTCTAATGGAGGAGCACCTGGTGCTTGTCAGCGAATCTAATCAATATGCAAGCCATTGATCAACACACACACACACACACACACACACACACACACTTTCTCTCTCTACTGGCAAGAGCAGGATTAAACCTTGAACATGTCTGTGGTTATATGTGTGCACATGCACATTAGTAGGTAAAAGTGTAAATATGTTTCGCATATGGTGACTGTGAATCTCTGTTAAATTCTCGGGGTTCATGACCTTTGTCTGGGTGTCAGTGAAAGAGGGCAGACAGGAAAACAGCTCTGTCTGAACATTACCTCCACATCTCTGCCCGCTGATAAACCAACATACCAGCGAAAAAAGCAAAAGAAACAGGCACTTGATTAGCTGTTTACTGCTTCTTACTATCTATCCGGTAAATGTCAATGGTAGCTCCTTTACAGGTGTCACCTAAAACGTTGGATGATCTCTTTGACACTAGCTCTGTAGTCATAATCTCTTTGAAGACAACTACAAATACAGCCTGGGTTCAATAGGGTTGAGCCCCTCCTTAGCCAGAGTTCAAAGGTTCAACCTCACCAAGACCTTGTTTATCTCAATTTATCGCTCTATCTCTCCCCGCCCTCTCTATATAATACGTGTGTTTGTGTATACATGGATCTCTGAGGGGAAAGTACATCTTTCTTTTAAAACCCTATCCTTCTCTCTTTCATCTCCACCTCTCTCTCTTTGATTGTCTGGGCACCTGCGGTCTGGCACTCAGGGGATTAGGGGTTACCACATTGTCCTTGCCCCTTCTGTCTAATCCAGCCAGAGGGCTATGTGTTTACCTTTCACACCAGCTCCAATTTATAGCCCTCTTGACCCAAGCCAGAGAAATCAACAAGGTTTGGCCTGTCTGTGCCTGATCCCTCAAGCACCCCATGGCTTGCGTTCAAAATCCAGCTGGCCGTGAGAGTTTAAATGGCATAAATGTCATGTTTTTTGAGTTAAAAAGTGTCTAGTTTAGTAAATGTGGCCAAGCTGCACTTTAATGCTAGTAGCTTTAGAGGAGGGTGGGTCAATGATGTAACACTCAAAATGCTATTCATACATAAAATGACTTGAATACTGCTATTATGAACATGTCACCACTTAAAACTTTGAGGGTGTGTTCAAGTAAGTAGTTCAGGTTACAAAATGACATTTGATGATATTCCCCCAAAACGTTATGGTATTGATAAATTACTAATTCATGACATGTATTAATTAATGCACTTGCACATTTATATTGGTACATATGGTCTAAAAAAATAAATGGGGAAAGTAATGTGTACTCACAAGTTTTTTAAGATTTAAGGAAGATATGTTTGTGCTTTTCTTGATGGTTCCATTCCATGTGTTGTTTTTGGACACTTTTTTTGAAAATATGTTTTTTGTTTGCTTTTATAAAAGTTGGTTTCAACTATGTGAAACCAGCATGAATACAAAGATTACATTTGGCATGTGTTTTAAACTAGATTTGAAGATTTTGTTCATTTTCTTCTTTGTGAACAGTTTCATATGTCATTGTCCCGGGTAATTAAGATGATCCTTTTCAAGCAGTCTGAAATTCTATGTTGGTAATTGATATGTAGTAAGAGCTAATAGGCCACAACCTTTCAAAGTTCAAAACAACGAGTTTATATGGTATTTGGACAAGAGTGTGAAAGTCATTCTCGCAACCCCTTTTCCCCTCAAGGAGAGTGTATGCTAAGTTTCACCCTCAGCCCAAGACAAGTACCTTCTGCTCCTCTTATCAGCGAGCAGCAAAGCCAGCCACAGGGATTCTTTTTAACATAACAACACCAAGACTCATCACAGCTCCAGCCACAGGGGGTCTGCCACACTTCTTACCCTTTATGAGGTGTGCTCTTGTCTGGCAGGCTGGACCACGGTCACCTGTCCCCACTGCCAGAAAGTCATGTCAGGTCTCTGTTTCACTTCTGACCTGACACAAATACCTGCTGTCCCTCACTTTGGTAAACTAGCCAGGAAAAAATAAAAATAAATAAATAAATAAATAAATAAAAATAGAGAGGATCTGGGCAAATCACTAGTTACCTCAAGCCGAGATATCTTGGATGGAATGTGTGTGAGTATGGAGCTGGAAGTGAAAGCAATGATAACTGTAAATTGAATATGTTTGCTGGGCCAGATCTGTGAGGACTCTGGGGAAGTGTTGGTGGAGAGAAAGGCAAGTCTTTTCCATGTTTTATATCACCACAAAATGCATAATGGAGGAGGGTATAAAGATAAAAGGAATATGTAATGGAAAGCTACTGCTGACTATTTTTTTGTTGCCTTTTTCACCTCAAGAAGTTTTTGGAGAATAGGAAGGGCCGACCAGGGGGATCTAAATGGTGTTTAAAATGAGGGTGCATTAAATTCCAGTTTGAGACTTTAATCTTCAAAATGTCTGAATAATATAAAACACTCTTTTGTGATTAATAAATGTGTTTTACTGTTTATTTGTAAAACTATTGTTCACCATTTATTTCGCAAGTATGCATTAAATTTATCAAAAGTGACAAAGCAATTTATAATGTGAGTGTGCGTGTGCGTGATTAACTATTTATTAATCTCCGAATTCTATCAATTCAAAACAATACACATAAGATACTTCCCCACTCACACTTGTTATAAATTACACATATTGTAAAATAATGTATAACACATACATTCTAAACTTTCAACACATACATACCAAGCAATCTTACCCCCACCCAAATGTATTGTGCTAGAAAATATTTTCTCTTTTAAATAAATTTTAAATCCTGAAAAACAAAAATATTCTGCAGCACAACTGTTTTCAATATTATTATTATTAATAATAATAATAATAATAATGATAAATGTTTCTTAAGCCCCAAATCACAATAGAAGGATTTCTGAAGGATCATGTGACACTGAAGACTGGAGTAACAATGCTGAAAATTCAGCTTTGCCATCAGAGGAATAAACTACATTTAAAATATAAACCTATTATTTAAAAAATGTATATTTACAATTTAACACATCAAAATATAAAAACGTTGTTTTCAATTTTAATAATATTTCAGAACATTATTGTTTCATTGTAAATTTCAATCAAATCCTTGATTTTTTTCTTTAAAAATCTTTTAAAAAGTTTTGAAAGACATTGGAACGTTCACATGTATTGACGGTGTAAGGCAATGATGTTATTATTTTTTAAAATGCAATTTTTTCATGACTATATGTGAAAATATGAGTTTAAAACAATTTTTTTCTTTCAACGTGGGCCCTGTAATCACACCTAATCATGGGAAGGAGACTAATGCTTCCAATCTACTCCTGATCATTCTACGTTACCTGAGATACTTTACATTTGCCTAGACAGATGCCCATATTGCAAGCATTCACCAGCAATTTCTCTGGCCTGTTATCCACAGGGTCAGTAGATATGTTCCGCTGAGGTTAAACAAAGCCCCTCACTCACGTCTAAGCTGAGGGAAACCAACAGACTCTGGAGCTATCAGGAGATAATCAGCACTAATAGGTACATAATGGCTAACAGTGAAGCCATATTTGTGCTGATGCATCACTGAAAAGCGAGCGCAGACAGCATGACCTATCCTTTCCACCATGCAGCAGTCACATAGTCTAGGAGTGGGGAAAGATGCCAGGAACCAACCCCCCCCATTCCTTTCTCCAGCCTGTCTGCCCGAGGCCGTCCCCTGACTATAGGTTTGGTATTAGCCTCATGGTTTTTCTGCCATTGACTTCGAAGTCTGACACTCCTGGGATGTGGATGCTCTTTGCTTCAAGACAATGAGAGTTCTATGAAGTGAGTTCCCGGGCTGGGGTCAGGCAGGGGATATGAAAGAAGGAAGAGATGATGGCTGATTATGAGTGTTGTGGAATGGTTTGGCAGAGATTACAGGCATTGTCAGACGCAGTGAACTGCCAGAGCACAAATAAATCACTCCGCACCTCATGTGTTTTCATTTTGCCTGATTCCAGAACAACAAACAACGCAGAAACATAAAAGTCCATGTCAAACCATAATAGGACCCAAAAACACAAGCTACATTGTATGTAGATGATGTAAGTCCATCAAGTCGTACCAGGCCAAGAAAACAACAGCCATAGAGAAGTGTTGATCCCAAGTAGCTAGAATATTCCCTAAGGGGATTTGTATTTCTTTTATTGCACAAATAAAGCATATACTTACGCTTCACTTTGCAGACTATTCATCATATATGTCTTTGATATTGAAAAAAACACACATCCACCATGATGCATAAACATTCTCACACACAGAGAACCCCTTTCTGAGGACTTAACGTGCCTTTAGTGCTGAAATCGCAGTGAGTGGGTCATGGGATCATATGTTAACATACCCACACATGCAAGCACTCGGAGCTCTGGAGAGCATTCACATCTTCTGACAGCGTTTGGCTGCTTTCAAACTCTTCACGGTCACTCCATGTAAACAAAGCCATTTTTTGTTGGGGCCAAATGCGTTGAAGCCACCCGCTCTGAGGGGGGTCAGCTAAGGGGAGATCGAGAAAGAAATAAAGAGAAATAGAGAAAGGACTTGGAGGGGTTTTAGGTCTGGGTAATTGCAGCTCAGTGGAGATTGCTTTTGATCTCTGAGGTGTCCAGTCTTGGGCTGAACATGTCATGTTACAGAACACTCGCAGTTGATCAAGAGGTCAGAATCAGGTGAATAGAGAGAGAGAAAGAAAGGAAAGTGCTAAATAGGATGCTTCTGAAAGAATGGGACATGGAAATTTGTGAATTTTTACCATGCCACACGTTTTCAACCCAGTTTGTAGGAAGCCAGCGGAGTGTGTACTGCGCTGCAGTGCAATAACCCCAGATGGAGTTTAACCGAGTGAGCCTGCTCTGGGCTCACAGCTCTTTGAACTCAGCCTGTGCAGAACTTCAACTGGGTTAATCGTTATTAATTTTTAATGCAACATAAAAAAATGTTCCAGCACAGAGCAAAATCAAAGCCAGAGCAACACCCCTCAGCCCTCATGCCCTCTGAAATATGAAGAGAAAAACACAGTGATGACCATATTATGTTGCTGCACAGTTTGTGTGTTAGTGTGTGTTTGTGAACAGTGATTACATGTTGGTTTGTCCGTTTTAGACCGATAGATCTGTCCTTTTGGCTGCTTTTTGTGATTTTTTTTTTAAGTTATACTGTATAGTTTTTAAGGGGATTTAAGCCTGTATGATCCTATTTTTATGAGCGTTAGCAGGCAACTCACAGTAACCTACTGTGTAGTTTATCATTGTGAACTTTGTAAGGGAATAGAAAGGGACGTTTTGAAATAACTTGTTTAGGTCAAAGAGTTTATGGGTAATGCAATCGCCAATCATATCAGCTGGTGAAGTGAATAATTTCATCACAGAGAAGGGCTGAATTGCTTTGCCAGGCTGCCATGTTCTGTGCTCCGGGCGTTAGAGCTCAAACAGCATGGCTAAATACCCGGCCAAACATGTCGTTCTTCAAACAGACTCAGGTAGTAGAGCTGCTGGATCCCAGCCAGGCCTAAGAATTAAGAGTTATTGTGCTCCAGTGGCGGCACTTCACTTGGACCTCGGTAAAGGACTCATAAGCAAGCCCACCTGGGCCTAGAGCTTGACCGCAAGCCACTTGAAATAGGACCCCGACGTCCTCGGTCCTATTTTAATACCACTCTGAGACAACTTTATTTCAGTCTATAAATCATGATAGCGACAAGTTCAGCGCTTTGATTGGCCTGAAGCGCTGCTTCATCTTGTATTCCATTTTTAGTTTAGTACAGTTTCACGCTTGAGCGTAATCGCCCTGAAACGCATCAGAGTGTGCCCCTCCTGTTTTTCCCTTTCGCAAAGTAAACTGTAGTGTGACTCGGAGCACATTTAATTTCTACCAGAAAGACTCAGGAGGCAAGATAACGTAACAATGATATTTATTAACAATCAGCAAGCAAAATATGGTAAGATGAAGTTCTTTGGCGTAGGACCCGTCCGTAGCTTGTATCCTGAGGGTTGCAGACTCTGCATTTCCTGCCTAAACATGAAGGCAGGGTGTAGCCGACCTCTGGGAGGTATGGACAGGAACCATCCTGGTGGTGGTGGGGAGGATGGAGGTAAAGGTTGATGTCAGCATCTGCTAATTCAGACATGTGTAAGTATCGATCTTATATACTCCAAGTTTTAGATAATGATTGGCCTGATCTAAACTCATAGTGACGTAACGTTTGAGTCTTCCAGGCAGAACTTGTGCTAGAGCTTTCATTGAGGTGAATTATCTTTGATTACTTACGGTTCCGAAAATGAGCACTTGTTTGTAGCTACAAGTCTAAGCTGATAAAATATTAAACCAGGAGGCTGAAGGAGCCACTTGGGGGGAGGGGGGGAGGCTGGAAACAATTTGCGATGCTACCAAATTAAAGTTATTCAGCACCAAGGGTAATTTAATTACCATTCTTTAAATGTTTGAATGACTTTGACCTCTGTGGGGCTCCGGGGTCATGCAGGTGTATTTACTTACGCTAATTTAGAATCAGTAACATGAAACAAGCCCTCAAATCAAACAGGCCTCTTCTGTCCCGTATCTTGTTTCCACGTCCTGAAATTGACTCTCAGTGTTTGGATGGAAAATTCAATTATTATTTCTTTTCATATCATTAGCTGCCGCGTTCTAATGAATAAATCTGTTCGAGTTTCTTATTAGCCCCAAGAGTAAACACTTTGGAGATGAGTTTGACAGATAGAAAAAATAAAGGGAGAGGGAGGGGGCAGAAAACGGATAAAGAAAGAGAAAAGAGACATGTGGTGAGCGCTGACGGCCGTGCAGGGCTCCCAGGCCAGAGTGTGAATGGAAACAGGTGTGTCGCTGATTGTGTGGTGGGTCTGTGTGATGCCTATGTGGCATGTCTACTGGCTGGGTGTTTTGGGTCAATGGAGCACATCTGGTACTAGTCACAACAGAGTGCACACGTTCCCGGGCCCTGATCCGCCCCGTGAGGCTCACATCTGGGTTAGCTCTTGGGCCTGCATGGGAGATGGATGGATGGGGCTAGTGGGGATTTTGGGAGATGCTCCAGGTGCATCTGGGGGAAGGGTTGAGGTGGGGGGGGGGGGTATGGTTGACGGACGTTTCTAGTCTGCCCCCAAGGGTTGCCCCGTGCCGGGTGAGCAACTTCTTCTCCCATCATGCCAGGGCTTGGATGCAGCTGGTCGGAGCACTGACGGCTCTCATTCTCCTTTCATTTCTATGTGGCATTTCTCTTGGGGGATAAAAATCTTATAGCAAAAATAGTAATGTCATTATACCTAATATGTCATATTTTCATTTTCAGTCAAACTGGCATATCAGTTTTGTTTCATTATTCATTTTTGTGAGTTTCATTTAAAAAAAAAAAAAATTCTTTGAATTCTTTCATGCTTTTGTAAACATCAAGAAATCTGGCCTTGAACCTGAAGATGTGTTCACATGTACCCTTATTCTGTGCATTTCAATTGCAAAATCCTGTAATTTCAATAGAAATGTATCTAATTTGGAATTTCCCATGAGGGACCAACAATTTACCCCTGCAGACTTTGCAACACATTCAAGTTAATCATGCAAATTTTCCATGTTGATCAACAAAAACTACTTGGTCCATTGTCTACTGTCAATGGTGTCGTGATATGTGAAGGAGAGCTCACACAGAAGTCATTTTCCAATCAAGCAGTGAACTGTTAGTCAGTGTGGAAAATTCGCCAAATTCCACCAACTTGTACCCATTGTGAAATCTGCTTGGAGAAACCTTCAGCCCTGACATGAAATTCTTGGTCACATGAATTCCTATTAAAAAAAAAAAAAATTCAAAACCATAAATTTCGCTAAACAACAGTAAATGTGTTTGTCATTTGCTGATGTCACACATCCCTTAAGTTTCTCCATTTCTACAGATGTATGATGTATCTAAAAATGCAAATAGATATTAATGGGAAACAATGAAGTCAGCACACATGCCCACCTGCTAGGTGCTTGTATGACCACTGTGTTCAAACTTGCTGACCTTTAACCCTGTTCTAACTAATCTAACCAAAACTTACGGCCAGATTCTGGAAGATAAATTCTTCAAACAGTGGTACAAGAGGATATGGTGCTGGTCCTTCAAGAGTCACTCTCAATCTGGCTGTCTACAAACGCTGTTAAAAAACAGTCTTCATGTATTTTACAACACTTCAGTGTGTGATTCTTATTAAGTGGGGGTCTTTTTTAGGATTCTTTACCTATACAGTAACCTAAGTCTCGGAGATCCTGACACCTTCCACTTCTGGAGACTCCAGGTTGCAGTTCTGGAAAATGGTGGCGCTGGAGACTAGAGGGTCCCTGATGGTTTCACACTTAATTCTTCACCGTAATTCTTTTCTTGTCCACCTGTTTTTGTCTGACCCTGTTGACCTAATGAGCATTTCACTATTCAATGGTCATGCCTTAACTGCAGTTTCTAGTATTGCATTAGTATTGCATCCTTCTCATGGGAATTTAATACTTTTCAGTCTGAGTTAAATAATAGGTCCAGTTATTAGAAAATCTTCCTAATAATAATGCACACCTGAATATTTTTTAATAATAAAATCAATAAAAAGTTTTTCATTTCCAGCCTTCATGAACAATTAAATCACTTATAAATGATTAGTAAGAAGTGCCTGGGGGGGGGGGGTATCAGAAAATCAATGTTCCTAATAATTCTGCGAACACTGGAAAGTGTTTTCTCACCATATTAAGGCTCAAGAATTGTCCAAATCTTTTTTTAATAAATACTTTAAATGTCAACAGGGTTAGATTTACAAGTAGGGCACAATGCATCTAACTTTCTTAGAATGTGTTTATCAGAGGTCCTCATTTAAAATCTCCCAAAATGTCAGTAGTATAAGACTGCCTTGACTGTAAGTCAAATATTTTGGTCTACCCGATTTTTAGTATGACATGAGATAACGAGTTTGCAGACTTTCTTTTCTTTTCTTTTTTTGTAAAATGGAACCAGAAACTCGAAAATCACAAATGAATATTTGTAGAGTTGTAGAGATGTATGTTCAAAATTGTTTAGACATTTTTTTTGAAAAAAATTAAATATTTGTATTTATTGTATTGTTTGTATTTATTGAATGTTGAGTCTGTTTTTTTCCATGAAATAGCCTGTGATGTTGATATAGCAATAAACATCAATACTACGACAACAACACTGATATTCTTTATTTGGTCTGTTCATTGTTGCAGTTTTAGTATATGCCATTTATTCTAAATGGACAATATGGAATTACCAACAACAACAACATATAGCCGATTTTACTGGGAAATTAATGCTTAAACTTTTTTCTTTTTTTATTTAAAAAAACAGCAATGTTTTCCCCCTTTGTTTTATATTCCACACTCTATTAATCTCAGTAGCGCAATAGGAGATGTTCCCTCAGCATTGAGACATCTCTCGTGGAGCACCTACTTCTACTGCTCTGCACTGACAAACTCGGAATGCTGTTGAATGATGGCTGTTTTTCAATAGCCAAAATGCCCTGCATGCAAGTGCAGAAACTGAGAATCAGCCAATCAGAAATGTCTGTGGGGAGTGCGGTTATGGCTCAGGGTCTTTGAAAACTGTTTCCTACTCTCTCTGGAATGACATTAGTTTAGCTCATAAGTGAAGTTGCTGAGGCACCTTATTTATGCATGTTCTGCTTTCAGCAGCCGACACAAATCCAAAGCATGAGTGAGCAACCCTCTCTGCTTACAAAGGAAGCCAAACAAATTACCACACGTGTTATGGTGACAATTACAAAGCGCTACAGAAAGTTCAGTCATTTCCTTCTCTACCTCCCTCCCTCGTTCTGTTTTGCTTTCTCCCTCTCTCATTACCTCATCTTGTACTTTGATTGTGTAAGGAATGTAAATGAGAGCTTTGACTCTGCCAAATGTAACATTGCAAGCACTGTTGCACAAAACAGTGCCATCTATCCAATTAAGATGATGAACACAATCACAAGTAGTGAAGGGAATAGCTTTTGAAAATGAGCACAAACACGCCCAAATGCAGTATGTGAAAACCTCAACAAGAGACTTGCAATTCTTTCAAGAATCTGCCACTCATAGAAAGCATGAGGCTTTTTGGCCCTTTGGAGTTACTCCATGGAATTTGAGTTACAGAGTTGCTCCATGTTAAAAATGAAAGCACTGACAACTTAGTTGGGTGAGGCTCTTTGAAAATATACTTCTGCCCCCCCCCCCCCCCCCAAATGCTCAGTGCTAATGCCATAAATGTGTCAATATTGAACGTTTTTGTGTGTGTGAAAACGTAAATGTACGTGCGGTAGAGCCACACTTTAAGTAAAAATACTTACACATTCTCATGAGATCATGAATCATTGAAGTGGTATTAAAGTGATCGCCGCATTGTTTTGTTTGGAGAATAGGCAGAAATGTACTAACGACACGAAAGAGTATTTAGTATATCAATGTGTATCCAGGCATTTGTTTAAATAAAATGCCATTGTAGTAGCCACTCATGTAGAAATAAAAGTCCCTGAGCTGCTCGCACCCTGTTTTTAGCTCATTCCATTGTTTGTGGATCCAGAATTTTGATCTGACATCTGTTTCACATGGCATAGTGGCTTTTCAGATGCACAGTCCCTGCGCTCTCGACCTAAATGTGTTTTCAAATATAGCTCTTTGATCTGTTTGGGGGATTTTAAATACAAGCAAATTTGGAAAACTGATTTAACACAAATACAATTCTTTGTATTAGATTACTTAGTAATCAACATAAGGGCAGAACAAAAGATTCATGACATCTTTGGGTGGAGAAGAAAATTATTATTAAGAATTTCAGTGCATTATTAAACCCTTTTCTTATACTTTGCATGTTGGGAATGTTCAAGTTTGAGTGTCACAGCTCTCTCTGATTTCAGTAGCTAGGTCAGCGCACAGTGTTGCAGTAAGAACGTCGTGGTGTGGGTCAAACTTCAGCAGACTAATCCCACTGCTCTAAGCGTTCAAAGCCCAGCACCCAGGCATGAATATTTGGCAAAAAGAAGATCATTGGACTAATCTAGATGGCACTATTTTCATTGGCCACCAGGGTTCAGTGAGCAAGACCTGGATGTGAACTTTTGAACCCTCTGCACAATAGCGGTAATACCACTTCACTTTAATGCCGTTCAGTGTTACCTTTAAGCCTCCTGTAAGCAGGATTTTAAAAAATAATGTCCTTACATAGACTGTTTGTCCAAGATACCCTATATCTATCCACCCCATGCTAACACACACAGTCATACCCATTCTGTTACACATACAAATTACAGCACACACATACATTGACCCATACACACTTGCAGCCCAGCTAATAGGGTAGTTTGAAATAGTGCCAGGATAAGCATACACCCGCTTTACCCTTGGTTGACTTTAATGGGGTTAAAAATATTTTCCCTTCACCAGTGTACACATTAATCATGTGTCCGGCGGATTTGGACAATTGGGGGAGACGGGGCCTGAGCAAAAAGTCCAATTAATTGGGCCTACCCCAGCGTTTCCTTGGGTCACCTTGGGTTAGCTGTCCTGTTTTCCAGGTCAGGTGTTCAGGGGTATGTGTGCGTTTAGGTATGCAGCTTGTGGCTGTGTGTGAGTGTGTTTGTATTACGACTTTATGGTGGTCAGCAATGAAAGTGTGTTTCAGCATGTTCTAGGACATTGGGAAACCCACCGTGTGAACAGTCCGGCAAGCTTGTTCAACAGCTGTTTGCCGCTGGCCTACTACAGTAATTGGCACTGGACTCAATCACACCATATATATACACTACCGTTAAAAGATTAAAAAAAAAAAATTATATGTAATATTGTAAGACTTTTTAAAATGTTTTTTAAACAAAGTCTCTTCTGCTCGCAAGGGCTGCATGTATTTGATCCAAAATTAAAAAAAAGAAATAAATATTAATATTTATAAATATTATTAATAAAATAAAATAACTGATTTCTATTTAAATATATTTAAAATATTATAAAATGCAATTTATTCCTGTGATGGCAAAGCTGAATTCTCAGCATGATTACTCCAGTCTTCAGTACTACATAATCCTTCTAATATGCTGATTTACTGCTCAAGAAATATGTATTATTATTAATGCTGGGGGGAAAAAAAGTAGTTTTTTTTTATTATTTGATGAAAAGAAAGTTCAAAAGAACAGCACTTTTCTGAAATAGAAAGCTTTTGAAACATTATGCACTACTGTTCAAAAGTTATCACCTCTTATCACCATATTTGGTGATCTGGATATCATTTCCCAGAATCCACTACCAGTGTTGACACACTCAACACTGGTAATGCATAATTTTTTTTTTTTTTTTTTTATTACATTCACTCACATGAATTGAAAAGTGATATTTTATACCTGCTTCACTTTAAATATTTAAACATCTTGGTATTTTGGTAGTGCTTTGCATTTATGATCCATTTGTGATTGGATTTGGATGGATTAACATTGCTTTTAATGCGGTTGCTAAACAATGCCAGTCCATTTTCCTTCCAAGCTCAACACAGACCGTTAGTTTAGGGTCCAATTCTCACTACTAACTAGTTGCGTATTAGCATGCATTTTACTAGGATATTGGCTGTTTATTCATACCTATAAATCACATATTAATGCCTTATTCTGCATGACCATATTCTACATCCCTTAATCCTACCCAATACCGAAACTGAACAACTATGTTACTGCCTATTAATAAGCAGTGTTTAATAGTTTATTGAGTCAAAAGTCATAGTTAACAGTTAGTTAATGGTGAGAATTGGACCCTAATCTAAAGTTTGAACATAAAATGAAATAAAACTGTATGAAGATCCAAACCACCATTAATAAGTGACCTGACTATCTAGCTGTAGTGTATTTTTAATTTAGATCATTTATGTTCTATTTATTTATATAAAACAAACACCGCAAAACTTCCTTGTGAGTAGTTCCCCTGCTGACAAATATATATAAGGGTCAAAATGTATTCCTTTGCTTAAAAAAGATGATAGGGACAATGGAAAGCATATCAGTTGGCACTGGGGAGCAAAGTAGAGCTGCTCTGTTGTTTTCCCCCCAAGCTCTGGAGAGAATTCCTGCTTTCATGTGTGTTTAGCTCCAGGCATCTTTGTTTAGATATGGGCACTGCTGATGCCATTGCAACTAGAAGCAGCCAGGGGTCAACTGCTCTGTTTTCGAACTTGTGTTATAGCTTTCACTCTTTCTTGCTTTTGAGATTTACCACTTGCGCCCATAACGGGAAACATACTGTAGGCCTTAACTCCCTAACCCAAGCCTCCCGTTATTCTTTAACATAGTATGATGTATTGTCAAGCTGACAGATATCACTGGAATTGACAAGATTATGTTGGTTTGTCCAAATAATTTTTTGTTTTTGGTTTTCTGTTCTTTTTATCTACTCACTGTTTCCTACTCCTGATCTGTTTGTGTGGACACAAGAGCAAAATGTCTCCTTGAGTTTTGTTCGATGCTGCATCCTGACAGTTGATCGAAGAACTCTGGGACTGACATCTGTCAGTAAGATGGATGGATAACTCCTCGCCTGTAGGCAGGTTTTCATGACTCCTCATTTCTTATCAAGTTTCAGGTGATGGAGTGAACTATGTGCATTGTGAAGTTTGGTTTGTGTCGAAGGTTGATAAAGAAAAAAGCCCTGCGGCTGGAAATAAGATCAGGTTTACCGCAGCTGTCTCTCGTACCAACTGCGGTCAGAGGTCACCGAGCAACATATAAAGATTCTTTTGTAATTGCCAGAGAAACCAAAACAAGGTTAAGAAAGCAAGCTATTTGTTTCCACTTATTGGCTATAGCATGGCAATGAGTGAGGTTTTCAAAAGCCCGCTGACCTTGTCAAATGAAAATTGAACTGAGCTGGTTTAGAACAAAAATGTCTTTTTGAAATTCTGTGGAGGAATGCTACACAAAAATACAGAATTTGGACATTTACCAAAAACAAAAAAATTCCACTACATACACTACCAGTCAAAGTGCCATCCCCTAAATACACTACCAATACAAATATTTGTTCAAATACAGCCTTGGTCAGTATAGGACACTTCTTTCAAAAACATTAAAACATTTTACCAACGCCAAACTTTTGAACAGTAGAGCAACAAAATATTTGATTTCATTTGTCAATTTGCCCAATAGAGTCTCATATGAGTTGCCACGCATCAAGAATCCCAATGTTTGATGTTGAGGAATTCAGAATTTTGTAAATCCCACATCATATCCAACTACAAATCCACACTTGTAATGCTGAACCCTGTTACTGAGTGGTTTATGCTAACTCTAGCCCAGAATAGCAAATCATCATGTTGCCGGCAGCCATAACAATTAAAAAATAAATATGCATTCAGAAGAGATAAAAATGGTGAGCCGCAAACTGGCCATGAGATGAAGTGGGAATGAAATTCAGTTTTTTTTGGATATGTGTTTGCCATGCCATACTGTATAAGCTTTCCAGCTTGGTGATATATCTGTATAGACGTGTTTATTAAAGGTAGTGAATTATAGGTAAGGCCGTGTGAAAGTTTTTCTAGTGACAAGTTTTCAGTATTTGAGAAATCTCACCTACAAGTCACCTACCTGATCTATCAATGTTTTAGAGATAGATACCTACCACCGAATCTGAAGTGTAACATGTTCCTGAAGCAACACCTTTGAACAACATTCAAATCAAACAATCAAATTTGAGGGACAAGTTTTCAGTGTATGTCAAGTTTAGGCTTATAATCAGGGTTAGAGATATTGTTAGGACTAATTTTTCAGGCATTTCAACAAAATGACCCAGGAACGCATCAAACTCTGCAAAATCAGGAAGTGTCTAGATACCGCTCTTATTAGTAATGCTCTTTGCTCTATCAATGCTATTAGTGCTATTAATAGAAGTAAATAAAATCGTTTACATATCCTAATGAACAAGGAATATTTTGTGATGCCTTACTATGGCATTACTATGTCTTAATTTCCCTCATCTGATCTGCCATCATTTTTCAAATCGTAATTGACAATAGATGACACTGTGACTGGATCAAGATCAACTTTTCTTTTTCTTTTTTCAAAATGATTTATGCAACTTCATCATCTTACTCTTTGTGTGAGTCTGCCCATGGTAAGGAGTGTGGTTAGAAGTTTTGAATGTTTTGACATATTAATAGCTTCTGTCTTACTATGGAAGCTGTGAACCATGAAGCGCAGATGACTAAACCCGCCAGGAGGCTTTGTATGGAAGACTCCTTTCCCTTGTGCTGTGCTGGTGGACTTCCTGGGTAGTTTCAATGCTCTATAGCCTGGGGAAAAGCGACGGGTGTCTGTGATTCTTGATGAACAACTACATTTATGATTTATGACTTTTGTCAGTGAATGATTCAAATGGCAGATTTATTGTGTGGAGCTGTAGAACCTATACGAATACAACAGTCAAAGATGTTGTTCATTACCAACTTCGGTCCTAATGGAGACTTGTGGGGGGTTGTTGTTTTTTTTAGAGTGAGAAAACAACACATCAGCAAGAGTTTACAGCTCACTTTTCAGTGAGCATAATGTTGCATATCAATGAATAATCTCATTGGTCAGCCTTTTCTCATCGTCCTGCATGGTGGCATCATCTCACCAGCTAAGGTTACATTAACCCGCCTCACTTCTGCTCCGCCAAACAAGCCGTGAGCCTAATATAGGAACTGATTAAGACATCAAAAACACATCAAGCCCAGGCTGCCTGATCAGGACTCTTCACTTCCTGTGTTGGAAACGCCTGCTCCATCCCCACAGTGAGGGCTTTATGACTCCCAGCAGCAGCTCTGTAACCGCGCAGTGCTAGAATCTCCACCCCGATCGAAAGGCTCCCTTGGGCCCTTCGAGTGTGCACACAAGCAGCTAGTGATGAGTCAGTGTTGTGCCATGGAAAGTGCTGTACAGACGCTCGCAGTACTGTAGCTCTGGGCCTTTTCTTTTACCCCATTGTCTTATCAGCCCAGTACCCAGCGCTTTCCCGCACCGCTCTGCGCCTCCCCACAGGGCTTGGTGGAAGAGAACGCAAGCACATATGCCAAACTTTGCCTCTCTGAAAAGTTTTCTGAGCTTTGCATCAGTGTAATGTAAGGATAATAGAGATGCAGAGATCCAGACGGGCATATTCATTATTCATGTAAAGATGGAGTACTAAGTGATACAGTCAGATACAGTGTTTAAACCTGTGCACTATACAGATCAGTGTTCGAAAGCAGATTATGAAGACATTTTTGAATATCAATATAATGTTTTTTTTTTTTTCTTTAATATTTTTTTATAATTGAATTGGATTGAAATTGCAATCACTCATTTGTATTTGATTACAGTGATTGCAATGTAATATTTAGGTTATCGTTTCTGCATACCATAAAGCAAGAGATTATTTTTAATCTCTCAGCCTATACCTCTCTGTTTCATAAAGTCACTTTTTATATTTGATCCAAAAATGAGCAACCATTTGAATTCATCAAAGACTAATTCTGGCATAATTTGGCAAATAAATACAAAAGAACAAACAGCTTTTGAACATTTCAACATTTTCCCTGCTGCTGTTTTCATTTGCTATGGAAATCTAAGTACACAGACTTTTTTTTTATTTAATTGTTTCATCAAGCTTAAGGCTTTTACAGAAATCCTTCAGGATATGAAGGCTTTGTTTTGTTTTGTTTTGTTTTTGTTTTTTTCTTTGTAGATGTAAAGCAGATAAAATATATGGAGACTTGAGCAGGCATGTTGCCAGTGTTTATTGAAACATGATTGTGGACTGTGACGTTAAGACTAGTGCACAAGGGGATACCTGTTTACAGCATCGACCGGATATCGTATTATAATGAGAGCAGAAGAGAGAGAAAAAGTGTGAAACTTTAAGGGGCAGAGAGAGAGAGAGAGAGAGATTCAAGGAATAACTGAGCATGCACCCTGTCAAGGGGGCACAGCCCCAGTCAAGCCCTGCGGGCACAATCATTTGAGCAGGCGAACCTCTCTCTCTCTCTCTCTCTTTTTCTTTCTCTCCCTACCTGCGGGGCAGCAGCAGTGCTGTCAGCTTGAGGCTTCTAATTGAGTTCTCATTGCCTCATCATTATCCCTCCCTCCATCCCCCCTATTCTCTTTTTCTTATTTCAGATAGTAAGCACTTTCTCCATATTAAGATGTGAAATTCATTTTGACAGGAGGGCTGAAAATAGAGTGGAACTCGTAGTGTATTCTGCTTGGTTTTCTCTTCTTCTTTCTTCACTTTTTCTTTTCTGTCTTTTTCAGTCTTTCTAGAATATGCTTGTCTTGTTTTGCTGAGGGCAGAAAACCCCTGTAAGGTTTGGGCCAGCCCACTCTCAGTAATATTGTCATTAAATGAGTGTGTGTGTCAGAGAGAGGAAGAGAGCGGGAGAGAACGAGGGTGGCCACAGACTGCCTGCTCAGCCAAACAAATTCAGCCACTCGTGAAATCTTTGTGAATCAACTCCTAATGTTTCTTAATGCCGTGACATTGGGTTAGAGCAAACAGGGAAAATGCAGATATATGCATGCCTTACAGAAGGGATAAACAGTAGAGAGAGTTATGTTCTTTATGTCTGGACAGGTTGAAGATGCCTGTTACGGATATAATTATGATGTCCTGGCATGTTTGCATGACTGAATTCAGCCCCAGTGTGCTTTATTTGGACAGCAGCCATACTAGGGAAATGCTAACGCGAACAAACAGCTCTGATCTGAATGCACAATCTTTTAGATTATAATTAGTGATGATTGGGTGAACATCACTATTACTTTTGATATTGCTTTTCTAAACCCCCAACAGTGTGTATTACGCTATTAAAACTGAGGAGAGTCACCAGACTTTCTATTTTCACCTGGCAGGTTATAAAATTTCATATCGACTTAAATTGAAGCAGGGACCAAATTTTATGTGGTGGATTAAAGAGAAGTTAAAAGATAAGAAAAAAGTAAAAATATTGAAATTGGTGGTTGAGAGAAGTGTAACCTTTGAATTATCAGTAAAAAAAAAAAAAACAGTCTGCCTTGAAGACACTGCTCTTCTGTTCCCAGTTCCATCCGTCATTGAAACCCATGCCAGAGCAACCGCGGTCAGTTTTAAATGCATTCATGTGACTTCTTAATAACCGAGGGCTCCTGACAAATGGCATACAACATGATATAAATCAATTTCCTTTATCAGACCTTTCTGATAAGCAGATAATCTACCAATTCAAAGGAAACAGGAAGAGATGATTGTGATCTGTAGTCTAGTCTAGACTCTGTTATAGACTGTGATGATGATGCACTAAAATGACACTGTTAAAAAAAAAAAAAGAAGAAGAAAAGACCAAACGACTGGCTGTATATGACTAAAGTGAGTCATTGTGGGTCAGCCTCGTAGTGAACCACTGTCCGAACTCTGGAATTTGTTCCTAAAGAGAAAGAGAGTTATCAACTCTAATTGCTACAGTAATAAGATGAGATCAACCGCGGCCAGTGGCAATTTTAGTATGGCAGATGCTAACACAGGTCAGAGAGGGATGTGAGTGTGATGTCTGGAGGGAAAAGTAAGATCAGGGTACAGGAGCTGATGGCAGCCTCATTGCTCAAAATAGTTCATGTTTGTGTGTTTATAGCAAGTTTGTCTTTGTGTGTGAACAAGAGAGTAAAGGAGAAGAAAAAGACATAAATAAATTACAAGCGAGGGTGGTGTGAGGTAGATAATTGCTGCTGACTGTCCAGCGTGTTCATTTAAAACTGAGCCCAAGACTTCAAGATACAGACGTGTGGAAAACAAGATGTAATCATTGAAGTGAGGAAATATAGACACCCTGTTTGTCAGCACAAGCACTCATTTTTCATGTTTACAAGAATAGCCACCCCCCCCCCCCCCCTCCAAGAAAGAAAGAAAATTCTGTCATCATTTATTTACCCTTATATCATTCCAAACCTATATTAATTCTGTGGAGCACAAAAGCAGAACTTTTGAAGAATATACTGGCTGCTCTTTTCCATATAATGAAAGTGAAGGAGGACTGCTTCACTAAAACATTTGAAAAACACTGTAAAAATGTCTCAATCTCAGATTATTTATAATCATATCACTTAATCTTATCATTTATTTCAGATGTAGTGTCTTTTCGTGCTCATTGTCATTGAGGGCATTATATTAATCTATCTTTTTTGCATGCTACAGTAGGCTATGTGTGCGTGCTTCCATGCTTCACTTGCTAATTTCAGTTCTTGAGGGCGCCCCGCTCCCATGTAAGATTGAGTTTGCCCATTGGCTTCTGTGCATTACTGTACAGATGGCATTCGCTCGCCCCTGCCCATATTGCCCACAAACCACTTGACATTTTAATCGACATTTCCTTCAGAGCTCCCACATTAAAGGCCGTGACATTTCATTTGCACATGATGTTGATTAAAACATGGTTACATACTTCAAAATAGGGACAAAACCTGAGAAAAATGAAAGGAACCAAAGAACCTCTAAGTGCCTGTGCAAGCCTAACAAGATGCTGTTTAATACTGGGATATATATATGCAGAATATCTTATAGAATTGACCACCAAGAATGTTCTAATATATGCTATTACAGAGGATATGAAACGTATGCTAATTTTGCTCTTTGCTTGATTTCAGTCGACGCCGACAATTGCGAAGATTTCAAATGACGCCAACTTTGTATCGACGTACAAAACTATCAGATATTATCCCTATATAGTTAGATTATCTAGTAACACTTAAAGGTTTCATTAGTTAACATTACACAGTAAAAAAAAATCCCATAAAATTTATGGTAAAAAAATGGCAGAACATTACCGTAAAAAATAGCATGTAGCATGTTTTAGGTTTTACAGGATTAATTTACTATTTTACAGTTCAAAACTGTATAATTTAAAGGTTTATATTGTAATAATTACTGTTTATTTTGCAAAAATCTGTTATATTTACAGTAAAAAAAAAATATTCTGTGAATTGATATAATGTAATTTCCCTACCTGTTGAAGTACTAATATCTGTTTTGTACTTTTGTAATACAATGCTAATATAAAGAAGTTGCACACAGTGTCATTCACACAAACACTGAACACCATCATGGTAACATTTTTATATTTAAAAAATGTAATAAACATTAATTTAGCAATATTAAATGTAACATAAAACCTAAATGAGACCTTACTGTAAAGTGTTACCGATTGTCCTTATATTGTAATCATTATGAACACAAGATGTTCTGCCCAACATGTTCGTTGTGTCTGCATGACCGAATACATGACGTTGGCTAAGCGCATAAAATATATTATATTATAGCTGTGTATTACTTCCATATGGACATTACTTTGACAGACTTGTATCTGACTGTTAACATAAAAAGTCCTAAATTGTAACACTGAAACAAACATTTTCTGTAAAGCTGCATTGAAATAATATGTATTGTGAAAAGTGCTATACACATAAACTTAGTTGAATATTGAATATTAACTACTAAGTCAAACAGGTCAAATAAAGTACATTCACACCATTTATAATCACCCCCTGGAGCAATAAGTCTTCATGTCATATTCTTAATAATAATATTTGCTAAACATTCGTAACGATATTTATCACTTGTTGTAACAATAGCTATTCTTATTTGTATCATCTCAGCAAATGTAAAAATGCATTTTCTTCCAAGTGGATGTTCAGCCTGTCTTCTGTTCCACAGGGAAAGTTCGAAGTGAACTTTTCAGTGAAATCCGGAGTGTATCTGACATTTCTTCATGTAACTTTGGACAAAGCTGACCACCATCTGGAAGAATGTGAGTGAAGAGGCTTCATCTCCATCATGTCACCTGGCTTTGGATCGGTAGCCCCAGCTGTGTATCAGTCTTTTCCCCAGGCTGTGTCCTACCTGCCATATCTTATATCTCCTACCCCTCATGTTCTCTGCCCTAGAGGAACCAGGTCTGGTGTCGACTCCGCACAAACTAAACGTCCACATACTGTCAACTCAGCTGATCTGGTGTCAGTGCTGAAATAACAACTGACATGCTATTGTTCTCCATTAAAACATCCAAACATCTTTGAATAAAAAGTTAATGCTGATAAAAGTTAATGTTTAAAGCCGTTAGCTGTTACATGCAGAGTTATGCATAAATTGAATGAATATTACATGGAGCTTTTATCTCATAGATAACTTCAGGTGATAGACACTGTCCTATTTTTACTTTATAATACTTCCTGTGAACTTTGCGAGGACTATTGTTCATGATGTCTTAGTTGCCTTGCAGGAAAAAGTAATGGAACTCAGCCAAGCATACAGCCACATTTCTTACCATAACATCCACCGAAATAAACCAATCACAGTACACATTACACATAGGATTTTAGCTAAAGCTAACATAGTAACCTAATTAAAAATAGATTTATATCATATCCATTGACCGCTTGGATTTAAGAGAGGTGAAGAGGTTAATCATAGCCTGTGAGAATTAGACTGTAATTGATAGCGATTCATTAATTAGTTCAGTTTTAGTCAAATTTATCTGTGTCAATAAAAATATAGTGCACACATATAGGATTGACAGTAAAGATACTCAAGTAAAAAAAAATCTCATGTGTAACCTTGTCTCTTTTTTTCTTTTTCTTTCTTTCTTTTTTTTTTTTTTTTTTGATTGACACTTTTTGTTCCATTATAAAATGTTCTTCAGGTCTGTATATTCTTTTGTTAACACTTAATTATTACTTAACTTTTATTCATGCTTAGACCTCTTGTCACATTACTGTAAAATTAGATCAAATGGAAGAAAACGGATGTGATTAATTAATTAAGAGTGAAAATATTAGAAAACTTGTGTATACACATCTTGACTAAAACCTTTAGAGGTACAGTAAATCTGCACAAGTAATTGGTGAATGTTGATGCCAAAAATGCTGGTAAGGTTAATATTAGTGTCAAAAATGTCAATAAGAAAGAGCGGGAACATAAATATGCATGTGAACGGTAATATAATCCAAATCTATCTGGAGTTGCTGTGCCATAGGAAGAGAAACAGAGAAAAGGAGAGAGACATGAAACCGTAATTTGGGAATCTATTACAGATCCTCCGCACAGCTCTCCTCTTCCTCACCCATAAACACAGAAATGTGTTCAAGCGCCAGGATCCTTTATAAGTTTCCCTTCTCCAGGAGTAATGCGCTCTGAATGGCTGCTAAAATGGGCCAGGAGATTTCATTCCCTTCGCTCTCTCTCGACGCCTCACCTTTGGCCCTTCGATGATATGAGTCCTCTTGCTTTTCTCCCCACGCCGGTGATGGGAGGCTGAAATAAGCCAGAGCCAGCAGGGAGAGAAGGGAATAAAGCTTATTTACAAAAAGCTCTAGCATGGCAGGTGTGCTGTCCACCACCCAAATTAGCCAATCAGCTAACCATCAGTCCAAGAATTCCCCACAGCACAGCCAAAGTTGGACTGAATAATGCAAAGGGCTTTGGAATGTTGCTCCAGTGCTGTAGACTGACTGGAAGAAACTCTGACAGATTTCATATAAACCTTCAAAAAAAAAAAAAAAAAAAGGGTAGCAGTTCTCAACTACAACCATTATATTAAAAAAACATCATATATACCATGAGACATGCTCGCTTCTGATCTATTTGAGAAATATAGTTGAGGCCAATAAGCATACTGTGTTTATTGTTCAGTAAGTAACATTTTTAAGCTGCTCTCCTCATTAAAAGGTAGATCATTTGAAACCCTTCAAGACCTGGAGTCACCATTTCACTGTCAGTGCTCACGATTTTATCCATAAGCTCGTGATTTTCAACGTGACACACAGCTTAATCCATATAAACAAAATCCCCTAAATGTTAAATAAACATCCTGGCAAAGCAAATCATTTTCTCTTTTGACAAATTTTGACTTTTGGCATTGATCCTAAAGTGACATCATCCAGACGAGGGTGTTGAGCATTTTTCTTTTATTTCCTCTTTTTTTTTTTTGCTTGCATCCTTATGAGTGTGTCTGATCTTTCGACACTCATGCAGAAAACAGTGAATAAATAATGAGCGAAATAACCTCCAGGCATGAATCTTACAGATATATGAAATATTCATATGATTCTTAACACAAAACGTTCGCTGAAAGCCAAGCAGTGTGCAGATGTCATCCAAAGGATGTATGTATGTAAGGTCTTATGAGAAATCTTGTAGGTTGTTGAAATGTTGATCTCATTTGATTTATTAAACTGTATGCCATAATTTGACCCATGGCCTTTTAGCTTGTGAGCTAAATCTGGAGTCGAATTTTTTGCGAAGGCTTCAGTGGCTTCTTATTATTTAATCTACCAGATAAGTGAAGCAGAACGATTCAGTCTTGAATTTCCTAATTGAAACACTTCTGTACAAAATACACTTGATCAAGCAGCCAGTAAAAGCAAGTATGCAGGTTTTCTTGTCATCCGATGGCAGATATTATCTAATGCTGTGCGCTCAGCACCAAAAATGCCAGTCGAGTGTGTTCTGCATAAGTTTTGAGACATCAATATTTATAAGTGTCTGTACTTGTGCGAACACAAATGTTTACCCCATAGCTCTTGAGCGTGAAACTCAAACAAACCGGAGTAAGCGATCACTCTTAGATCCAGGATACAGAGTATGAACTTGTTCACAACATGTTGTCTTGTTCCAACGGAGAAACAGGTGCACAAATGCGCAGAACAAAATGAGGACCGGTATTATGTTTAGAAAGACTCCTCTGTGGCCTCCATTAGCATAGCAGCGGTTCATTACAAGACTTCTGGTCTTTCTGTGTCTAGATCCATAATAGTCGCCGCTTTGACCCCGTCCCTTATGGGAGCCAATGGTGTGAAGTGGAAAATCCTCTTGATTGGAGCACGAGCTGATTTTTACACACTCGTACACACACACTGTAATGGGTGTGAGAGTGTCGGAGGCTGTAAGTGTGTCTCTCACCTTCCTGTCCCTTCTCCGGTCCCCTTTTCAGGTCAGTAAACCATCAGGTGGCTACCAACCATTTCTGCAAGGCTAAAGAGAGACAAAGAGAAAGAAACAGGAAAACGGGGAGCGAGAGCGACCAGACACCTCTGTGGAGGGCACCAGACAGCCAGGGTGTTGAAAGTTAATGGAGCACTCTTTCACAAACACTCTTCTCTCTGGGGGCCTCTTTCTGTTCTCCTCCCACCGCTGAGCCTGCCTTTATTTTATTTACGAAAGGCTCCTTTATGTGCTTTCATCAGCGCTGCAAATTATATAGCCTGAGTTAATGCTGGATGTGACCAAGGGATTCCCTCCCGGTAAGAAGATGCAACGGGAAGATTGTTTGCAGAATTGGCTCCTAACATTGAGCATGCCATGTATACCATTTAGTGTGAGACAGAAACGTGCTGCACTCCGCGGTGTGGCCTCTTTAAGCGATCCTCTGGGCTATGCCTCTGTAATCCCCCCTCCTTTAGATGACCCTGCTGGGTAATGCTGCCCCCCTCCCACCTCCTCCTCCTCCTCCTCCCTCCCTTTTTCTCTAAAGGGCTGTAGGATAAAGCCAAGGGGCTGTGGTCAAGTGTGAATGTTTGGGAAAACTGTGCACTGCATAAGCAACAAGCTTGAGAGGCCCCCTTAAGAGTGTGTTTGTGTGAAGGTGTGTTACACCTAAACGTGACAACATGTGACAACTGTAGTATTTTGATATTAAATGTGCTGTTTTTGTGCAGAGAGAAAGAGGGAGATGAATAATTGTAGTGGGGAATAACTAATAAAAAAAATCATTAATTAATTAAAAATGAACTAGCCTAAGCCGATTGCTGGTCTTAGCTGGTGTAAGCAGGTCTCGTATACCCACCAAGCCTGTTTTTAGCTGGACCAGACTAACCAGGGAAGGTCAGCAAAATATCCACAGCCTGAAATAAATAATAAGATGCATTGTTAAACTAATTATAGCTAATAGAACTAAATGAATCTAGTTTTGAAAACATTGTAATGAAATTAAATTGTATTGAAATGTAAAAGTGCAATTAAAATGTATTTCTTGCATGCTTTGTGTGGTTGTGCTTCCATGCTTTACTACCATTGGAGGAATTTAAAAGACTGTGAACTATGTGAACTATCCTTTTAATTATGTATTTAAATTTAAAAAAGGAGTGTCTATTTAAATAGCTCGCCTTGTTGGGAAACGCTATTTACACTTGCTCCGCCCACCAATGTCTGGATGGGCCACTGAAGTTTTAAAAAAGGCACTCTTGGTCTTCAATATTTACAGTGGCATAGCTGTAGCAAGTTGGCCTCACAATGAGGGCTTTTAACATAGTCAGCGCAGGTTCGAATCAGCCTTTTGCCAAGCTCAAATTTATTTTCAATAAATATGAAAATAATGTTCCAAAAGTGGAAATGAACTGCGAACAAATGTTTAATAATTTTAAATGTGTTTATTGGGTATGCTTAGGGGAAGGAGTTGGGAGGGTTTTTATTCAGTTTTTCACTTAGTGTAAATAGCATCGATCTATGGAAGCCCGTTTCCACCACCGGAAAAAAAAAGACTATTGCGACTTTTTATCTCGCAATTCGGACTTTTTTTCTCAGAATTGCGAGTTATAAAGTCACAGTTACTACTTTACAATCCCACAATTCTGATTTTATAACTCGTAATTGCAACTTTTTATCTCACAATTCTGACTTTATATCTCGCAATTCTGACATTATAACCCGCAATTGTGAGTTTATATGTCACAATTCTGTGAAAAAAAAAGTCCGAAAGTTTTTCTTTTCAGTGGCAGAAACGGTTTCCGTATCAAGCAAATTGCGGCTGTCTTAAAAAAAAACTGATATTTTTTTTTAAAAGGAACATAACTGTTTGAACAACCTGATTCTACTACATAAATAACAAAGGAGAAATTTTAATAACATTATATTGAAATTAGCTACTATCACCACTACTGTTAGTAACACTTGCAAACATACATGCAAATGTCACTTTCTAAGAGAAAACCAAAAGCATTGTTGAGCAGCCTAGTGTTCAGGCCACATTTTAAAGTGAATGTGTGGTTACTTCATTCGCTCGGTGGCCATGCCCTCCCTCCCCTCCTCCTCTCCTGTTATTCTTCTCCTCATGCTGCTCTGTTATTGGAACTGATGGGTTTATTGAGACTTTCACACTTTGCAAAAAGGGGGGGAAGGGGGCTGCTGATTTCGTTTGTTTTTTCTCTCCCTTTCACTTCTCCTCTGCTCTTTCTCCTTCCCACTCTCTCGAGATCACTTTGGCATCAACCACAGTTCTCCCATGCATGACTATTTACATGTTAGTGCTTACCATAAATTACTACTGAATGCAACAAATGAGTAAAATCTCTGGGAATTAACTAAAAGAAAGACGCGGGAGGCTGGAGCTAGTTGTCACTCAGGAAGTCTATAATTCAGTAACTAAAAGGTTTCGAGTCCAATTAAAAAAATGTGTGTTTTGTCAAGCAGTGCTTTAGAATTTTGTCATCCAAATCATAGTTTAAATCCCTCGTAAATTAAAGTGGCCTTTATTTATGTAGGTTTTTGAGCATAGTGTGAAGGTAGAAGTTTGAATTAGCAGAGTTGAACATGGCCTATACAGTCACCAGATCGAAATATTTTGGAGCCACTTTGGGGGTATTTTGGAGGAGCAAGTCAAAAAATGTTGATCTGGAAGAGGGATGGCTCAAAATCTGTGAATGACTTGTATCTGAACATCAGTATTCTGTATTGGCCCATGCTAATAAATTATTGTGGTATATAATAAGTGACAGTTTAATGAATGTCAGTTCGAGACAAGTTGACACATGTTTTAAATAAAATAAATCAATAAAATTACAGAGTTCTTGACAAAACAATGGTTTGATATTTCTGGATAACACTACAATAAGGTCCCATTAGTTAGGCATTAAGTAACATTAACTGAGCAACATTTGCTGCACTATTTGTTCATTTTTGTTAACGTTAGTTATTAAAAATACATCTGTTGTGTTTCATTGTTTTTGTTCACGTTCCTGTAATTCCTGTGCAGTATTAGTTATTAAATTCTCTTTGTTTGTCACCTTGATTACTGATTACTTTCACTGTGTTGAAATGTTAAGCATGTGTTTACGTCCATTATGAACAGATACAACTTTTGATTTTAATAATACATTTCTAAATGCTCAAATGCTTTAGAAGCAAGCTAATGCAGTTAATAAATGTAAACAAATGGACCCTTATTGTAAAGTGTTTCCTTATTCTGCATGTTTTATTTCTTTTCTTTTTTTTCTCTCTCTCTGTTACTACTATTGGGGCATGTTGTCACAAAAGGATAACATCATCAACTTGCAATATTTCGCTCTTAAAAACAAAAGTGCAAACATCTGTTATGTTAACAGACAAAACATAACACTTTCTTTTGCTTTTTGTTGTCACTGTACTCACAGGATACAGAATGGTAGTCAGTGTCAGGACGGGAGAGATAAATGAAATAGTGACTAAATGGAGGGAGCAGGACGGTAAATGAGGCATACAAGAGAGGCCCCCACTGTGTGCTCACTGCTGTACACTTAGACAGGTTCAGATCACAGCACAGGATTCTAGATTTAGCTCCAGAAGAGGCAAGGACATCTTGATATGTGCTGTTTAAGGGTGTAAAAATTATGCATTGATTATAATAATAAAAATGATGGTTACACTTTATTTCAATGGACCACTTTAGACATTCTACATATGCAAGCACATGTTCACTAACTCTCATTAATTTGCAACTACATGTCAATTAACTCTCTTTGAGTAGTAGCAGACTCTTAGGTTAGGGTTTGGTTGGGGTTATGGTAATAGAAGTAGTTGACATGCACTTGCAAAGTTACTTATTGTCAGTAGACTGTCTGTTGGACGACCATCAAAAATAAAGTGTTAGCAGATATTAAGCAGACAGTCTACTAAAACACTGATGACTGGTAGTTTACATGTTGAAAAGTTACTTACAGTCAGTAGAATGTCTAAAGTGGACTATCAAAAATTGAATGTGAATGTGAATCTTTACCTACTCTGTAAAGTTCAGAATACTCAAAACATTTAAGAAACTATGTTAATCTTGTGCAAAAACACACAAAATAACGCTTAATTTCAACATTTATTCATACAGTTTGGCAAGTATGCTGGAAATCTGCTGCAACTCAACTCAATCATATTAAGATCAGCTTACCACAATGAAATTTTGAGTCCACACAACTTTTTAATGTTAAGTACAATGAACTTTCATTATTATTTGAGTGAAGCAAACTCATTTTATTTTCACTGTTGGGTTTTAGTATATTTTCAGCTGTAAATCTATGTAAATCTAGTTATGCCAAAATAATCACATCAAACTGAATTGTGATCAAATGTCAGATACTATCTTTTTTGTATTTTTACTTTTAAAGATTATAGAATAGAATATTGCTATTAATATATAAAATATTTTATAATACATTCTTATAGACAAATATTTACACCTTTTATAATTCTTCTTGATGTTTTTTAAATCATCTGTAACTCCAGAAGGGTGAAAAACTAGCAGAAGTTTTCACAGTCTTGCTGTCTATTATGTTGGTGAGTTTGGGACAACAAGGTGAAGTGTAATTGGATTTAAACATTATTGGTTGGATTTCTGTTGCAGTATCCTCGTCTGCCCTGGTGAGACAGCATCTGTCGCAGGGACGAGGCCACATAAGGGCTATGGTGGCATCGGTCCATCCAGATTGAGAGCTTGTCTCGCTTTCATAAGACACAGAAAATTGATATTACTGTGGGAACATTGTTAGGTTATTGGCGGTGTGTTCTACTATATTTTATTAAAGTAGAATATATATGACCATCATTTGCCTGGCTAATAGTACTCCTCAAAACATTTAAGTATTTGCAGTATAAGTTCGATATACAAACCGTTATGACCACTCATTTAAGGACACAGATGCAGTTAATATCAAATGATACATGACATAAAGTGTTAACAAAGATGAGCGCACATTTAAAAAATGCAGTAAACAGTAAAACCATGCATATTTGGCTGTCTGAAATTAGAAAAATATTGTTTCAAAGGAAAGTGATACACTTCAAAATATATACAATTAAATTACAGAAATAGACATTCATCCATTTGGAGACTTCAGTCCTCACCTTGTGTGCCATATAGAAATCAAGCACGCATTTGGTTAAGCATGCTTACTGGCACACAAGCCATCAAGGCAGACTGTCTCCAATGCTCACACATTCACTTTCACACCCACATACACACAGACCACCCTCTATACCCACTCCTGTTAACATTAGGCAGTAAGTGTGCTCCTCCTGACACCACTACTGGTGTTTACAGTAACGGGGATTATTTCCTGCTCTTATTGGATAGTTTTACCATCTGTTAGCTGAACCTTGTCCCTCAGAGCTCAGATCCAACAGCTATGGACAATATAGTGCTCCTGAAACTGTGGCAATGTAATCATATTCGTTATGGCATAAATGATCTCTACACTAAGAAGAAATGCTTTTTGTTTGACTCATTTATAACCAATTCTACTGTAAACACTTTCACGCTTGGCATTGTGTTATGTCAGCATAACATCTGTCAATCTTTTCTGACACTATCATGCAATAAATCCCTCTTCACTATTTTGTAGCCTATAGTGTCACGATCCACTTCAGCTGTCTTAGCCCCTTCTCCAATGCCCAGGGGAGGCTGACCCAGTCAGTCCCTTTTCAGCCCCTCAAGTGACTATTAAGGTGGTAGGACAACAGCCAGCCCTTTTGCCCACTCTGACAAAGCCGCTCCCCACTGGGTCCATAAGACCGCTAGAATCAGCTGGGCGTGTATCTCTGCTATAACCCTGTGGGCCTGTTTTATACACTTGAAACCCTTCTTGATTTTTTCTTTCGTTCGTTTATCTTTCGATCTTTCTTTCTGAAATTGGCACCCCATACAACATATAAATTGTGAGGTCCAAACATCTTGGTCCACTAGTGCCCTCATTATTAAGAATAGAATAGAATAGAATAGAATATTTTAATTATTATTATAGAATATTTAATTATGTTATATTTACTATACTGTAATATAATTTATACAAATCATATTATTTTAGATTGTATACATTAATGTGATCACAAATTACTGGATCAGAATGATACAAATTATAGAATAGAATAGAATAGAATAGAATAGAATAGAATAGAATAGAATAGAATAGAATAGAATACTTCAGTGTTGGGGAAAGTTACTTTTAAAAGTAATGCATTACAATATTGTGTTACTCCTTTAAAAAGTAACTGAATGCATTACTTAGTTACTTTTTTATGGAAAGTAATGTGTTATGTTACTTTTGCTTTACTTTTTCTCACCTGGGCTGGGCTTGCTTGTTTGTTCTTAAATAACAATTAAAAACAGTCCGTTTTTGGTGAATGTAAAGGCCGTTTCACACCAAAAGTGAAATGAATAAGCTTGAAGGAGATTCACACTTGTACAGTAGAGTGCGCAGCTCAAAAAAAAACTTTCAGCTGTGCCGCGTCATTTTGGACTGCAGAAGAAATGGGCGCAGGAGAAGAAATTTTAACACTCTTACTTCAGAAATAAAGTGCGATTAAGTACATAAAGTATATTTTTTTTAACTTAACATACTTAATTATTGCAGGTTTGTGCAAAATTTGTGAGATTGCATTTCACTCTTTTTATTAGTTTTGAGGAATACTGGCTTTGTTTTTGTGCAAGACAAATGAGTAAATGCATGTTCACATTTAGTATAGAACTACAATAATCATCATGTTCACACAGCGTACACGATGCCTCGGCACTTGGCACGATTTCTCTTAACATGGGGACGGGAGAGCTGTCAGTCAATACATGGGAAAACAAAGTAACTTGCGTTACTTATTTGAAAAAGTAAGACAAAAGACAAAAACAAACAGGTAGTATAAATACACTGTGAACTAAACAAGGCACAGGTGCAAATCATAAGTAACCATAGAAACAAACAAGTACATAATCAAAAATCAACAAACATCGAAGCTAAACAGAGTAGAGAAACAAGAACTAACTACAATGGACAGAATGTAAAAATAAGAGTGACAGGAGTTACATAACTGTGACAGTAATAGAATAGAATTGATATACTATAATATACTATCATTTATACAAATCATTTTAAATCACTGCATCAGCATGGCCAATCTATTTTTTGGGGGATTAGTCAGACTGGTCAGAGATTAGTAATATTTTCTTATTCATACTTTATTTATTTATTTCATTTTATATTTACATTTTCATTCATTAATTCATTTATTCGAGGTTTAAATGCAAAACAAACATGTTTTCACTTGGCTTATGCAAGTAGATTTTAGTGTGTGTGTGTGTGTGTGTGTGTGTGTGTGTGTGTGTGTACTTGTTTTACCAAATGTCCCCACAACGTAAGTAAAACCAGTAAATCTTGACATTGTGGGGACCTTTTGTTGGTCCCCACAAGGAAACAAGCTTATAAATCATACAGAATTATCTTTTTTGAAAATCTAAACTAGCAGAACATTTTCTGTGAGGGTTAAGTTTAGGGGTGGGGGGGAACAGAATGTACAGTTTGTACAGTATAAAAACCATTACGCCTATGGAAAGTCCCCACAAAACACATAAACACAACATGTGTGTGTGTGTGTTTTGCTGTTCATTATGTGAAAAGTTTTGTTTTGTATAAAGTAATGCAACCCATATTCAGCTTTGAAGGACAACCGGTGTCCAGAATATTAGAGTCAGCAGTGCCTAGTGAACAGCTGAGTGAAAGGCCTGTGTGTGCTTCTGGGCTGTGGTTCCAGACCTGGAAATAGAAGCGTGAAGCTGAAGTGAATGTTTGCTCTGTAAGGTGGGTTTAGGAAAAAAAGGCACCTGTACTGCAGCCTAGCCTAGTTTAATTGTTCTCCTAAGCCAGACACTTCCTGCTCTGGGAGAGGCCTAATGGATGGATGGTTTTGGATGGATGAGGGAATGGGACATTTAGAAGAATCACAGAAGGGATTTGGGGGCATAAAGTGGCAGAGAGGGGCCACAGAAAGGGATGAAACATATATAAGTGAGCATGCAATCATGGACACAGACACTTGCTTTTAGAAAAATTCATTATGTAGAGTATAATCAACAGCCGTCAGATTGCAGCACGATTTCTGAAAGATTTACATAAAAGCGATGCATGGAGATCATTGGCAGTGTGTGATTGTCTGTTCTAGTGTGTTTCCCTCAATGCATATTCAGCAGGAAACAATGTAACGTCAGGTGTAAACAGGGTTTTACTTTCCTCCAAATGATGACTATTAGATTGTGTGTCATGTGTTTAGATGTGCGTGAATGGACACAGTGTTTCAAGTGCTGCTTGAGAACAGAATAGTGGCCTTTGCCTTGTTTGATGTTGCTTTTCTGACCTTGTGAGGTGTGTGAAATCAAAACCCCCATCCGACACACACTTCCCATGAGGAAGCAGAGAGTTTGAACATATGCCATGGCATTTGTCAAGTATGATAGCTATTTCACTGTTACCCACACAGGTCAATATACACAAACCAAAAACAATATGGCTCTTACATACACATGCAGACATACATATGCAGTTGCAACCCTGTTAGAAATTTGAGAATTGTAGTAAGTTTTATGTAAATTTTACATAATGTGACCAATATATAGTTAGTACATAATTACTTTAGTTTTATAAGAAGTTCAGTCTTGTTGTGAACTCCTAATTGTAATCTTTGCATGTAAAATAATACCAATTTCTAGAAGCATTTGACATTTTGCTGTACACTGCAGATCAAAGGGCAACTTTAACTAGATGTGTCATTACAGACAAAGACAGTCCATTTGTACAATACAAGCACCATTTACATACTCATACAAACCCACATGCTATCATTGACATGGGATTTTCCAGAGGATCACGGACGTAGCAGTAATGTGGGGATTGAAATCCTTTATGACAGTAACATCTCCTCTCACCTTTATACTGTTGGTCATCCTTCTCTCTCCCAACATCAGCTGGTTTCCTCCTCATCCACTACTCTAAATATCTGTCTTGGACTCTCTCCCAGAGTCCTGACTGGTACATATTCCACTACTCCATTCATTCTGGGAGTTTTTCCAGGGGAATTTTTCAAATCACAGGATATTTTTCTCTGTTATTCACAGGCTTTTACTTGGACCATGTATTCTGACACTAGAAATATCCTTCTACCCTTTACTCTCTTTCTCTCCCTCTCTTTCTCTCTCCCACACTTTCCGTGTGAAAAACAGAGCTGGATTCTGAATCCCAGCATTTTTCTTGCTCCTGTGGGGATGGTCCAAGCTAGTCCAAGCTCCTTCTTAAAATAGAAAGAGAGAGGGGATTTGACACTGTTCTTTTCCCTATTTTGTTGTGTGTGTGTGTGTGTGGTTTGATGTAAAGCCATGCTGAGTCAAAGGCACAACGTTGCCAGGAATGCATGTTCACATCTGAGTTAACGTGTGTGTGTGTGTGTGTGTTTGTGTGTGTGTACATACTGCCATGTGGTTTAAACTTTCTTATGACTGTAATACTGTAATACAAGTTCAGATAGATTAAAAGTGGCTATGTATGAAGAGATTGAAGTTTCATAACTGCTCCAGTGACACTTGCGTAGTATGTTAATAATACATTCACACTATATATACAGTATGAATTAGCGCTCAGCTAATTATAACAGAAAGACACACATCAAGCTTTAACCATAAATTTCCCAGCCAATCAATATTAATACACAGTGTCCTGATCACTCTCATGTGTTCAAATATGTCTAGCTAATTTTAACATTTAAGATATAACTCTGCTGATATCTGGTGTCATTGCAACGCGAATAGACGCACATCCTGAAATTCTGTTCTTTATTTACTGAGTGTGATCTGTAGTCAACTAATAGCTCAATGGGTGGAGCACTAAGGTTAGGGGTTCAATTCTCATTAAATATATAATTACATAACCTATATATACATTACATATGTTAGGATTATGCATTTATTTACCATCCAAAATGAGAAGAGGTTTTCAAAGTTCTGGGAATATGAGATGTCCATGACATATGGCCTCTTGATATGAACAAGAGATTGCCTTGTACAGTATGCAGTCAGTAAACATGCTCTTCACTAATTATTAGATATGGATAGGGGAATTTTGTATTGGTGTTTGAACCCTTGGTGCTAAGAAGTGTGTACTGGCTGTAATAGGTGGCTTAGCGTTAAATGTCACAGAAGGGTCTCAGGTCCCAAAGAAGGGAGGGGGAAGGGCACGATGAAAGGTCACACAGGCACTGATGTTATACCACAGATCACTTTTGTGGATGACTGGCCCTGTAGACACTGCACAGATCACCTGAGGCAAAGACCCCCACTTGACTTGCCTCCAATCTTCACAATATGTTATAGAGTGCGCAAATGGCATTTTATGGTGCTTAGTTCTAATCTGGCAAAGGCAGAAGTGAAGGAATGAAAAGGGTACGTATTACTAAACATATGATAGTATTTACATACTGTACATGTGAACTAGACTTTGTACACCAGTAGCAGGGCATCAGTGGACAATTGAAGACATTGAAGTATGGTATCCCCTATATTATATTATATTATATAAGTAAATGAAATTAAACTATACTATCTTAATTTATCTTTGGCTGCATTATAATGATTTCCTAACAATGAATTTGAATAAAAAGTTGGGTAACGACTTTAGTTTAGTCAAATTTTCGATATTAACTAGTTGCTTATTAGCATGCATATAAATGCATCATTTACATACTGTACATAATGTGTGCACTAGACTTTATACACCATGGCATCAGCGGTCAATTAAAGTCATTGAAGTATGATAGCCCCTTTATTATATTAGATTATCATGATATGTCTCATTTATTTATCATAATTTAGCATGCTCAGATATTGGCTATCATTATTAGTAGTAGTAGTAGTAGTGTGTCTTTCTACCAACATGTAAAGATGTTTATGTAAAAAAAGAATTAGAGAGATAGTGAAGCAGAAAGAGAGAGTAGTAAGATGGAGAGAAACGCACATAATTAGATGGATACATGGGTCTTCCCTCCTCTGTGACTGTAGATTTATGTGTTGAACGGAGCCAGGAGGCCCTCAGTGAGACGGGCTCAGGGCAGCTGTGTTGTTTCAGGACCTGTATTTTACTGTTGGCCAGCAGTTGGCTCTTTAACCATTTGGAATGCTCCGCATTCCTCAGGGTTAATAATACTCAGAAGGGGCCGTGGGCGGTTTGACGGGGGAAGGGCTCCGGTGTCTGATGGTGGTCACCCGCCATTTGTCATTAAACACAGCGGCCCCGCTCCTCCTCAATTACTGTTTACCCTGATGAAACATTAGCCTCTGAACTTTGGGTTGTCTGAGTCTCACTGTCTCTCAAACTCTCTGAAACGCTCTTTTGATTTCTTCAAAATCTACAGATACACACTTTGTACTATGTAGTCTCGTAGTTTTACATTTCATGATGAGTTTGAACCTGCACTTTGATGAGTAGATGAATGTGTGCTTTTGTGACTTTGTGTGCACAGTGCGTAAGTGTACATAAGCATGCGTGTGTTTGTGTTTGTGTGTGTTCGTCCACTGTTATCACAGATTGCCGTCTCTCTCTCTCTCTCTCTCTCTCTCTCTCTCTCGCTCGCTGGTGTTGTCAGGGTGTTTGATGTTTGTCTCAGATAGCTGATGAGTATCAGTGCTCGTTAAGAAGATTAGAGAACTGGCTCATTTGCATGTGTTCGTTATCTCATTAGATTGATATCGGGGAGAAAAAGGGCTTGACCGCAGTGCCTTCACACTCTGCTCTTGCTTCAGGCAAACTGATGTATGCTCTGCACTGTAAAGTATTACTCACAATCAGCTCTGTTCTGGGCCTCCACGGAGATGAACACATAATTAGCAAGTTTTTCGCATGCTCCTTTGCTTAAGAGGGTCAACATTTTAACCTTATTCTGCCCCACATGAATCTGCTGGAAGTTTCAAAGGGGGTTTGGTTGTATCTTAATGAGAGAGAAATGTATCTTACAGCAAAATTTTACAGTTAAATGTTTATGTTTTACATGTTGGCTCACATTTTGCATATATTCGTTCTCTTTTCGAGAATCACAGCGCAGGTCTTGTACCACTTAGGCTCGCTCATTAGCTCAAAGCTCATTAGCATCACAGAAAGCAAGTCGCAAGGACAATCGCTTTATCCTAAAAAAAAAGGATTTTGCCCGGACATAAAATGCATTTGTCAGCAAACATTTATTTTCAATAGATTTAAAGACAATATCGTGGCCTAAGTTGAAATATATTATGAAGCTAAATGATTTAGTAAAAAATGTGCACTATGCTGATAGTAAAAATGACACTTTTTATCTCTAGCTTTCCTCAAATTGCTGCAGATATTTAAATATTGCTGTCACAAAATTGTATGTGTTTTCAGGACTAGTAATGAAATTGTCACCAAATTCTTTCTTTGATTTGACCTAATCTTTCAATTTCACCACTATCATGAGCAAACAAATGCATACGTGTTAATTATTTGCAAGCTAATGACAAAATGTAATAAGTTAAAAATGTAACATTTTTAACCCGCGTTGGTCTGCACTGTAAAAAAAAAAAAATGTTAATGCTACGGTGAAAAACAGTTAATTGGTTTACAGAAGATCTACGTACTATACGGTAAACAACTGTAATAGAACAAATGGTATATTTAGTGTCATTTTACTGTAAAATACCCTTTAAATTCACAGTTTTTGGAAGTGAAAAATAAGTCATTGTATAATTTACAGTAAAAAAAAAATGTAAATTTACATTTCCACAATTCCCTGCGCAACATTTCACATTTTATGTATTTTCGCTGAAATTTCACTGAAATTCTTAGTTTTCCCATCAGTTATGTACTTTAGGGTTTGAAAATGTAACATAATCCAATGTTGTTACATGAATGTTTATTACATTTTTTAAAATTTCATGTGTGTTACCATGATGGAGTTCAGTGTTTGTGTGAATGATACTGTGTGCACCTTCTGTACATTAATATCATTCTTCCCAACTTATGGAAAAGCTGATTGTGTATATACTGAAAGAAATAAGTACTCAAATAGGTTGGTTAATTAACATTATATCAGCTAATGAAATATGGTTTCAGTTCGGAACTGTAATTTTTTAAATGATATGATTTTGAACTTTATAATAGACAGCTGTCCTGTCCTGTAAAACCCAAAACTTGCTACCATATTTTTGATGTGTTTTTTTTTTACCATAAATTTTTAGGGGATTTTTTTTGTTTAACATTACTTTAAAAGCCCAAACAAACCATAGTGTTGTGTAGGTATGTTGTATCACACATACTGACCTGGTGGCCAAAGAACATAAAGAGGTAGAGTTTAATATCTATCATGCAACTCTTATTTAACTGAAGGTCATATGATTCCCCAGAGAGCATTCAATTGCTCCGTCTGCCATCTGAGTTTGATCAACGTGTTTATGTAATATGATCATGGTATTGTCTGGATTTGATCTGACATATACTTGCAAGGTAGAGAATTAATGGTACTAACAATAAGTCACTTTGCAACTGCGTGTCAACTACCAATCAGTACAGTATTAGTCTGCTTAATATCTGCTAACACTTTATTTGGATGGCCAACAGATATTCTCCAGACTATAAGTAACTTTACAACTACAAGTCAATGTCAACTTATCTACTAATGCAACAGTTTACTACAGCCTACTAATATTGGTTGTTGACATGTAGTTGCAAAATTTCTTATAGTTAGTAGAATGTCGAAAAGAAGTTAACCCATCTCTTTCCCGGGTAACTAATTCCAATACCTTACAGGTAAACTATGAAAACACAAGGATATGTCTCTATCCCTACATACATGTTACATTGACCCTCATTTGAATGGGACACGCTTCAGTAACTCTTAGCGACTTCACTACAATTTATAGCATGGCCCCTCTGAGGTCGACATGTCTCTTATTCAACAGTCGGCAGAATTTAAGCCCGTTCCATTGACCTCTGCGTTGTGGTGAGGCTGACAGTGACTATAGTTTCATGCTGCTAATCAAATTCTAGCTGAGCGGCGATGTTTCCCTGAAAAGTCCTCTGCATTGCCCCCAGCTTTGAATTGAAGTGTGGAGGTTCTGTTTCATTACAGCTCATAGGGAATTGTGTAGTCTTCTTACCTGGAGGGCAGAGGATAATGGCAATGACAATGGAACGTACGCATCGAGGGGAGGTGCGTATACCCACACGGCAGCATGTCGTGATATGCACCTGACTCTCCTCTCATGTTCCATTGCGAAAATCCCACCATATCAAGGTATTAAGCCAAAGCATGAAAGTTTTTTGTGTATGTGCGTGCGTGCGATCCCTTAGGTGAGCGGTTAGACTGGGAAGGGAGAAACATGACATCTTCTTACATCTTTATTTGCTTCCTCAGGCTGATTTCTTATTTATCAGACTCCCTCTAGATGGAGTCTTTAGGTCCCAGCGCAGCCCTCTCCACAGGTACCACCACTGATAAAAACACATCCTTCCCGCCATCTTACACTTCTTCTCAATTTGGGTTCAGGCAAAACACTTCTGCGCTGCCGAACTCGGTAGAGTCTGCCTGCCACTCCTTCCTCGACATCTCTCGTTCGAATCACGCGCAGATTCGTGACTGTCCGGCAACCTTAAACGCTTAGAAATGCAGTCTTTTCCGTCTCTCTCTCTCCTCCCAACCTGCATTTCTGGGTCACGGAAGACATTTAAACTCCACTTATAATTAACAGCTATTTTTAAACGGAGTGAGAGAGAGTGGAAATAGAGCAGTGGTGAGGTAAAAAAGCATTAAAATTGCCCCAGATTCGCTATTGAATGGGACACATCACAGCAATGTGCTTGCTGATCAAAGTGAAAGGGGAAGAGTGGAGACGGGGCCGATCAGTGGGGATAAATGGATCTCTTTATAATAGTGTAAGAATAGGGCCCCCTTTTTACAGCTGAAACAATTTAATAACCGCATTCATTACAGGCCACTCGCTGTCCACTCGCTATCTCTCGCTCCTTCCTCCCCTTTTTTGCCTATGAAAGGAAAGGCTGGTTACTGCAGCCCAAGCTGAATTAAGGCTGTTTGAGGGCTGAAATGAAGATGTGCTAGCTTCCTCTGACACTCCTAAATGAAAACCTTATACAAGAGCAAGCAGTTATCACAGAAGCTCCCAAGGACACACTACACTCCTCAGCCTGCTAATTATATCCAATGCAAATGCACTGTCTGCATAGTTAGCACTTGCGCTCAGCTCTTATTTATATATTTCTGAATTATTTCACTCATTCATTCAGACCTTCCCATGTCAGGGGGAATAAAAGAGGCAGCTAATAGCATGAACTGAGTGAACTATTAGAAGCCCTTTCGCTTTTGTCTGTCTCACTCGCTATTTGCTCAATCTTCTATCCTTCCTGATCCCCTCTTCCACTCTCCTGTTGATCTGGTAAAAAACAAATGCGAGCGCTCTTCCGAGGGGAAGTCCTATAAACATGTTCCGGTGGCATTCATAAGGGTTTGGTTTGGAAGGATTTCTTTATTAAAAGCGTTTTGTCTTGCAGCCTGTGTGTGCATGTTTGCCATCTCTGTCCATTAGCCTGCAGTGACCTGCCCACTGCTCTGTTCCTCTTCCTGCCAGCTTTAATGGGTAATTTAGTGATGCTGGCCTGACATATATTCCTTGTTTGTTGCTATGGTTACAGGGTCTTATATTCTCTCCCTTTCTTACCTGTGGAGAGTTGGTCAGTACAAATACATCCATTTCACTGGGGTCAGACACTAGCAGGTTGTCGACTTGTAATTTTCTTACTTTCCGTTATGATGAATTATTTGGGAATCAGCGTGGTTGCAATAAACTACGCATATCTTAACATGTATTGCATTCAAATAAAGTAACGAGATGAACGTAGCCCAGCATAACAAAGTAAAAGTATAGTTTTTCATTAGAAATGTTAAAGAAAAAGGACACAGATTTAAATCTACTCTTAAAATTAAAACAAATTCCCAAAAAATACATCTGTAAGTGTAACGGAGTAAATGCACGTCATTAATACCCACGCACCTCTATAATAAGGCCTATTTTTTATTTATTTTTGGGACTTTATTTATTTCTGAGACTGACCTTGTGACTGACCTACCTATATATATATATATATATATGCTAAGTGGCCTGCTAAAAGTGACAGTAGAGACATTTATAAGGTTACAAAAGATTTCTATTTTAAAGGGTTAATTCACCCAAAACTGAGAATTTTTTTGTTTTGTTTTGTTTTTGTGCACAAAAAGTACTACTTTTCTGGACCTTGAATGTGGAAGACCTTCTATGGAGGATAATAAAACAATTTCAGCTTTACTACTACAGTCATAAAATTACATTTAAAAAAAATTTAAAATAGAATTTTTTTTTTATTATTGTATATTCATATTTCACAATTTCACTGTTTTTACTGTATTTTTGATCACGTAAATTCAGCACGGTGTTGCCGTCTGTAAGTGACATCAGTCTTCTCACGTCATGCGTCTCATACCAGGTGACTGTGCATTTCCAGCTGTGAGTCTTATTTCTAGCACACACTCTCACAAGGTCATCCTTCTGAACTCCTGTCAGCAGGAGAGGTATGAATTAAAAAAGCTGTTTCATCTGCTGCTCTATCTGTTTTGGTTTTGTTTTATTGTCCATGGATAGGGAAATAATAACTTGCTGTGGTCCAATGTACGGTGTTATATTTTTCAGCAGGTTTTATGGCCTCCGTCTGTATGTTATGACAGAGCTGAGGCCGGGTGCGGGCCTGCATGTCTGATAAATGGCTTGCTTTGTACTCCCCCCCCCCCCCCCCCCCCCCAAAAAAAAAGAAATCATAATTCCACTTCCTCTCCGAAGCCTGTGCTGTGGCAAGCATGATGGGTGGTGCCATAGGACCCGATATATATATATGTCTGCCTGCTGCTGGGAGATGTCATAATACAGCGGCTGTGTGTTCAGAATATTTGATAACGTGATGCACGCAGTGTTGGGCCCCCTTTGACAACTTACTTAAGATATTCAAAACAAGGATCGACTTCATCCTACTCCTCTGAAAAACTTAGGATGGTTGTTGTCCCTGGTCAAGCCCCTTAAAGTGCCCCCTGCCCTTCTTGGCCCTCTTCCTCTCGGGGGTTAAAACGCACCTTCCCTCTAAAGGTTACAGAGGTCACACATCTGCATGTGAAATGTGAACCCTTTGACATTCCACGGCTGGTCTGAACCCACTCGAGCCCTTTTTGTTAGCTTAAACACTAAAGTCGTGCCTAACAAGCTCACCGCAGAACTAAACATGGTAACACAAGCTCTCTCCAGTGACCATTTAAGTGAACATAAAAAAGGGTGATTAATGAGATAGTCACACTTAAATGCAAGGAAAATGTGGATAGAGTATCATAGCTTGCAATACCACAAAAAACTTCACAGGCTTAAGTTTTTGATGTTTTTATAAAGATATTTGGATATGTTTAAGCTATATTGTAATTAATATAATTGTGTAGGATGAAAATAAACTATAGAATGCATAAAATAACAGAATGTTCTCCTACAAAGTTATGTCTATCTCATCCTGCCCATGCAGTTTCCAGACACATAATCAGTATATACTAAGTATATACTGTATATTAGACAAGATCATTTCCGCTAAAGAAAGTCAAACTTGAATGCAGACGAAAAAGCATTCAAACTTTATTCGTAGTTTCCAAATCTCATTCACACATCCCTTGGTCAATAATCGTAAGTAAACCCATCCAATTCGTCCACACAGCCTTCCCAGCACTGTCCATTTTAGCTTTCATAATATCCATAAAATGGAAGTGTGCAGCTTTACTTGAACTAATAAAATGAGAGCTTACAGCCGGTGATTGATGATCTTCATAGAGAGGTGGATCGCTCTCATCTTTCTTGAGATTTTTAGCATTGCCTTGTTTGCAGTCATGTGCAATCAGAGGATCCAGGGAGGGGTAATAAATGTTTGATGTATGATACTCACACTTCTTTTGTCAGAGATACATCTCCCGCTTTGGATCTTCTGTCTCAACCCTGGTTCAACACATTTGATACTTTGACTGTGAATCCTGTGAACAATCTGTTTATTTTTGTACTTTTTTTTTTCAAGTGGTGGGAATGTCTTCACTTGGAGGATGGGCCAAGAGGTGCACATTTGTCCAGTTTAAGCATTGCCAAGAAGGCATAGTAAAAATAACAGTCAGCCACAGCAATACCCCCAAATGATTGCATACAAACACACATACACTGATGCACCTACACAAGCTAACTCTTTTAACATCCTCCTATCAAAGATTAAAAGGTTTTTCAGATGAGGTATGGGCCCTTTCCCTCCCTTTGAGGACTTAATATCCTTCATAGTATGCCAAGAACGCACAACTTTTTAAATAATATAAATCACGTTTATGGGATCGGCTGTTTGCCTACTTTAACTCTTCTGCTGCATATCAACGCCAGAGGAAATCCTCCTGGTGATGGTTGGGATTTGCTCTTGTAGTGCGTTAAGGATAGAGGGAGGGACATGGGCATGCAGCTTTCTCATGTGCCCTCTGTTCTGTTTGATAAGAAGCATCATCCAATGTGGAAAGCACCTTGGCTTATCACATTTGACTTTTAAAGCCTTTTCCCTCAAAAAAGCAACACAATTTCTCGGCCTTTAAGAGAACCCTGCAAGCATTTGTGAGATTTGTTTGTTGCCACTGCTTCCGTTTCTGGCTCGAGCTCTATGACTTTAATTGTGGTGCGCTTTTACAACGTGACAAAATGACCCTGTCTTAGGCTGTCTGATAAAATGAATAAAGGGATGAGGTGATGGAGTCCAATTACAGACATAAATTGACATAAATTGTTACCCGGGTCGACATGGCCTTGCTTGCTTGTGTCCTTTCTTAAACTTGGACTTCTAACAAGAGTCATCTCATATTCATAGCCTATACGCTGCTCGTCCTCAAACTCACCGTCCTCTCTCTCTCTCTCTCTCTCTCTCTCTCTTCCTCCGTGGAGCAGAGGTACCTCCTCCAGTTGTCAGAGGATCCCGAAATGATTGATTGTTTCTCAGTGTGTCCTGACAGGAAATGTAGTAGCGTGGGGCCCCTAGGGTCCGGGAAGCCAGCGCCTCCTGATTAAGACCCCCACAGTAATCATTCCCACTGAGCCAACCCTACACAACACCCGTCAACAGCACAAAAAAAGGAAGAGAGTGAATCAGTGCTTTTCTTTTTCTTTGGAGATAACACCGCCATCGCTAAGAGGCTGCTTAAAGTTTTCAACGCAGCCATCTCATTCTCGTCAGGGTTAAAGAGTAGTTTATATCAGTTGCACCTCAAAAAAAGTGAAAAAGCAAAGGTCCTACACCCAATAAACTCTCGCTCTCCCTTGCCAATGTAAACCGGACAAGCTTTAAACCTATTACAGGCGCGTAATAGCATTAAAGATAAAAATCTCATTGTTCCAGAGAGAGTAGGAGAGCAAAAAGAATGAGCCCAGCTCAGTATCACATGAGTGAGGTGAGAAAGAATTCAAATTATGCTGGAGTTGGGAGTTACATCTCCGTTGCGCCGAGGATTTGACTCCTGGGGTCACCGCACCATCTAAAACAGGAAATAAGGATGAGTTAACCCTTTCAAGCACCAATCACCTTTCATCTATCACATTTGTGCAATTGTATCTGAAAACAAACTAATGCGAGTGACTCCGCATATCATTTTCAAAGAACCCGTGCACTTCATGGAATATTCTGGGTTCAATACAAGTTATTCTTAATCAACAGAATTTGTTGGAATTGATGATCACTAAAAAAAAAAGAAAAAAGAAAAAAAAAGCAGACTTATCCCTCCATTTTAGTTTTAGGTCCAGTTTAGTCATGTCAACAGAGTTCTAAAATTGGGTCTAGATTTACAAAGAAGCGATAAGCACTAACACCACTCTAAAATTCTGTCAACAAGCATATTGTGGCTACAGCTCTGAAGCGTATTTTACCGTATTGGAATGTTTAGGGATTCCCCCATTCGCTTCAATTGTTAATGCTTCATTGTAACCTAGATTTTCAGTTAATTCATTTTCGTGGTAATCAACACCCACAAATGTTGTTGATTGAGCTTAACTTGATTTGAACATTGAGTATTCCTGTAATGTTGCCTAATATTGAATTGATAATTAGGCAAACAAACCATATTTGTGTTGTAGATTTTGAAATGTACAAAACCATCTCTTAATCCTAATCTCTTTACAGATCCTATATACTTTATAAGATTTGAACAAATACCAGTAAACCCCAAACTATTTGTATAATGATTTGAGTAAGGCACTGACTTATTTCACAAGCAGAGATAAAACATGTGACATTTGGTTTTCAACCGGACTCCATATTGAACCTAAGTGTGTCACGTCACCATGATCTGGCCTCTTAAACAGCTAATCTTGACTAAGGCGCCCTGCTGCTAGTTTTTTTGTTGTTGTTGTTGTTGTTGTTCTAGTGAGGCACTTATGATAGACAACTTTTGCTTCTCTGAATATATATTATGTATAAACACAAAGTGGATTGTTAATATATTTTGGAAATAAATATAGTTCTTGTGAAAGTTGTATCTTGGAATGTAGTTAAGCACATTAAGTTTGTACGTAAGTCCTGTTGGTACCCATAGTTGTGTTCAGTAAGTCCATTCTAGTTCAATTCATCAGTAGTGGAATTCATTTAAGTAAATGGGAGGTAGTGATTACAGTTGGATACTCGGCCCAACTCCAGAATAGAGGTGGAGGAAGCCTAATCAAAGTTTGGGCCCATTCCAGCTTCACACATTACCAATTCTGGGCTCTGCTGAAAGATGGATCATCACACACTTAAGTTCCACAAGTGCAATCACTTGTCCCTCATTTTGCTGAGGTCATATAATTCAGTCTTTGACTGATAATATTCTTAGGCACAGCTCCACATGCTTCCATGTCACCCCTAATGCATTTCTTGTTTATTAATTAACATTTTGACATATATGCTGAGTGGCACGTATCGATTTTGTTGCTTAGCTTTAATTGATCCTGCACTGTCCGACAGTGTTGTGAGAGTATAGAGTTAACACAGACCTTGAGCTAAAGCGTGCACTGATATCTAGAAGCTTTGCCGTGATTTACCCCAAGTGCTACATTTTAGCCTGAAGTGTTTTAGCGGGGGTTAATGTATGCTGTGCTTGCCTGTCTCCATGGCTGCTGCGCAGTTCAGCTTGGACAGCTACTGCATCTGTGGCTGGGAGAGCAGTGTTGTCTGGAGGAACACCATTCCAGTCTCATCCCTCCCTCAGAGTCCCAACACAGATGGTTCCAGCTGCAGCAGCCACAATTTGATGCAACATCTGACAGCTCCACACATACACCCTGATATAAACATAGAGAGAATACTTTCTGTTCAATAACACTGAAACTAGAAATAGTAAGGATGTCCAAAAATGTCCATTTGCACATCTACAACATTTAATTTTTTTTTTTTTTTTACTTATCTTCATTTGGGAGTTTTTCTCAGCAAATATACATACATGCCAATACCATTGTTTAGTTTAGAGTCCATTTCTCACTATTAACTAGTTGCTTATTAGCATTCATATTACTAGGATATTGGCAGTTTATTAGTACTTATAAAGCAAGTGTAAATTCTGCATGGCCATATTTTACATCCCTTTATCCTACCCAAAAACTGAACTTAATAACTATGTTACTAAGTATTAACAAGCAGTAATTAGTAGTTTAGTCATAGTTAATAGTTTGTGAGAATTGGACCCTTTAAAGTGTGAACATATTGTATTCATATTTATCTTCATTGTCTTACATTATAGATGAGAGAATAGTGTCTCTTGCTGTGTAGCCTATGAATATCCATTTTTTTATACAGCATCTATATCTCTTTTAAAAAAAAAAGAGAGAGAGAGAGAGAGAGAGAGAGAGAGAGAGACAACAATGGTATTTTAACAATGGGATTTTCCTAAGCTCTCATTGACAAATTACTTGTGGAAAAGATCTAAATGTATCTGCCTGCTTCTAGAGAGGTGGAATCCTTACTGGAGCTAATGGAGTTCCTCCTTTTTGCAGATTTATGATGTATGCACATTATTTATACTGTCTGCAGGTACGGGGATGATGAGACATGGTGTTGTCAGCCACGCTACTTTGATTGTAGTAAAACAGGGAAACATTGACTTTGTCTTGTTAGTAAAATTTATTTCCCCCCAAATGACAATTCTTTAAGTAGGAGCCAGGCAGCCGGCCAGGGCTGTGTGTCATACATTGCCATTTGCAAGCACAGTGCATATTTTAAACTGTTTTCTAAGGATTGTATTGGCATAGATCTTCCCTTTGCATCCCTTCTATAATGAACAGGCCTGTCTGAACTAATTCAAATTTGGCATTTTGCATTGCGAGGGAGAGAGAGAGAGGCAGGGAAGAGAGAGACTTCATCAGAGCCTCCTGGTCAGAGGGCTGTTTGTGATTATTGTCAAACCTGCATAGCTCTACCCGACTGGTCCCCGCAGGCCAATCAATAGAAATGCATCTCTATGTTCAGAGGAGATGGAGAGGGGTTGTTATGCCCACCACAAACAGGGTGGAGTTTTGAGCCTGCCTGAAATATGATGCTTTGTGCAAAAGGCATTCATCAGCTCCATGTAGAAATCAATCGGAAGATGAGGAAGAATTATTGCTTTGACATGCAACAGCAGTCGTGCATATGTCTGGCTCACAAGCCGCTATGAGGGCAATTTCACACTGTGTCAGTGACTTTCTGCAAGTTGTGCCTCTATCTGTCTGTCTATCTATCTATCTATCTATCTATCTATCTATCTATCTATCTATCTATCTATCTGTCTGTCTGTCTGTCTGTCTGTCTGTCTGCCTGTCTGTGTCTGTCTGTCTGTCTGTCTGTCTGTCTGTCTGTCTGTCTGTCTGTCTATCTATCTATCTATCTATCTATCTGTCTGTCTGTCTGTCTGTCTGTCTGTCTGTCTGTCTGTCTGTCTGTCTGTCTATCTATCTATCTATCTATCTATCTATCTATCTATCTATCTATCTATTTATCTATCTGTCTGTCTTTCTGTCTGTCTATCTAGCTGTCTGTCTATCTATCTATCTATCTATCTATCTATCTATCTATCTATCCTATATCTACGTTTGATAATTTTATCAGTGCTTGAACATGTTTATAAATCATCATCTTTATAATTTTGATACACCCTATGGGCTTTATTCATTGTCCAGGTGTTTATTTATGCTAGACTTTATATTATATGTGTGACTTAATGTATTAATTTGTATAGGTTGGTATAGTTCGTTTCTCTTATATAAAAATATGAATATAATATTTAATAAATATTATACATTTTTATAATTAACATATTTTTAATTAATATTTTTCAATTAAATATATTAAATGACATAAAAGTAACCAAAGTGGGACACCAGATTTGTTACTCAATCTGTTTGTTTTAATTCAAGAAAATAGGAAGCGCAGAGGATAAACTCATTTCTATTTGAGAATATGTGTGTGTGTTCTATACAAAATGTCAGTGCTTCATTACCTCAAACACACTCACATATTGGATTTGCACATTTCAATTCTCTGGACATCAGATCTTTTCATTGTGCTGCAGTAATGTGTTTAGGTGATCTATAAAACATTATTATTTAAAACAAGGCTCTTTATGGATTTCTTATGAGGCATGCGTATCACTAGATTGATTTGACCTTTCCATGATGGCTGTTCATGAGAAGAGAAAAAAAAACATAATCCTTGCCCTTTTTGCCTATGTTGTCAAATTTCTCTGATAAACATTGTGGGATTAGAGGATTTTTTTGTTCTACACCTCTCTCTATAATGGAGAATGGGTAAGCTTTCACAAATTTTACAGTAAAATCATTTCTATTTTCAAATGATTTTAACATATATCATATGGCCTGAGATACATTATATATTATATATATATATATATGTGCATATATATAATGTATCTATATAGACACACTATATAGGGTAAATATGTCTCAATGGTGCTGTATGGTGTGAGAATATATTATTACAATATAAATATTATTATTATTTTTTTTATTATTTTTTTTTTGTGGTCATCAGATGTTTAAGCCCTCAATTTACATTAAGTAGCAACTGGAGCACGTGCAAATAAAGTGACTTCACCAGACCACACAGCTTTTTAATTTCCCCTTTGTCATTATATACCCGGCAGATCTCAATCCTGGTCATGAGGCTTATGCATTAATCATAGTCTGGCATATCTGTGATGCTGCATGCAAGTGCCTGTGCATTTAGTGTGTAGGTGTTTGCGTAGAAACAGACATATTATGGATTGATGTGGCCTCGGCACTGAAGGGTCCGCTCCGTTATCTCATGATAATTAAAATCAACCTCATAAACGTTATTGACTCCTGTGCTGCATCTGCACGGCAACTCCCGCGACTTTGCAGGTTTGTAAAAATGCTTCTTAAAACATGAAATACTGCATATTAAGGCCTACATATTTCCTCTTTAAGACGAACATTTAGATGTGGTTAAGTTATCATAATGTGCAATAAAACCTGCATGAGAAATCTGTAATCCACTTTGGAAAATTGCTTATGATACAGTGTTTAACATCATTGCTGAAAAGAGCTTTTCAGAAGCAGATGCCAGGTTTATTGTGCCATAATTTAACCATACCTCAGTGCAAAGGCAGTAAATATAAATTTATTAGTGGTACACTTAAACAGGCGGACCCCTGCGAGACAGGGGTCTAATAAGAGCTTTGACTGAAGCGTGTTGCTTTCTTGGCTGGCTCTGAAAGCAGAGATGTCTCAGCTATGAGGGATGTCTGGTCTACATTAGGCCTACTTTGACACTGTAATTGACAGTTCCGGGTAAACGGTTTTAATCAGAGTTCAGTGTGTCTCAGGCTAATTCCACAGGAAAGCATCAATAAAGAGATCTGAGTGCGGGTGTAATCTGGTATGGATTACGTTTCAAATGGTGGGCTGTCACTCTTTCATTTTAAACGAGTGTTGACTGTACAGCCCCGCTGCTATTACTTAAGCAGGTTACTGTTGTGCACGCTCAGAGAAAGAGTTGCGAAATGTAAACGTGAAATCCAGGATGTGGTCTTTAGTGTCAGCACTAGTGGTAATAGGTGCTGAGGTGGGTGTATAGTAGGCATACAACACAAAAGCCACCTTTTAAAGCCTAATATACATATATACAAACATACACGTGCATAATTATTAGGCTAGTTGATTTTCTGATCATGTTTTTTCCAGCCATATCTTACCAATTCCAAATCATATTAATCTCAATAACTACTATTAGTTCTGTATTCAATCATTTATAAGTGATATGTAATTGTTCATGAAGGCTGGAAATGAAAACCCCTTATATTAAGGTGTGCATATTGGGCAGGTTTTCTTTTAAAGGCAAAATGAGTCAAAAAAAAAAAGAGATTTAACTCAGACTGACACACGTTAACTGCAAAGAATTATGAATTACGGTGAAGAATTAAGTGTGAAACCATCAGGGACCCTTTAGTCTCCAGGGCCACCATTTTCCAGAACTGCAACCTGGAGTCTCCAGAAGTGGAAGGTGTCAGGATCTCAGAGACTTAGGTTACTGTATAGGTAAAGAATCCTAAAAAAGACCCCCACTTAATAAGAATCACACACTGAAGTGTTGTAAAATACATGAAGACTGTTTTTTAACAGCGTTTATAGACAGCCAGATTGAGAGTGACTCTTGAAGGACCAGCACCATATCCTCTTGTACCACTGTTTGAAGAATTTATCTTCCATCAGTCAGTAAGTTTTCGAAGATCATTTTTATTCCATATCTGCAAGACATCTTTTTGTATAGGAGATGGACTAAAAATTGCCAAAAAGCTTTAACGCATGCAATTCCCTTTTTTTCAGTTTATCGTCATAAAAATATAGTAACACTTCACAATAAAGTTCATTAGTTAAACATTAGTTAATGTAATAACTAACATGAACTAATCATGAGCATTACATTTCTTGCTGTACAGTTGTTCATTGTTTGTTCATGTTAGTTCACAGTGCATTAACTAATGTTAACAAGATTTTAATAATGTATAAGTAAATGTTGAAATTAACATTAACAAAGATTAATAAATGCTGTAAAATTTAGTTCATTAATAGTTCATGTTAACTAATGAACCTTATTGTAAAGTGTTACCAATTAATCTTTATTCAATTAAACTTTGTGCAGTGAAGACTGTAAAGTGTTTGATAACTTTATTCCATGTCTGCATATTTCCTACCTTTTAGAAAGAAAATAAGTACATACATTTATTATAATGCATTTGTTTAAATTCACTTCAATTAAAAGTTAAAATTACTTTTTTAACTGTTAATATTTTATATTGAATATTGCATGTCTATCATTAATGTTTTAAAAAATATATATTACACAGAGATATCAATAACAGTATTAGTATCAGTAATACTGGCTTTCATTCATAAAAATATACCATTAAAAACATTTACGATATACTGTCTTTAAGTTACTGTCTTTAACTCTTTAAAGAGAGTAACTGTGAAATTGTTATTACAATTGTATAAAAATGATTGAAAATCAATGTATTTAATCACGATTATTCGCACATAGATTAGAAATGAAAAGAATGATGAATAATAAATACTAGCCCAAAAACGAATGAACAAATGTGAATAATAACTGAAATGTTGTTTTACATCTTGTGACTTTCCAATTGCTGTAATTCTAGATTTAAAGAGGAACAAAAAAAATCTACAGATCTTTAAACAAAGACACTCTCTCTAGCTCTGTCATCTGGGAAACATTTTTAAAAAATCTGTGCAGTTTTCCTCTGCAAGTCCAAGTCTTTTCCCATCTGCTTTGTGTACGTGAGAGAAAAAACAGATAGATGTTCAAAGAAATGCCAGGTCCCTGTCTTATTCAAGCTTTCCAGGAAAATAGTTGTCACAGACTCTTGAACCTCAGAACAAGTGTCTGAATGCATTTGTTTCCAGAACAATTATTGTTTTGTAGAAGAGGCTTTGGAGATCGTCCACATTCCTGCAGTGTATGGGCACCACTACAAGGAGAGGACTTGTGTGCGCTGTGGCCTGTGAAACTTGTCATGCTGCAGTTATCACTGGAGGCACAGGTGGGTTTCATACACACTAACACACACACACACACACACTCTGTCATACACAAACTATTAGCCATATATCATTCCCAAAACAATTTGAAAACAATTAACGCTGAGCCAGGCTGTCACTGACTAAGGCAAACTCAGTCACCGTGCAGAGCACACAATGTAATTACTGTGTATCTAACTATTGAGCCTTGTCATGCATTAAATTTGCCTCTCTCTCGTTGTGTGTGGCTTGTTGTGTGTGTGTGTGTGTGTGTGTGTGTGTATGCGCGCGTGTTTTTGTGACATATCAGGACACAAATGTGTATAATGACATGGGTATGACACTGGTATTACAACTTCAACGTGAAATATGAGGACATATGTCCCCACTTTTCAAACAGCTTTAAAAACATACTAAACAAGGTTTAATTAAAAATGTAAAAATGCAAAATGTTTTCTGTGAGGGTTAAGTTTAGGGGTGGGGGGGGGGGGCAGAATGTACAGTTTGTACAGTATAAAAACCATTACGCCTATGGAATGTCCTCACTTTGATAGAAAAACGAACCTGTGTGTGTCTATGCGTGCATGCGTGCGTGTGTACTTGATTTTGACTATACTTGTGAGGACCAACTATTGTGAAATACTTTCTCAACCCACTACTGAGGACAATTGACTGCTCCTCACTTGTTAAAAAGGCTCATAAATCAACCAAAAGATGTTTTTATTTAAATCTAGTGATGCTCACATGTAGGTTTAGGAGTAAGGGTTGGTTTAGGTGATAGAAAATATGAATATAGAAAACAATGGAAGTCTATGCAACGTCCTCACTAAGATAGCAAAACAAACCTGTGTGTGTGTGTGTGTGTGTGTGTGTGTGTGTGTGTGTATGTGTGCGTGTGTTGTGTGCTTTTAGTAGACCAACTGGTCATTAGAATTGACAGTGAAGGCGTTTCCAAATTCTTTCCTGCTGCTATCTAATTCTTTTTCAAGGCACTTTTTTAATCTCTGCAACTCTTAAACATGTCTCTACTATTCTATTTACAAAAACTAAATTGTTTTCAGTCATATGCTTTGTGGAACAGATTGTTTGTCGTTACCAATTTTTGAGAAGGTGTGAGAAATGTGAACAGCCTGCCCTGGGCCAACCATTTTATAAATCTCTCAGCAAAACATCAGCCTCTGCAGTGACTCTGCCAGTCTGCTGTAGGTCTTCTGCAAGACCTGCTCTTTGAAGCTGCTTGGCAGCAGACAATCCTGTTGTTTTGGCCCAAACAGGAACTGAGGTAAGGCCTGGCACCAGTAGACCCTGCTTATGTAATGAGAGGGAGCCCTTTGGGTAAGCTCTTTATGCATCTCCTGGACCAAAACTCATAAAACGCACCTATATAAATCGAGCTGTGCACTCACAAAGACTACTGGCGTTATTTCAGTGAATGCAGCTTGTATTGAGAATCTCTTATATTTATATATATATATATATATATATATATATATATATATATATATATATTATATATATATATATATATATATATATATATATCTCCTATTTTTCTTTTCAGGGTGATGCTGTTCTATATAATGAAGAATAAAATATTTGAAACGAAAACTTTATTATGTAGTAATAACACATTAATAAAACTGATTCATTGCTTGTTAGTTTAATATTTGAAAAGTTGTCTGTCAAATCAGAGACATGTGATGCATAATACTGAAGCATTAAAATTCTATGATAATTTAACCATTTATGATAATCAAGTTTAGTTCATCTTGATGGTTACAACACATGATCCATGATATTTTTAGAGGAATTAAAGTGATTATTTTCTTGAAAATTGTGTAAAATATTTTTAAAAACATCCAAATGACATGAATACAATAGACTTCTAGGAACATGGTACATTTGTTTTCATTATTTTATTTTATTTTATTTTATTTTATTTTGGACAGTCATTAAATTATATTGGAGTTGGGAGTATAGCACCCTAGCAACTGCACAGCAACAAGTTACAAACCAGCATACCTTAGTAACCATACCCAACACCCTAGCAACATCTCACTCTTCCTGAGTATGGCTTTTCTCTAAATGACTGTTGAATGAATACTTGAATAATAACTTGCAGCTAGGAAAAGTTACCTGTCTGACTTGCAACTTCAGATTTCCTCCCTGGGTCTCTGTATGTCAGCATGCACGTTAACTGTTGGCTAATCGGTAGCTCTCAAAGAGCACCCTCGGCTCACCTGGGGGCTCCCAATCCTATTAGCCTAACTGTCCTGATGGCACGCATTGGGAGACTGTGGCGTTTGATCACTGGTGCTTAGCCGAGAGAGTTGTTTTTCCGGCTGATAAGTGCAGAGGGAAGAGAGGGCTTTAAAACTACAGACTTGGCAACCTGATCTCCTTAACTCTCGTCAGAAAGAGGGAGAGTTCAGCACCCCACCTCTAGTTTTGACACCCCTGTGCGGTTGGAGGTCTTTAAAGTGCTGATAGTGGCTGAGAGGCGTGACGCCGCACATTACTCTTTAGCCGTGTTTGTTGAGTGTGTGTGGAGTGTGGGGCTTAGAAATGTATGTGTGCTGTATCATCTGCTTCATCACACGTATAAGTAATTTAGTCATCTGGGTCATTAAAGATGGAAATCATATTAGTTACTTTTATTATATTAGTTTTTTTTTTACATTATGACAATCAATTAATCAACATAAGGATTGCTTTAAAATATTTTCAATACTTTGATTTCATTGGAAGTTTTTAGCCCACAAGATGTTAAGCACTAATATGAAAAACTGATTATTGTTGTTGTGTCCCTACAAGCAAACAAGTCATATGTCTTTAATGACATAATTCTCCAGAAGGTGACATCATTTCTAGCAAGTAAAACAACAGTACAAACATTAGTGATGGATTTACTGAATTCCAATTGAAAACCTTCCATCCTGATAGATAAAATTAAACTGGTGTGATATAAATTATGAAAAGTTCAAAGGATAGTCAAAAATAAAATTAAGCCTCATTTCTACTGAAATTACCCTGAACAATTTGTCCCAGGAACTTTTTCCCCCAGACCTGTTGTTGTCTGCTGTCTGAGGTCTAAAGTACCGTGAAGATCAGTCCAATGATGTAGGACTGCACGCAACTTTCCAGTTCCCGCTGGGTTTCGTCCTCCGCATATAAGCTTAATAAAGCCTCAACCTCATTGTCATTTCATCTGTCATATTTTTAAACTCCAATGTTGATTCGAATAGCAAGCAACTCTTACTAATTAATAATGGTGATTGAAATAAAATACTGCGTGGAGTCAACCAATCAAAATGCTGCGTGAACTCAACCAATCAGCATGTTAAGTCCCACCCCTGAAAGTTCCTGAACTTTGAAAAGGTACTACTTCACAAGCAGGTACTTATTGAAGTGCCCGGGTTCCTGCGGTCAAAACACACTGAGTACCTCCCCAAAATCCTTGGTTCTTTGAGAGAGTTCTTGTGGTGAAAACGGGCCATTTTGTTGACACCATAATTTAAGATGCCTTTTGTTTCCAACTAGTTAACATCTATCATTTTAATATTCTTTACATTTTTAACTAATTAAGCTACAATTAATAAAGTTTAAATGCCTGAGTGCAACTGAGTTGTTTTAGTTTAATTTTTACTCTGTTTTGTTTGTTCCCATCCTCCTTATTTCCTAGTTAGTTTCCCTGTTTGTTAATTAGTTTCCATAGTTCCTGATTTCACGCTCCTGTTCTGTTTCTCTTTTTGTTATATTCTGAGTATAAGCCCCAAGTTTCCCTAGTTCATTTGTCTAAAATTGTTTGTGCCAAGTGGTTGTTATTCTAATTCTCCTCCGTGTTCTCCTTGATTATTAAGACTGTTTTGTTTGACTACTCCTTCGTAGTGCACTTTAGTGATACAAAACCCACGTCACACTGAGCTTGATTGGACCATATTTCTAACAGTCTGTTATACCCTTTCAGAAAAATACTTTCTTAAATTACAGTACAAGCATATTAAATTTTTAAGCTCTACAGAGTTAAAAAAAAAAAAAAAAAAAAAAAAAAAGATACTTGCAGCCTTTTGGTATTATCTTTGCGATAAAGTTTGCTATAAAGAGAGTATCTGTGTATTAAAGGCAGGATGTCCTGCCTTTATGTCAAGCCCTCCCTCTTTTTTTTCTCTCTCTCTCTCTCTTTCTGTTTCGTCAGACTAGGGAGTTGTAGTATGGGTGGTCAGTAATGTTTTGTGCAGGCATTACTCTATTGGTAAGCAGCAGGCTCCTCCACCCTGCTCGCTGGCTCAGAGACCCATGTGTTTCCAAATGTCTCTGGATGGAAAATCGAAGCACCGCTTCTCTGTTTATCAAGGAGCCATTCCGTCACCTCGCCTGGCCAAAACTCGCTACAAATTGGTGACAGCACCAATGCACACATACACACACACACTCACACATACACATCTAAGGAGTTGACTGAAAGCAGTTTGGCCTGTGTTCATTTATATTACTAATGTCAGGAGAGAGGTGAGAGGTGTCTAATGTGCGCACACACAGGCCCACTCACACTGAAAGCCTTGTTGTGTGGCCCAGCCAAAAGCCTCAAGCACTGTCAAAACCACACAACACTCCTTAGTCAACTGATTTCCCACCGAGAAACAGGTAAAATGAGAGAAATTGACGCTCAATGAAGAAACAGTGAAATTAAGAACAGTTAGCTTTGTCAAAAAGCAGAATCAGTTTGCTACAAAGGTAAACATATCCCCAAATATAAAGCTCTATTATGCAATGAATATCATATGTAGAGATTTTTTGACTGGTACGGTATAGAGACAGTTTATTTTTCTGCAGTGAGCTTTTGCTGGGGACAAATTCTTCCCAAACATAAAACAATGTTACTATAAGAAAAAACAATCACATTTCTAGAAAGTACATTCAAAATCTGTTCAAAATATTTTTTTTAAATAAATCAATACTTTTATTTAACAAAGATACATTGAATTAATCAAAAGTGGTGGTAAAGATTTTTATTATTACAACAAAAATCAAATAAATGCTGTTCTTTCTGTTCATTAAATAACCCTGGAAAAAATATGTCTCATCTTTGCCACTGTTCTCAACATTGATAATAATAAGAAATGCTTTTTGGGCACCAAATCAACATATTTCATTTATGAAGGATCATGTGACACTGAAAACTGGAGAAATTGCTGTTGAAAATTCAGCTTTGCCGTCACAAGAATAATTTACCTTTAAAAATATATTAAAATATAAAACAGTTGCTTTAACTTTTTTGCTGTAGTTTTAATATATAAATGTAGCCTTGGAGCATTTATTTAAAGAGACAGAAATTAAATAAATTAAAATATAAATCTTACTGACCCCTAACTTTTAAATTGTAGCATGCTGAAAATTAAATATGTGTAAATATATTTATATACTGTAGCCCTATCCCTCCCAGTCAACCAGGTATTCTAGTATGTTTCCCCGCCGTCGGGGAATCGAGGATGGCCTGGACCTGGTAGATGGAATCTTCCTCTGCAATGTCAGGAGGAGGTATGCCCTCGTCACCGGATCTTGTGAGGGGAGAAAGAGGTTCAGTGAAGGGTTTCAACAGTCATACAAGAAATGAAGGTGAGATACGATACTATGCTGGGAGACTGAGACTATAGGTGACCTCGTTGAGCTCCCTCTGCATAGTGAATGGACCTATGTAGTGGGGACTCATCATTCGGGAAGGCAGGCGAAGACAAATGTCCCGGGTGGATAGCCAAATTTTTGTACAGGTAAATATTGAGGAGTGTTAGATAACCGAGTGTCAGCTTGAGCCGTAGTTGTGTCTTTGCACTACCCTCTGAAGATGTACATGAACTGAGTCCCACACCCTCTCGCTCTGTTGGAACCAGTTGTGTGAACAGCAGAAACCTCCGATGGCTCGCCAGACCATGGGAATAAGGGTGGATGGAATCCCTGCACACAGTTGAAAGAAGTAAGGCCTATGGATGAACTGACGGAGGGATTTCTGTATGTATGACCTCAGGTAACTCCTGATCTCTTGGATCTTGTGCTCAGTCTGGCCATCCATCATGGAGGGCCACCAGTAGCCTTGGCTAAGGAGCGAGAGGGTTCACTGACTACCTGGGTGCCCAGAGCCAGTGTGAGTCCATGAGGAGCAGGCAACAGAAGGTATGAATGTAGGTTTTCCCCTGAGGACCTCCCGGCAGAGTAGGTTAGTTTTAGTGACTTGGTGGATTTGTTCGTCAGTAGACCATTGAAATGGGATTGACTACCATGGCTGGAGGGAGGATGGTCTCAGGTGATTGAGGTTCAGGACCAAGGATATATAATCATGAAAGACATCTGCTTTCACATTCTTGTGACCACGGCAGTACGTAACAATGAAGTTAAATCTGGTGAAGAACAGAGCCCATCGAGCTTGACGGGTATTGAGATGATTAGCTTCACGTAAGTATTCCAGATTTCTATGATTGGTGATGACTTCGAATTGGTGGGTGGCTCCATTTTTCCAAGGCAAGTTTTATGGCTAGCAGTTCACGGTTGCCAATATCATAATTCTGCTCTGCTGAGGACAACTTCTTGGAGTGGAAGGCACATGGATGGAGGCATTGTGAATAACCCTGCCACTGAGGTAGTACTGCTCCAACTCCAGTCATAGAGGCATCCACTTCGATGACAAATCGATGAACTGGAGCAGAGATAAAGGCTTCCTTGAGAGTTTCAAAGGCATTGGTTGCAGATGCTGTCCAGGACAGAGACTTGGGCTGGTTTCTCAGAAGGAATGTGAGTGGTGAGCTGAGCTAACTGTAGTTTTTGAAACTACAGTTTTTTTGAAACATCGATAAAGGTTGGTGAAGCACGGGAATCTTTGGAGCTCTTTGATTGATGTAGGTGAGGGCCAGTTCTTGATAGCATCAACCTTCCTTTTATCCATCTTAATACCGTGCTGGTCAATTACGTAACCAAGGAATTGAACTGAGATATGGAATTCACACTTCTCTAGTTTCAGGTATAACTGATGTTCTTGGAGTCATTGGAGCACTTGCTGGAAATGGGTTTGATGTTCAGGAAGGGAGTGTGAATAGATCATCTATATAATCAGGTGAATGATGACGAATTGATTCAGGAAGTCTCTAAATATCTCATTCATGTAATTCTGGAAGATTGTTAGAGAGTTGGACAGGCCATGAGGTATGACCTGATATACATACTGCCCTAACAGGGTTACGAAGGTGGTTTTCCACTCATCTCCTTCTCAGATACAGATTAGATTATAGGCATTCCTCAGGTCCAGTTTCAAAAAGATGTAATCTCTTCACAGCTGTTCCAGTACTGCTGGGACTAGAGGAACAGGTTAACGGAATTTCACTGTTTGTGAGTTGAGAACGTGTTAGTCAATACATGGCCGCGAGCCTCCGTCCTTTTTTGCCACAAAGAGGAAGCTCAAAGTGGCAGGGGAAGTAGATGTCACACATATGTCTTGTCTAGTTTAGTTCTGTCTTGTCATTATTAGTTCTAGTTAATCACCATGTATTTCTATTAGTTAAGTCTTGTCAGCTGTCCGTGTCTAATCATCTGTGTATTTAAGTTCATGGCTGTTTCCTGTCCTTGGTCGGTTGTTGTCTGTGCTTGTGCACACTGTTACGCCCGTTTACCTGTTTCTTGGAGTTCTACAATAAATCTGTTTGTTATATACCTCTACCTTCGTCACCTGTCAGACCCCCAGCATTACAGAACAACCGACCTCTCAACACGAGAAATTTAAAAATATGACGGACTCACCAGCTCTCCAGTTCCTGCTTCGCCCGGAGGCCCGGCCAGAGCCAGGAGTGGACCACAACCTCATTGACCTGTGGGCCACGGATCCTTTCCCCACCCAAGTCCCCAACCTCGATTCTTCGTCTTCATTTCTGGTCCCGTCCAGAAGCCCTCTGTCAGTTCCCTGGTCTGTCTTCCCTATCCCATCACCATCGCTGGATGCAGCCAGCCCCCTGGATCCGTTGGTCGCCCTGGTGTCATCAAGCTCCTCGGCTCTACTCCCGCAGCACTTTCCGTGCGGCTCCTCACCAGCGCCTTGGGCTTCTCTTCCACCAGCCCGGCTTGAGGCAGAGTCCCCAGCTCCACTTCAGGCCTCCAGAACCGTGTCGCCACCTCGACTCGTCAGTCCGTCATCTTCACCTCGACCCACGCCTTCCTCAGCACCTCCTCGGACCGTCAGCCCGGAAGCTCCGCTGGGTTCCCTCGTCCCTCCAGTTCGACCTCAGGGGGTCGACGCTCAGCCTCCCCTACCGACTTCCGGGTTGGCGGCAACACCTCCACCCGTCACCCCTACACCGTCAGCGAGCTTCTCCCTCCCTTCAACCGCCTTGTCATCCTCTCTAGCCCCAACGTCACCCCGGTCATCCAGAGCCTCATCGCCACCTCGCCACCGCCATGGTTCCGCCGCCGTCGAGCAGCCCCTGCAGTCGGGACTCCTCCCTGGATCCGCCCTCCATCAGCTCCACCATGGAGTCAGTGTCCTTCGACTTCAGCTTGCTGCCCGCCTCCAGCTGCATGCCCTCCTCCAAAACCTCCGCCATCTTTTTTTTTTTTCTATGGACTTTTCCGAGGGGGGCGTAATGTCACACATATGTCTTGTCTAGTTTGGTTCCGTCTTGTCATTATTAGTTATAGTTAATCACCTTGTGTTTCTATTAGTTAAGTCTTGTCAGCTGTCCGTGACTAATCATCTGTGTATTTAAGTTCATGCCTGTTTCCTTTTCTTGGTCGGTTGTTGTCTGTGCTTGTGCACACTGTTACGCCTGCTTACCTGTTACTTTGAGTTCTACAATAAATCTGTTTGTTATATACCTCTGTCTTCGTCTCCTGTCAGACCCCCAGCATTACAGAAGATGGTTGAAAAAATTCCTATTGGAGTGCCTCATGGATACACTCATCCATGGACTTCTGTTCCGAAAATGGACAATGGGCAAACCCTCCCTTTCGGCAGGGTAGCCCCAGGTAGCAGGTCGATGGCGTGAGGTGGTAGTCGGGTTGCCAACCACTTACTGAACACATCCTGGAATTCCCAGTATTCAGGAGGTATTTCTACTTCAAACGCTATTTCTGGACATTACACAGAGGTAGAATTCAAATGGAGAGTGGATGTGATGGTTTCCGATGACACAAAAGACGAAGAGCAAGGAGACAAAAAGGACTGTAAATAGGCATCTCCCCATTTAAGAGTTTTACCGGTGTTCCAGTTGATCATGGGTTTGTGTTCAGACATCCATGGATGTCCCAAGCTGATGTGGGCAATGCATTCTTCCAGCACAATGAACGAGACCTCCTCAGTGTGGAGACAGCCAATGCAGAGAGTCAGTGTGAGGGAGAAATGGTTGATGCAACCTCAGCCCAGCGGTTTTCCCAGTAAGGTTCGTTTCCTTTGGACATGGAGTTCTTGAAGGAAACGATGAGATATGAAATTCCCCGCTGAGCTGGAATCAGTGAGAACATGTGCTGAAACAGATGAATAACATGTTATTCTTGTCAAGGGAGCTATTTTGGGCAAGTACCGTAGTCACTGCTGGGCGAGGAGGTTGAACAGAACAGGTGGTAATCTGGTCACCATCACAAACAAAGATGCTGTTGAATCCTTCGTTGACGCTGCGCAGGCATGAGGTGATAGGAATCAACGTTCATCAGTTCAGGTGCTGGAAGGGCGATAGGTGTCTTGGCGGGCAGAGCATGCAGAGTGGGTGGTGGAGTGCCGCAAGTGGACAGGTGTTGAGACACTCTTATAGTTTTCTGGACGAAGGATTCAAGCCCATTGACATCATCATAAACATCCATTAACTGTCGAATTTCTAAATTCAGTCCCTAACAGGACGGAAGGACGGAAGTTTTATTCCATCCACTGGATGCTGCTGTGGAAGGGTAAAGGCACATTCAGAGAAGAGGTTGGTCATAAAAGCCACACAAGTCTTGTCGGAGACGAAAAGGTGAGGCTGCATGTCGAAATACAGAGAACACTGAAGTAAAAACCCATTGCTATTTTCTGCCTCGTCGGTGAAAGCCGCTGGTCAGGCCATGGGACATGCAGAGCCAGCTGGTAAAGGAGATGATGTTGTGGGAAGTGATGATATCGGCAAAGGGATCAGCTGATTGACCTCCGCTGGTGTCTGTAGTGGCCTGCATAGTTGTAATGCTCTAGTCTTCTGTCAGACACAGACAAGGGTAGACAAGGTAAGTAACAACTTAACAGTTTATTTCACAACCAGTTGGCAGATCTGGTGTGGATATATATATATATACAGTAGAGGTGAGGGACTTGAGTCACATGACTTGACTCGAGTCAGACTTAAGTCGCAAATTTTAGGACTTGAGACTTGCTTGACAAAAAATAATAAAAGACTTGACTTGACTTTGACTTGATAGTCGTGACTTGAGACTTGACACGAACTTGAGTGAATGACTCAAAATAAAGTCTTTTGTTTAATAAATATATGTTAGTGAACATGCCGCAACCTAACCACGTGATGCAGCAGGCAAGCAGTGAGATCTAATGGGCCGTGTCCGGGTCGGACGGGGAACCTGTGCCTGTGTGCGGCAGCGATGTGGCCCTGTGGTGTCGGCGGAGACTGTGTTAACTAGCTCATCCTTTATTAAGACCTTACCGACTCATCAGCCAGTGGCACATATCCCAACAAACCGTCCCATACCGGCGTGATCAAAAAGATCGTAAACTAGATGGAACTAGATTAAATATTTTGACTGTTGCGATTCCAAATCGGTTTAATGACCCGTAACTCTGCCTGGGTATCGGACAAGTGTTCACTGTTGGCCAGAGGAGAACTGGCCCCCCGACTAAGCCTGGTTTCTCCCGAGGTTTTTTTCTCCATTTGTTGGAGTTTTGGTTCCTTGCCGCTGTTGCCTTTGGCTTGCTTAAGTTGGGGACACTTGCTTGATATTCAGCAGTGTTTTTGATATGCCTGCATTGGCGCCGTTGTATACAAACTGAGCTGAGCCGGACGATTACGTCACTGTTTTCTGCAGTGCTGATATACCTAAATTAACTAGACTAATAACTATTGATATTTGCAACGGAATGAATCAATAATATATAGAATAAGCTGCACAATGACACCATTTTCTTATTAATGTAAAGCTGCTTTGCCACAATTTGCATTGTAAAAAGCGCTATATAAATAAAGATGACTTGACTTGACTTAATGTAAGAGCATGCGCAGTTGTGACTGAACAGACGCTACACCAAGAAGAATTAAGTTTGGGTAACGTTACCAGGATTATGTGCAAGACGGTGCTAAGAGAAGAACAGCAGTATGCAAGGCCTGCAACATGAAGATATGTGATACAACCACCACCACCACTTCGAATTTTATTTGACAATTCAAATCCACCAAAAATTGTAAGTGATGATATCAGACCCGCTGTTTTCAGTTAACGCTGTCTTGGCCAGTCAGAGGTTATACTAGTTGTGGCAGACTTAATGGTTTGGACATGTTCAGAGTTGACTTTGAATTGTTTTTGCATTCATTAAACAGAAAATTGGGTTAAAATCCGTGCTGTCAGTTTAACGCGTAAAAATATTTAACGCAATTAACACAATCCGTTTTTTCTATCATCTTTTGGCTAGCATTACAATATATAATCTCTTATTCACGCAAAATCATTTAAGTGTGCAAAAAGAGAAAAAGAACGTGTTGTCTGTGGATGTCACACAGACGACGCACAGAGAGACGTGCGCCAGTATCGAGTTCTCTGTCACTCTTGAACAAACAATTACACACACAATAATGCCAAAAATGTCCGTTTTGTCGAGTATCCTCATTAGAGCAGCCTTGAATGAGAAATAAAGTCTTAAATGAAAGTAAAGTGTTGTGAGACGGTGAGATCCGCGTCATGTGCAGCAGCTCTTAAAGTGACAGTAACCATCTGTCAGTGAAGATAATCAAGCAACAAAGGTAACGGAGAAAATTAACACATTTAATTTTTTCGTAAGTGCAATGCATTGTAAATGGTTATTCACTGTTTATAAGGAAATGTCAGGGTTTTTTTGCAATTGCACTTATGCATGTGTACAGTGTCTAATAATTGACCCTTAGCAAAAACCGCCCCCTGTTGCTATGTCCAACAACCCGTGCTCTCTCACACCACACATCATATTCTCCCGCAGTGAAAAATTCATCGCGGAGTAAAAGAGGACACTGGCAATGTATGAAAATTTCCTATTTAAAATATTGTAATTTTTTAAAGCAATTTAAACACTAAATACTGTATAGTTGCTCCTTAATGTGTCGTGACATAATTCAAACAGCTCATGAACTGATCATCTCTTCATACTAGTTCATTTATGGCATAAAATAAACATGAATATACATCAGAAGGAATGTTGTTTCAACCGTGGAAAGATGTGAGTACACACAATATTTCAAGTTAAACAACGTTAATCTACTATAGGGTACTCCCTGACAGATTTGTCAGATAAGATGACGGATTCGACGTCATCATTGGTTCGAACGCCTGTCAATCAAACTATTTGCGAAAGGTCAATTGGTCTTCAGTGTTAGACATTGAGTGAAAAGCCTATGGATATTTTATGGGGATTCACATAAATAAATTGTATAAACATAAACACAAAGAAAAAAAATCGTACAGACTTGCAAACTCAACCATGCATACACAAACAAAACAAAACAAAACAAAAAACTCACTAAATCACAGACCAAATGCAATAACGCTGTCCTTAATAAACATTACTTGTACAGAATGCAACTCATACGCAATTTTGGCATTTGACACATTTGATGCATTGACACGTATTTCACTAAAGCTACAGTATAAAGCAAAATTTCGGCAGTAAAAGCAGAAACTGAGGGTAGCGCAGATATGACATTGTTGACAGGCTATTCTCGCACACGTTCCAGAGCCTTCAACAAAGAGTTGAAAACATTTGGAATATTGTAAGTACTCAACTGAACAAAATAAATAACACTGGCCAAGTGGTTTTTGAATATTTTACCGCAAATAGATTACATATTGCACCTTTAATGTTTTTATTGTTGTTATTATTTTATTAAAAAAGGAAGGATCTAACTTAACGATGTGTTCATGTCCCATAAAGGTGATGCCTGTTTGAAGAACCATTATCCTTGAATTGTTTAATACTTTTTCATGCTCTTCTACAATGTTTGAGGCATATCGAAACAGATGTGCCTAAATACTTTTCATGCTTTTGTTTTGGTCTAATTTCAGTTACATTTACATTTTAGGCTATTTTTTGAATTTTTAGATTTTTATTGTATTAACAACTCAGCAGTATGTGGACACCTTAAAATGCACATCGCAATTTTTTATGCACATAAAACTCCCATAGTCCATAACTACTGTATTTTTAACTTATTTTAATAAATAAATTCATTTAAATCATCAAATATTTGTATGAGTTCCCAGTGACTTGCTTAACCTAAGCTACGACTTGATTTGACTTGTGATTCTCACAAAAATTGACTTGGACTTACTTGAGACTTGAAGGTTAAAACTTGACACTTACATGTGACTTCCACATGTGTGACTTAATCCCACCTCTGATATACAGTATCTCACAAAAGTAAGTACACCCCTCACATTTCAGCAATCATTTGAGTATATTTTAGAGTAGTCAATGTGTTGCTTGTATAGCAGGACAGATTTACTGTCCTCTGAAAATAACTCAACATACATCCTTTATTGTCTAGGTTACTGGCTTTATTGTGGACATTTTAATGAGAATTATATTTAGGATTTTGAAATTGTAGATTCTTTAAATAAACATTTACCCTTATAAAACCCTTCAGTTGGACTGATTATCTTCAGCCTCACTTTGATGTTACATTTTTGAGGTCAAAGTTGTTTCTTTTCATACCACTTTTTCTTTCAAAAGCATATTCGAATGATAGCTGAATTTCCTTTATTCCAACTCCATCACCTTTTATGTGTGTTATGGCCAAGGGGTGGGAAGTATTTTTGAGCATCTGTAGCCTTGTTAATCATTCACAATGCGAGTAAATTACAGTGGTTATTTAGTAGGCCTGTGAATGCATTTCATTTTGGTTTATATGTGAGCTTCCATAAAGTAATTTTTTCTGGCCTTGTTGTTTCCTGTGTAATTTAGCATCATGCCCAGACAGCTTGCACAAAGAGGACAGAGGTTAAACAACAACATTCTGAACTCTTCACCGCTGTGACTCACCTCAGAATGATGGCATGTAATAGAGCATTGATCTGAAGGAAACCAGGTCAATTTTGTGGAGATCAATGCAGTGCCGGGTGCTGAATGACAGAGCGAAAGCCGATTGAGGCAATTTTGAGCTAAATTTGCGGCAAGCCTATAAAAACGTAAAGGTGTGAATAGTTATAAGGTTTATTTTTAACTAATATCATGGCACCTTATGAATCCATATGAGGTGTATGAACTAAAAGTTACAGCACTGAGTCAAAAACTCATCTTTAGCCTAGTTTTGAATCACTCCAGTTCAGATATGAAGTCCCCAAAAAACATGCATAACTTAAACTATGGGAATCCTTCATTAAATTATCATTACAGGGCATACATACACTGTTTCTAAGTCTAAATTCAGAGTAGAGCTGTTAACAAAGAAAAAAAACTCCTGCACAACACACCGACTTCAGGTGTTTTCCAGTTTTGTGCCTAAATAAATAAATTGAAACACCAAATGTATATATATATATATATATATACACTCATGCAGACATATAAAATTACATCACACAGCTGCCACACACATCACACATTGAGACTCTTAGAGGTCGCAGTGCATGACAGAATATTCATTTAAAATTCCTTAAGAGTGATCAATTGTGGCCCGTGAAGATTTTCTGCGCTCCCATATTTGTAAATAGGCCCTTTGTAAATACTGCCTTTCTTGCCTGTCAGACGGCTGCTCTGTTCACAGTTGCATTAAAAATTGATCTATGGCAGTGGCAGGATAGGAAAGGCTTAGCACATTGCCAAATGACTGATTAAAAAGGAAGAGCTTTAATCTTTGCTTAAAAGTGTCGACCAGCTTGGCATGCCCTCCGCCCTGTGCCCTACCTCTCACTGGAGGAGAGGGAGGGTGGAAAAGTGGGCAAAAGGGGGAGGGGCTACTGTATAACTGCATAAAGCAGGTCAAGTGTGGGGTGAAGACTACATTAAACCCCTGGTTCTGAAGGAATTATGGAGAACTACTGTGCTCAGGCTTTTCTGCCTACTTTGGTTTTTCGGATGGTTCAAAATTTCTAAAGTTAAAGTCTTTAACCTAAAATGTACTTTCTGTCATCACTTACTCAGCCTTGTGTCATTACAAACCTGTTTGACACTCACTGGCCACTTTATTTGGTACTCCTGTTCAACTTCTCATAAACACAAATATCATAATCAGTAGGGGTGTGACGAGACCCCTATCCCACGAGACGAGACAAGAGATTGGGTTCACGAGACAAGATTTTTATAGTATTTTTAAGAAGTCCTCAATAATGAAACGTATGAAGGGAAAATAGTTTTTTATTCAACTGAAAATCATAAAATGCAAAAATGTTGGTGCATTTTGAAATCAACTTTTAATGCGTGTCATTTTACTTCTATTTTAATTAATTATTTGCAGTAAAACAACATGCAATTACTGCTAAATCAACCAATTGATTTCTGCCCTGTATAATTTCACATGAGAAATCTCACTGAACTTCTTTCTACAGATTGAACATAAATTAAACAGTATAAATAAAATAAACATATAAATAAAAAATTCAAATAACACTTTAAGTGTCACTTTAACTGCAGTACAAAGTTGACCATTTCCCAGTCACTATTGATTGTGCGGCTGTAACTGTTATAAAGCTCTGCGTACACCGAGAAGTCCAACCGTTAGCAATGCTTTCTGCCTCTTTAGGGGCCGTTCACATATCGCGCCTAAAAAAGCGTGGAAAGTAGCGCTTCTGTAGCGTCTGTCGTTGGTATTCAACCATGAACTGTGCTCTCCACGACCAAGAGGAAGTTTCAAAATCAATTCATAAATTGATTTTTAGCCCTTGCTTTAGCTTTCCTACAAGATATGAAAGTGAAAGTGGTGACGTGTTGTCAAGTACGGTGACCCATACTCGAAATTGGTGCTCTGCATTTAACCCATCCCAAGTGCACACACACAGCAGTGAGTAGTGAACACACACACACACACACACACACAGTGAACACACACCCGGAGCAGTGGGCAGCTATTGCGACAGCACCCAGGGAGCAATTGGGGGTTAGGTGTCTTGCTCAAGGGCACCTTAGTCATGGTATCGAAGGTGGAGAGAGTGTTGTTTATTCACAATCCCCACCTTCAATTCCTGCCGGCGTGGGAATCGAACCGGCAACCTTCTGATTACAAGCCCAACTCCCTCACCATTAGGCCACGACTACCCAGTATTTTTGGAGATGAGATATAACAACCCCCCTGTACAGCTATGATCAGCTGTTCGGCTGAGATTTCCATGTTTTGTAACGGAAAGGTCGAAGATGACCGGTTGGTTGCGCGCCAATAAAAATTTACATTTACATCTTTTTCCGCGAATGAAAATGCGTGCGATATGTGAACGGCCCATAAGAGTCTGTACAACCTTGGCCGAGGTGTACGGCATAGTTTTCTTACAATGTTTACATATTGTTTGTGTCTTGTGTGTTATTCTTTCGCCATTTATTATTTCTAATGGAAAACCAAAATGTTTCCACACAAACGATTTGAAAGTGGCGGGGGCATCTTCAATAATAATTTCACCCTCACACTGATAGCAGGACGAGACAACTTTTCACTTCGACGAGAATTTTCGTCACGTTTTAGTCTCGTGTTACGAGATCTCATCACACTCCCTAATAATCAGCCAATCACACGGCAGCAACTCAATGACAGAGGCCAGAGGCCTGAGGAGAATGGCCAGACAGGTTCGAGCGGACAGAAAGGCAACAGTTACAACAGAGGACTGCAGAAGAACATCTCTTGCCAGCTAAGAACAGGAAACCGAGGACACATTTGCCACCGAATTGTGCTCCGAAATTGCCAAAGAATGTTGCCTGGTCTGATGAGTCTTGGTTTCTGCAGCAACATTCAGATAGTAGGGTCAGAATTTAGCGTGAACAACATGAAAGTATGGATCCATCCTTCCTTGTATCAATGGCTCAGGCTGCTGGTAGTGGTGTAATGGTGTGGGGGATATTTTCTTGGCACACTTTGGGTCCCTCAGTACAAATTGAGCATTGTTTAAACCCACAACCTACCTAGTATTGTTGCTGACTATGTCCATGACCACAGTAGACCCATCTTCTGTTGGCTACTTCCAAGATGTTAACACGCCATGTCATAAAGCTCAAATCATCTCAAACTGGTTTCTTGAACATGGCAATGAGTTCACTACACTCAAATGGCCAATGGTATCAATGGTGGAATGGGAGATTCGCATCAAGGATGTGCAGCTGACAAATCTACAGCAGCTGAGCGATGCGATCAATTAGAACTAAAATCACTGAGGAATTTTTCTGACATTGTGTTGAATCTATATGTCACAAAGAATTAAGACAGTTCTTTTAGCAACCTGGTACTAGCAAGTGGTACCCAATAAAGTGGCCGGTGAGTGTGCAGGTTTGGAAGGACATGAGGGTGAGAAAATGAAGACAGAATTATAATTTTTGTGTGACCTTATCTTTAAAAGTGAAGTGTGAGATATTTTTCTTTGTTCTTCTGTGTTAAAGTGCAGTGATGACTATAAGTAAGCCGGAGCAGACTGACTCCCTCAAAAGTGTAAACACTGTGGTGCTTTCAAAGCATTGATCTGTTTGTTTCATCATTGCTACCTGCCTAAAACAGCAGCATTGGGATATAAATGTATGTTTGTCTGACCAGTGGCAGACGGGAGTGTTTTGCAATTCATAAAACAAAACAATGATATTAGTAACAAAGAAATTTGCAAATACAATAAAGTCATTGTTCACTTTGTTCATAATGAATTTGATTATTACATATAATAGTTTATAAATAAAAATGCCACTATTGTATTATGTAACGAACAAATTTGTAATCACGATCCTATGATACAAAATAACGAGAAGTGTCTCAAGGAGTGAAATAAAAGAAGCAAGATGAAAATGTAGATAGACATGCTCTTCAGTGTTTGTAAAAGCCAAGCCTTATAGATGGGGTGTGTGTGCCTGTATGTGTTTTCACTGGCATTGCAGAGAGGAGCAAGGGGAATAGAGAATCTGATTTCACAGAAACTGGAGCTCGCTTCAAAGAAGACAGCAACTATCCCCCACTGATAGTGCTCAAGCAAAAGAAAACAGCAACCAAGTATGTAACTCAGACAAACACGCATACACACATTAACACAAGCGCATATGCTCATGCTTAAGACTAAAGCACTCAAACACAAGTTATCGTTCTCTTCAGTCCTGCACAACACAAGTCCCGCTCTCATTAATAACATCTCTAGCTTCTGCACCCATTCTTTATCCCTACTTACTTACTTCATGCTTCTGTCTCCTATTGTCAATCAGCATTTATTATCATTAATGCTGTCTTTTTAGTCTTGATTTATTGAAATAAGAAGTTACAGTACTTCAGTAAATAAAAATGATGCAACCATAACTATCTGTCTACAGCATCAGTCGAATTGAGCACCAGCGGAGTACCTGTGGGTTGTCTGTACTTATTTGCGCAGTAATGCAACTGTGAACATTAACAGTCAAAAGCACTTCTTAGTCAAAAAGTTCACCTGGTGAGGTATTAAAACACATCTATCTGGTTTGTGTGTATATATAAATGGATGTATTATGCTGTTAATATTACTCAAACAAACAACAACACTGACAGAAAAGTGAGAGAAAAAAACACTCTGACTGTTTACTTGATAATAATAAAACTTTAAGCAATTTGGAAAAACCTGAAGGAATGTCCTCCCTATTGAAAAAAAAAACTTTAAAGTATTTTTATTGTAAAAAAAAAAGAAAAAAAAAAGAAACCATTTCTACTTTAATTTATAGTACATGCACTTACAGTGTATTTGCATAAGAAAGTACCGGGCAATATAAGGTAACAGCATTAGGGGTAGGTTCAGGGTTAGTACATAGTTATTACACAGTTATTGCAATTACTATAATAAGAACACATGGGGTATGTATAAGTTGTGATATAATAAGTATGTACATGGGGAACAGGACTGTAAAATAAAGTGCTACCAAAAAAGCACTAAAAATGATTTTTCAAAATAAATAAAACAATTATTATTGGAGTATTTTACAAGAAATACTATTTCAGATTTTCTACTGCAAAATTTCGCGTTTAATGCAATGTGTTACTTGCTGTTTTTTTTGTAGGATTTATTGAATTATTTTTTTGGGGGGGGGGAATTTTGTGAAAATTGTTTCTACACCAATTTGTTTACATTGCACTGATACTGGTAGTGACCACTGTAACCCAGGTATCGTGACAACCCAGTCTTGATCTGGTCTTTCCATTCAAGTGAGACCTGAATATCAGGATGTCCTGGAAATGCTGTCGCGAGTCTCACACTTTCTCTGTCACTGTCTTTCTTTCTCACTTTGTTCATTGGTCTGCAAGAATTGTGAGCTAAACCAATCAGTTAGAAGATGATGGGCCAAAGTATATAGAATAATTCACCACAATATAAATATCAAGTTTAGAAATGAATCATTTTGAGAAGCTGATAAAAATGGGCCATAGTCAGCCTGTCTGCTCCACTTTCACCCAAGTGAGTGCTTCATTAGCCAGTCTCTTTCCACTGTATGAGTGCAGAGCGAGATTGAGGGAGAGAAAGGGAGAGAGAGAGAGAGAGAACTTGCTAAATTATTTATGGGTAAAATCCTACTTAATTGGTATCAAGTTTTTAAATGGGGTCAAATGTTGTTGTGCAGCATCACACAGGCTGTTCTTTTACCCAGTGCAGGGGCATCGCATCAGATGAGCGCACAACAACTGCGTTCAAACTGCGCCCACTTTGCCAAAAAAGATGAAGGGGGGGGGGGTGTTAATGAAAAGAAAACAAATGAAGTATACTGTATCACTTTTGTGGTTCATTAGCTTTTTATGTACACAAAATCCTAGTAGTTGAATACCGAAGAGCCTGTTAGCCACCTAGCATGTGCTAAAACAATGCACTTCATTGAAGTCTATTATTAGTCCAGAATAACTGATGTGATGAGCAAGGGGAAATCCTGCCATGGTAATATGTGTTACATCAATTCGATATGTGGGTAAACTTCTTTGAGAACTTTATTTTTATACTTTAGTGCTGTGCGTCTCTGCTTTGCTCTGCCTCTGTTTGTTTTGCTTTATATTGTGTTGTTTAAATGGTTTGTTTTGTTCGTTTATTCCATGTTTATTTTTTTACGTCTTTGAGTGTTTAGCACTCTGCTCTTCTAATCGCAAGAGGGAAATGCTGTTACTCATTCATAGATCATAAAACTTCATAAAAGAGTTCTCCTTCTTAAAGGGATAGTTCACCCAAAAAAAAAAAATAATAAAAAAAAAAAAAATTACTCACTCTCATATCTTTCCAAACCTGTTTGATATTTTTTCCTTTTCTTTTGTAGAACACAAAATAAGATTTTTACAAAATGTCTCAGTGGGTATTTCTCCATGTTCTACATCGGAATGCCGACTCATTATTGGCCGGCTCGACACGCATGCATCGCACTGCACATGTGTACTGCGTCAGCCAATACTGAGTCAGCGTTGTGATGTAGAACTCGGAAGTGCTACACTGTCTATACAGCATAAACAGTGTGTGAGAATGATAGGGAAGTGAAGAAAGTAATGAATAAAGTTGATATTTTTGTTTGGTTTTGCACAAAAATAAAATAGCTCCGTTGCTTCATAAAATTAAGGTTGAACCATGGACTATTTTACCTTTCTGGACATTGAAATTGGTAATTAAATTGCTGTCTATATTCTAAAAAAAAAAAAAAAAAAACACTGGCTTAAAAACAAACCAATTTGGGTTGTTTTCAACCAAAGGGCTGGGTAAATATATAGGACAACACATGATGGGTTAATTTTACTCAGGAAATTGGGTTGTTTCATTTTTCATTTACATTTTTTTTTTTTAAATTATGATTCACTTTTACATGATCTATTTTTGATGATGTTTTATAGTGTACCTTATTTTATATTGTTTTTAATACATATTGCTTACATTTAAGCTTGTTTAACAAATATTAGAAGTAAAAGTTAAACAGCTTTACATAAAATGAATGATATATAGAACAATAATGAATTTTTAGATAAAATAAAACATACACAAACATGTATTTTACCGAAGACCAAGAGCTGCACTGCTCTCTCCTACGGTGGCCGAGAGAGCTCAACGCGCTGCAAATGAGAAAACACATGCAAATTGATAAAAACACCAACAAGTTAAGAAAACGTGATCATCAGTTCAGATCATCAAACCCCCGATAAATAACTCAACCCCTGGGTTATGTCTGATGGAGGTTCTGCGTAACACGAAAACTACCCAAACACAGGAAAAATAACCCCAAAAAATGACCCCAAAGGTTCAACCCAGGACTTGGGTAGAAAAAAAAAACAACAAGATTTTTAGAGTGTATGGAGGGGTCATAGAGCACTCAGAATTCATCAAAATATCTTAATTTGTGTCCGAAGACACAGAAGTCTGATGTTTGGAACGACATGAGGGTGAGTAATTAATGACAGAATTTTCATTTGTGGGTGAACTTACACTTTAAATAAATTTTGACACAATTTTCAGATCTCTTTGAAACTCTAGTGGAGGCACATGTGAAATTACTGGGGTCTTTCTCATGAGCAACATCTGAAGGGCAGAAGTCTATAATTCATTGCTGAGAAAAGAAAAGACATAAAAGAGATTTCATTGGTAAACTTTATTTCCAATGGGTTTCCCTGAGTCATTGCCTAAATATCTGTCTCTCATTCTGCGTGACCACTATGCATCCAAACTAGACAAACCTTGTCTTGTGGAGCACTGGAGACTGCCTAATGCTTATAGCACACACCTGTGCTTCCCCTTTCTTCTTTCCCATCCTTACACAGGTTGGCTAGATCAGTCTTCACTCACCCACTCCACCGTCACCGGCTTTAGTCTGGTCCACTGCTGCGGCTGCAGTCGGCCCGGCACAACTTCCAGAGCGTGGACGCTTCATTTGATGGCTTGAAGAGAAACCCATCCCTCCGAGAGAAGTCTTCACATGGTACATCAGTGGAGAAGCGCCGGGTGCTGTCTGCGAGGGAGAAGTACGGAAATGGCTTCTCATCAATCACGTTCCAAGAAAGGCATGGCAGGAGAGAGGAGGTCCCAGGGGGAGACGAGGGAAGAAGTCAGGCAGCTGTCTACACTGGCTGCAGAACGTAGACCCAGACTCGAATGACGTGTCTCCTGTGTGTATACGGTACACAGATGTAGGGGTAGACACTCTTCTATGCCTTTGGGAGGAGATGGAAATGGACAGGTGAGCAATAGAAGAGTGAAAGCACATGTTATGCATTGTTGTGTCTGTCTGTTGGGAGATACTTATGGCTATGTTGTTGTGTTTCCATCTTCAAACTGTATTACAGTATTCCAGAACAGTCGAGGTATCCCTGAGTCGGAAAAGCCCTCTGTCCCAGCTTATACATCGCAAATCCACTCAAACTGTCCACAACAACCTCCATCTTGGCTCAGTTTCCAAGACTCTCATGCAAACTTGCCTAGAGCTACGTTAAACAGGCAGTGTATTCCTCTGGCTTAGACTAAAGAGATGTGTCCACGTCAGCTAGTCCAATTCTGTCTTGCAGACATCTAAAAACCACCCCCAGTGAACTGCTCTGCCAAGACCACCACATATAACCAGGGGTAATGCACAGCTTTGAAAGAAGGGAGCTTAAAAGGTCCATATAAGTTATAAACACATTTTTAAGAACTTGCAGTATTTTACTTGCTGCAACAAGAGCTTCTGACCAGCTCCTTGTTTTCTTCCTTCGAACAGAAAGCTTCCAAATGTTTGCAGTGGATGTGCAAAGCTGCTGCTCTGAGATGTTTCGTGGTGGGAAATTTCCATGTTTGAAAAACCACTCCAGGGTCTGCGCTTTAATAAATATGTGTGAAAAATAGATTTGTCATATAGATTACTGTGAATGGATTTGCACAACAATACAGATATAAAAACAGCTCCTTATTGTCCTTTATTGCTTTCTTTTGGTTTGATTTATACGGTTTGATCCACCCAGAACACTTGAGCGTTCTGGCGAGGTTTTCTCAAATTTATGAACAAACGCAACTGTTTGGGTGCCGACTTTCTTTAAAATATTCTCTTCATGAGTTCAAAAGAAGAAAGAAACTCATACGAGTTTGCAATGACATGAAAGTGAGTCATTGATGACAGAATTTTTATTTTTTAACTTTCCCTTTAAGTTAAAAAAATGTATTGTTGAATTGGAAACATTAGCAAAACATTCTTAGAACATATTCTTGTTATCTGGGATGTTGTCCAGACTCTCTTTGCCATTTATTGTGTTACTGTATGTTTGGTGTTATGTTTGATTTGTTAAATTCACAAACAAATGGCTTTTATGAACTAGTCCTTTGTAATGAGTCAGTCAAAAACTTGCTTGTAAGTGGTTTGCACACACTTACAATGTAGATCACCACAATGACAGTATAAAATGGAAGCTAAATCTCTTCTAAATAACCATCATTATGGGTTTGATTCCCATTCAAATGCACACATACTGGCAAAATATAGCCTACCAATGCATGTGAATGCACTCGAAGTTGCTTTGGGGGTAATAGTGTCTGCCAAATACATACAAAAATTATAGTAATGATATAGAATTATGAGAAGGACAACAATATTTTGTGAGTGGTAGTGAACGCTAATGTGATATAATGTTTTCATAACTTCTGTAGCTCAACTGGCATTGCATGAAGTAGGGAGCACACATAACGATGAAAATGTAACTTTGATGCAACTTTTGCTAAAAGTGTCTGATCAATGCATAAAATATAAAGCCAAAGCCTTTACAGTCCTTGTTGTTGCACGTTATAAAATCTTTCTTTCGGAGATGTTGAGACTTTACATGAAGTCGCATATTATTCCTGAAAAGGCTCGCGTCACCCATGGATGGACGTTCTCTCCACTCTGTCTGAGTTCATTGATTCCAGTGCAAGCGGTCGATCAACCTACCTGTGCACTCGGTTTCTCTCTCTCTTGCACTATATCAATACTCTCATCTACTTTCCTATCGATCACCTCTCCATCCCCTTTCTCTCCATCGTGAAGTGGCCTCACCATAATGCTAATTTTGTGACAGATTTACAATAAATCTGAGGTTATTATTTAACTGTTCCGTCTTTGGCGTTTTCTGTGATTTACTGTTGAAGTGGGAAGGAAGAGTTATTGTCGACGCAGATGTCTCACGTCCAACTAGAAGGTAAGCCTGGTCATAATTCACTACCCGAGTGTCTAGTTAGTCAATCACTTGTTCTGTAATCACAAATGCTGCCAGATATTACATGAATGATGAGTGGCAATAAAAGATCTTGCGTTTTTCTGTACCGGGGTCTTAAGTGTTATTGGCTGAGGCCACTTTGTCCCAGGAGAGCTAGAGTGTGAAACACAATCCACTGATATATACTGCCTCATTGGTTCTGACGCTCCTGCCACTGCAATGTGTTAGTATGGTGGTATTTCTGTGTTTAAGTGTGAATGTAGTAGACTGTAGTTGCATCAATTTGTGACAAACAGGACTATGAACATTATCCATCCATTCGCACAAATGGCAACATTAAATATTTAGTGTCAGTCCTTTAATTTGATTGGTTTAGCAATCTATAACAATAGTCGTGTTGATTGTTCAGTGATTCGTTCAGCATGTTACATATTTACACCAATTGACCCTTCGCAAAACACGCCCCCTGTTGCTATGTCCGACAACCCATGCTCTCTCACGCCACACATCATGTTCTCCCGCAGTGAAAAATACATCGTGGAGCAAAGAGGACACCAGTGCTGGACAGTAACAAAGTATTTATAGTTCGTTAGTGAAAGTGAAAGTCGTGACGTGTGTGTCAGTATGGTGACCCATACTCGAAATTGGTGTGCTCTGCAATTTAACCATCCCAAGTGCACACACAACACAGTGAGTGAGTACACACAACACACATACACACACACAACACAGTGGCATGGGCAGCTAAGCGCGACAGCGCCCGGGGAGGGGGGGGGGGGGGGGGTGCCTTGCTCAAGGGCACTTTAGTTGGTCGTGAGGTTGTGAGAGAGTGTTGTTTATTTTCAATTTTCCAATTCTTCCTTCCGCCGGCGTGGGAACTGGAACCCTTCACCATTAACCTTCTCACCATTAGGCCACTTAGGCCACAACTACCCTGTACTTAAGTGCATTTTTCACGTATCTGTTCTTTACTCAAGTATTTTTTATTTTGAGCAACTTTTTACTTTTTTACTTCACTACATTCCTAAGCGTAAGATCGTACTTTTTACTCCCTACATTTCACAAAGCACATCGCTACTCATTATTTTAAAATGAAGAAATCGACACATGCTCAGAGACGTAAAAGCTTTGTCCGATTCGTGTACAAACTGATTCTTTTCAATCATCCTGTTAAATCGGTTCACATCAAACAATTCATTCGCGAATTGAACTTGCAGATCGTGTTGCAGCTGTTCTTGAGTCAAAAACGCAATGATTCAATGACTCGTTCATAGCGAGTCTCCTGTGAACTGAATTTAGATGTCTGACTGAAAATTAGACAAGAACTGAGGGATCCTCTGAGTGCGTGCGCGACTGAGGTGAAAAGTAAGCCTAATAATGTTTCATTTTAGGATTAATTATTGTAAGTGAAAATCTGTAAATAAAAAAGAGCTGTAATCTGTTCAAGCAGACTGAAATGCTTTAATGCGGACACGTCCACACCAGTGTCTACAGAACGCGATCTCGATTCAAACACAGATGAAATCAAATTTTAAGACTAACTTGGCGCGTCAAATAACGGTTGTATCGATTACATCGTTACGGCACTAGGTGGCGACAAGTGACTTTTAAACTATTTGATTCATTGAAAAGATTTGTTCAAAAATATTGATTCATCCAGTAATGAAACAAGTGAAGTAGTTATGAGTGAGTCATTGAATCATTTGTTCAAAACCATTTTTTAAAATAAATTGAATTAAATGTTTTTAAATAGACTACAGCAATTAATACTCTTCCGTGAACACTTGATCCCCTCATTAAAAAAAAAACAAAAAAAAAAACCTTTCTTTCCCTTTTTTCCCTTCCTACTCTAGTACTGAGCAATGTATGAAACTTGTATTGTGAGCACTTCCTGTGTCTATTTGCCAATTCATGAAGAATCGCTTGTTTGTTTTCCTCACTTGTCAGTCGCTTTGGATAAAAGCGTCTGCTAAATGACTAAATGTAAATGTAATATTTTGTCCCCTAGTAAATGTTATTTTGTTTAGTTCTCTGTTCAGAATCGTGGGAGAATTATGAAAGAAAAAAAAAATCTTGATTCTCATTTCATCCAGAATCATGCAACTCTTAACACAGATTAAAATAATGCATGTACGTTCATCTTCCCCGCTGCTGGAGCAATTTCTTAAAATTTTATGTACTTAGCCCAATATGTTTTGTCTGTTTTTATATATGATATATATAATCTTTCATAACTATTTTGAGCATTATCGTTATATAAAACTTATAATATAAAATTAAATTATTTACGTGGCCAATATACAATTACAAAATAAACATATAGCAGTACTTTTTTACTTAAGTAAATTAAAAGTCAGGTACTTTTGTACTTTCACTCAAGTAAAATTGAAAAGGAGCACTAAATACTTTCACTTGAGTAATCTTTTATTATATGTATCTGTACTTTTACTCAAGTATTTGATTTGTGTACTTCGTCCACCACTGGAGGACACTGACAACGTATGAAACAGTTTCATATTTAGAATATAGTAATTTTTTTAAGCAGTTTAAACACTAAATACCGTACAGTGGCTCCTTAATGTGTTGAGAAAGATCCTTCAAACGGCTCGTGAACCAATCTTCTCTTCATACTAGTTCATTTATAGCATAAAATAAACATGAATATACATCAGAGGGAATGTTGTTTCAACAGGGGAAAGACGTGAATACACAAAATATCTCAAGTTAAACAACGTTAATCTACTATAGGCTACTCCCTGACGGCTGATTCCGCGTTATGATTGGTTAGAACGCCTGTCAATCAAACTGTATGCGAGGGGTCAATAGGTGACTATTTATTAATGAATCACTGAGTCATTTAGTCAACGATTCTCTCAGATCCCGTTTACACTAGTGCGTTTTCGTTTTAAAATGGCGTTTTAAAATTAAAACGATCCTCTCCTACACTCGCGTAACCGAGAATGCATGTCACGTGACCGTTCGTGTCCACTGGGCATGCGCGTACAAGTGTAAACAGTCGCCTCTTGTGCATGAATAAAATGCAGAGTTTAACTGCACGATGGCTGCTAAAAATGACAACAAAGACTGCAGGTCAGTTTCCATGTTATTGTTTACACGGTCGTCAAGTACACACAGAGCGAACGTGGCCATCATTTTCAAACGTCTCCGTTTTTGTCCGTTTACATTGACACGCTAAACTAAACTAACGGGGTCTGCAAAGTCTCGAAAACGCCAGCGCAATGTGTGAACGATAGGCGTAACCGCGTTTTAAAACTAAAACCCACTAATGTAAACGGGGCCTGATTCATTCTGGGACAAAATAAGCGGCGAGTCTTCGTTCACTCAACCAATTCGTTCGGAAAAGAAATGAAGCTTGTGTTACTGGGAGACCAGTGACGGTTACGCTTTAAAATATTTCCGTTGTCGACGGAGCAAAACAGGCTACGCGAACCCTGCCCTGTCCGAAATGTAAGTAACTCAATATAAACTTCCTGTTCAATGAAGTTTTGTATAAAACAATATCACCCTCGCAGTCATGGTGTTTGTCTGAATATTGCTCGTGTGAAATCACGTGGTTAAGATGTAGCCTGGTTTCTTATCCTTGATCACTTTGATGCCATTAAAACGATACACTTGAATGATGTTAGGATTTTCTTTAGTGATATAGATTAGGATAATATTAAGCTAAAAGTGCTTTTTGTCTGTAAAATAAAAAAGAAAGACCAGTTTTTTGACTGCTCTCAACATGTTCACGACCAAGAGATCAAGTATGACAGCTTTATTGCAGCTTTATTGATACAGGAGGCCAGAATAATTACACAACGGCAGGCTGACACTATTGATCACACTATTGATAAAATCATATTTTAACGTAAAGCTCTGTTCCCTGAACACACAAACAAACAGCCAGGTGGGAAGTCTTCAGAGTTGATCCGTTTTATTAAGAGAAAAACATCACAAATGCTCATGTTCAAAATTCATACAAACCATTTAGGCTAGTCGTATTTCCAACTATATGCTGATATGACATGCTACAGAGACGAGAGAGAGAGATAGAGAGACCTTCTAAAGAACTAGAAGAGAAGTGAACAGCACTTTATAGCATAAGAGGACAGTGATGATGACTCTGTCTGGTCTGATGATGATTTGTGCTCTGATTACTGGCAGAATGCAGGGCCCTTACAGAAGAGGACGCTCTTTAAATGTCCCGTATGACATAATATGATGTGAGGAAATCGCATTAATAACAGTCACCCAGAGGGGTGTGTGAAAAGGGGGAAGAGTGTACTTAGACTTAAGTTACATACACCCTATGCCCTATTTCAAATGTCAGTCATCAAAGCAATATTTTGGTTTGTTGTATTAACTTTTTTGTTTGACTTTTCCCACAGTGCTTCATATATTTTCGTTATTTCACCGCTGAAGTTGGTTGCTGGAGTCCAAGTGCAACATATAGTAAAAATTAAACAGAATTGTGTGTGACATTGAGAGGCATGAGCTAAAATGTATTGATGCGTATGGTTTTCCGAATTATCACCCTTTGATCCACACCTAGAAAAACATTAAGCTTACATAAAAAGGAAAGAGCAAATTTATTACTATATGAGGGAACAAAAATAGTTCTTACCACTCGTTAAAATGAGCAGCACTAGACCGTGTTTCCGTTTTGGCGTAGAGTTCAAAGCACATCTCTCGTTCTTTTTTTTTTTCCATTTCAGCCAGACCCTGAGCCACTGGGGTGCAGTTTCACAAAGATCATACCACTGAGTGGTTTTCAGATTTAAGGGCCAAAGATCCACAAATGTTCTTGGCTGTGGTATTCAGTGACAAAACATCCCAGTTTTAGCTGTGAATATGTGGCAGTTCTGATAGCAGGTTAAATGTACCTTTTAGACATTATGGAATGCCAAAATCAATCAAAATTAATTGTTTTAAACCTAATTAAATCAGACCAAGTATGCAATAATTTTAACTAGTTATGGGGGCAGGTAGAAATGATGAGACATGCAGTCACTTCTGAATCAAATGCCAAGTAAAATAGAGTTTTCCTTTCATATGACCAATTGAATGAACAGAGGCTGCTTTAGGAGACTATCCACCCTTTTAACTATGCCGTCTGCTTACGTAGTACTGCTGTTACAATGGATTACACAGAGAATTAAATGAGTGATTACTTTTAAATATGTTGTGATATGGTACGCTTAGAATGATGTAATTGCATAAGCTAATATATTAGGGAACTTGGAAAGTGAGCTACACGCACGCACACACACACACTCACACAACGATAAAACAACTGTTCTTCAAAAGCACAGTTGTCGGTACCCAGACAAAAGCTGTTATTTCATCTAAGCAAAGGAACAGCGATTCTCTGTGACAGGGTGATGGATATAAGTAAGCTACGTATTTACAGAAGCTGATTGCATTTGAAAAAGAAAGAGTTTTCCAGCCATCCTTCCTCTTATCTCTGGTCATAAATCACCCCTGCTGGCCTGCATAAATGGGGCTCTTCATAAACTTGGCACAAGCAATTCCATTTTAACCTTTACATGTGGCACTGGTCATACACTCTAAATGCAGACTGTGACCCTCATGACCTTGGCCATTCATATTTAATAGTCATTAAAAGCCAGTGGCAATCTAGACAACAAAAACAACATCTACTGCATGACAACTAAAATGATCATTAATGTGTTTTCCATACGACATGTTCATAGGTACGATATGCATAAAGATGAGCAGTTCAGCGTGTGCGCTGCCCGCATCTTTCCATTTCATCGAATGCTCCATAATCAGTCTTATGACCATGCTAACCTTTGACTTGGGTCCCCACTGTAAAGGCTTTGCTCTTTGCCCCTAGTCCATTAGACCTGGCTGAAGTATACCTTTATAATTGCCACAGCGACCATCAAATGAACATATGAAAGCATAGTGGGGAAGGGTAGAGGAGTCTGGCTGCTAACCTTTTGGCCTCTGGGTCAACATGTGCACCAGATGCTTTTGTCGAGACAGTTCATTCTGCCTCTAGCTTTGTACTGTATGGGTCCGCATGTCAGGATTATTGATGGACCCCCGACAAATATTTTATAGTTTGTGTTCGACCTTTGACGTCGGTGCAGCAAAATGACAGCAGACTGTGTCACCACAGCAAACTACATCAGAATAAATGGCTACAATGGTTGAATGAACTCGGTTTACAGTTTTAACGTTTCTATGATCGGAGATCTGTGCTCTTTTTGTATATTGTAATTTGGCTTCGAAGTACTGCGCTAATAGATGTTTGGTTGCGTTTGCTGACCCTTGTAAGAGGCCTTCTTCGTTGTTGTTATTTTGTTTAATGTTACCAAAGGACCCTGTAAAGTGTTATGGATCCTGAATACAGTTTTCCTCCAACCAGTCCCCTTAAAGAGCGACTCAGTGGCAACATCAAAGGCTTCACAAACCCCCAAGTTTCTGCACTTTACAGATATACATAACAAACCCTGACGAATGGATTGTGCCTTGACTTGCTTGTTTGGTTCTACACGGCTCAAAGGTGTTGCTGCATTTCCATTCCATTTGTTCTTTTTGTTTTTCTTCTGTATGAAATATTGTTGTGTGTATCAACAGTAGTCCAACACTTTGTCCACATTATGTGTTGCAGCTTGGCGCTGACTTGCTAAACTTTGCTCTGGCTATCTCGGTGCACCAGACATTCACAAAAAGAGGAAAAGAACAACAAAATCCCTCAGCTAGCCACCCTCCCCTTTAGCACAGTTAGCCTCTTCATAACACAGACCCAGGCTTATGCTGAAGCACTGTGATTAAGATAAGCCCAACCGCAGCTGGACAATTACCTGACAACTAACCTTTTCTGGAGCCACTTAAGGATGTAAGGACCCCTGAGAACTGTTGTTTTTCTGAGAGGAACAGAGCTCTTGACAGCAAGGAGCCTGGGAAGAGGCTAGCAATGAGTTAGTATCATAGCTGAGATTACCTAATTCCACCCACAGCATCAGTGTTGAAGGACTTTGTTTCTAGACAGAGCTGAAAGGGCATTAGGATTGATTTGGTCTGTGCGGTCTGTCAAGTGTTTGCACTGCAGTGCCTTCAGTAGAAGGACAGTAAATTCTGCTCATACAAATGGAGATGGGAAACTCGAACCTGAATGAGTACATCTTTAAAAAAATTATAAATGGGATTGGATTGTATTCATATCAAAATTTAATGAAATCAACCCTTTCTCTTTTCTCTTTTAAAATTAAGACGCAAGACAAATTTTGTGTATGCAAGGTGTCAAACTGGTAATTTAAGGCTTGATGGGTGAAGAACTACCACAATGTAATTTGTGAAAGACTTCAATGTTTTTGTAAGCATAAATTACTGGACTACACTGCTGTTAATAACAAATTCAAATGATGTTTTATTAACAAAGTTCGGAGGAGTGATGATCTACCCAATCAGAATAAGAGGAGGCATATAAATATGTAGCTGACTCACCAATATTCCTTACATTTTTTTCTGCATCCCTCCACCTCCCCGTCTCCTCACACTCACCTGGTTACTATCCTAACCAAAGATACGGGGTTCGGGCCAAATACCAAGCTCGGAGCCCTCTCCTCGTATAGAAATACGCATACTGTTTATTTTTAAGTGTGAACTCAAAGTATCTTGCTTTTGTTCTTAAATGACTGTATTGTTTGCATTATAAACTATTCTGTCCTTACCATGGTATAAACAAGAAGAAAAAAAGAGCTAGAGTCTTTAACTGGAGAAACTAGTCTGCAATATAATGGGCTTTCCTGTAGCTCGCAATGCTAAGGTCATGGGTTTGGTTCTCAGGGAAAGCAAGAACTGATAAAAATGTAAATGTGTACCTTGAAGGCAATGTAAATCGCTTTGGATAAAAATGTTTGTCAAATGCATACATAGACATTTTCACTTGAAAATTTTCAAACACAGGCCATTTTAGGTGGGGTGATATAATATCACTTACCTGTTTTTGTAAGGTAAATTATGACGCTCATGTGACCCAAACCTGAAGTGACCATTTCAAGGAGTAATTGCCCACTGTTAATCTAAAGTATTGCACTTAGACAGAACACTTCTAAACTAATGATTTGGTATCACCACTTGACTGAAGATGCACATCAGCTCATTTTGTTTAATCTTTTCTTGTGTGTTTGTGCATGTGTTCCAGGCCCTTCAGAGTCCACATAGAGGGTCCTGGCCAGAGCTCCACACACTCTCTCATCCTCTGCCCAGGCCTGCAACATCACAACGACAGCCCCCGAGCTAGCAAACACAGTCAGGGGTGAGTGTTTATAGGCTACATTTGTTAGGCTTCTCACTGTGGTGCTTAAATATGATATCCATGTGTTCAACTAATGCACAGAAACTGTTGCTTAGTAGGATGGTGTTGTAAACATCCTGGAGGTCACTCGTTTCTGTGATTGGCCGAGGCAAAGCGCATATAACCTGCACAGCCAGACAGTCGGTCATTACCAATCCATTCCGAGCTGTGAGTGGGGGATGTAAGTATTCAAGACTTATGGCTTTGTTCAAGTGGAGCGCGAGCTTTCTCCTGGGGTTAATGCCCGCTGTGAATGTGGCTGTCAGAATCGAGCTTCTCTCTGGTTTACGCTCGTGAGGCAAAGTCAGGGGTTATTTGCTGCTATTTTTACAAGAAACGGGTTGATTTGTCTTAGGCCATTACCGTCTATTATGGCCGGGAGTCTCCAGGAAGGAGGTGGGAAGCAGCAAACGCTGGCATTCTGCCTAAAGAGAAATCAATGAAACAAATTAATCCTTCGCAGGCCGCACTGACACAGTAATCCATCATTCAGGGGTGCTTTTACACACCGAATCAGGGAGCCAGGGCTGAGGGAGAGAGCCCCAAGGGATCGCTCGCTCGCACACGCAGGCACACACATACACACAAGGCAAGACATGAACAGTCTGGTGGCACCCGCCACACAGCTGCAATCCCGCAGCCCAATGTCTAAGGGGAAAGAGATGAAAGACGTAGCATTTTATAATGGTCATTGCACGGAACATGTTCCAAGGTCGACTGTCTTGTGGTGTTTACTGTTTCTTGATTATCGGCGACACCACCTAAACGCCAGTAAAGAATGCACTGACAGACCTGGTACATGAAGGAGGGCTAAAAAGTAGAGAAAGAATATGACAGGGGGGCATTGAGATTTCTTTTCCACCCACCACATCATGTGGTGTCGCTTTGTTCAGAAAGCTAAACATTCACTCGCATTGTTCCAGTGATCAGGCACTGTGATGCAGGAGTGCATTTCCTTGGAGACCTGCTTCCTGAAGCAGAGCAAGTGTCATCATCAGCAAAATAAGGAAAACGATAGAGGGGAAAAAACACCATTATAACCGCATGTAGAGATTAACATTATATATAACCTCCTCTTCCAGCCCCCAATCTCTAAATCGACCCCAAAAATATCTAAAAACAAAAATACTCAGATATGTGCAAAAGTGGCACTGTGGAGTAACTAACCAATAAGAGAACAACTCCAATGATAGCACATGATGGGGTCATGTGATCTGCTGTGGGAAACATCTCTGTCCTTGGAGAGCTGTACACAGTAATACTCCAGATATGATTTCAGACAAAGAGAAACGCAGCCAATGAGAAACAGAAGAAAAGATGTTAATATGCACATGTGCAAAATAATTTATTTGGAGGCATTCAAATATATCAATGTTTGGTCAGATCATATACATTCTGCATATTACAAATACATAGAGGGTTACTGCTCTGCATTTAGTATTTACATTTTAGTATGGCATCTCTGAATTGATCAGTTGTTGTGTACTTGTGGTGCTGCTACACAAGTAAACCCCGGGGACTGCGGAACATAAATAAGGAAGAACCAGCTCTTCAAGGTAATGAGGGGATGCCACTTACCTTTAAGCTTTTTCTTATAGATGACTAGCAATATGGGGATATTTCAGGACAAGTGGAAGGAGGTAAAAAATAAAAAATAACTGAATATATAGCCTGTGAATATATCTTGTGATTGTGGCATATTACATATTTTATTTCCATGTTTATTAAATAGCAAAATATACCTCATAGAAGAAGAAAACAAAATGAACAAACTTGGATCAAAATGCCTCTCGTCTCCCCAGGACAAAATCGCCACTGCTCCTATTGCTAAAAACATACAGTTGTAAAGTCATATTGTTTGTGATCTGCAAAGAAAGCTATATTGCAAACCGTCGTAATCATTTAAAACAGAAAACATGTGGTTTAAAATCAAATAAATCCAGCAAATTAGGAACATATGTTGACTGGTGAGTAGTTTGTTTCATCAGTCAATTGATAATAGCTCAATAAACACATTGGCAGATAGGGTTCACCGCATATGTTGTAACTGACAACCCTGTCCATGTAATAAAAGATGAAATCTGACACTTTCGTGGCTAAAAGCATAATTGTGTTTTCAGACATCAGACATCAGAATGGCATAATACAGTATGAGGTAACCGCTAATATTGCATGCATGTGTCATGATAAAGGAATGGATCGCACATATATGTAAAAAGAGTCTGGATGTTTACGAGCATTACAATACAATGTCTAGATCTATTTATATGGGTTGCTTTGTTCATTGTCCCATGTTTTCCTGTGATTAGCTATACTGCAAAAATGTTTGTTATCATGTAACCACAAATTTGTTTCAAGTGGTTTCCTTTTCCCGTAATCCTTTTCATACAAGAAAAATGTGTATTAAAAAAATTGCATTATCTCTCATTCTTAATTTGTCATCTTTTTTTCTCTCTATCTTTCTGTTTTGTTTTGCAGTCCCTCCTTTCCCTTTTGTCTCTTGCTTATATGATGTGCCTAATTTTGTGCTCAGAGGTCAGGGAGTTTACTGTTGACTGGAATTTAAGATCTGCAGGATGTTCAATTCACTGAAGGAAAACATACACAGCTTTCCATGCAGGAAGTCCCTCACTAACTGCTGTCCTAACCATGGGGTGGAGAGGCACATTTGGAGTGCCACAGCTGTCTGTAATCGGTCCTCTTTCACTTTGGAAAACATGCTTTTTCACAGATTTTAGTAATAAGAGCTCTGGTAACCTGAATATATTTATCAAAAGCTGATGTGTTATGAGGTGAAGAGATTGCTTTGAGGAATGTGTGTTCGGGAATCATGGCTGCATTCTTTTCCTTTGCTGACAGATAGAACTGATAGAGGGACACTGCAAGAGTGTGACGTGTAAACAGAGATGCAGGTGCTGTTTTTGCATTCTAAGTGTGTGTATGTTTAAGCACAATCAAACCATGATCATGTGTTTTTCCACATAAACCCTGCGGATATCTCAGTTGCCCATCTTTGAGAATCTGAAAAAGAAACAGAGAGAAAAGATCATGCTTATTAAGAGTGTGCAATTGTCCTGTTTAGCTGAATGTTCATGGAACAATTTCCTCAAAGAGAAGCAGAGAGAGACAGTCAAATTCTATGGTTATATGTCTATTGCCTTCATGGAGCGATTGCTAGGAAATGTAATCGATGCACAGACAAGGAGTGAATTCCTTGTCACTCCAACTATCTGTTACTGAGCTTATTGACACATTCTGACGAAGAGGGACAAAAAGTGTGAAAAAAGAGAGGCAAAGGAAAACGGAGACGAATTGATATTTGATAACCAAACTGCCTTATATTTCCTATTTCATTGCCTTTGACATGGAAGTGGACATAACAGTAGTTTAAGTGTATTCATCAAAAACATGATGATAGAAATGATGAGGAAACTTTTTGCTTAGTGACAGGAAAGACATAGGCAAATCATGAGTGCTGCTCTTGATCTGATGCCTGAGATGGATCTGCTATGACATTGTTGAAAATATGACTGAGGGCTACTAGAAGTGAGACTAAACAGATTACCAGTACGATATGCATTGTTTACATACACTACACCACGCCCTATACATTTTTTTTTTCCTGTAGTTATGAATCCTGACGAAACAAAATGCATCTTCAGCAAATCTCTGAATAGAGTCTGATGGCTAAAGGGAGAAAATGTAAGTGACTTCTGTTCTGTAGTTTCATCATATTATGCAGATGATGTGATAGAGAAAGCTATTATTGATATGTTGATATATATATATATATTTATATGTGTCTATGAATCTGAGCACAGTTAAGCCAAACCTATCGTCACAGGATAAGAGATAATATTGGTCATTGGTGACAAAACTTCTACAATAGGGAATTAATGTTGCTCTTGACAGACATTTCTGGAAGTAAGACCATCGATGTATTTATATGTGTTCTGTTCCACAAACTATACAAAAAATTGGCATATGTCAAATGTAAAAGCGGTTAATAATGCATATTAAAATAGAAATGGTGCACATGCAGGATAATAATACACTGACAGTACTGAGTCAAAAATATTTAATAACCTGGAAAAGAACCCTGATGTTGCAATATCTAATTTGCACACACCTGTTCTATTTTCTCGGTTTAGATTTTTTTCCCCTTGTAATGTCCCTTGTATAATACGATGCTCTGAGTTCCTGTAAACATGCGTTGATGCATTATCAAGGATCATCTTTTTTCCCCTTACGGTTCTGTTTTCTCGCAGGCTATCAGGTGCCAGGTTTTATTAGCTATTTAAGCAACTTTTGCTCTAAAATAAAGACACCACATCATTCACTCTGAAAGTCTGGACACTCATTGGAAAAAGATTTCTGAACTCAGTGAGTTATCAATTTAACTGCCTGTTGGAGCTCCAAAAACCTGCAAGTATTTGCCTTAAAACTCTAATGTGACTAACTTCTCAGCAAAGTGAAAATTACTCAAAACCCAATTTCAGTTATGCCTCAGCATTGCTCCATAGAACTGTTGCTTTCACTTTATAAGGAGAAGCTGTGGAAGCTGTTTTCTTTATTTGGAATAATACTGTAAAACACATAGCCTACATGTTGACAATTCAAGCTGCATGTTTGAAGGTAAGGAAGATGACTGTTTTGTATTTTAAAGTTTACTTTAGAGTGTTTACTTTTCTATTTGGGCACATTTGGAGTACCAAGAAATGATCAATAAATAAAGCTAATTTTATTTTTCACAAAAGATTGTTTAGGATTTTTTTTTTAAATAGTTTTAATAGTACATAGTTGAATAAAAAATACAATGTGGTATGTCTCATTTATAGTAAACATGCATGTTTGAGATATTGCTTATGATCTTTTCGCATGTCCTGTCACTTCTATCTCTAAACCTCTGACAACTCAAAATACCTGGCATGTTTATGTGTGTGTGTGTGGCATGTGTATAATAAATACAGCAATATTAATAATAGGCTATGTACCATTAGATAATGGTCAAACATTGTTTAATGAAATGTAAACTGAAAATGATGTTGGAAAAGTCAGACATTAGGTGTCTTTATCTGTACTCCTCCTGCACGTGTACATTATCACCCTTTTTAAAGCAATTAATCTCTTCTGTCTTCCAGCGTGGATGTGCCGAAGACAGACGAAATTCCAATTAAATTCCTGCTGCGGGTCGGTTTAAACAGACCATTATAAATATGCTAGGTGGCTCTACCTCTCGTAACAAAAGCTCCCCCCCCCCCTCAAATGCAGTCGCTTATCTTTAGTCTCCTCTGCTAAGAATACTTCCGCTCGTGTTAAGCGGTGCTTATTTAGGCTTTGCTCTTGCTCGGACATTCGGTGTAAAACCATAACAAAACGCGATGACAAAAGGTTTAAGCAGATGAAAGTTGGGTGGACATTTGGAGCAACCTCTGAGGGAATATAAATTATAAGCAGGTGTAGGATACTTCTTGTGTTGAATTCCTACAGAACTAACTTAACGTAACTCATTGTTTCCTAAAACAAATAGCGGTGAACACCATACACTAACAACGTTTAATACGACAGAAATATATCTGGATTTATATATTTTAGAAATATACATATATATTTCATGATACTGTGGGTTATAGGACTATCTTCAATAATAAAAAAAAAAGACATTATCACAATCAGCACGACTAGGATGGATGCAGGCCGGGATCATCACAAGTAACTAACGTCCGTACGGTCAGGTGCAAGCGTGCTTTACTAAGGCCTTGACTTTCCCCAATATCTCGAAGAGTTGGTCTCTTCTGCGTCATGACAACATATTAATTATTTCTTCATTTAGTCAAATAAAATCATGCCTTTGTAAGATAATATTTTAGAAATAATGATGCTAACTTCATAATGTAGCCTAGAGGTTAATGAAAATATCGAACGATTCATTCATTTGTTTTGTTTATAAAAAAAAAAAAAAACAGTTTGTCTTCAGTTCTGACATCAGTATTATAATTAAGAAACTTCTCTCTCTTGCCATTATTTTTTGTGTTTATCGAAGAAGACCTGCATTAAGTAATCGCGTGCCTGCAAGTAAATCCAGACCTATCACGTGACATGCGCTTTCAATGCCATTTTACACTATTTTATTCTCGGATGTAGTTTGCATTAATATTGTTTACTTAATGTCCCATTGCCTCTGATGAACTCAAAAAAAAAAGGAGAAAGATACGTTTAAATCCATGTAAAGAAGCTTGTAGCCTATAGGCTACCAACGCTATTAAGCCTACTATGTTCTATTTTTGAGAACTTGGAGATTAAGTAATTTGCTGCTTACGTGTAGCCTACTTGACGTTTTACTTCCTTCTGCTTTTGCTTCGGGAAACCCAGTCCTTGCTATCTTTATTAAAAGTTTCCCCCGTATGTTTGCTCATTAAGTAACACAAAGACAAGTAGCCGACTGTCATTAATGTTTATTTTTAAACATTATTTTAAGACTTTTATGAATCTTGTATGTGCTGTTAACTTCCTAGCTATGTCTGCAGGGCCTGACGTCTGAAAATGGATCTAGCTGATTAAGGGTTTGCTGAGGTACAGACTAGAAGGGATACGGCTACGGCCACTGGGCATGCGCACATCAGTATTGCAAGATTTATTTATTTATTTATTTACTTTAATAACTTTATTTGCAGTATTGTAGGTGTTGATGTTAATAAAACACAATTTGATAAGTAGACATTTAATTTACTATTATTTATCCTGAGGTTTTGCCTCACTTCCGGCTGTATCCCTTCTAGACTGACAACACGAAATGTGTACTTTAGTGTCATTGTTGTGGTTTTCATGCTTTTTGAGGAATGTTAGAAGCGTAAGTTAGCCTAATTATTGTGGGTCTGGGCTTGTTTTAACTGCTAACAGATTTATGATCTTGGTCTATGAGACCATCCAAGGCAATTAGCACATAAGCTCTAAATAGATGATGGTTTGTGAGCAATAAAGCCATTACCTCTAGCGTAAACTGACAGTCTCTCTAACTAAACTCCTAGCACAAGCTAACTCCTCCCCCATTTTAGACAATTACAGTCAACGCTATTTTATAATTAATTCGGAATTTGACAATGCATTTAGTTTTGTGGGCCAAAGCTGTAAAAAAACGATAATATTTTCCTACCTGTTTTTCTTCATCCCCCGTGACGGCCACCGTAATCTTAGGCCAACAACAGAGCCCCACACTGGCAGTTAGATGATTCGACTGTTTCTGTGCATTGTAAATAAGATATGTTAAAGACATTTTTTAATGATGTGTTTTTTTTTTTTCTTAAAAAAATTAAAATCTAGAGAGCTGCAGTTGGTCACCTGACCACCAAGACGTACAGTGACTGCCATGCTCTTTATGACGCCTATTAGGCGATATTCAGCAAAATATCTGAACATCCCGATGTGCCCAAAGCATGATTAAAGCGTAAGGCCTTCGTTAAACACAAGAACATTAATGAGTACGTCTTTTAAATAGCCCATGCAGTAATATTAAGTGGCGTAGTTTAAGATATTTTCCACTACTCTCCCCACTACCCTTTCCATTAAGAGCGATTAGATGATGTCCATTGAAAGTTGCTGATCCATAGAGAAAATGGCAGTGGATAAAAGGCGATTTCAAGTGACCTTCTCGTCCCTTTCACACCAATCTGAGCCCCCAAATAGTTAGGGATCAAATTGAACAAAAGCCCCCTCCTCTTCCCTTTCAACTCACCACTACTCAAAGTGACAAAACCCACCATCGCATTAGATAGGCGCGCAACGTGTTTAAAAACGGTGAGATTATCACAGAGTGCAAAGTATTTCTATACCAAACTAGAACAAAATGTCTCTCCTAACATTATTTTTTTTTCTTCAGTGCAATACTCATAACGTAGCTATATCTTTAAAACCATACCATAAGTAAATGTTCCCCAAAATGTTTCTCATTTAAAATTTAATATTCATTTGAACCAAAACGTGTTGCGTTACTTGCAAGGTAGTGGTCCTCTACGGTGCTGAAAGTTTTGATATATTTCTTTGTTAATTACTTTTTTTTTTTTTTTTTTACTCTGTATTTGTAGCCTACAAGTTTATATTTCTATAATGCTCATTTTTTCTGTTAGTACCTATGTCTATATATTTCAACAGACGTATATCATTTTAAATAAGTTATGATTACATAAATTCTAAAATTGCTCATGACAGGCCTGGTGTCAAGCAACAGACAATTCAGATATGTCTTCAGTATAAATCATCCATTGTGATATACAAGCAATTCAGTTTCAAGGGAAGCTTTGGTGTATCTGTACACAGAGACGGAAACTACAAAACCTAACCATTTAGTGTGGTTCATGTTTTAGGTTCAGATGTTTACTGTAAAACCTTTAATAGGAAGTCAACAAAATTATTCAAATTATTATGTTTTCAATGAGACGTTGGCTAAATGTAACATCATAGCTGTCTGATACAACAAGGAAAGTGAGATATTTTATCCCTGCTGTGTCCTTAGAGTTGATGCCATCTAACCCGAGCGTATTTACATTCGTGCTCACTTGGTAGGAGGTCCGCAATTCGTGGGATTTTATTACTCGAGCAGCTCTTAGGGAGCATGCATTAGACTAAATGGTATATGTTGTTTATTGCTATTTTAAACGAGGTTGCACGGCCATTAAGAAATAGAACACCATGTTACAAATTGCATGAGGTGCTGTGAAACGATTAATTATATCATCATTATTACTAATAATAATATTATTTTTATCACACATCAAAACAGTAAGACGCATCTCTTCGACCATTGATTTCAAATAGGTAACCTAACTCACAGTCATATGATCATGATTAGCTCATTTTATTTTATTATTTTATAATGATAATTATCCTTAATATTGTCATGTGAAACATTGCAACTAACTTTTTGAACATTGTTTGCACTTTATTTTACTGACTTTTTAATTAAGAAAACTTTGAGAACGTTGAAAAGATTTTTAATGAGTACAAGGCCTAAAGCTATATATATATATGTGATCCCAAAAAATAATTGTCATATATAGTGAAATATGCTCTCAATGCCTTTAAGTATGTTTATACCTAATTTTATGAAAGTCATGAGGAAAATAATTCTTTGAGGCAGACATTTACTACTTTTATACTTCTCTCATTAGTTTTTTTTTTTTTTTTTTTTTACTTCTTCTCAAAATTGTTTAAATGTTTATGCACGCGCGTCAGCCCTGCTTTATTCTGAACATGTCTGTCGTATAATCGTCCTTTTAATCCGTTGACATTATCACTTAGACAAACAGACTGCTATCGATCTTCCCATTACGAGATCATACAAGACGAATAACACAGGTGAAAAGGCGTTTCTTAAAGTCAAACATTCAGTCATGTTCAGCATCACCACATTTTTTTTTTTTTTTTTTGCTAAGATTAAGTAGGCTAGTGCAAGTGATCGATAGAATTCTGTCCCGATCTCCCGTGCTCTGTATCCGCATTGTCTTCACCTGACAGTTTCACGTTCTTAATTTGATTGGTATTTGAGGTTTTACTTTGATACAAGTTTAACTACATTGCGAGATATTTACATGAATTTCAACTAATACCGGGATTGCATAAAGTGATAAAAGTACTTGCCTTTCAAATATGGAGCGAACTGAGAACCCGCCGATCCCAAAGTGATACCCGCCAGTCGCTGGGCGCTCGCACTTTGAATGTCCAAGTGTCCACTTTACCATTTCTTCAATACTGTTTTCATGCGTGCCTTGTGTTCCCATTCGCTGTCCCTCTCCCTCTCTCCCCTCTCGCTCTCTTCCCTGTCTGTGGAGTAAAACCTTGATGGTACACTTAAAGAAGTTTCTCTTTGTTCCTTTTAATCTTATTCGTTTCACCTTTGCAAAGAACTGAGGATAGCAGCGTGCGTTTCTGCGGATCGGTGTGAGGAGAGACGGTGGGAGCTCCGCGGTCGAGTTGAAAATAGGCTACCTATTTGTTAGGATTTCGTAAACCGACGGATGTCGGTGTTTGCCTCCTCTTAACTTCTATCGCACAGTTTTGGACTTTTGATGAAGAGTTCACATATAAAAAAGTTCTGGTGAAAGAGTTTGTCGTGATAAAAAGCCACTAAGAGGTTTATTTAATGCTTAATTTTCTTTTAAACATCTCAGTTATGTCAACTGGCAAGACACCAAAACTTGTTTCTCCGCAAAAACAAATTATTGCTAAGTACATGCATTGCTAAATAAACAGGCTTAATGTTAATCAGGTTGCACTAGATCATGATCAAAGTATAAGACTTTGAAATCACATGTCTTATAAATACAGCAATAAAATAAAAATCAGACAATATTCATCCCACAGCGTAATTCGTCTCTGAGCCACGTTTAGGAACATGCTTAAAATGACAATAAATTACTCATTTTTATGTCGCTGTAATTGTCTACTGTACGCTAGATGGCAGCCCGATCCAGACATTATAAGCCATACAGCGGAGCCTTCGGCATTCATGCACAAAAAGCCGGTTTCCCTGCGCAATATAGCCAACCAAAAACTTCCCTCTTTAATAATCTGTTAAAACACTCTGAATGATGGATTTTTATACTTTCCAATATCATAATAGTCTGATTCCTCTTTGGTGCCCTGGCTGGCTGCTTGATCTGTTTCGTATCACTAAAGCATAGCCATACTGACATCTTTCTCTAGTCAAACTAGTGGTCGCGCTTCCCATTATTATTATTATTATTTACTTATTTGATCTTTTAGCAGAAAACTAGGTGTATTATTGCCCCTGAAAATATGCTTTATGCATTGATACGCAAGATCCAGCCGGTATTGTTCGGTCAAATTACGTAAAATGTCAGTGGGACGTTCATAGTTCAAATCTGGACGTCGAAATGGGTATTTTTGTAATTAAGACTACAGCTTTGAACAAAACACTTTCAACTTTGAGAGGCTCGCACCAGTCTCTGCCTCACGCGCATTTGTTTATATTTCACGTGCGCGTATAGTTCGCTTATTGCTTTCATCCCGTTTTTCGCCGCTTCTTTCTGGGGTTTCTTCCTCTTTTTGTGACAATAGACGGTCCATTCTAATCGGGTTTCAAAGTAAATAGCAGCGCAGGGGCGAGCGCAATGTAAATTGTGCTTGTCAGAGCCCTCAGTCGTAGGTAGCGAGGAGCGAGGACTCTAACCAATGGAGTGAAGGAGGCTTGGCTAACCTTAGCCTCCCATTTTCTCTCTCCCCCCCGATGCAGGGTTCTGACCAGTCAGTCGCCTTTGATTATCAGTTGCCAGCAGCCCCTCTCTTGGCTCCTTGACACGAGCACCATATAAGGCGCAGCGATCTCCATAGAAACGTGTCAGTTTCAATAGTAGTGTCAAAGTTCACTATATACAGACATTCGCGCAGATCTCCGTTTCGGAAACATTGCTCCGCTGGTACTCCCGTTAAAACGCATTCTTTTTTGAGTCTCTGCTTCTTACATATTCCATTAGTTGTTTTTTTTTTCTTTTTATCTTTGCTCTGTTCCTACTGGAGAGGTGAAACTACATAGGCACTCGGGCGACGTTGTTTTTTTTTTTCTTTCGCCGGACCAGATGAGCTTTATTCATGAACATAGATAGAGAAATCCGTTCTTCAGTGTTTCCTCCTCTTCAACCGCGAAGACGGAGAGAGGAGCAAGGAAGAAAAAAGAGGGGAATTTATTTTGCACAGCACTTTGGATCTCCGGTCCACCAGAAAGCTATTATTTTTGCTTCAACGTGAAGAATTTTTATTGCGGTATTTTTTAAGAAAGCTGATTTTTTTTTTATTACGTCTGGGATCGCTTTCTCTATACACGATTGGGTTCCCGAATGGCTGACTGCAATTTACCTTGGAACTGGCCTCCCGACAATTGCATATCCTGATCGGGTGCCTTGCTATCGACTGCGGTATTTTGAATGTATTGATCATTTTCTGCTTCTACTTTTTTCCCTATGAGATTGAGTGCTCCGATTTGAATTCGCGCTGCCGTTCGTCCAAGACTTCCCTTTTCCCTGCTCCGATATCCGAGCGACCAGTTCGCTTGAAAGCACTTTTCGGGCCCGAGATATGGCAATGGTAGTTAGCGTCTGGCGAGATCCGCAGGAAGACGTGGCCGGAGGACCTCCGAGCGGCCCCAATCCAGCAGCTCAGCCGGCGAGGGAGCAACAGCAGGCGGCGTCAGCGGCACCACACACTCCGCAGACACCCAGTCAGCCAGGACCCCCGTCCACACCAGGGACGGCTGGCGACAAGGGCAGCCAGAATTCTGGACAGAGTCAGCAGCATATAGAATGTGTTGTTTGCGGGGACAAATCGAGCGGCAAGCACTATGGTCAATTCACCTGCGAAGGATGCAAAAGTTTCTTCAAGAGGAGTGTCCGAAGGAACTTAACATATACGTGTCGTGCCAACAGGAACTGTCCTATTGACCAGCACCATCGTAATCAGTGCCAATATTGTCGGCTGAAGAAATGTTTAAAAGTGGGCATGCGGCGGGAAGGTGAATATATTTTTCTAAACGCAACACACTATTGCTACACACAGGTTTATTGTTTAGAGCCCGTTACATAAAGCTCGCACTATACACATACAAGCGCGAAATACGTTTGCTTTGATTGCTTACTAAAGAGTGTCAGAGGGCGCATACAAGCAGTAGTAAATCCGCTCGCACAGGCAAGATCAGCATGCATCTAATACAAGTAATGTTGTTCACGTAGATAGGCGAGCATCATATGCATCCATTTCAACTCAGCCAATTACATGAGATATTAAAGTCATCCATGAACACTATATGAGTGTAAAAGAGAGAAAGAGGAGGATGAAGTGTGTGTGTGTGTGTGTGTATGTGTATGTGTGCGCGCGCGCGTGCGTGCTGAAAGACTGCACAAAACTGCCGAAAAGCCTTCTACACACACTTTACCCCATATTGTGTACCTAAATGAAATAAGGGCGTATAGGTTTATCTTTGAAAATAAGACGTGTGTCTGTTTTTACGTCGTAGCCTAGAGTAAGCGTTTAGAGGCCTGTCTGTCCCCACTCAGCCTAAGCTTTATACGAACAATGGCCTTTGCAAGTCTACTCCTAATAACTGAGTAGAACGAAACTGCTATTAATAATCTCTGAAATGTCTTATAATAAGAAATAATTCAACGTAAGATAGTGCCTATATAATATATGTGCGTTCTTGTTTGTTATCAATAATAAAAACAAAGTCTTCGTGCTCGATTGTAGATAACATTTTTTCTGGTTCAGAGTTAGTATATTAATCATTAAATTGCCTGTAACGTTATTAGTCTACTACACACAAATCTATGTGTATTACTGGCATTTTTATGTCAAAGTATAGGATTTGTAAGAAGAAAGAGGCTGAACTAGTACTGAATAGTCGAGATTTAAGCTCGGTCCTCGGACACGATGTTTACAATATGTATATCAAACACAAACACTACAAAAATCGTAATGTGTACGTGTGTGAACACAAAAAAAAGAGAGAAAGAGTTAGAAAGTGTTTGTATGTCTTCATATTAACAACTGAAGTCCACAAACAAAGGTAAACAATACCACGTAATAACCGATGAGGTTAGTATGATTTCAAGGACCATCTGAAAGTATATATATTTTTTTTTTAGAAACGCAGTGCCGTAAATAGTTTGTAATTTAGTTGTATTTTCAGCAGCAGTCCAGACTACTCATGCACTCGAAGTAAAGCTTCCATATCAATGATGTTTCTCAGTTCTGGATGTACATTTCCTCTCCCTTTCTTTCTTTTTGTCAGCGGTTCAGCGAGGACGAATGCCTCCAACCCAGCCGAACCCGGGCCAGTACGCACTAACGAACGGGGATCCTCTGAATGGTCATTGCTATCTCTCCGGATACATCTCGTTATTACTTAGGGCCGAGCCTTATCCTACGTCTCGCTATGGCAGCCAGTGCATGCAGCCCAATAATATTATGGGGATCGAGAACATCTGTGAGCTTGCGGCTCGTCTGCTCTTCAGTGCTGTGGAATGGGCGAGGAACATCCCTTTCTTTCCCGACCTGCAGATCACCGACCAGGTGTCCCTACTCAGACTGACATGGAGCGAGTTATTTGTGCTAAACGCGGCTCAGTGCTCCATGCCCCTACATGTGGCCCCACTGCTTGCCGCTGCCGGCCTGCACGCCTCGCCTATGTCTGCGGACCGCGTCGTGGCCTTCATGGATCACATTCGTATCTTCCAGGAACAGGTCGAGAAGCTCAAAGCACTGCACGTCGATTCTGCAGAATACAGCTGCATTAAGGCAATAGTGCTCTTCACATCAGGTGAGTGTGTGAGACGAGGCCTTACAGACATAAGGGGGCAATGCAATACGGGGTGGATAAGCTTCGGCATCTAGTGGGCCTCAAGCTGGCTTTGTACTGTAAAATCTCTTTAGCGCACAAGTAATAAAGTGGTAAGTCTATTTGAAATGTACAAATAATGACATCCACAAATATTTAATACAACAACAATTAAGACAGGTTTTGAAAAATCCAGTCACATGAAAAACGTAAGTAACTTGCACCTTTTAATTATTGCTTTGGGGGGTCAGTTTTGTAATTTCTTTCTTCTCTTCTATGCCTTAACGTTACCTCACCATTCCTGTTGGCAAGTAACTCGATGTGGAAATGCAAGGATTGTGGTGTCTCCAAAGCCAAGCGTTCTGAGCTTCTCAAGCATTTTAAGCTTGATCATAGGACGTTTGGACGTCATCATCCTTATCCTTGTGTTTATTCAGACTGTCCTTGTTCATTTAAAACTTGGAGTTCTCTGAAGAGCCATGTGTCAAGGAGGCATCCTCAGCATCCCCCTCAAAAAGATGCGTTGACAACTTATAAATGCTTGCTTTGTGAATACAAACATTCATCATCGTTTAAAGACTACTTGCATGGCCAGCTCTGTTTCAACAAGAGGAGGTAAAAGCATTTATTTTATTGAAAAATGTTCAAATGTAAGTGACTAATCCTGAATTTACCATAGCTTTTACCATGTAAAAGTATTTTTAGTATTTTAGTATGTAGTGTTTTTGAAAATGTCTTAGATGCCCTAATTATACTTTTTGTTGTTTAATGCTTTGAGAACTATTTCTAAAAAATACATATACACAAAGTAAAGTCATTTTTTTCAGATGTCTATTTTCTGTTTCTCTTTCTTACAGATTAATGCCGAATTTTTGCGCATCACGACCTTACCTTTAAAATCGAGATTTATGGCCTCTTTGGACAGACAGAGCTCTCAGCTTCTCCAGGTTATTAGGAGCAAAGGTGGAGTCCTCCGTGAAAAAACTAAGGACACTATTAAAGTTATGGATCAGGTATTGCGAACAAATTTGCTTGTGGCAGTCAATTTAGTAGTGTTTTGGTCTAATAAAAACGATACATCTTGAACATTTTGTAGAGTCTGGACATAGACATCAGAAGAGAGTGCCTGCTGAAATGCCTGATCATGTACCTTGGTGAAGATGCAAGCTGTTTGATCAAAGAATACCAGGTAATGTAGAAAATGCAAAGTACTGAAATTTTCTCCAACCATGTTTGCCTTAAAGTTGTTTAACTACCAAATCAACATTTCCCCATGTTTTACTCGCCCTTGAATATGAAACTGAATATGGTTATATTCTTCAAGAACAATACTGGAAAAGTTATAATCCTACGTATCATTTTACTTTTAAGCGGTAGAATGGGAGAGAATTTTTGACTTTTTGAAGCTTCAAATAGTGCATCCATCAATCAAAGAACTGCTCAACACTGCTCTGTGGTCTTAACAAAGGTTTTCTCAAGCCTTGAGAGTGAGTAAAATGTGGGGAAATTTTGATTTGTTAGTGACACATCGCTTTAAAGTAGTTCAAGTAATTGTGTTATCATTTACACATCAGCCTGTGTGACTTTCTTCCACAGAACATAAAAGAATGTATTTTGAAGAATGTTAAGAATGTCCCTCAATTAATTTCTGTTCTTATGTTTTTAGGCTGACCAGAGGGAGGAAGCGGAGAGAGAATTTGAGAAGACCACCTTGGCATTGTTTGTGATCCGTGAAAGTGATGCTCTTAGTCGTGCTCTGGACATTTGCATTGTCATTGACGGTGTGGAAGTACTAAATGAGTTGCCCTCTGTTGCATGTCCCTGTGCCTGTGCCTGTGCCATGATGTTTGGACTCATTTATGCACTGAACTTAAAATATCCTGAAGGACTCAAATATACCTTTGAGGCCTTTCAAAAAATTATCATGGACATAGAGAGTAAGCAGATGAGCCAACGGGTGCAGAACCTCTCTTCAAAGCTGCAGGAGTAAATTTGTTTTCAGTGACCCAGCTACAATGTTCGGCTTATGGTAAATTTCTTTTGAAGATGTTGGGCAAAGTTACCTGTATTATACTTTTTACGGAACCTGATTTGTTTTATCTTGGTTAAGTTGTTTTATCTAGGGTTAGTTAAATAGTTTACCCCAAAATTCTTACGTTAATGCATCCTTAAGCTATTCAAATATTTAACTTTAATTAAGTTTGGTTCAGAGGTATTTTATGACAATTGTGAGAGAAGTTTCATTTTTGGGTAAACTATTCCATGAAGGTGACCTTTTCTTTTTTTCTACCATTGACCAATTTGGTAGGTGTTTTATTAAAAGTGTTTGGTTTTATACTGCCCATTTTAAACTAGTTTTTGTGCCAAACTTCTTTTAACTTCAGAAGAATTCTAAAAGGATTGAAATGTGTAGTCAGTTTTGTACTATTGTACATTGTTATATATTTCGTTGTATGAGACTGTACACAGTGTAAAAAAAAAAAGTATGACAAAATAAATTGTCAAAAGTTTGATGCTTGAAGTCATTCATCTTAGATGATAAAATTACACGTATTTAAAGTAAATAAATTTATTTATTGTACATATTTTAAATTGTATTTGTTAGGATATTTGGTTAGATGTAAAGTAAAAGAATTAAGTTAATACAAAGAGAAAACATTAAGACAAAGTATAATTTGAGATTTCATTAAACTTAAAATCTTTATTTGATTCAAAGATACTTTTTGCTTTGGCTAAGTAATGGATAGTTAATTCTTTTCAAAGTAAAAATTTCAAGTTGATAAAAAGTAAAGTAATTAGATGTAACAAGTTGACACAAAATTTTTACTTTGATCCAATGAAACACTTTTTTCAGTGTATTTAATGTAATACAAAATGTCTTATATATTATTGTACTCAACCGATAATATTATACTAATTATAGACTGGGTAGCAATATTAGTGGAGGCTGGCAGTAAAGCGTAACGTTTCATTTATGCATGGAATTGAATATGCATTTCAAAGTAATTCTATGTGTTTGGAAAATATTTAGGCCAATATTTGCACAATCAAGTGTAGATCTCATTTAGAATATCTTTCTTAAATCTGCACAAGCACTGTTCACAGTTGTACACGGTGCCACAGTGTGCAGACACAAATATACATCTGGGGCCCTCTATGTTGAGAAAAGATGACTAGCGAGGCCTCTATTATTAATAATTGCTTTTAAGCTGGGGTGATATTTAAAAATGATATTTAGTAGGCTATGAATTTGCAGAAATATCCGTCAGACCGGTGTCTGTCCATTTAATGACGGGTTAATTTGCCAAAACAGCTATAGCAATTTTAACAAAACATTGATGACACCGAATTACCCTCACACTTCTAGCAATGTAATTGATGTTTATAATATATTACTATTTTTTTCTGGAGACAGACGATAATAAATATAACATTGTTAAGGTTTAAGCGGACTGTTGTTATATTATATTATATAGCCTAACGTAATATTAGCCTATTACGTGCGTATTTTAATAATATCAACTTTAATATATTTATTTTAGCAGTTGAGGTTACGTTTTGACAAATAAAATTAAGTAGTCAATATCACGACTCTTCGATTAATGAGCAAAGGGGCACACTGAACACATACGTGTGTGTGTGTGTGTGTATATATATATATATATATATATATATATATATATATATATATATAATTAACAAAACTTGTATAAAACGAGACTATAGCTTACTTCACGTAAAATTGGTAGTCTTGTTCCCCCTAAGGTGAAAATAAGAGGAGGCGTTCAAGTTAGTTTAAGTAGGCCACGGTTCGTTTTACACTTTTTGTATTGCCTTAATTTTCAGGAATATGCGTTTGTGTTGATTATGTACAGCATGCCAGAACTGTAACAAAAAAAGAAAAAAAAAAAACATTTGTTCATGTTTTGAACGTCTAATCTTTCCCATCGAAATGTAACGTTATAGGCTACTTGATTCTCAATGACGTCAGTCTCACGCAGAACCTTCCTTGCCATTCTTAACAATGATTTGTTTACAAAGCTCTCAGCTTTTTGGGGTCTGGACTGGGTAGCGAATCAGAACAGTTTCTAGACACTTCGGTAAATCCGGATTTCCGAATTCGTAAGACGTGAAAGCACAGCACTATCTTTCGATAATAACTACAGGCTATCGTCTGATGTGTTGCCATGCTGAAGTGCTGCGTAAAGTTTTGTGACGTCATGCTTTAATAATGCGCCCTTTGGTTTTGTATCTTTCGAGTTCTTTCTTAAGTGTAAATCGTAAAGTAAACTACGAACAAAAACATTCCTACACATACGAAACACATTACATTGTATTTTGCTGAATTGCCTCAGTTTTTATAGCGGTGCTTTCTGCGCATGCTGGCTGAAGCGGAAAGTGGCCCATGAGGTCACATTACTGAGAGATTTTTGCAAGGACTTAGCACAGTTCAGAAGTTCAGAGGGTTATTGTATTTGACCGCAGTGTGTTCTAGTCCAGTCCAATTAAGATCAGTCGCCGAGGCATGTTGCACACCAAGCCCTTCCACTTTAAGTTGTAAATTATAGAAAGCATAAACTCTCATTTTGAATATCTTCAGCACAGCCGCCATAATACGTATTGGCCTGGCGATGGTGTTCTTTTGGCGGAACTGATTCTAGCAGCTCCAACGGTGGAGCTCTCGTGTGTTTACAGCTTTGGCGTTCGCGCGGTCGGCTGTACACTATCGACCTTGAGCGCTTTTCTGTAAAATACATGTCCCTTTCTGAAATTTCGGCAATTTGAGGACCTCTAGGACAAGTCCACGGTAATAAATGTGATTGCTTCCAGCGGCCTTGCCTCCTCGTTCAAACTCGCAGCAGAGGCGACTGCTGGTACAGGGTGTCGGACGAGAAATGATGACTCGGTAGCATCTGGAAAGCAATTAGGTTATAATTCGGTTATTACCACGCCAAATTCTCTGTCAAATATGTAGCTGGATATTTCCATATTTGACACAGACACGAGCGCCTTCTCCAGTCGGGCTTACTTTGCACCCTCGTCCTTGCCTACTCTTTGTTTAGTCTGATTTGTGAGCGTGCATGTGGTATGTCCCCTACAACGCAGGGAATACGTTCTGTTACTCTTGAGGGATTGCACGGTCGTATTGTTTATTTCTATTACAGGCAGCCTCATACGCTGCGTGATGCATGATGGTGGGCTCGTGTTTGTTCATCTCACTTTGTCAACAACACGTAATGCTGATGCTGAATGATAACCTGGGCCTCTTTTCTGTGCTGTGTTTTGTCTACTCAGACGCTTGCGGCCTGTCAGATGCTGCACACATCGAGAGCCTGCAAGAGAAGTCTCAGTGCGCCCTGGAGGAGTACGTGAGGAGCCAGTACCCGAACCAGCCCAGTCGCTTTGGCAAGCTTTTACTGCGACTGCCTTCTCTCCGCACTGTCTCTTCGTCAGTAATTGAACAGCTGTTCTTCGTTCGCTTGGTAGGTAAAACTCCCATTGAAACCCTCATCAGGGATATGTTATTATCCGGGAGCAGCTTCAACTGGCCCTACATGTCCATTCAATGATCCGAATGAGCGAGTGAAACAAAAAGACTAAAGGACCAAAATTCTGCAAGCCCTTTCAAGAAGACTATATATATAGGACCTAATTTCTGACCACTTAGGAAGACACTTTTTTTTTTTTTTTTTTTTTTTTTTTTTTTGTCTTCTGGGACCGAAATGGAATATGTAATGTACAAAGATTAAAGAACTGGACGTACTCCCGTGCAAACCCATCGTCGTCATCAAGAACACTCTCCATTTTGTAAAATACTAGTCTTTATTTTCTTTTTTTTTTCTTCTTCTTTTTTTTTTCTTTTGTAAAGAACAAAATACGTACAAATAAAATGAAGAACATCATATGCGCAGTAAATGAGCAAGACTTAGCGGGAAAGAAATTTCCAAGCAATTATAAGAAATGTCCTGTGTCTATGTATCTCTGTTTTGTATTTTTTCTGGTTCTAAACCAGTTTTTTCTGTGATTCTATACTAATGATTTTTGATATAACCTTTTGCTTCTTATAATGAGTGCGATATATGTTGTTGAAGATATGTTCTCCAAGAATTAAAATTGAAGTGAGAATTTAAAAATAAAGAAAAACATTAGACAAATAAGACAGTCTAATCGCAATGACAATTTCACTGATGGTTGAGCCTTCCCCCACTTGATGCTATGGACATGCAACTTCGGCAAATCTGACCTCATGGACATTTTAAAGGAGAGGACACCGGTGAAACTTTTTCTTGGTCGTATGTGTGTGCGAGTGTGTGTGTTGAGTCAATCATCAGTCAGAGATAAAAGACATGAAAAGTCAAAAGCACTTTTAATATATCATTTTCAAATACATTTTGTTTGTTTCGTCTTGATATTTCCGCTATTTCTTTTTTATTGGATGTTGCCTTTCATTTTTGCTCAATCCATGATATGCCTGTGCAGAAGGGTCGCGTGAAGTTGTGTGATGGTGACTATACTATTAAAAAGGAAATAGGCAACACTGTCTCGCTCTCAGCAAATTCAATGTTCTTCATGCTGTTCATGAGTTGTTCTAATGGCAGGTATTTGGGGTGTGCTTTTACATGGATGCATATTTCTGTTTACTATAGGAAGGCCTACAAAAACACAGGTTTGTTTCATCAAAAAAGCTGATATGTTGACACAAAATGAAATATTATAAAATCTCCATAGAATACCATATATGTTACAAATGCAGGCATTCGATTGCTTTTGCTGCCATATTTATTCTCTGGTGAGCACGTGCGTTTTACAGCCCATATTATCTGGAGTCACAGTATCGTGCGCAGAATAAGATTTCTGTGACGTTGCTATACCGACTCGTTCAAAGATCTTTGCCTGTTTCAGCGCATTAATGTTTAATATTTTTCCCAGGCTGAACTGAAAGGCTTGCTCAGAGTCAAAGGGAAGATACACAGGAACGTCGTCCCTCTAATAAGGCAATGAGGGTTTCTTCTTCTATCAGCACAGTTTTGAGAAACGAAGTGGAGAGAGAAGGAAAACAAATCCATCTAAACTCGCAGACTATTAGTACTTTGAGGTGATCGCGAACGGATCTGTGTTAGAACAGATGTTTTTACTAGGAGCGCAGCAGCAGTTATATGTGTGATCAATCTAAGATATGTATAATGCCGCATGTAAGCCGGTCGATAGGAGCACTAAATGTGATCTATTGTACCGAGATGGAGAGAAATTCATGTGCAGCCTCAAATGATTGGTTAGAACCATGAAAGGAAATCACTTGATACTCAAACATGCGCGATTGTCCTTCAAATGCACGTAAATACATTTTACGCGTGATGTTTACTGTGGGAAGGAGGCGTGTTTTTAGAAGTACAATGACAAGAACTTTCGCTGACCCCATGTCACTGCTCTTTGCGTTCAAGTTCGTTTCACATAAAGAGAGAATAATCACATAAATAATATGCGGCTTTGGCTATGCCCTAATTATTCGTGATTCAGACTGTTTTTCAGTAAACCAACCAGGTAATACTGGCGTTGACATATGCTTCATTTAAACAATCTGCAGCGCCTTTAAAAGCTATTTGTGGTCCAGCATCCAAAGCGGCTCCGAGAAACCACATTCTTTTATTTGTATTCGATATATATATATATATATATATATATATATATATATATATATATATATATATATAATCTAACAGCAAGATCAGCGTTCATTTCATGAAATAATCTGTAGTAGCTATACAGTCTTTGGAGGGGCTTGTTATGATGTTAGGCTATGTCTCTGGGTTTTTTTTTTTTTTTTTTTTTTTGCATCGCCTTACCTACCATATGTATTAGCGCTGTAAAAAAGAATTTCCATCATAAAAAAGTCAAACGCAAGCGTGACCTTGTGACTATGGCGTCTAATTGCGCACGGTTTTCTCTGAATTAAATATGCTCAGGTTATGCTATTAGGAAAAAAAGATGCAATACACGAGGGAATTCTATGGAGGACAAGTACAGAGACTTTGTTGCTGGAAACCCAACATTTTTCACTATAAATGTGTGCCGATACAGCCAGTGTGTTGTCAATTTTTTTAAATCAAAGTCAGAAGGCCCTAAATTATCCGAATGTGACAACAAAGGCAATTTTGCCCTTGTTTTCTTATATAATGCTTCGACTAAAGTGTTGACCATCGCGTTGAGTTGAAATTTAAAACACTTTCATGTTCAGCAGTAATGAGATCAAAATCCCTGAAGATTTTTCCCTCTATTTCACGGGAAATAGCAGAATGAGAGGAACACATTCTATTGAGATTTACATTTGTTGGACTTGAGGCTATATAAAGCAATAGTTGCTAAGGACTGAATTCGTGCCATGTGTTCCTAATTAACAAAGCAAAAATTATCCATAAAAGAACATGAATCAAATGCAACAAGAAAAGGGCTATTCTAGTCTCTGTTTGAGATGCATGTCGGCATATGTTGTGTACTAATGCATTTAGCTTTCGTTGCTTGTTCTCTAATGCGTACATGTTAAATGCACGTCTCATAATTGTCAGTCAGTGGCTTCAGTCGATTTCTTCACTTAGATCTAAAGTGGGTTAGGGGGTTAGCATGGCAGACTTACCTCACGAAAAAGACAACCAAAGGACTGAGACACATACAGATTTCCTACAGAAAATAAATAGTCACTGCGGGCTTGGAATGTAACTGCTGTTAGCTTAGTCACGCTTGACTGAGGTACGAGTGTTTATCTGACACATTTAGGATATTCGGACATCATTTATGCTTTTTGATGTTGTCAGTGTGGAGGGGAAGAACATGCACCTAAAAACGGAGTTAGACATTTGTGGCCTTTGGTCATCTCACTGGTATATCTAAAGCAAGTTAAATGTGTGTTGTTTCCTTTCATTTATTAAGCTACATGTGAATGTTATTAACTTTGCTTAAGCTTGTTAATGTGACTTCATGCAATATCCGTCTTTCCATCTATCTGTCTATCCATCTATCCATCTATCCATCTATCTATCTATCTATCTATCTATCTATCTATCTATCTATCTATCTATCTATCTATCTATCTATCTATCTTGCATGCAGTCATCCCTCTATTGATAATAGAGCTAAATTCAGTGGAAGGTAGCGTGGTGGAAGTTATTGTTTGAAGTTCTTGGGAATTTTGCACTTTAATTACACAAATTGCCTGTTTACATTGTGCCACAGAGGCCATATGCAGGCTATGACGCTACATTTCTGTTAACATTCTCAATGATCACTGCATAATTCTGCGTCCACAGAGCTCCCAGCAAGCTTAAGCCGTGGATCAAATCCAACACAACAGGATATAAAATATCCCCAGTTGTGAACGTAACATAAGGCGACGCCTGTGCTTGCATGTGTGTGCGTGCGTGCGTGACTTAGTTGAACCGTAGAGTTGTGTCGTATGTGTGTTCCACTTCGAGAGTGTGTGTGTGGTCGGGCCTGGTGTGAGGTATAGGGAGGCGAGAAAGCACAGATCGCTGTGTAAGCGATCCCTTTGTGTTGATTTAGGTAGACGTTTGCTGTATATAACGTTCAAGGCTGATAATATCATTGCCTCGCCAGATAAATAAAGCTTTGGCCAAACCATCGGGTCAGCTATCGATCCCTTCTGCGTGTAGAGAGAAAGGGAATGAGACGGCACAGGGACAGAGAAAAAGAGGGGGGTCTCTTATTAGCATTCCATACCATGACCGACCACTGACAAGTAAAAGAGATATCTAGCTCAACGCCATACATCTCCTGCTCTGTATACTTTTCATTGGATAATAAAGTTTACTTGGCTTGTTGTCAATGACAAAGCAAAGAGGATATGGAAAAAACGACAAATAAAACCACATCGTTTTAAATATTTATTATATAATTATGAATAGAAATAATTTGTGGCAACATTTGATTCAAGACTTCCGAGTGGGAATAACGTAGTTTCAAATAAAAGCAAGTTTTTTTTTTTTTATTATTGTTGCCAAAAAAACAACAACAAAAAAAACTTACACGAAGCAACTGATCTGAAAGTATCTATGGCTCTGTATAAGCAAAGTAACCAATTCTTTCCAAGGATGCGCATGTAAACATATCTATTTACAGTTTCTTAACACTGAAAACTTCCACAAGGGAATTGTTGCAAGTAAAGCCACAAATAAATAACGCGATCAAATCTGTGTCCAACAATGACAGCTTTTTATCATTTAGCTAGTTTTTTCTCCAAACGTTTTTTTTTTCCACTCCCACCCATCGTCCCGTCTTTATCTTTCTTTGTTGTTTTAAAATATGCATGTCTCTCCGGAATGCTAGTCACGGGTCCAAACTTTGCGTCCAACCTCCCACATGAAATGATCCCCCTTAAAGGGGGCTCAATATGTCTCAATCTGCACTTCTGTTCACTCAAAGCATTTGGGTACAGGGGACAGACTCTAGAAAAAGCATAAATTAAAGGACAAGTCACAGAAGAGCGACTTCATCAACACGTCTTGACGAAGAGTGGAGACAGCGACAGCAAGATTTTGAAGAATTGCGCAGATGTCCTCCAAAAAAAGTAAGAAAATTTGTTTTCATTTCGTCCCCCTTAAACGCGCGCGCGTGTGTGTGTGTGTTAGGGCTCCCGGATGCGCGCGCCTGTGGAAGAGTGTGCGTGAACGCGCGTTTGTGGTAGAATGGCTCAATAGAGATGGAGAGAGAGCGAAGGTGGAGGGAGGGAGCTCTGTGGGAAAGCAAGAGACTAGAGGATGTCTCGACGTGCGTGTATGTATGACTCTGACTGTCATTAACAACAAATCAATCAACACGTGGCATTTAAACTCGAAAGTGCCAGCTTTCCGTGTTTGTCTGTATGCCGGAGAAATAAATCATTCCCGGAAAAGGGAGCTTTGGTCAACGGAAAGTTTGCTTTGAAAGGGAAACGTGAAACAAGAGGTAACCGAGTCGAGGCGACGCAGACGTAGTTTTAACTGCGAAATATAAAATAGGCTACACTTTCGCGCTTATTTTTAATAAGCGGATTGACGCTGAGTGATTACGATATTCGGCAGCAGTCGATGTGAAACTTAGAGTCTCGGGGATAACCGTGAATTTGCTCATTTTAGAGATATTCTTTAGAATCTTCGATACTCCATCGGGAAGAAATGAAAAGCCTGCTTGTCACCGAGATATAAAAATACGCTTTTCATAGACAGACAGAGGAGAGTTTTCTTCATTCAGTTTTCCCTTCCAGCACAGTAAACATGCTGACGTCAGATTATCGTGAGATCTTCAAGACAAAGCGCGTGTAATTAGTGCGTTTATTCAGTGATGCGAATATGTTTCCATAGACATACGCGAGCACATTTTCTGATCCTTACCACATGGACAGTAAAGAAATGTCGTTGCTACATACCTGATAACGTCCTGGCTTTTCAGTAATATTTACTGCCCATTTTTATAATACACAACAGATGGTTTGCGCCTGTGCTACCGCAGCCAGCGACACTCCCAATTTTACTCAGCAGCATTTTGTTGCAGTTGCGCTTAATAGCTGGGACCAAATTAACAATGACCCACTTTTCGTATGCAGACAGCTTAATCTAGATTCGATATACATATTTTTCATATATCCATACACACATTAAAATGTATGGAACTATTGAAAAAGTACAAGAGCTCATACAACTAAGTCTATCTATCTATCTATCTATCTATCTATCTATCTATCTATCTATCTATCTATCTATCTAGCTATCTAGCTATCTATTTATTTTAAAAACAACATAAAACAAATAAACAAGCATTTTAGTCACTAATTCGTAGCAGGCGGCCTGACAGGCTCGGTGAATTATGTTGTGGTTAATATTGGCCTAATTTCGTTTTTATTTGCCTAATTTCTCAGCATGACTTCTATTTTCTTTCATAATAAATGACTGAAGCGTTTTGTCGAGGGATATTTTTCATCCCAGTTATATAGACCGGGTCTTGACAGAGGCATTATCTCTCTTGCTCTAGTGTTGGTCCCTGCCACGGCTCTCTGATCCCACGCCTTTTCCCCCTTTATGCTGCCTGTCTTGCCTATAGTTGTCGCAATTTGTGCGTTTGATAAATACATACGCATTCCCCCACTTCCAACAAGAAGCGAAAACGTTTCTGTAGTCCCTCAACTGCACTAGGAGTTTAAATGTGAAAGGTAAAATGACGGTGAACGCTTAATACAAAAGTAACGTGAACATACTTTAAGAGTATATATATATATATATATATATATATATATATATATATATATATATGTGTGTGTGTGTGTGTGTGTGTGTGCGTATAAATTTAAAATATGGTGTGGGGGGAGGGGGTTTGGGCACTATATCACTGATTACTATGCATAAGCCTAATGCATAAGTTGCAGAACCCACTCAAATAGGAAACGGAACTAATAGTTATAATAGGTCTGACGTTGCCCATCACTTGTAGTGTGTGTATATATATATATATATATATATATATATATATATATATATATATATACACTATACATATTTTGAAAAATTCATAAATAAAAATGGGATGTTTTAGAGGTTGTTGACATTTTGCATGACGTAAATATTTAAAAGGCCGTTATTGGTTAGTGAAGATAATTCTTTTAAGGCCTGATGCAAGGAAGCGTCTTCTTTATGGCTACATCTCTCAACGTCCACCGCCAGTTTTCTCGTGCGCTCAAATATGTATGCGCGCGCTCACGTGTGATTGTCTGTGTATGTCTAAAGATGGGGGTCGGTCTGAGGATTCGAGGAAGGGAGAGAGAAGGTGGGTTCGTCCGTTCTTTCAGAATGACCTGGCTCCACTCTTAAAACAATCCATACTATTTATGTTATTAATCTGAATGTGGTGTGGACTTCCACCTATTAGACACAAAAACAGTTTGTATTGCTCAAGCTTTTCTTTTCCTCCTTTTATGTTTAATCAGAATGCAAGGAGGTCTGAACCGTTACCAAAGGCACTCCCAAATATTCCATCCGCTGTGGAGCTATCTCTGTGCGGTATTTATCCCTGAAATTCAAGCCCCTGCCCCCCCACGTCCAAATTCATTTGCATTCGTAGATGATATCAATAAAGAATAGCAGGGATCCTATTTGGTTGTGGCTGGGCTGGGGGAAGGTGGCTTATTCGGTCAAAACTGGACAGAGAGGACGAAGACCCTGAGGTCAGCTGACCATTCAGTGCAAGGTGGCGGGAGGCGGAGGGGTCTGGAGAGGCTTATTTGAGAGCAGGCGTGTTTGTAGCCAGGCAATGAAAAGGAGTCAACCACAAAGCTCGTCATACTTCAAATACACCCCATCACGTCTTCAGTCTCACCTCTCAACGGCAAAATCGGAGGAGAGGAAGCTAGTTTCTTTAAGAGGCTAATTCTCCCGAAGTTTGCTTTAGTTTTTACCACCATAAACATGCACATGGAGTTGAAATGACCATCACTACCAAAATCCAATACGTTAAAGACATTAAGATCTATATTTTTAAAAATAATTCGACAGTATATCAAAACACTTTTTTTTCCAGTGCAGTTGCGCATTTTGTGCCTCTGATTACGCACATTTGTGTAAATCCTATATTTGATTGCAAAACGAGAAACTCGACTGTTTTTTTTTTTTTTTTTTTTTTTTTTTTTAACAAACAGCAAATGGCAAGAGAGATTGTGCGTGGCTAAATGTGGAAATGTTGTATGAAGCCTGTCGTCAAACGGCTCATTGGACGAGCTACGGCCAATCCGCACTTGGACCTTTCAATCATTTCAAGCTGGAGGACAAGGCCCATGTCTTTGATTCATAAAGATGTATTTGCATAAATGTTCCTTTTTAATATAGCCCTATATAATTATTTTTGCGTCCTATATACAGCCTATAGGCGTATAAAAAGTTCCCGATTATAAAAAAGATATGTAGGCTAGTTGTTATCAGTAAAGTCTTATATCACTGATACCGTAAATTATATGAAAATGAATGACTAGATTCTTAATATAATGAAAACGTTTGCAATGCATGAACTGTATATAAAAAGCCTTGCAGGTGAACATCAAATTGTCATCTCTGCAGACATTCATTTGAATATTTATTTATTTGTTTATTTATTTATTCGTATATAGTCCTGCAGTACTCGCGTTGAACACCGAGTGTTTAAGTTCCCATTCCGAAAGAGACGTGAACTATTCAAGTTCTGGATTTACATAAAAGGAGTTTCTCCTTCCAGCTGACTTTGTGTAACTTCCACTTAGTGTATCTTAAAGGTGCAGCGATTGGCATAGTTATCCTCTGTTCATTCAGAGGTGTAGCAGAGTCAGCTTATGTAGATCAACTTTTAAATATAATGCACGGTTCAAAGTCACCACCATATTCTAAACGACACGTCGGCTACTGTTGTACTGTCAATAATTGAACGTAATACACAGTTTCCTCTTTTCCAAATGGTCACTATGATCAATTATTTGCTTATTATCGCTAGAAGATGCAATAGTTCGACCAAAGGTTGTTTTATAGCGTTTTTCCATTTCTCGTGGTTGAAGGATGGCGGCTTTGTTGGTGCTCTATCGTTCTCATGCCCTGTAAAGGGTGCTGTCTAGAGCTGTTTGTTTCTCCCTTTATTTGCTAGATGGCGCTCTGTGTTCTGGGACCCTCAGTTAGAGGAACAAACGGTCCTCAGTTTATTCTTTCCCCGTTTGCCATTGTTCATGCACACAGTTTTAAAGCTTTTTTCCCCTCGTCTTGTCCTTTACACTTTGGATTCGGAAAACATATACTTGAATGTGCAGTGAAATAATAACTATACAAATATTTTATGATTATTCTATGATTAGTTTGTAGATGTAATTAGAGTTGTGCAGGCTGTTTTCGAGTATTTTATGGTTTTATTGTAATGTATGATGTTATATCGCATATGGTAAATTATGCCGCTTTGGGATTTGGTCATTTAATTGCTATAGACTATGAACATCTTTATGGAATTATTCAAATGTTTTATGATATCAAAATGTCTGTTTCTGTAAATCGTTAAAAAAAACTTACAAACGGCTCCACGGATTCATTGTTTTTAGCTATCATTTTGAATCATCTATGATTTCAACACATTTTAAGTGTATCAAACTCACTCAGCAATATTTCAGTGGACTGCAGAGTCAATAAATTTCCATGTTAAAACCATGATATCATTTTGATTAGCGTTCTAAAATGTGTTTTAAACCCTGTAAGTCCCGGTAGATTTTCTTTAAAATATAACGCACCTATAATTTTATATTATTACATTTTAACAGACAGGAATAAGTGGATTTATTCACATTTCCACAAAATCGCGTTTTTCCCCCCCTGAGTGTTAAGAAGATATATTGCAGCACTTACACTTTCTCTAAATAGTGGATTGTCCATATTTGACGTTGATGAATGTCCCACGACGTGAAGAACATTTAAAGATGTCGTTTAAATGTTATGCCAGATTGCTCAGCGGACAGGATTCACAAAAAAAAAAAAAAAATTGCACATGAAATATCAAAATAAAAAAGAGATTATTTTACCCCTCTTTCTATTTTACATGACAAGGATATAATAATAGAAATATATTGATTCACTTTTCTGTTTTGTTTTCATCGCTGTTTAGGACATGATTTATGGTTTATATTAATATTCTGTGTGCATGATATTCACTTAAGTAATCAGTTCAATTATTTTATGTTTTATGAAAAACCAGACTGCTCATTTTACGCTGGAAGAGTTTTATATTTGCTTTTGTGTGTTTATTTGATATTTTATCCAGTAAAGGTGCTGATATAGACTGTGTTCGTTAACTATAATAATAATAACAATAATACTTAAATAAATAAACAGTATGGTAGCCTATCTCACCACAGTTTTTCTGTATGTTGTGTCCCTCTACCTGGCCCACTCAAACCTCAAAATGTTCAGACTTTTAAGGCAATGAGAGCATTCATGCAAGTATGATCAAAACATATCACTGTAGCCTGCATGTTTACCTTGTTTTTGTTTTTGTTTTTTGTTTTTTTTTTCTCCAAAAACTGGCATCAATTATACTTTTAAAATAAATAAGAAACGTTAAGATTATTCGAGTCTTCCCTCCATTAAAAGACCCATAACTAATACATTACTACTCATTAACTTCTTCCAAACACAGGCTAATTAAAAGGCAGCTTTATGTTACTGCTGTTTGTAGGAAAACGTACCATTTTTATAAGCAATTCTTAGTTTTTGTTCCCTAGTAAATATGGGAGATATGAACCATAATTGTATAGCCCCACCAGCATGAGATAAAAGCGAAACCTGCCTGAGAAACGGGTACAAAGCCTTTCTGGTGCTTGTGACATTGCTCGCTGTCAGGATAGTTAGCAATGTTCTAATATGGACGGTGGCTCCAGAGGCTCATCTCTTGGGGTTTTAATTAACAAGCTGTCTCAAAGCTGTAGAGATCCATCAAACGGTCTCTCCCCACTAGCAAACCCCCCTTCCGTCTGAACAGACTCTTACTTGAGAGTTCTCCGTGACTCCCCATTCAGCTTTGTTCCTGTATGAATTCGCCTGCTTATCGTATGTTAGATTACATCGCAACGCAGTTTCTGTGTTTGACTTTGGGTTTGTGTTCACAGTGAGCGAGTGTGAATGTGCCTGAAGAGGTTTAGAGGTTTCTTTATCTTATGTAGAGCCAAAGGAGCTATGATGAAACGTAGTTGCAGTTTTCAACTTCAGCTTCTGCCTCATCCACACACGCTCCTACAACACTTGCACAACAGGATGTGAACGTCTCCCGACGGAAAAGACGGGGGCGAGTTCAGGGTCAACGGAGAGCGCTGTCCATGGTCCTATTCAGAGGTGCCTGGGTGCTCTTATCAAATTAGACAGGACAAGTTTCAAATCGATGCCATCGCCTCTATCAGGAGACTGCCACAGGTTTACAACCTTTAACAAGCCACCCTGACAGTCAGTGCTCCGAGCGCAAATACACACCTCTGTCACGGTGATGGAGCGATCATGACCGCTAATGGACGAGAAGAAAGGGTGAGATAACACACCAGATAACAGGTGATGCTGATCTGAATATCTCACGAATAACGCGCATGACCAGACAAGAAAGTTTTTTTTTTTTCCCCCTCTTAATTTTTTCGAAGGTATGAAATGAGACAACATGTTATATACAAGTCTAATATCAAAAGGCTTTCATAACTGTGCTCGTTTTCTTTTTGTATTTGACAAATATTAAGAAATATTACTATTATATACGTTTACACATACTTGTCGATCTTTCTAAACGAATATCAGCATTTAAAAAAACGAATATATATATCAATAATTTGTGACAAATATCGCATACAATTTGCGATATTTCATTTCACTGTTTGAACATCGAAAAAAACATTTGCTTCGTTGATTTATGGTGTTATTTTTTCCCTCCACAAACCTAAAAAAAACTCTAAAAAGCCTTTAGGTAAAAACTAAATAAATAAATAACCAAATAGGAAAGTAAATATTGCAGCAAACCAAATCAATGCATGAATCAAAATCTCACCATTATTTTATGTATTAAATTTAAATGCATTTTTTTCTTCTTCTAGAAAAACAACTTTTAATCACTGCATAAATTTTCTTTGGACTCTGTATTTCTAATTCTCTTAAAATGAATATTGTTAAAATTGTTCAATTAACTAAGCTAATCATTTTAGTGTTAGTAGCATGAACCTAAAATCTGTTTCAAGTTAAAAAAGAAAGAAAGAAAGAAAAAAAAAAAAAAACACTGTAACGATCTGATCACCTGCTTTCTTATTTATCCACAGGATTTTCGGCTACTTGCGTCTCATTCCGACTTTCAGGTCCATCCAGAACACTAAAGATGATAAACTTACATTTGAACTTATTTTTAACTCTCCTTCTTATTTTATCTTTTTCGACTGTTACTTTCCTTCACAGTCTCACATTTGACGTGTAAGATAAAGCGAAAAGGAAGCGCTGTTTGTCTTACACACTGGAAGCCTCGTCAGTTTCTCATTCCATGACAGATTTACTTTAAGGGAGTCGCCTGAAACAATAATAAAGACCTATTGTTCTCGAGCTGACTTAAAAGACTATATCTGGACACATTTTAGACGCCTTCGCCCAGGTATAGCAGACGTCGTCACGTACACATCATTCCCATCAAAAGTTATGCTATCATGCTTGAATCTGGGTGGCGTTTCTCCTCCTGGATGCTGATTCAGATAGAGACATGAAAGAACAGGTAGTCGAATGGAAGGACACAGCGGTTTGAAGCAGTGACGGTTGTCAGGGAGATGAGAGAGAGAGTGAGAGAGTGTGTGTGTGAGAGAGAGAGAGAGAGAGAGAGAGAGAGAGTCGGCCTAAACGTGAAGCAGCCACGAATCGTCAGCCAATTAATGGATCTCGTCCATGCATCCATTTTATCCCCCCATACATGTGAGATGTACATCATCACACCTTCACACTCACACACTCTCCTCTGTCTACCTTGTTGCCTGTCAGGCTGCTTTTAACGGCAGTCCGTCAGACGGGCACCTCTGTGGCCTCGCTAATTTGGGTTCATTGGATGGCAATAACTTAATTTAGAGCCTCATCTTTTGGGGCGTTTCTTAATGAGGATGCGCTGCGCAATAACGCGCCGGTTATTCAGGTGGGAGCGACCAGCACCGCTCACCAATGTGTTTAGCCTCCAAGGAACCCGTTAAGCTTGATGAGACTCATCTACAATGCGTGATTGAATACCAGGGTACTAGAAGCCTCTGACAAAACAGACCTGACTCTCAGTCCTGACTGAAGAGGCCTTCAGCCGTTCGTGCGACGTCACATCACAGAATCAAGCGGAGAGCGGCGCATAATAAGAGTTTTAAGGCGCTGTTGTCTGGTTTCATTGAAAAGGCCTCTTGTTGTTTAGAGAGGATCGGGTTTTATCGTGTCCTAACCCCGGGTCGCTGGATATCACGGTGACCCGCTTGGCACACATATGTGGGAATTCCATCTCTAGCTGTAAAATGACAGGTTGTAACGCTCCGAGCGCTCCGGTTACTTATGTGACCTTAACCAAGTGATTTAAGTCCAGGTCTTCTGACCCTTGCTCTTCCAGCCCCCCATTAAGAACTGAGAGGCGAAAAATGTTTTTAGACAAGTGAGGTGTATGACGAACTGTCCGCTTCGTTCCCAAACCTGAAAAACGCGCTCAGCTGCTGCAGGCAGTGACTGTTAAATGGGCAAAATGTGCAAGTTTCTAAGCTAATAACATTATTATTATTATTATTATCATTATTATTACTATACTAGGCTGCAGCTGCTACTACTACTGTTCATTTATAATTATCATAAGTAATTATTAGAAGTAAACTTGTTAACTCTATAAACAAACCCTTTAAATATCATGTCAAACATCTGAAAACGATGAAATAATAATAATAAAGATACTACAACAACGAATAAATTAATTTGACAAAGTCTACCATTGCGTTATAGGACTTCTGCCATCTGAATAAATATTTCTAAAACTTTTGTCGTAAAACATGATTTGTGTCATGTTTAATTTTTAATTTCCCCTCAAAAATATCACTGTATTATGCTGGCGTTAGAATAATATATTACACACAATTTTGTGAAATATTAGCTTTATGCGAACATGCGTTGCCCTACAGAAAGAAAAAAAAGTTTTCATTTTTATTTATTTATTTTTATATCTTAGATGTACCGCGTTCTTTCATTCGTTGTCCTGTTTTATGACACATAATATCTTTGACGGGAATTTATCTTGTGTATTCAGAGCTAATAATTGTTTTGATGCTTTATCGCCATTCCCTTTCATCGCATAAACTGGATTCAGGACATTATACCTCTGACCTGCGCTGAAATCAGTTTATGCGGGCGCCTGCTCATATTGTTGAATTCCAAAGTCCGTTTATCATTGTCCAAACAAGAGCAGGCAATATTTATCCAGAAAAATATCCCTCTTTTATTGTATTTATTATTATTTTCCTTACGGATTTGTCGGCGTGTTAAATTAAGCACCTGGGATCCCAGGATGAGAGACTACTACAATTATTCTCGAAATGCAATAATTCGAGCAAGTGTTTCCAAAACACCGCATAGCCACGCAGGACAAATTCAATCTTTGTGTTTTTGTCTGCTCTTTGCGTTATTTCGTGACATCCTCACATAACTTAATGAAAGTTGCCTTCGCTTTTCCCGTTAAAGAAGAGCACTGTGATCCATTTTGTACAACGTGCTCCACTCAATTCCACACACACTTTGTCTATCTAAAAATATCAGAATCCAAGACAGAAGGGGGGGGGGGGGGGGGTGGGGGGGCAGAAACCTGAAAGAAATCATTACAAGCCAGAACTCTGCCAGCAGCAGCTGTCCGGTTCTGTGTGGCGTGATCGCCCCTAAACATCTCCCACTCTCGCGACACATTGACGGAGCTCTTTCGCACGGGAAAGCGTAACTTCAGGGAGCCAAGGTGCGCGTGTGGGCGGGTGTGAAAGGGTGTGTGGGCTCTGTGTGTTATATGAACTAATAACAATCAATCAATCAAAAACGGACAGTGAGGGAGGCAGACAGAAAGAGATGGATAGATGGATAGATATTCTCGATTTTGAATTGGTAAAAAGAGTGAGTTGTGTTATTTGAGTTTTTTTTTTTCTTTTTTCTTTTTCAGGACACAATAAAACATTGATTGTTGCAGTTTGCTGACCCGTAAAATTTGGGGGCTAGATTTCCCTTCAGGACCGAGCATATAATTATGCAAATAGAGATCTGACAGCGATCTGGTGAAGTGCTCCCGAAGACAAGGGCCTGGAGGAGTGACAGTCCAGCTTCAGCAAGTGCTCGACTCTTTGAGAATAGTTCATATTTGGCGGCGCATGAGAGTATGGGAGGAGACGAGAGCGCGTGCGACAAAACGCGGATAAAATTGAAATATCAATCAAGGACGTCACAGACTTCAAACGCGACGTTATTTTTGCAGTTAAGTGCGACTCTTGTGGAAGGAAGTGTGATGGCAAAAAGTGTTCAGGATGACACGAACACTTTACTATACAATTCTAGAAGTTTTAGCGTTGTCTAAGCAGCTCATTCGTTTGCATAAAACCCACTAAAAGTTGACACACTTTAGGCTTCACAAATTCAAACGGCGTTATAACAATTAGCCAACATCACAAAATGAAAGTTTAAAAAAAAAAAAAAAAAAAAATTGTGGAAATTTTAATTGTAAACATGGCTTGGATTTATCACTTCTATGAGCACATCGTCTCTTTGCTTATTTTCAAGTTAACATGAGCTACTTTATTTCATACAACATATGACTTGAATATGATAAACTTTTTTTTTTTTTTTTTTAAACTGAATTACAAGACTTTTTGTGTATGTGTGTGTGTGTGTGTGTGGGGTGGGGGTGGGGGGGGGGGGGGGGGGGTATTTGGTGTAACTGTCCTAAGGTTGTAATAAAAATGGCTCACTAAAAAGCTTGAATTCTTGCAAAAAGAAATGTTAACTTGATTATTCCTTATATACACGCAACAGCGAATCAAGTTTAAATTTTGTATTTACACTATTATGAGAACTTTTCCCCCAAGCTCAATGTGGCGTAACAAACCATGCAAGAAGCCATTCTGTTGTCATATGAAAAGAAAACCCCCTTTGAACACAAGACTGAGTCAAAGCCATTACACTTGTTCAAAAACATATCACATATTTTGACATTTTTATGAAACTTTTATTTTTGTAAAAAGTGCATTGAAAAGTTTTTTTATGGTTACACCACCATATATATATATATATATATATATATATATATATATATATACTATATATATAATTATACCATTTCTTTGAAGTATGAAACGAACCGTGAATTTAATTTCTAAAGATTTCTCCTTCTGTTATCCTTATTTTTCGTTGATATATAGCCTACAGAAACTGAAAGCAGACCTGCAAACACTAAACTTTTTTTTTTTCCCTGAGGATAATTAATCAAATCATTTAGCAGGATGACATTCGGCTTATTTCCGCAGGATACTTGTCACTTTTGAGTCTACATTACTGTTTTGCTGTGACCGCGTCTCTCTTATGCCATCATGTCCGCAGCTTTCATGGGTTAAGGTCTAAAACAAGCAGCTAGAACATTAAAAAAAAAAAACAAAAAAAAAAAAACTAGGTGCTATAGACATGGCTTCATCCGATACTTCTCTGTCTTTGACTGACACTTATTTTGGTTAACATTGGTCTCATTGTAAAGGCCTGGGCTCGATCTAGACACAAATATCAGCTTTCGTGATAGAGTTCCACAGCTGATACGTGAGAAGAGCGAGTCATTCTCCGAGCAGGCTCACCTTCCCTGGGAACAGAGCTGAGAGGAGAGCCGCTGGAGCAACAGGCTTTATCGGGCACCGAGGATCTTTCCCCCGTCAGGTTGAACTTTAACCCGACAACTTCTTTGGTTGAAAGTGATGCCTTTACGATCATTACGTTGTAAATAAGAGTACCCTCTGCATTGGCGTCTTTAAGCGCAAAGCGAGATATGTCTATCAAAGCGGTGCAGGTTATTCTGCATGCTTGTCTTATCCAGAGAAGCATTTCATAACTTGCAACAACCAAAACCAAAGATCGTCACGCACAATTTTATAAAGAATTTTATTTAATTACAGCATGTATGGAGAGCATTGTTACAATCAAATGATATCAGGACACAAACTGCTATCAATTCAAAGACGAAAGACCGAGAAGTTTTAACGATCATGTTTTAATGTAGGCTAACGCATTCCCATCGAAAGCGAATAAAAAAGAATGTCACTAGTTTAACTCTTCAGTGACTAGAATGTTTCAATAAAACTTAGAAGCGATTAAAATATTCATTGAGTCCTAGTTTACAAACCAATTAGGTTTTCGATTTGGTTTAAGGCTGAAATGAGCGCGAGTGACATTCACTTATGGCTTGTCAGGAAAATTACACAAAAGGAAAGATGAGTGTTTTTCTAAGGCAACAATACTGGGATCTAAGTAAAGTCATTTTAACTACACAGCATAAGCAACTTGCAGTTGATCAGTGGCATCTAATGAATATTTGCAGGTATATTAAAAGTTTCATTCTTTGTAAAAATAGTTTCAAAACATAAAATCATCTGGGGACTTGCATTTCTTCCGTCGTAGTTAAAATAATATATGAAATATGCACTATTTACATTGCTCAAGTTCAGCAATCTAAAAAACCAATTAAAATTCTATTTCTAAAAAGTAATGAGACCAGAATGGCCTTTTACTGAGAGTTTCAATTTCAAGCTAAAGCAGAGCGATGTGTTGACATGCCTGAGCGACACATCTTTAAGCCTCTGCTAATACCACACCGTCCAGGAGACAATGTTTCTTGTCTTGGCTGAAACGATCCAGAACATAAGCTTCAGCGAGGTGTTAAAACAGTCCGAATAGTCATGGACTCGGCAAAAAGGGCAGGTCGCATTGGCAGACATCTTAAGGAATGGCTTTTGTACTTTAGATAACATTAAATCTTCCTGATCCTGACGCACTGGAAGATATTCCCAGACTGACATATCTGCTCCGCTAATGGGAGATATTCCTCATGTTCGCGCGAGGTTTTAAGGGATTTAAAAACAGAGGAGGATTCTTTAAATCTGTCATGCTGTCAATGGCTTACTTCATTGTGTTCATTCTTAATCTAGTCTTAAGATAGCCATTGAATTGATGTGCGAGTCTGCAAGTTGCTTTTTTCCTGTTTAAGTGTTATATGTATGAAACAAACAAACAAATCGTAAGCCTTTAGCATCTGATATACAAAGTTCCTAAGCGCTCCAGTATTTTAAATGCAAGCAAGACCCCGGTCAAAAAGAAACATCGGGGGGAAATCAAATAGAGATACAAAGACTTCGTAGGCGGGCACTAGGACCTGCCCGATGTGTGTGTGTGTGTGTGTGTGTGTGCAGGTGCTTCCCAGGCATTAGCTCAGTTCAGGACAATGTCAGGATAATTAGAGGTGCATCAAGAGGCGGTGTGCGGCGCCGCCTGTCAGCCTTAATCTGGCCACCGATAGGCCACCACCAAATCCACACAGCGGCCCACAGGAGGCACAAGCAGTGAAGCCATATTGCTTTGACAGTTGCACTCATCCAGAAGTAATGCAAAACGCTATTCTGATGTATACAGGCTGACCCTGAACTCCTCAGAGTTACACAATACACTGGGAGGAGGGCTTCAAGGAGGAATATCTTTCATAAAAAGAACAGAGGAGAAAAGCAAAGAAGAGGTTGACAAAGCTGGGCTCTGGGTTGGGATTTGGGAGCCCTCTATAAGTCTTCGTGTTTTATGCGGTGGGAGCTGCGTGTGGTGACCGGGCTGGAGGAGGACTCATCCTCCTGGTCCTTAAGAGCATCGCTGAAGAACTTGAAGATGGACTGGAAGCTCTTCCATGACGTTAACTCGTGCTTCTCGGTACCTGCAAAACGCAGAACGTCAGGGTTAACGTGAAAAACATACAGACATGACAGTGTTTATAAATCACATTTACTTTTTACTTGAGATACTGAGATAGCTCACCCAAAAATAAACTATGCCAACATTTACTCACTTTATTGGAGATTTTGAAATCGAACCCTAACCATTACTTGTACACAAAGCACAGTACCTTTAAGAGACAACTTTGCATCCCTAAAAGGTGCTTATTAGTACCTAGAGTAGAAGGCTTACTACTATGAACCTTTCAGGAGTCAAAACGTTGCCCTTTTAAGGGTCTGCCTCAGTGGCAAGGTGCACACTTTTTTTCCTGAGAGAGTAAGACATTTTAAAAAATATCTCCTTTAATGTTGTGCCTAAGAAAGGAAGTGATTCAGGTTTGGAACGACATGAGGGTGAGTAAATGATGACGGAATCTTTGGCCGGACTATAGCTTTAACACTTCCTACGGAGGTCTGGAGGCCACTCAGATGAAGAGAGTGATATGCGAGGACCGTTCATACTCTAAATAGTTCAGTACGTCTGTTGCCAAGCAAAAACTTTGGGCTCGGTGTCGTGTGCTGTGTGTTCCGACACAACGTTTTCCGTCTATTAAGATACTGGGCACTTAAGGACAATGGATGGAATGGCCACTATCCATGGAAGATTAAATTTTCTCTTGAGTTCGATACACCTATCAGTTAATCCACAAAACGGCTCAGTTTTCCCTTTGTGGCAGCAGGTTAAAGAATTCCCATGTTTGGGTCATTGGATCCAGGTGAAGTGACATGTACACCTTAAGTCCTCACCAGACCTTTCAAAGTTCCACAAGAGCCTTTCACCGCCCTCATAATGCAGCACTTTCAGACAGGTAGCGCCTGGCGCGGGAGCACCAAAGAAGTACATTTGCTCTATGTATTTATTGTGCTATTCGTAAGAAATGCTGAATAGAACTTCGGCTAGATTAATTCCGCTTTGAGCCCTTCACGACGTACCAAGCTCAAAGCGTACGACTGCCTCGATATATACGTCTGCATCGGTTTGTGTGGAACAAAGAGGATCAGATTGATGTGCTTTTCCCCCTCAATCACGATTTTCATTCTTTTCCCTCCGCACTGCAACTGGTGCATGAACTTGCCCGGAGGGATCCAATTAAAGACCAACTTTAAGGCCCATGCCAAAAGTGTACTCAGATGGCCATGATATTGACCTCCATGTTTATTACATTGACCTCTGTCTGGGCAGTATTGATGAAGATAGCTGTGGTGAGATGGGAAAGAGGTGTGTGTGTGTGTGTGTGTGTGTGTATCAGAACGGTCGACTCTTTCTAGCTCGGCCAATGATCAGTGCCTCAGGTCAAGTTTACCAAGCTGACGATCAGCGAGTCGATACCTGCTGTCCAAACAATCTCTTTAGTGGTGTAGGTCCTGGCACAACACCACTCTAGAGGAGAAGACATTGGCTCCACTGCTCTTATTTATAATTCATACCCAATTTGGAGCACACAGCCTTTACTTTCCCTTCACTTCCAGGCCCCCTCACCTTTCCCAACTAACCTTTTTATTTGTCTCTCTTTCTCTGTTTTTTTTTTCCAGGACCAATTAATGGCGAAGGGTTCACTTTTTGTTACCTTGAACCTGTGGTGAACCCCTGATCGACGAGAGCGACTCATACTGATCCCAGCCGCGGGGTCAGCCACAGTGCGTCTCCGAGCAGATATGCAAATGCGGCGAGCCCCCGTGGCGACCCTGCGGGAGCTCCGCCCCTGCCGGCGACATCACCTTTGATGAGGGTTCACAAGCATGCCTCACTAATGACCCTTTATTACTCTACCTTGCCATCTCTTAATTGCCAAGATGTGTTGAGTGTAATCAATAGTGTATGTGTGCCACGGCGTGTCACGGTTACGTCATTCACTCGCATAGACGCACAAAGAATGGGATAGAGGACAGCCGTGCCTGGCTAGCCCACAAATTAAATGAATGCCATTTAAAGAGGTGGCCATTGATTAAATGTCATCTTTCAATAAAGAGAGCCACATAGAAGTAGGAAAGTCTCTTGTTCTGGTTTTCCCTTAGTTTTTTTTTTCTTTTTCTTTCACGGGCTTTTCTGCTCGTCTGGGGGATTTTTTTTTCTTGAGTTCTTAAAAGTAAGAGGAATAGGGCTTACAATTTCTTTCATGTCTTACAAATAATGGCACGCTACTATTAAAAATCCATTAACATGCAATTAGGAAATAGATTATTAAAGCAACGACAAAACTTTTACGCTGCAATTGCACTACATGGAAATTATGAAAACAAAATTAATTTAATTACATAAAATGCTTTGATATATTCCCTATAACATTTTATTAATCAGTTTTGGAATTACATTTTATTTTCCAAAATGCATTGGCTGGTAAGTAAGTAAATATTTATATATATATATATATATATACACACACACACACACACAGATTGACAGTTTAAGGACTAAACATGAAAAATTCAGTAACACCCATAATCTCAAAGAGAAAAATCAAATAAAATGACGTACAAACCGCTGTGCTTTCTGTGAGCACCATAATTACGAGTTCTGCATGTGTAATTGTGCAATTAGAGAAAGAGTTGCACCTTTTGAACTAGTTTCAGTGAAAACTCTCCAGCAGGCAGGCTGTCACCCACACGACCCTCACATCCCGCACAATATACTCATACCTACAAAAATGCTCATGTATGCACACTCTATGTTTTGATATCCTCATCTTTAACAATGCACCTCACAGTAGGAGCACAAACACACCAGCACTCACACCAGGCCACTGTCACTTGATACGACTCCGTTTGACCACTGTATTTGTAATAATGAAGCTTCATATTTCACTACCCTGTTAAGACGTCTTCCAGATGCAGATCCAAATCTTTATAATGAACCATTACATGATTCAGCTGGATACCTTTGAGGGTAATTTAGTAGTTCTTTGATCTCACTGTGACAAATAGTGTTTGAAACAGTGTCCCGGTGACAAGCACACACACACACTCTCTCTCTCTCTCTCTCTCTCTCTCTCTCCTTTACACACACACACACACACACAAACACAAGCACTCTTTCAACATTCATGTCAACAATAAATCAAGGAAGACAGGCTTTAGCTATCGGCAATTCCTTTTTCTCTCCTCACCAAAAGCGTTACAAATGGTAATCGTGTGTGATGGTAAAATGCTCATGAGTGAACGATGCTCGAGTGAATGAGCAGTCAAAGCACCGCCGCGAGTAACACTCGGAGAGAGTAAAAAGTATCAAAGTGTGCTGATTGTAATTGGTCTCCATCTGTAGCGTGGCATTCAATGGCGCCTCCTAATTGATTGAGCACAACTGGCATATTCTATTTATTTGTCAAAATTTATTTGATTTCACTGCTAGACATTTTACATGTTGTAATTACACAGTTGTTGAAAAATTACAGTATCTGATATTCTAGTAATTAAAATATTTCAACCTCTAATTGTTTGCAGTTATGGTAGCTTTATGTTTTGTGTGTGTGTGTGAGTGTCTTCCTTATATACACTGTACATCAGCACAATTGTATCCATGACTTGATCAACACACAGTGCTTGGACTTTTACTCCAAACTAGAATGAACTAGTCAGAGTAACACAAGCAGGGGGAAACTATACTTTGCAAGAGGCTGCAGAGTCTATTTGCTATCTGTGTCCCTGTTGGCATAGGGGTTAGATTTCCAGTCCCAACGCTCTCTGATATTTGTTTGCTCTATGCTCTAGCGGTTTGGCGGTTTCGCCATGCATGCCTGAACATCTGAGAGGCGATCTGAGAGAGTCGGCTCGAGGACAAACGAGGCCAGAACAGGTGTCAACGTTCTAGCGCGCCGTGTTAACGTGGCTCTCCGTGATGGAGATGCTACGATTCGTGACACAACTAATTAAATCTAAATATACTCTATAGCCAACCCCCACCCGTCACTCCCTCAACGCATAAACCCACTGCCCTCCGAGAACACGGCTCGTACCTCTTGACGCTAGACGCCAAGAGCGAATATTACCGTTGCAACTAGAGCGTGCTTTGTTTGCATTATATCTAATTAAATTAATGCATTTGGAAAAAATAAGCACTTCAAATTGCAAATAGAAAAGGAAAAAAAATATGCACGCACACCTACGATTTCATCAAAAAGTCTCTCTGTCAATTGCCCAAACGCAGGACCTGTCTGGCGTTGGGTTCCCCTTGTCCCCCCCCTCCTCTGTCTCTTTTAATTACTTTACTTGTTATTGTTGTAAGAGCAAACAGAGGCAGAACTCATTACACATCCATAAATGAGAAAGCGAACGTGTGGCTTCAGGGCCTGCTGAGAGAACCTACAATTCACTTATAAAGTTGGAAACAAAGCGAAGTCTGAGTGAGTGAATGAAGGGAGAGAGGGAGACGAACGCTATGAAATGAAGTTTCATTCCTCTCTTTTCACATTATTCAAGCTCGGAAAGGAGGAAAGACTGCAAGAGAATGAGCTCCAGAACACATTTTTGTCCCTGAGCTGCTCCTCCCTTGCAGCGGTACAGTTTTTTTTCCTCCTCCTTTTTTTTTTTTTTTTATTTGAGAGTGGGCGCCTTGACTTAGCTGTAATAAAGACGCCGAGTTTTATAGAGCTGGAATGGAGACTTTACGAGATAACCGGAGAGCAGGGGCCAGTGTGGGATGTGTAGCGCAAGTGTTTGAGACTCTGGGGGACACTAAGTCAAATCATACCGCAGGTACTGTACCCACCAAAGGCACCCATAACTATTGGCAGTGGCTTATTCTGTTGCAGCTCTGTGAGTATTTAGGAGAGAAAATCTAATGATGGCGCTTGGGTGTCTGAATCTGTTTTACCAGTCCAGCTAGTCATTAGCCCAGGCTAGCACTTTGCAAGAAGACCAGCGCTTCATTATCCAGCCTGACTGTGCCCACTCTGTTTGCTCCTCTATAAAAGAGCCTGTAATAATGCAAATCAAGAATCACAGAGGAATTCAGAAATGACAAACTACATCCCTGACAGCGGAGTAGAAACACAGATAGCGAGGCTAATTTGAGGGCTAATTTGTTAGCAAGTCAAATAGCCTAAGTCCACAGTAGCATAATTAAGTTAGCCGCTGATAAAAATGCCTGCAGATGTCAGAGCCGACTCCAGAGGGGAAAACGAAAAATAAACAGGAATGACGGAGAGACCCGGAGTGCAAACAACTTCTACGCCCCGATTGCTCATCATTACAGTACTAGAATATTCATTAAGTGGTCTGTGGAAGAGTGACCGAAGCCTTGCGGTTAAGATAAAACCAATAAATGAACTCTGCTTTATCGCCGACGTGTTCGCGGCACTTACAAATAATGACGTATGCCATCAATATTGAAGGTATCAAGTAATGCATGCTACAAAATAAGGTTACTTTATTCAAGTAATTTGCAAATTAGCACGTCGCTTGGTACATTCACAAAGCTACACACATATTTGTTCTACTTATTTACTGAAAAATACCAATTAAAAATATATAAAAATAATGTTTTAGATTAAGAGTTCTTGTTGTACAAGATAAAACAGAATTCATTTTAAACTATAAGATGCTGCATTGCATTGCATGAAACCCTTGCCACAACCTAAATTGTATAACCATTGTGCATTTTATTAGTTATAGATAAACATATGGTCAGTATTCTGTATGGGTAAAAATATATTCGAAATAATCAAAATTCTAAGTCTATCACCCTCAACTCTTTAAAAAAATGAACAGAGGGGATGAATGAGCATTTGATTTCGCAAATTGGAGAGAAAGATGGTGGGATAAGAACTGTTGCAAATGAACAGAGGATTAATGAGGATCTGTGATCAACACCGCGCAGGTACACAGAGGGTTAATTCACACAGGCTTTAGCACCAGCACAAGACAGCGTGTCAAGAGTGTACAATAACACAGCACATCACTTGCAAAATTGCACATACAGAGATGAGAGGTGTTAGATACTGTTTGATGAAATTGGCGCTGCAGACAAAAGCTCTCTGAAAACCGCCAATGCATTTGGATTCAGTACATGGGGACATTTGCGATGGTGACCGCATGAACATTTGCACATTTTCCCTGAAATTATTGACAACATTAAAACATCACTGCATGTGCATCATTTGACACCACTCTCTGGTCATTTTTTTTTTTTTTCTACAAAAAAAAAAAAAAGAAGTATTCTTTCCTCTCTCATACTCGAGAATATGGACAGAGGATGTGCAAAACAGTACATTTAAAACCTTAACGGGATGCGGCTTTGGTCTCTATTTAGTTGAGGCTAAAAAGACATGACAAGATGCTTCAAACGAGATAAAAGAAAAAGAAAACAATACCAATCCTTAGAAATACCTGCAAACCGTTTTTGTGGAATACTTTTTTTCCAAGATTCTTTGATGAATAGAAAGTTCAAAAGAACAGCATTTATTTGAAATAGAAGCCCTTTGTACTATTACAAATATCTTTACTGTCACTTTAGACCAATTTAATGCATCCCTGCTAAATAAAAGAATTGATTTATTTAAAACCTACCACACAGTTGGTCCAACTCTCACCATATAATCAAAGAGACCTAATTAAGGACAAAATAGTGTTATTTCACAACTGATGAGTAACTCTCAAACCTAGATATCCGCACTTCCCGATACCGAGACCTCCACATTAAACCTGATGAGCATCTTCACTTCGGCTGAAGTAGCAGATGAAACCTACAGGGGCTGCTAACTTGATAACAGTGCCTGAGAAAGCGAGAGTGCGAAGGGATGTGAGGAAATACAGGAAATCAATGGCGAATCAATACATAAATAAGAACACAGTGTTTGAGTGTGTTTACTAAAGGAGCAGCAGGAGTCAGGGACCGGAGAGAGTTCAGCAGTCACACAGCATCCATACCAACACTGTGTAAACTAAAGAAGACAATGGATTCTTCGTGCTTCTGCTAACAGTGAGATGAGTCTATGAAATGGGTGTGTTTGTAGACCGATTCATGAAATTGATTTTTGTGCTGGACATATTTCAAGCCTCAGTTTAGTTGAAAGGTATGAGCGCATGTGGGATGACGCAACAGAGTGTAAATCAAACTACAGGCTAATGCAGCGATTGAGTCAAGCACACAACGCAGCAGGACAATAATTGAGGAAACTGATTTAGCAAAGATTTATTATATGTACATTGCATCGGCTCAAGTTCAAAACTTTCTTTTTTTTCGTATTTCAAGGTGGACGCTGTGACCCAATTCGAGGTCTGTGTTGTGCTTTTCATAATTCATATTTTTTTTGAACAACTTAATGGAGAAGCGTTTCTTAATGCACCCTGTGAGCCAAAGGCAACGTTGGCAAGCAAAAAAAAATAAAAAAAATAAAAAACACTTCATAAGATATTCAGGTCAACAGGAAACCTTGAGAAGAACCAAACTTTGATGGGGCAGCCCATTGTCTTTTGGGAAGGATTATATATATATATCCTTTCTTACTCTATTAAGGAAGAAAAAAAAAACATGACTGCTGACATTTTTGAAAAATTATATTTCAAGTGTTGTATTTTCAAAGTGAAATGTATAATGAGTAACGTTAAAAGCAAGATAATTGAAGATATTATTAATGATATATAAACAGTATTTAATATATTAATTCGGGTAACATTATTCTGTAATTACACACACACAAATACATACATACATATACATACATATATATATATATATATATATATATATATATATATATATATATATATATATATGTGGCAACATTTTACAATAAGGTTCATTAGTTAACATGAACTAAAAATGAACTGCACTTCTACAGAATTTATTAATCTTTGTTAATATTAATTCCGGCATTTACTAACACATTACTAAGATCTTGTTAACATTAGTTAATGCACTGTGAACTAACATGAACAAACAATGAACAACTATTTTCATTAACTAACGTTAACAAAGATTAGTAAATACAGTAACAAATGTATTGCTCATGGTAAGTTCATGATAATTAATACATTAACTAATGTTTAATTAATGAACCTTGTTGTAAAGTGTTACCATATATATACTGTATATACAGCATAATTTTTTCCCATAATTCTATATTTTTTTGTCTCATCAAAAATTTCCTCATGCGTCGCCATCGATACCAAATATTATCGAGGTACATAGTATGACTAGTCACATATTCGTTTAATAAACTGTTCAATTATTTAATACGGCAGTATAGTCTTTAAAGTCCTTCCCAAAAGCGTCTAGCAGTGATGCAGAGGTTGATGAAGCGCTGGCACAGTTTGCAGCTGGCGTCGCTCACTAACGCAGCGGACTTGGAAGTGTGATCTGAAGCTGGATTACTTGCATCAAAACTAAGTACACAGCATTCACATGTGTTTAGCATCGCAAGAGTGCTCCATGACATACTTTCCAGGTGGAGCTTTCAGAAGGCTGTCTCCTCCAGCCCGAGTGGAGGCAAAGGAGGGCGATCAGCCTCTCGCTGTGCTGTCATCTGTAATTACGGGGGCATCTTCAGAGCGGCCCCATGCAAAGCGGGTGGCAGACAGGCTAGCGGCTAATGCACGGGACCCACACTTCACATCAGCGAGGAAGGCAGACTGACCTTGCTTGCCTCACATTAGCACTCTTATCTGGTGCGTGTGTGCTTGTGTGTGTTGTGTGGCTGTGTGGAGGTGTAGGAGATAGTCCTGGAGTGGGCCGCGGGGGCGGGGAGGAGCAGAAATAGATCACTTAGGGGAACAAAGTGTAATTAATGGGTGGAGAGAGATAAGAGTACCCTGGCCACTATCTGGGAATGTGCTAATGGGGTTCACACACACTCAGCATGAGCAGGGGATGACCCCTGACAGAGTGTGTGTGTGTGTGTGTGTGTAGAAGAAGACATGATGTGTACTGATGCCATGGATATGAGCGAGTGATTGTGAGTGTGTGGCGAGTGAATAACCTACTAAAATTTTGAATTCATTTCATTGATTTCATTAAAATATTTCACTTTGGTGCTGGTCGAGGGGTTCGAAATTTCTTAACATGCAGTATATGAGAAGTGAAACAAGCCTGTGTGAAGTCCGTCTAACAGACCTAGTTAATGTTTCAAAAGAGGTGCTTTGTTGGTAGTAGTGCCACAACGAATTTAGAATCTTTTACTGTAAAGGCAGGAACACACCAAACCGGCGGTCAGCCCGTCGGGCAGTTTTTGTTCTGAAGTTGGTCCTCGTCTGCTGTTTTTCGGCCGATTCAACATGTTGAATTGGCGTCGGGCCTTCGGTGAGAAGTCTCTGATTGGCTGTTCAGTATAGTAAACGAGTCAGTTCACGCAAATATAATATAAGCAAAAGTTATGAAAGCTAGCAAAGAAGTCATGACGGCACAGTTGTTCTAATTTTACGCCATTTTTCCTGAGCACTCGAATCCACAAATATTTTCATAATAACATGAGCTGAGTGGAATAATAACTTGATCAGCATGATTGATATTCAAAACAGTAAGCAAGCGCTGCTTTGTTTATTGGTTTGTATACCTGCGGTCTTACTTTCGCTTTCCCTTTTTGAATGACGAATATTGACAAATATATGTGCTTAAATAGACAGTTATCTCCTCTATACGCGGGTGTCGCGCCTCGGTTTGGTGTGCCAGGGCAACTTTGGACCCAGAAGCTGCCGGCGTGAGCCAACCCCACAGTCTGCTTTCGTCAACCACTGGTTCGTCGGCGTCGGCTTGGTGCGTTCCCGGCTTTAGCCTGCTCAAGCACCCCAAACTAAAAACAATCATTATAATTGCTTCAGGTAAATTTAGAAATCACAACATGTAACGCACAGTATGACAAACAGATATTCATTAAGAGATTTGCTAAAGATTACTATTAACACTGTTAAATTTTTTTTGAGCATATATGTGAAAATTAGCTTAACATTGAAAGTGTAAAAAAGTTAAAGAAGCTTAAGTTTACTGTAAAGCAAATGTGCTGAACTAAACACTTCATATTTTATACAAAACATATATTTTCCAAAATAATTTGGACTCTAAAATTGCTAGAAAATCTAAGTTTGTTTGTTAGACCAAGATCAGTTCTAAATTTGAAGTTGATTTCCAGCAAAAAAATAAAATAAAAAAACATTAAAAACATTGCATTATTATTAGTGGGTTAATATCAACTTCAAATATGGAACACAACTAGTCCAAATTATTTCGTAAAATATGTTTTCTATAAAATATAAAATGTTTAGTTCAGTTTTAAAGTACTGTTTCCAAGCTAAGACACTGATCCAATTTCAAATGATCTTAATAGGATACATTTAGAGTTTTTAAGCTTTCAAATGATACATACTTTATGATAATTATACTAAAATATGTCATGGTAAAAAGGCCAAAAAAATATATATAAGCGCACCAAGTGTCCTGCTATCGGGACACTGACAGCAAACAGGTTATTTTTTTAAGATTACCTTTGAGCAGGTGTTGCATGACGACAATGGTAATTCAAATATACATGTAAAATATGCACAAATAAAAGTATCCAATATAAACTGGTACAGATAAATTAAAATATTCCAAAATAACCGATATGGTACAGATATAGCATGCATCAAAAAAAAAAAAAGCAAACTCCCTAGTTGACTATTCGAGCATCCTGAACCACCACTACACGCAAGACGATTAGAACAGTCAAACTCCATTCTAGAGTCAATGTGCTCTTGTTTTCAAAGAGGATTTTGCAGTCTAACGCATAAGAGGAAACAACTAGAACATGTTGTTACATTCACCACATTCCCCTTCTTCGCAACACACCCACTCAGAACACACGTCTTTCACATCAAACCTATGAACATGTTATTACGCTTGGCTCAGTGGCAGGGCTTCAAATGAAGAGGACATTAATGTTTACATTGACTGAAGGAACGGGGAAAACACAACAGTCAGCTTGAGGTCAGTCCACAGTGACAAAAAGGATGCTAATTGAGAGGAACTTCCTAACAACCTCCTGCATGCGTGGGTCCTGCGTCAGGGGCCCGTCCAGGAGCCACGCAGGGGGCTTCTATGACAGTGAAGAAGCACATTGTCGACAGACGATGTTTAAAATGCATTTCCTCTGTTTGTCTGAAAACAGAGCAGATGTTTTGAGCTGGTGGGACACTAACCAAAAATAGGTCATAGGTTTGCTCTGATAAGGTCACAGACAGGAGGGAGCAAAATGCAAGTAGTGCATAGTTAGGATAGAAAATTACATTAATAATGTGACGTTTGAGGGATTCAAACTTGGCGCTGTAAGATCATCATACTGAGAGCCGGATTTAGAACTACAGTTTTAGAAAGTGTGGTTTATTTGTGCTTGAATTAGTAGCGTCACGTGTGTGCAACCTGATGTTTATTGGCAGTTTCTGTCTCCCACCCCAGTCTGACCCCAAGTCCACCCGTACAGAGACCCTGGAGTGACGGAGACTGGCTTCTGTCAAAAGATAGAGAGGACAGAGACCATTGAAAACAATAACACTCAGCATTTTTGAGAAAGACAGAAGAAAAAGAAAATTGAACTGAAGATGAGCGATAAAAAAATGTAAGAAATAAGATTTTTCTGTTCCAAAAATAACACCCACACACACTTTTATTCTATCTTTGTGTGTGCATTCATTGACAGTGCAATCTCTAGCTCCTTACTGTAACTAACCCTAACCCAAACCCTTACCCTAAACCTACCTAATTATAACTTTATCCCTAAAACAAAGTCTAGACTCTCAAATGTAGAAAGTACGGAACACACTTTATTCTATTTGTCCTCACTTCGATGGTCTAAAACTCAAACCGGTCCTCACAAAAATAGTTGTACAAGTACACAGAGTTTTCCCCTCTTTTTCCACCTCGCTTTTACAATTCATTCCTATGAAAGCGAAACTTGCACCATTAGACATTCACCATTGTGAATGCCCGAACTAGTGGCAATTTGACTGCGGAAATTGCTTGAATGGTGGGTTAATTATTATTCTAAATGAAAAACACAACAAGAAGGCGCTTTTATATTTCGCTTTGAAATCAAATCCCCCGCCATCTTGTCAGTCAGGAGTGAGGCGAAATAGGGGAAGTGAGATGAAATCTGACTCCCGCTGCTGATCTGCACTGCAATTCTTGTTTGGCTCGCGCTGAATTGAGCAGACAAGTTCAGCTTTTAATTGTAGTGTCTGTTCTCTAACTGAACTAAATTATTTGTATTACTAAAAAAAAAAAAAAATCTAAACGATGGTGGGGGGCAGTGCCGCGGTGGGCAAGCGATGTAACTGGTGTTGGTAACACCAACTATCGCAGCCCGCGTAGCATCGAACCATGACGTCCGAACCGCAACGTTCATACCGTGACGGCTTGGCACGAACACATGTAATGTTACATCCCTTATATACACATACACACACAAGAAAACTGATACTACAAAGGCATTAAGTGAGCGGACTCCGGACAAAACATGCAGAAAGGGAAAAAAGTAGCACACTGCAGATTCACACCCAGGTGATGATTCATTAGACAAAAGCTGTTAAAAGTAACAAACATTTAAAAAAAGTTTAAGTGTTTGGCTTCCAATCTAATGTTGTGATCGAAACTTACTCAAACAGCACGAGAGGGGGCAAAAGTTCAGCGCAAACAACCCACCCAAACAAAACTCCACAAACAAACAAACACAATGGCAGGCATCTAAAAGCATCTCCGCTTTAGCATACACAAAGCGTGGGAAGAGTTAACTCCCTGATAAGCTGTCTCAAACCCAGGCATTATGCATTTTTCATGCCATGTGAGTCAGAGACCGAATAATTATCTCTCCATCTCTCTGCAGACGAGTGTAGAGGGCTGCAGCCACTTGCCTCTCTCTGTGCTCTTTCCACACTCAATGTGAATGAACTCAAAGACGTCAACAAAACATTAGATGGGTAGGTGGCTCGAAAACCACAAGGACCTTTGAATGTATTCAGTGGATCCATGGACACACTGACCTCCGAATGAGGCTTGATCCATCCCTGCTGGGGGCAAACAGGAAAAAAACTCCACCTTGACCAAATCTATAGACCCTTATCTGACAGAGCGGCTAACGCTCAACACGTAGCCTGTGTCAAATAAGATGTACAGAGATGTTCAGATGCACTGTGACCCTGTAGCGACACACTATTAATCAAAAGTGTGTTAGGGATGCAGGACTGAGCAGGACGAGTGTTTGAGGATTGTGCGTCTGGTGTGGGAGTGTGAGTACAGCGGGGTCAGAAGCCACTCTGACTCTCTCAATGGCGCTCTATTGACAGCAGAGGTGAGAGTGAGTGCGAGGAACGGCAAATAGAATAAAATAATCAATACATTCTCACTTGTCAGAAGGGTAAGAGTCTTTTAAGACGAGTAAACTTTAACCCCGCAGTATGTTGCATTGATCAGATGATGTAAACTCCTGCCACAAGCGGCCCTGCTATATCTGTTCTGACATATATGGAATGTGAGTCACCGATAACATTGTCTGAGAAGATGTGTGACTGTAAGTGTCAGAGAGTGAGAGAATGAGAGAGCACGTTCCTTTACAAATGCCTGCGCATCAGAAAATACAATATATGCTGCTTGCTGGATTTGAACCCTGACCCTTGAAGTGTGTAACTCATCCCACAATAATTTGTGCGACTACTACTACCATTTCGGCTTCCACATTTTCATGACATTTGGTTTTGTTAATGATTCTCAAACATGCATTCCTCCTCTGATGATACAGTGTTTACTGCTGCCAATTTCCAAGAATTTCACAAAAAAAAAAAAAAAAAAAAAAAAAAACAGTGGGAGAAAGGACTGAATTAAACTAGTAATTAAACTTTTTTTGTTAAAAGAAATTCATACTCTTAAACAGTCAGCAAGTATGCATTAAATTGATAAAAAAGTGACAGAGATTTATGTTATAAAAGTCTCCTGCTATTTTGAACTTTCTATTACTCAAACTCTGTTTACACACACACACAAAATATTAAGCAGTTTTTAACATTGCTAAATGTTTTTTGAGCACCAAAACAGCATATTAGAATGATTTATGAAGGATCATGTGACACTGAAGACTGGAGATGCTGAAAATTTACCATGAGAGGAAAAATTACATTTAAAATATATTAAAATAGAAAGCAGTTATTTTGAAATGTTAACAACATTTCACAAAATTGCTGTTTTTACTATATTTTTAATCAAATCAATCCAACCTTGGGCAGCCCAAGAGATTCCAAAATATTTACATCCATACATATATATATATATATATATATTTTTTTTTTTTATCTTACTTAACTAATTGTTAAAGAAACTGTTAAGGAATCACAATCAGTAAGAATAATTATGATTAGTTTTATTCTAAAAACATTACATTATGATTTTTATCTCCATATTCCGGCATACGGACATCCTAAAGACCTGAGTATACGGGCTCTTTTTGATTTGGGCCAGTAAACGACCTCTGAGCAATGTGCTAAAACCACTCATGATACCGCATTGCAATGCACTGGCATTCACCCACAACAGCCTAGTATCGAGGCAGTTCCTTTTTTCCCTAGCAAGAAGTGCATTTTCTGCTAAAAATTTTATGTACTTGCTTCATATTCTCTTCACTGTGAAACTGACGAACAAGACATTGAGTGCTTAACCTTCATAATGTTCCTGTTTCTGTTCAAAGAAATGCTTTAGCAGAAACAAGGTCCTCTGGGTATGTTAATATAGTATCAAGTGATAAATTAGACAGAAAGAAAAACAAGCTTTAAAAGTTAATGAAGAAGTGGAACATTAATGCAGAGCGAGATGAATGGAGACAGAGAGAAAGGGAGACAGGGGAGGGATGCTAACCCTCTGTCATAATTTAAACAAGTAAAAAGTCTCCCACCGTTCTGTTTACAGTGTATAATTAATGCCTGCAAGTTCAAACACAGCTTTATCTGTACTCGTCGGCTTAAGTGATATGATTTCATGTTTTATGGCTGGTTATGCCCCTCTCTTTAGGCAAAAACTACCCCCCCCCCCAAACACTGCTGCTTTTCTACCCGCAGCTAAAGTGCCTCGTTAATTCCCTCCCCACCGCCGACAACAGCCGCATCCATCAATCCGTCTAAAATATAACCCCAATCGCTTTGAGTTTTACTACCGTGCGTTTCTCGTTATTGGGCTGATGGCATGTTTCAAAGCCTTGTTTCACTCCATGTCTTCGGTTGCTGACCTCCGAGGTCTCGGTAACTTTAAACCCTCCCCGCCCACGTCTGCTTAATGTGCTAAAGCGTTATGATACTTCAGAACAGTCCGCTCTCCTCGTGTGCAATGAATTCGATTGTATATGTTCTAGAGTAAAGAAGCTTAACTATAGCAGGGCTTTCAATGGGCATCGTGGGTGCAGTCATGGCCAACTAGGCTTCAGCATATATGGTGACGCCATTTAGTGATCAGTGGGGAAAATAACTGATTTTGTTGCTCAATTTCAGGCCATTTTCAATTTCCTCAATTTCCCGGGCTTTCTCGGGAAAAGAAATCCAAGATTCAAACTAAAATTCAAGACCACTCTTGTGCATCAACACTTAAGTGTCATCATCAGAGCAGTCCCTATATACATTTTTTGGGTTATTTTTCTAGTGTTTGGGTAGTTTTCATGTTAGACATAACCCAGGGGTTGAGTTATTCATTCTTTATTCTCAAATTACTTCTTAATGTTTAACTTTTACTTCTAATATTTGCTAAATGAGCTTAAATGTAGGCGAAATGTATTAAAAACTATGCTGTACTATAAAATATGTTCAAAAATAAAGGAATTATCAAGCAAACTAGTGGTTGTGTGGAGTATTTAAAAAAGTCTAGAGGATTTAAGTTAATCTGCATACATTAATTGATGTATGAAGCTAGTATTATATTAAAAATGAATCAACCCATTATGCTGGGTTAAATAAACAACACAATTTTGTGTTGTGTTCTGTCCAATATTTACACAGCCCTTGGGTTGAAAACAACCCAAATTGGTTCATTTTTAACGCAGTGTTATACACTACAACTTAATCTCTAAATACTGTATAGATTATGAATTCAGAATAAAAGTATTTAATTACAAGTTATTATAATTATGAACTTCAAAAGCAAAATTAATAAGTTTAAAACCAATACAATTAGGTAAAAAGCAAAGCGACTACATTTGCTTTGACATTGATTCCAACACATTTTATAGTCAGCAAAGTTAAGCACATTTCAATAAATCTAATTTACACCATTTGTTTAATTGTTTAACTGGTACTTTTGCCAGAAAATCTTCATGTTTTTTTGAACAGATGCAATCTCAACAAAGACTGCTCGTGACAAATACACCCACAGAAAAAAAGGCTGGAAAAAGATTTCAAAATACAGTTTCGTGGTCAATTTACAGCCAGGAAATTTTCTGTATTAACTCTCCATAGGCAGATGTGGTAAAAAGTTACAACATACCAAAAAAAAAAAACCAAACAAACAAACAAAAAAACAAGCTCTACTTTGGTGCTTAAACAACCTTTTTTGAATGCTCTTAAATCTATTAAAAACCCCCAAAACAATCCATGTCGAGCACGGCAGGTTATGACCACAACAAAATAACCACATACAGTACAACTTTCCTTTTGTATTCCTGACCACAGCTTCAAGAGTGTGATCACCACTGCCATGTGCATCAAGGGCCATATTAATGGTTTGTGGTCAAATATCCCGCCTTAGGGAGCAAAACTAAACCAGGAATGTAAGAATCCCTCAATACCTCCAGCTGCTTGGTTTTGACAGTGGTTTATCATGCCTCATAAAGCAAAGATCAGCGGTATATATTTTCAGAGACAATAACGTCATGTAGAACAACGGCTCTGCGATCAGTTTTCAATGACACCTCTCAATCTCATGCATCCTTCATCACACATTCTCTCTGCTTGTGTTCTTTTCTCACTTTTCCATGCATTAATTCCAACTGCTCTCCTCACAAACTGTGTGTGCTCACACATATATTGCTCGCTGTCTCTGAGGAGACCAGTAATCTCTCTCCTGTCGCTCGTCTTGTGCATTTTCTATCCCGTGCGAGCGCTTCCTCTTCCCCGAGTATGAGCGAGCGAGTCCATAAGACTCGAGGAATGCAGAGTGATTTTAAAGAAGCGAGCAATCCAGAGGGAATCCTTTCATATCAGTGTGTCTTCTTGTGGCGCTGCATCGCTATTTCAGGGGCACAAAGAGTAAGGGTGAGCTGATCGTAAAACTGTCCTTCTCAGCAAGTTCGAGAGTTTATTTGTCATACTTTTCTGAAGGTTTTGCATCATTAAGGTGAATCAAACTGTAACAAACAAAGCAAGAGATAAAAAGCAGCCAGAATCTGTTAAGGTATTCCATGAGCTTCGATTATTGCCTTTTTTATTAAATGATAAAATGCACTCAGCGAATAGCCCTTACAAAAGGCCGTTGTGGTGCAATGGCTGGAAAAGGGATCTTCAGTTAATGGCTTTTTCCACTATCGGTTGTTAGAGTAAACAGCAATTTGGTGAGCGTTCGGGACATCACTCAGCTTCATGGTGAATAAGGACAGGTGTGTTTGAATGAACCTATTTAATCACCTTGTTGATCTATAGAGTGTATTTGATGCTCCCCATCATAAACTGGAGAGAGACAGATAAATGGATTGTGTGCCAAAGGTAAATGGTAAATATAAAGTTTGTTAACATTTGAGCCTGATGGTGTGATATTGATTTCTCCTGTCTCCTTAATGGAGGTGCTGATGGTACTGATGGAGAAGAGAGAGCGTTTTTAGATTTGGGGTAAGATGATGGTTTAACAAGAGAGAGTGCTTTGTGTGGTCGTGTGTGTGTGTGTGTGTGTGTGTTCTTCTAAAGTGAGGGAGCTAAAAAGGATACTCACACTAAAGTTTAAGCAGGCACACTTGTTTCAGGCCCATGCAACAAATAGGAAAAACGATATGTTTTAGTACATCTGTTTTGATAATATATTCATAATAATTTTTGTTAAAAATGTACTCCAGATTGTTAAAATTTCTGTTAAACTAAAAACAAGTCTTATTAATTGAAATGTGCAAAATTGACAAAATGAAACGTTGAATTCTTTTAATTTTCTATGCAGAAAAGATGACAATTCTTTGCATATGTTTGTGTACCCACTGACTCGCAATCAAAGGCTACTTATGAATCAGGGCTGTCTAAAATAAAAATAATAATAATAAAGAAAAAATACATAAATGTTTTTAAAATATTTTTATTTAATTAAAATGCAGTAATAAAAATAACCATGATAATAATAAAATAAATCTATAAAATAAATTATAATGCACATAACACACAAACTATAATATTATCTGTATATATAATTAAACATAATATCATTATTTGTTTGTTTAGTTTGATTAGCCACTATTTTACAATTGCACTACACAAGGCCAAGTGTGAGCGCCCCTTAAACCCTCCAGAAACAGCAGCAGTGATAACTGTCATAACTGTCACGCAATGCAAAGAGCTGAAAGATGCCCCTAATACAAGAACTGACCCACTCAAACAAACGCCCACTCGCATTGCCACGAAGAGAAATATTCAGCAGTGAAATCTCATCCTGTCTGAAAATTAGTCATGTACGAAGTCCGAAAACCTGACACCTTGACTACAGCAGAAGCAAATAAAACGGACAAGCCCGCTTTACTCTTCTGAGATCTCCATCATGTTCTCTGTCGAGACAGATCCATGAATAACTAAGAGAGAGCGATGATAAACGTGTCATCTCTTTGTGTTGGCGGAGAGACGTGGAGTTAAAGGCGTGAGCCAACTTCAGTGAAAATGAACAACGTTGAAAACGCTCATGACCTTTCAAACGCAGACGAGCGTATTTGCTAAGTACAGCTCCCTGCCACTGGAATACTGCTGTTTCTGAAAGTAAAAAGAGGAGGATGACAGAGAGAGTGAGCGATTAGTGCAGAGAACACAAATCCACTTAATATCTACTTGCCGTCTGTATTTCATCGTGGTGGCCCAGTGAAAGCGAGCGGGCTTACAATAAACCTAATTTAAATGTTTAAATATTGTTTTTGGCTGGCCGATGGCATGTTCTCATGCTGACAAATCTCTTCGCATGCATTCCCAGAGAGAGAAAGCGTAAGAGACAGGACGCAAGAACAAACAGGATTTGCTGTCTGGGAGAAATGGTGGATCGACATGTACACAAAGGAGTGCAATGACACGACCAGGTAACATAATCGCGGTCGGGCAACGTGATCATGTATGTCTGAGCAAATGAGTGCATATTTACATGGAAGAAGAGTGCTTTCTGTGTGTGTGGCGGTCACAACATGCCTGCTGGGAGAAAAAGGTAACAGCAGGGAGGCCCTCCGCATCCTCACAAACCTCCTCTGATTTCAGTTACGCTAGTGGAAATCTAGCCCGTCTGTGTCCCCGGGCCACAGGCGCACAGGTGTTTGTTGCATGCACCTGTGTACTAGTGCATGCGGAGGGGCTGTCAAAACCGCCCGACGAGCGCTGACCTGGGATCAGCCGGAGCACACCTGTGCCATTCAAACCTAAACCTGTTGTCATGGACCTGGACAGCGGCATTCGCAACAAATGGCGGTGTACATTATAATGTGCCGCACCAGACAAAGGACTAGGACCCGACAAAAGGTTAAAAGGCTATGCCGTGGCTTTGAGGAAAGGAAAAGAGACAGTTGAGACAGAGTTCAACTAAAGTCTACGGTGGCTTTGCACCATTCTGTACAGAGAGCAGATTTGCACCACATGCTTGCCTGAGCAATTACCAAAGCCAATCTGAGCAACACATGGGAACATGGAACCGTTCCGGAGCGCTGCGAAGGGAGGAGACCAGCCGTACATTGATTACACTCTTAATGGATGACTATCAATGTAAAGAGTGTGTAAGGTTACAATTAGGCTCCACTTATCTACGGTAATTAGAAACTCCCGCATTCAGACGACTCAATATTCTTCAGGTCGCGACAGGCTGAGAACTTGGCAGCCCGTTGCGCCCATACCTGAGTGCTCAACGCCACCCAGAGCATCCCTGGCAACCTCGTGCTGAAACATAGCCCATCCCATCTTATCTGGCTGCTCTATTGTCCTGCCCTCGACCTGTGAACGTTGGCACAACCCCGGGAGTTGGGGCTAAAAAAGGCCTAGGCGCAAGGAACAGAAACATAGTCTGCATTAGCCAGCTAATCCCATTAAATCTGCGGCCCTGCCAAGAGGCAGGGTCAGCCAGTGTGCCACGTCACTCACACGCACCTTTGGCACCGCCCGTGACCCTGGACTACTGTCCCAGAGATGAGGGCGGGGAGTCGCCTGTTTTCTAGGTCCAGATGGAATTAGGCAAAAGCTGGGATGCATGGATGCACCTGCTGGCCAACCGCTCGGACTGCTGGAGGCTTTTTGGAAATGAGCGTGGTTGCGGCCGAGATTTAGCCACAAAACTAAGCAGCTTGCACCCGCTCTGTGCGGGGGGAATTGGTTGTTTACAGTGGATTACAGAAGCACACTGACAGTTAAAAGGCACTTGTGATCTGTGTGGTCATCTGTAGTGTGAAGTGTCGCAAAGAATCAAAATGCTTTATGATAATGTCACGAATCCGTTCAAATCCATTTCGCAATCCGATGCATTTCTGGGTAAAACAGTATTCAATGAAAAAAAAAAAATCAATATGAAATGCTAAAACCTATTTTGCTTTCATAATCTGATGGAAAGGTAGGATAGGACTTGATTTTATGAACTGAATTGACATTGAGGGAAATTAAGAAATGATCAGAAATTGAAAAGAGCAAATTATTGCATTTTGATAAAAACGATGAACACAAGCTTGAAATAAAGTGCAATTTGAATCGTCCTTATAAGTGTGTTAAGAAAGTAAACAAGTTCTAGGGCTGCACGATTTTGGGGGGAAAAAAAAATATTGTATAAAAAAAAGAATAGTGAATGTGATTTAAAAAAGATAAAGTTTCGCTGTGGCATATGTTTCATTCCCAAATGCAGGACACAGTTAGTGTAGAGCAGGTTTTATTGTGTATCGTGCCGGGACACTGAAAACACGTCATCATGAGCTGCTCATGTATAAAAGAAGACATTGCTACGCTTCACTCTGAAACATGCAGTGCATATATTTATTTAAATCACTAAGCCATATTTTATTTTGGTTTTTATTTTGGATTAATCTTGCAGGGTCCATTTGATTGCATGTTGATATACTTAATGCAACAAAGACAGGCAAGCATTCTCACACTGAGACACTACAAAAACTTGTACATTTTCACACTGACCCCAACAATGGCATCACTTTCCATTGAGTCATTTCACCACCAATGTGAGAGCAGCAAAGCTAATTGGGTTACGTGTTATCGATGCAGAGCAAAGCATCCATCCTGCTTAACTTGACCTGCGCTCAGACACTTTACCCCACATCTCTGCTGTCCCTACAGTGTGACTTAAGGACAGGATATCTCCTCTTCCATGAATACAGAACCTGATGTAACAAGTCAACCATGATGACTAATTGCATTAGTGATGCAGGTAAGATATACTCCACTTCCAGTGCAAGGGGTCTCTCTATCAGATGGTCCGTGGCCTAAATTGCTCCTTAACTGGAGACAGCTCAATGCCAGGCCACTACACCCTTACTTTATGCTAAACAATTCTTTATTAGCCCAAAGACAGCTTGGTGGCACCAGTGCAGTGTTGAGAGGATAAAGTTAGCGCACAATGTTCTGCCATATTAGCATCTCCAGCAACAAGGCTGGTGAGACAGAGAATTTAATTTGAAAAGTGCTAATGCTCCTGCTCTGGTGCCAAGTCATTTACAGCCATTAACATTGACTTAGCTGACTTAGCATGAAACTCTAATTGTTGTAACAATGAAAGGTGGGTAAAATACGGCTTTTCTGCACAACACCAAGAGCAAAAAATAAAAACTGATATAGCTAACTTCCAATATTTACAATGAGTGCTATTCTGGCTCATTTCTGAAAACCAGTCTTAGGTTCTTCTTGGATGCACTGTGGGTCAGTCCTGGTTTTCAGGGCGAAAGAGCAGACATGACCTTCACAACTTTTTTCGTTCCTTGATCACATTGATAGTCCAACAAGACCGCAGGAGATAAAGCTCTAAGCTCATTACTTATTGAATGATCTCATGATAGTCCTTGTCTTCAAGTGCTGCGGTATTTGTATCGTTGATTAACAGTAGGATGCATTCAAGACTCTTTCTGTTGAATGCATTAATTCATATTAAAGAGGTAATATTAATAAATAAGGCTTACTTGGCATCAGGCTCAGCCAATCATGAGAGTTTGGGGTGGGACAACCTGCTTTTTCAACAGAAAACAGTCCCTATTTTGGTAATACACAAAATAGCAAAGAACAGCACGATATGTTCATTAAGAAAGCATCTAAATTCCCTCCAATTAAATATGCCTATATGCCATTTATTCAGTAATAACCCCAAAAGTGAGGCGAATGTTTTGTTTTAAACAAGTCATTTAGGGTGAGAGGCATTGAGAATAATCCACTTTTGTCAAGAGTTCACATGCCAGCCAACCCGTTGCTTTGGCAGAGCAGATGAAGATATCAAAGAGGGGGGAAAGAGCAAGCCCTGCATGCCGAGGAAGCCGGGAAACTGGCGAGCGAGAGAGAGAGAGAGAATCAGAAGTCAAACTCAGGGCTCTTCACACAAACAGGACTGACACCCAGCAGGGTTTAAAGTTCTTCTCGCTTCCGCCAGGGGATTTTCCTCCTCTTTCTCTTTCTCTTCCTCACTCACTCTGTCATTTTACCATAACAAAGGAACTTCTTGGTAGTGCACAAACCAAGACTTGTGGCAAAGTGATCAATTTTTAATCCACCTCAGATTGTCATGTTTTCCAGCGCTGCCAGAGATGAGGGGGAGATGGTGGTGGTGGTGAAAGAGACAGAACTCTTCCTCTGCACAACGCACATCCAGGTACAGGAAGATAAGCAACACCTATGAGCCATTCAAGTTTCACAGGCCGTATCAGTAATAAATGATGCATTGGAATCTAAACCACAGAAGCAAGAGGCGTTATGTAGATCTGATTGATATGGCTTTGGTGTTATAGAGTTCATATTGAGACTACAGGCATTTCTCAAACATACCGGATCAGAGCTAGTCACTTCTCACAATTGTCAATCACACCTGTTACAGGGTTTGTAAATGTTAACTGATGGCAAAAAGCAATTTTGTTGCCAGTCCCTTTTACATCAGTAAAACCACATAAACACACAGATGGCACCAACTAGCCTCCCTCTCAGCTCAGGTGGTGTAAGAAAAAAAAAGAAAAGGGGCATACTGGTAAATCCAAGCTCCCTCACGCTGCTGCAGCCACTGCTAATGAGTTGCGACTTCCTGTCACGCTGTTTTTTCTCTCTCCCACTTCTTCCAGGAGAGGAGGCGGATTGTGGAAAGTCGATTTCCTGTGCGGCGGTGCTTGTCGTAATTGCGCCGCGAGGCGGCTTGGTTCGCCAACGGTGACATAGTCGGTGAAAACGAGCAGAAAATCTAACTGTTCCATATCAAGGAATATTTTTACTCTGGCTAATGTGACTTAAATACCTTGTTCCACAGTCGAGTGGGCTGGCACCTGCTGCATGGGAACTGGCCAATTACTGCGCAGTCGCTCTAATTTTCTGATTCAATTAGCATGCTTCAGAGCTTTGCCGTCTAATTGCAAACTACTTCACAGTTACCTCTCTGATTAATCGCTGCCCATCTGCGAGCGATCGGAAACCTTGGTGGAACAAATTCGGGTATTTCAGAATGCCGAGAGCCTGGAGAATCGAAGCCCACGTAGCTGCAGGTTGAACTGCGCTCTGCTGGGCGCCTCAAAAGAGCAAGCTGACAGTGGAAACAAATCAATGCGCTGTCACCTCTAAATCCACTTAATACACTGGAAGGTTTCGTAAATCAAAGCAGCCATTCAAGAGCTGGGCAACTGTGAAAGGTAGTCATACTAAACAAATGATCAGTCGTCCGTAAACTATGATTAATGCGCTTAAATGTACTCCAAGGTATGATTGAGGAAATGAGGCAATATGAAAAACAGAGTTCTGCATTTTCTTGAAAACAACCCCTGGAGAATACAAAATGACGGTGTTGGTAATCTTTAAACAACCTCTAGACCAATGGACGACACTTATAACGACCCCAGGCTCTGATAATGTATGAAGACCAGAGGCTATCGACCCTCACACACAGCAGGTTACGCTGTCAAATCGGTGGCGCTTTGCCCAACCTGACCCACGACTCTCTCTGTACGCTAATGCGTACCTATTGACATTCTCAAGGACACGGACACTGGGGTGTTTACATAGTTTTTACACCATGTTACATCATTCCAACCGCTGAGGTATCTGCCCTGACCGAGATGACTTGGCACCTGGTCTTGCCCTCTGCAAGCAAAAGAACTATGGCTGCCTTCCATTCTACAAAGACATTTATTTTCATTTTAGTACAGTCCTTTGGCCCTAATGAAAAAGTACAGAGGAAACAACAGTAAGCATATTGCATATTGTTGTCAGTGGTCTGATAATGATGTATAAGGCAGTGGCTGAGGGAGACCATAATTCCAATATGTCAGGTCTTTGATTTGGCCACAATTTGCATGGTTATAATAGCTTATCGACTGGCTCAAGGTTGAGGGAGACCACGGTAGCCAGCAGTAATGACTACGCCGCATGAGTTTATTTCAAGCTGCCGGGGTTCACTCACCCGAGCCCTTTTGTCAATATGCAATTTTGATTCTTCTATGCCCCTCGGAGAGTCTAGGCTAACGGCAAGCACTGCCGTTCCCCACCAACACCCCTTAAACGATTCCTGTATCATGCAAACATTTCCCATAAAGATCAATAAAAGTGCCATTCATTAACCCTTGAAAATGCACAAAGCCGAATGCTAGATTTATTGAACAGGCCGATTGGTTTTCATATTTTTTTGCTGCTAAATATGAATTCTTGGCATTTTTGTTGTTTGAAGAAAAAAAACACAATTATAGATTGTATAATCGTAGCTCGCCTTCCTAAAGTCTTCCCATTTTAGGAGGGTACTGGAGGACAAACATACCTCAGAAATGAATATATAAAATGCTTTACGTGCATAGCATTTTGCATTCATCATTTCAAACAGCTGGTATGCATGAAAACTGAAGCAGACAAAGAAATGTCTAACAGACATCTCAGTGATGCCTAAAGCAATTAAGACAACCAACAACATTTACAAATGTTAATATCGCCCAATGCAGGCAAATCACATCAACCACTTAGAGTAACAGATGGGAACCTATAAACTTCATAAACCTACATATATACAATGTGAACACACATACTTGAAATGCTGTCAATAATTATTTTATTATATTAAAAATGAATTTTTTTAATTATATACTACTTAAAATGACATTCAATACACAGTTTAAGTGAATGGAAGCCTATATATATATATATATATAACCTTATCAGTGCAGATGTCTCACCAAACACAACTTTAACAAAAATACAACTGTGTTTTTAGATGTTTTTTGCTATCGTCTGTGTAACACGGCAGCAGACACAACACTAGCACGACTCTCCTTCTATGTGTGTGTTTTTCAGTCTGATTTTGATTATGTGGATAAACAAACAGCCACCTGTGTGGAGCACTAATGGTTTAATGATGAAGCTGATGCAGCTCAGGCCTCTCTCTTAAATGGAGACTGCAGTGAGTGAGACCTCATCACTCACCAACCGTTATTTCACACATACACGATCACACACATACATCATAACATTGCTACAACTTTGTAGGGCCTACTTACACATATATACAAAATACAAGAAAGCCAAATTCGTTCCGTACATATGGACACCTATGGTCCTTCTACAACTAATGAACCAGACGTTAATTTTACTGAAAACAGAGAATTTTTCTTTTTGTTATATGAAGGTCACACTGAAACTTTTCATTGTGCCTTCATATATATATATATATATATATATATATATATAATATATATATATATATATTTTTTTTTTACTTTTTAAATAATTTATTGTTTTAAAATAATATCTACATAAAAGTCTTTGATCTAAGAACTACGAACATTTATTATGATCATTTGAATGACAAACATTTATTAAAAGAATATTGTGGCATTTTGCTAAGTGTGATAATTAAAGAAAGAGTGAAATAAAATCCTTCAATATTTATTTTATTCAAAAAATGTGGCAAACGTTTTATTATTATTATTATTTTTTTTTTACCAAGGAGACTAATTTCACATTGAAGAGCTTGAGATGAGATCAAATATAAGTCTTACATTTAACATTTGAATAGTTTATTGTGCAGTCATTTCCATAAAAGATTTTCTTAGTCTTTTTTTTTTTTTCCAAATAATGAATTGTGTAAATTTATACATTAGATGCCTCAGCCTCAGCAAACACAAACAAACAAACAAACTGGCAATCTGCATTTTATTGTTTACAATGCAATTTTTTTAAAGACTGATCAATAAAAAAAGAAACCTCCTGTGAAGCATGTCAAATTCATTGTCAAAACTGCTCACAGTAAAAGAAACAGCTATATACAACCACACAACAGTGTACATATGTACCTAAAGAAAATGTAGCTTTTATAAAAAAAAAAAAAAAAAAACTGAAATAGCCTACAGTAAGATGAGCAGTAAGTTAAGATAAGTTAGCTGATGGCAGTGGTCGCCCCCACCAGGAGATCAATTCCAGACGGGAAGCAGTTGGAAAAAAAATAATTATTATCTGACCTTTGGCTATCTAACAAAACAATTCACATTATCAGTGCAGAGGCCTGACCTTAGACTTCTTTAAATGGGAGAGTATTGATTGTCTGCGCGCGCAACAGACAAACACCTCACGCAGCATGTCTGGGACAGTTCACTCAGTGCACGGACAAGCTGTCTGATGACTGGAACCTAAGCAATTAAACACACTCACACGTGTACACAGCACACAGAGCTGAGGAAAGCTCACCGCATGAACCGACAATCAAACTGATCAGTGAATCAACCACTGTATACGAAAGGAGCACTTCTTGTGCATGTGGGTGTCGTCCAGATTCTTTTGGATCGGATAGCAAGCATTATCAAGGCCAGTATCAATACCAAAACCTCAATTAAATTAATTTGTGGGGGAGGATGAAATTTCAGAGGACAAAATTAGTAATTATGGCCATTGAACATTGTATTTGAAAGTCATAATTCAAGCCATTAAATGATTTTTTTTTGTTGAGTGCAGCAATTTTACATGTTTCTTACCACTTTTTGTATGTTTGACTGAAAAATATGCATGTAATAAAGTTTTTTTAATGATAAAACTGTGTAATTTACATTGATGGAAATTTTATATGGAATTGAAACACATAAATCTTAGATTTAGGCCTAAAGAATTTTTTGACTGCATGGTCAGTCTTTACCCTTTACTTTAACCTTTGAAAACTCATTTAAATAAACTTATATTACAGACTCTTATATACACAATATATTACAATGTTTTCAGTCTTATAATGTGTTGCACTAACATTAATTTTTTTCCCCCCATAGTAAACACACACACAGAGTTAATGCTATAACCACATTAGCTAGTTTTAGTCACCACATTGTTTTTTTTTTTTTAAATTTAATTAATTATTCATTAAATTTGAAAGGGTATGGGCATTATTATCCACTTCATTATTATCATTTTCAGTATGCATACCCACATATGGATGGGTGTCTAAATACTAACTGAAAGTCAAATAATTTTTTAAATATTAGATATAATATCATAAAAAAGTATGTTCCTTACATGCCATTTCATTTGGTGTTTAAGAGTAGTGACCATAAATATACAGGTCAAACGTTTCATAGTGCTGATATCAACTGATATTAATTAACACAGTCGTGGCCAAAAGTTTTGAGCATTACATAAATATTGGAAATTGGAAAAGTTGCTGCTTAATTTTTTATAATAGCAATTTGCATATACTCCAGAATGTTATGAAGAGTGATCAGATGAATTGCATAGTCCTTCTTTGCCATGAAAATGAACTTAATCCCAAAAAAACCTTTCCACTGCATTTCATTGCTGTAATTAAAGGACCTGCTGAGATCATTTCAGTAATCGTCTTGTTAACTCAGGTGAGAATGTTGACGAGCACAAGGCTGGAGATCATTATGTCAGGCTGATTGGGTTAGAATGGCAGACTTGACGTGTTAAAAGGAGGGTGATGCTTGAAATCACTGTTCTTCCGTTGTTAACCATGGTGACCTGCAAAGAAACGCGTGCAGCCATCATTGTGTTGCATAAAAATGGCTTCACAGGCAAGGATATTGTGGCTACTAAGATTGCACCTCAATCAACAATTCATAGGATCATCAGCAACTTCAAGGAAAGAGGTTCAATTCTTGTAAAGAAGGCTTCAGGGCGTCCAAGAAAGTCCAGCAAGTGCCAGGATCGTCTCCTAAAGAGGATTCAGCTGCGGGATCGGAGTGCCACCAGTGCAGAGCTTGCTCAGGAATGGCAGCAGGAGGTGTGAGCGCATCTGCACACACAGTGAGGCCAAGACTTTTGGAAGATGGCCTGGTGTCAAGAAGGGCAGCAAAGAAGCCACTTCTCTCCAAAAAAAAACATCAGGGACAGATTGATCTTCAGCAGAAAGTATCGTGAATGGACTGCTGAGGACTGGGGCAAAGTCATATTCTCCGATTGTTTGGGGCATCTGGAAAAGGCTTGTCAGGAGAAGAAAAGGTGAGCGCTCCCATCAGTCCTGTGTCATGCCAACAGTAAAGAATCCTGAGACCATTCATGTGTGGGGTTGCTTCTCATCCAAGGGAGTGGGCTCACTTACAATTCTGCCCAAAAACACAGCCATGAATAAAGAATGGTACCAAAACACCCTCCAACAGCAACTTCTTCCAACAATTACCAATAATTCTGACAAACTCCAAGAAGTGATTGTAAAAGAATGGGTTGCTATCAGTCAGGATTTGGCCCAGAAGTTAGTTGAGAGCATGCCCAGTCGAATTGTAGAGGTCCTGAAAAAGAACGGCCAACACTGCAAATACTGACTCTTTGCATAAATGTCATGTAATTGTGGATAAAAGCCTTTGAAACGTATGAAGTGCTTGTAATTATATTTCAGTACATCACAGAAACAACTGAAACAAAGATCTAAAAGCAGTTCAGTTTAGCAGCAAACTTTGTGAAAACTAATATGTAATTAATTCTCAAAATTTTGGCCACGACTATATAGTGGTTCATTTGAGGAAAGCACTTCACTGGGCTTCGGAAATGCCTAAAGATATATGACCTTTTGCACTGACACCCACTGCATATTGATATGTATATATGAATTCAGATTCAGAATCAATAATGAATGAGACATTTGTTAAAGAAACAGTTATAAATATAAGCAAAATAGAACCAGACCAACAAGGCAATTCAATACACAAGTAATGAAATTACATTAAACCAATGTAGTTCAAATTAGGGATAATGTTTTATTTATTTATTTTTTTTACACATGTATGATATGTGAGAATAGAGAGTGATCCACAAATATGACAATGCGAAAATTTTTCCTCAGTTTCTTATACAGATCTAGAATACAATTTGAAGTTGCGAAAATAGGTGACACTGTTTAAAATCAGTAGTGATTTTGAAACCCCCACCGTCCTTTACTTCTATATGAATGTTTTTCTTACAAACCTGCCGAGAACGCACAGTTATCTATCTCATTCTCAAGTCTCTTTTGCCCACCGTCTCTATAGTGTTCACTTGACAAATTAATTCTGTAATGAAGTGTTATAAAGATATTTCAGGAGGGGGAGGGAATGGCAACAAAAAGAGAAGATAAAAAAGAGGGAGAGAAAAAGAATATCAAAGATAATCATAGGAATGAGGTAGGAGTGGCCCTGGGCCATGGGGTCAATCTAAAGCTGAGCTTGTTCAGCCTGCCGGAGGCACTGAGCTGGAACTAAGTAAAGCCAAGCGACCATGGGCATGGAAGCAAGCCAGAGAGCGGGATTCTGCAGGGGGCCGTCCTGAGCCCCCTCTCTTTCTCTCTATCGAACTCTAACATTTTCATTAGCACACAGGGAGAAAATGAGGGTGAGCCACAGAGAATAGAGAGAGATGGCAATCCATGACGTAAAAAAACAACAAAAAACAACAACAAAAACATACAGACTGTAAGGGGGAAAAGAAAAGAGACTCCTATTTTTGATTGGAGAACTTTGGCAGTTATGTTACTGCATATATTACACACATTTTAGCAGAAACACTCCAAAAGAGAGGGGGTTAAATAGAGACACAATGAGGCGGAGAGGCGCCATTCTGGAGTGATGACTGAGAGACAAAGGAGGCCTGTCAGGCCGGCCAGACAGCTGTGAGTTGGGTGTCAAACTGCCTCCCCAGACCACCATCTGCTGACACCACCAGATGACACAGAAAATAGGATTACAGTAGCAAGGCATAAAAGAAGATGATGACCTAAACTCTGTAATATCATTTTCCAGAAAAAAAAAAAAAAAGCAAGCATGGATAAAGATGGAAGAGGTGAATGAGGTCAAAGAAACACTGTTACGCTGCACAAACATACCACAGAGATGAGGAGATCAGAGTTTAATTTGGGATTAAATAAGCAAGATCTAGTGGGAGGCTCTAACTCATACCATAGGACATAGGATTTCATGTGAGCAACTGATAGCTTAGTGAAAGTTGAAGATTGTCTCATGTCATTTCATTGTAGATTGTTGTCATTGACCTCTAGTCATTTGTTTGGGATAAAGCATAAAAAAACACACATAATTAACACAGACTACATTGGGTTACAGCTAAATAATGACACTATTTTCATGTCATTAGAACAGAACCAAAACCTTTACAATATATATATGGATTCAAAGGTCATACACAAGCCACATATTTGTGTGAATTCCATTTTTAAACTGACCTTTGTTTCACCTCATCTCCAGCTGGAGTCACTGTGAAAGCTAACTACTGCTAACTCAAGGATAACTTTCAGTACTCATCAACTCGCACAATTCCCTGAGTGAAAAAAATCATAATGACTGAGTTTGAATGAACATGGGGCTGTACAGAGGGCAGGATTACCAAACAGAACCTCAGAGCTGTAGCATTCCATTTGTGTCCAGGAGCTGCTGGGGTGCATAGGAGTGAGGAACAGCCCAACTCTAAAACACATCGCTGGAAGGACCCACCCTGCTCCAAGGCAGCTGTCGGTTCCAGCGGGAGCCCAACCGAAATGTGACCAGAAACGACACTTCGTGGCCAAAGGTCAGTGCGGATTTCTGCATCTCTGCAAATCTCCCTAGGTATGGCATCCGATTAAAGGCAAAGGGGAGAGTTTGGCCTCCAACCTTAACCCGTTAAGACCCTTGAAGTCTATTTTCTGACCTAGATTTGACTCTCTCATCTGCGATGTAAGCTATACTAATTACCCGCCAATAGCAGCCCAGCACAATTCATTACGAAGCTTCCTGGGCATTTTAAGCAGAGGCTGGCGCCAGACTCACTTACTCTTCCAGGGAGGGCAAGGTATTCTCAAACCGTACTAGATAAAGCCGTTGTTTCATTTGTTTAGGAGAACAGCACAAGGTCAACAAAGATGGATTATACAGCACCACGGATTTGAAATTGGGGTTTTCCAGATTAGTGATTCCATTCTCAAATGAATCAACAGGGCTCTTTTAAAGTAAGCATTCAGGATAGTAAGTAAAAGAAGAGATTTTGAAGAATGTTCCCTCTGTTTTTTTTTGTCCATATAATGAAAGTCAGCAGGGTTTAAACACCATTAGACCCCAGTGACTTCCATTAGATGGACAAAAAACAATGTTTCACCATTTCTTCTTTTGTGTTCCACTGAAGAAAGAAAGCCATACAGGTTTGGAATGACTTTAGTGCACAAATACATTCAGCTACAGAAAAATCGCCAAGCTTACTCTTAGGTTTACCGAGACACGCACACACATACGGAGTTGGAGCCGAAGCAGGATGGTGAGTGCTTGTGCATGAGGGGATGGACAGCAAACCCCCTGCTGATTAGATAAGTCCTAAACCCACTCAAACACATGCAGCGAAGGCCATGTTTTCCACTCACTCTCTGTTTGCCTCTCAGAGGGAGAGGTGATAAGGTGGGCCATTTGGGGGTCATTGCGATTAGACAGCTAGGGAGAGCGCATTCCTGCCAACTCCTAACAGGACAGAGAGGCTTTAACACATCACACACTGACAGGTGTGTTACCGCGAGCCCACAGATATAAAGCTGCGAAATATATTAAAAAGATATTTCAAGTATTCGCAAGTGAATACTTTGAAGCTAACTGGGCCGGAGTCTGACTCGACCTTCTTGTGGACCCTTTTATCGCAAAAGAGCGAGTGCTAAAACAGACATCATTTGCATTTCACATGTTTCAGCTGAAGCCTCTTCACAATCAAGCCGTGTCGGCGCTTGTCGGAGGGCGCACCAAAGGGCGGCGTCTGAGAGGAGGCACCTGGGGTGGCAGCAGGCCCTGCAGGGCTGTAGGGTGTGGGAGGAAGAGAAGACTTGGGATTACAGCTAATAGCATCATGGAGGGATCAGTGCAGCCTATCTCATTACGCCGAGGCACAATGAGCGCAGCGCTCTCAAAGCAGTTTATAATTATGGCTTTCCAGGCCACAAACAAACCTTGCTTATTACCCTTCTTCTCGACGCTTTAGCTGTAGGAAATCAGCCGCTAATTGCGATATTTCCCTAATACACAATGCACACGGGTGTCACGGGCTGTTTGCGTCTCGTCCCGCTGACGCTTAATAAAGTTTTTATCTGTCAAGCCGAAGAGTGGGAGACGAGCCAAGGTCACTGCTGCGCTCTACAGCTCGCTGAAGAAAAGGGGGGGGAAACGTTCAGCGTTGTTTACATAATTATATAAATAATATCCTATTTTTCCAGCAAAAAGGGAAACAAATAAATATTTTAATTTTGAGGCTGATTATGGAGCTGAAGGACGTTCAAGGATGTTTCTTCTCTAATCATCATGTGCAATTATGTACGTTCTTAATATATTCTCATTGCATTCTTGTGCATTTTTCCCCTCGCCCACTGTTTTCTATAACAATCATATTAAATGTGCATTTCATTAAATTCAAATTTTATAAAAAAAAAAAAAAAAAAAAAGATCACACAGACGGCGGGGGAGGTGGGGCTGGTGCACGCTACAATTGCACACACATCAAAAACGTGCTGAAATTTAACTAGATGCTCTAAATGTTATCTTTAAACAAGGATAGAGCAGTCTAAAAAAAAACATAAAAAACACCACAACATAACATGGGCTGACACATAGGGTCCTAATTAATTGATTTGTGTTCTCAAACGGAGTATTTTATTATGTGCATTACTGCTGCTTTGATAGTAATTATCACGACTCCTGCAGTTCCCATAACCCTCGGCAGAAGCAGAGACTTCTCACCCTCCCTTATCAAAAGCTGTCAAAGCAAAGCGCCCCATTAGTCTCCAAATGTAATAAATTGGTTGCATGAAACACACTCATAGCACATCTCTTCTGAGGCAAAAGGGGGAGAGCTGTTGCAGGAGGATGTGAAAGGAAAAAAATGGAAATAATAAGTCTAATATCCTCAGATGGGGCCCCTGTCAGAAAGGAGTGAGTAGATGTTGACAGTTGTGTTGCGCGGCGTGGCAGGGGCTCGTCAGTGAGCCATTTATTTGCGCTGATGGACTGATAGAAGCAGACTGCTGCTGATAATAAGGAGTTCTCCCACACTGTCTTCAGTGCATCTGAGTGCTAACAAACCCACTGTGGATCAACAAATTTGTCAATGTTAACTTTGTGCTGGGAGAGCTCAAAGACGGCTGGGCAAGATGTTCAATTTTTTTAAAAGAACTGGTAAAAAAAAGAGAAAAAAAGTAACACTTGATGCAACTACTAGAAAGCAGAAACATGTATCTAAATATTTACATTGCAAGCTAGAGAGAGAGAGAGAGAGAGAGAGAGAGAGAATATATATATATAGAGAGAGAGAATATATATATATATATATTTTAAAAAAAAGACTAGAACAAAACAATAAGAATATGCTGGTCATTTCAATGAAATTATAATGAAGGGAGCTTTCAAGCAAAATATGTCTTGTGGCTATGGTAAAAGATGCAAAGACACCATGAAATGATCATAATTCTGAAAATACGAGGCAAAGATATCAGATTCTTGAATGAATCGATTCACTCAAATCAACTCACTGACTGTGATTTGGCTGCAACAGTTCTTGAGTTGAAGTTAAGATGAAACAAATGTAGCAACAGATCTTTTCTTCTGTACTGTAATGTACATCCAAGAGATACAGTGCATATTACTGAAACAAAAAAAAAAAAGGGAGGAGCGAGGGCTCTATAAATCGGTTGTCGACGGGACAGAGGCAAATCTGAATGTGAGCTTGCAGTTGAGTGAAAAAAAAAAAGAAAATTAAGTGGGGGCAAAATAACTGGAGAAGTCCTGTCATTTCACCGGAAGACGCAGGCGGAGCGTGTATAAGGTTGGCCATGGGTCAAAAATGAACGGGGGCTTAGGACAACAACAACAAACAATTCCTGCACATTTAAACTAGTAAAAAAGTGAAAATGAAAATTAAATGAAAAGTGTTGATTGTGGCATTAAATATAAATCTTTTCATGTTACATTCAACTTTTTATGCGTTTTATGACATTGCGTGCTATAACCAATCACAAGCAATTCTTATAGTCCCAATGACCAATCAGAGGCATTCAGATTAGTCATCGCTGAAACGCACTTGGAATTATCTCATCGTAAACTGATAAACAAAAACAAATTTGGTGATTGTGCTCTTAAGATGAGCATTAAAACTAATACACATAAGTTTTTCTATTTACAACGCATTTTTGCAGCATTGGACAATATAGCCAATCACAAACATATCTGATGATTTCTTGAATGCATTGGCCAAATCAGCCGTGTTTAAGTTAGAATCCCCTCACCACTTAAAACTCCAGTGTTTTTGTGCTGAGATCTGCACACTAAAATACTCTCATTTTAATTTAACTTGTAAAACGAAAAAAAGAGTAGATATTATTTGGCTAAATAAGATATTCAGTGTACAGTCAGCTTAATCAATTAGCAGAATTTTGTGAGATTGCGATGAATTAAGATGACATCTTAGTGAATATAAAGTGAACGCTTTTAAGGACGCTTTCTAGGCGATATAGAATTCATTTGCAATTTGAAGAAAACGTATGTTTTGCTGCATTAGGCAATGGTGAGGGTATTTATTATTCAAACCAGCTGCCATGCCAATTCACACATACATTATGCTTACCCGTTCAAATGATAGTGTTTTGCGAACATAACCACTTTAAAACAAGAGCGTTTATGCCGGAATGTGTAAGTTGCTGATAGGTGACACGAAAATATTTCATGACATTCTATTTAAATGTGTTTTTATGGAGGAATAACATCGAGCCTTACCCTAGAGTTGCTTCACCCTCCATCTATGCCGGAAGATCAGGTTAAACATACTATTTTAATTAAATAAAGAGGTAAATAAATAAAAAACCAGATGCACATTTGAACCACTGATCAATAAACGTGTTTAGAATTATAGAAAAACTTTCATTCCTGCCGACTTTGAAGGGGAAGGTTTCAAGTAAGTAGCAACGGCTTCAGAAGATTTGAGATTTGGTGGTGTTATTGTGCGACAGCATTCCTTTTTTGAAGCTTGAAAACTTCAGTTCATTGTAATAACAATGAAAATAGTGACAAGCACATTATGGAAAATATTCTTCTGTGTCCAACAGAAGAAACAAAGTCATACATGGGTCATATCTGAGGGTGTGCAAATAATGCCAATTGAACGGTCCCTTTAAATTGCTGTGCTAGTTTGTATGCATTGCAGCAAATTCATATTTGCTGATGTGCACCGTGAGACAATAACCAAGCAACACCACGTCAAAGCAGCAAATTGTATTGAGTATGTAATTTGCTGTCCAATGCAGTTTTTTTCTCGCCCTTGTGTTTCCATGGGAGTGTTTGTTTTCACGTGTAACAGGTTCAATGTTGGAGAGACTCCTAATCCTTTCCCTCAAGTCAAAGCTTGAATATTGTATCCATCTATAGTGTCACACAGCTCTGCGAGTAACTAGTAGCAAATCCTGAGGAAAACCATAGGAAACAATCTGATGATCAGCTCTTACCCTGATTAAAAAGTTCACTGAAAGGGCAGAGGAAGCACAACTCTTTGCAATTCAAACAAATGGAGTCTAGGATTGGGAACCTGAAGTGTAAATTGTTGAAATATAGAATTTATACATCACGAACAAAATTCTAGAGCTCTATATTAATAGAGGTGTGTGATTGCTGTCCATCTGCAGGGTTAAGGGTCTTGGTTTAATCCTCTGCTTTAGCTATAGGATGCACCATATGGCTCAATGAGATCCATGTCCTAATCTGTCGCTGACCTCTGTTTGACTGCGTGATAACGCATGGTGTTTAATATGATGAACACTACTGTGTTAAGAAGCTTGGGCTGCACCAGGAAAGACATGCTTAAAAAACAGTGTGGTAACTTGTTGACTTTTCAACTCATCGACTCAATATGTTTTTGTATATCAGTTAAAAACAACAAAAGCAGTAAAAAAAAGCTGTTTTTTTTTTTTTTAACAATTCATTCTAGAAATTCTAATCTAGCATTATTTGAAGTGCTGTTTCATAATACATTTAAAGATACAAATGTTTAATGAGCACTTTAAACAAAAACACGGTTTACAAATGGCATTCTCCCCATGATATGAAAACAGAATAAAAGTAAGAGAAAAAAAAGATTTATTATGACGTTAAATCACATTCTAGTGTAACGCTTTTAATAAAATAAATCAAATACAGAAAAGATGCTACTAACATTCTGTCTTTACTGGTTAACTGTAGTTGGGCAGGGGGGGGGGATGGGGGGGGGGGGGGCAATGCTGGCCTCTAATAACTGTAAATCCGAACTGTGAACTTAATTCAATGAAATGAGTTTATTTCACTCAAATAATAATGAAAGTTTATTGTACCTAATAGAAAAAAGTTATGTGAACTCAAAATTTCATTGTAGTAAGTTGAATATGATTGAGTTGAGTTGCTGCAGATTTCTTAATCCCAGCATGCTTTGACTTTGTCAGACTGTATAAACAAATGTTGAAATTAAGTGTTATTTTGTGTTTAAAATCATATATACTTTATGTTGTTTGATTAAATACATGCAAGTATATAATGACTGTCTGTTTAGTTATAATAGCATGTGTTATTTGCTATCTAACATTTAACCAAGATCCAAATGTTATTTTTATGTAAATGAACTGTATGTAATTAACATTATGATGAGTGGGGCGAGGCTGAGAACTGTGGGAGCGAAGGGAGGCGGGTGACGTGACTGTCAGTGAGAGACACCACACAAGCCTTGCTCCGCTTCCACGGCTCTCGGACCCGCCCCACTTGTCACAAAAATGTTTAAGTTCTAGTATGTCTTTGAGTATTCTGAACTTATTGAGCTTTAGTGCATGCGGTAATACCCAAAAGGCCTCATGGTCAAGTCTGGGATGATAATGTGATTATAAAATGGTCGATGTTGTAGAACTTTGTTCCATTTTTCTTTGAACCCTGCTGAACTCTCTTCTTTTCGCACCAGCTCATCCCACACTTTAAGGCATGACGAAAAGTCCAGATGGAATGTGAGAATTGGAAACAGACTGCAAATAATTTTTAGAAGTAAAAATGTGTTCAAGTGACAAAATTCCAAAATTTATTATTGCCCTTTTAACTATAAGAGATTTATGTGCTCTACATTTTGAGAAAGTAGAAAGGAAAGGAGAATGGATAGAACAACTAGATGTCCAACTTGACCCACGAGGCTCAGCAACTAGTTCCTATTTTAAACAAAATGTATAATTACATACATAAACGGTCTGTGGTACAGCTGAGAGCAGGGCTGTTGTAAAAGAAAAGACTGGGAAAGTTAAAGGACGGCGAAAGCTTTTTACCTCCGGCTGCTAAGGCTTCAATCACAATAGCCTGGATGAAATGAGTCTACCCTATAGACTCATTATGACAGTACACTATGCCACACACACAAAGAGACAAAATGTGTCTTCCATTCTCCCATAGGGACACACGCACAGCATATTGATTTCTGCCTTGAAAGGGAAGCGAACACGCCATTCACGGCTTACAGTCGAAAAGGTTTTTTACTCCGAATTCTAAACGTAAACTACAAAGACGCATGCCGATTCAAACCTCTGATAAAGTAATCCTCAACTACAAAAAAGGTTGCATATATTGACTGGTTGGAGGAGTGTGATCAATACTAACTGACTGTAATCTGGTGGATGCTTACCTCACAACAGTGGAAAACAAGGAAAGCTGTTATGTGATCAGTTGTGATTGGGATTCAAAGAAACCGGTGTCATTTCCAAGGATCTGTCAAGCATCTGGACTGTGGTGAAGATGTGGAAGCTTTCAAGGGCAGATGGACATTTTGGTGTTTACGTACTTAACGCAATGCACAAGTTCAATATAGAGAGAGAGGCTTGTTTATCCAACAAGCAGTGTTAAAGAGGATAGATGCACCATGCCTTCCATCTCCTCTCCTACAACAGCTTCACGATTCATCGAAATAAAATTGAAACTACAGTATGGCCTAATATGCAAAAGGGTACGATTCGATTAATAAAAATATAGTGTGTACCTTCAAATACAATCTGAAAGCAATGAGATATTTTTTGGCTCAACTGAAAGAGATCTGAGTAGAGGACCTCAGGACTCACTCCATTAGTAGCAGAACTTGGGCAATTTGAAGCCAAAAACCACTTGTTTAAGCTGATGAACATAAGAGCTCCTGCTTTATGTGATTTTAGCCTTGACATCAAAGCAAGTATAAGCAATATGAAAAACGTGAAACATCTATCATATCACAGTTCGAATAGCAATCATGAAATTGGTTTCGATATTTGTTTTTGTGCGCATATGCTACATCAACTTACAATACAAGAACTTTTCCGCTTGTTCGCCATGTGATCCCATCTAGAGATTGACAACATTCCGAGGGTGTAAGGAGAGAGACAGACAGGCAAACAGAGAGTGTGGGACGACATGACATAAAACTCTTTTTACAGCACAATGTTCCTGCATAGTACGCTCTTTAATCGGAGGGCTCATTACATAAAGCCAAGAGCCAAGTGGGTCAGGCCCTGCCACTCATCCCGTGAAGCAAACGGATCAAAGATGTTTAGGCTATAAAGCGGAATAGAAAAAGACATTTTTGAAGAGGAATAGAAAATGAAGGCCGTGTCTTCTGATCCCCGACAAGGGAGAGCAGGCGTGAAAAATTATAGTCGACTGCACAAAAACGCCATCAAACTTTCATTCTGCTCCACCAATGGGACTTATAAAAAGAGCATGAAATTGAGAAAAAGGAAACACAGGGAGTTTCTGCACTGTGATATACTGTCAATATGTATATTGATAACAACTTGATACTTTCCTCATGGGTTCTCTGGTAAAATAGAAGGGTGAATGACAACAGATTTGTATAAACGTATGCACACAAATATAATATAAACAAAATGGCCAAAATCTTTATGTATCAATAATGATAATGTATAATTGATATTAACAACTGGCCTAATTTGCAGAAGTGAACTGCTTTTAACGCTGGGGGGAACATTAAAATGGATTGATTTTCTACATATATAAAGTATATTTAAAGGAATTTTATAAAATCAAATCAAGTAAAAGATCAATTGACAGCATTTGTAGCATAATGCTGATCACAACAAAAATTCATTTTCAATTTAAAGTTGTTTTCTTCTTCTTCCTCAAAAAAAAAAGCAAATTAAGCAATAATCTGGGTTACAGAGAGACTTATAATGTAAGTAAAAGGGGCCAATCCGCAAACATTAAAATACTCACCGTTTCAAAAAGTGATTTTGTAACATGATTTTAGTTTGAAAAAAAAAAAAAAAAAGCTAATCTTTTCAATGTAAAGTTGTAACCAAATTTTTTAACTTTACAATTGCCATTCCAAATGACAAATTTAAACAGCTTTAAACATAACCTTACCATAACCTTATTTAGACAAGTAATTACAGTTATTACAAGTTAAATTGTGCTATGTGGTATTCAGTATTATGCAACAAATGTAGTAGAACTTTATAATCCTTTAATTTGCCCATTATTATGTTATAGCATGTATTCTTATTGCTGCTTGTCTTAAAGGAAACAGACTTCAGTAAGAATCTTCTGCAAGCACATCCACAGCAAATGAAAGTGCCACTTTGTGCACATTTTATTAGCTAAATGATCTAAAAGCTAAAGCTTAGCTAAATCTGTGTAATATTCATGTTAGGAACATTCAGATCCAGATGGCAAACAATGTCAATTCCCACTGGGATGTGCACAACTACATATTATCAAAATCATCAATGAAACATTTCAATCAGACATGATCCTTTAGCATAACTTTTAGTCTCAAAAATGTACTGAATAAAAAGTCACAAAGTTCAAGTTCATGAATTTTTTCCTGGGATTCCAGACCAGAAACCAGCATCCACTTGAAAGGAGGGTGGGAAAGTACAACCAAGTGAAGATCCGTCATTCACAATGGAAGATCAAACAAGTGGATTTTGCTGCATCAGGGGTACATGGTCAAAAGCATTCAATGACATAGAGACCACTGAATGAAGCAAGTCTATAGACTGAATGCAACATGCGCCAGTGACTCTCCATTGAGCAAAACACATGGACCAGTGACATTGTATATGTCAGCAATATGCACCAGTGAACTTACACAAATGGACCAAACAACTGCATGCCAACAGTTTCAATCAAGCACATCTTTATTAGGACGTTTGAGCAGAACTAGGATGAAGTTAGCATAACAATTCATAGAATGTCCAGATCAGACTTTTTCCCCCATGTAATACATGCAGCTAAATCCCATTAAAACTGCATTACTTTGTTTCAGGGTCTTGCTCATGAAGTTGAAACAAAGCCGATTTAAAAAAGAACTCTGCTTCCAAGCATGAAAGGTGAAAAAGACAAAAGACATAATGAGCCAAAAAAAAAAAAAAAAAGAATAAATCAACTCAACTCACAAATATCTAGTTCTACATCAAAGAGGCTTATTTTTTTTAACAAAGTTATTCTCTGCTCTTGTGATCCTCACATTGTAAATGCAATTAGGGTTAATTACCCACCTGTGTTGGGATTCTTGTACTGGTGCAGAACAGATAATTACAGTTCAGGTACGCATTAACTAACTTTTGTTAACAATTAATCACTGTTTACATACTGGACACTGTTCTCTTTGTAATTAATGATCAGTTCTAGCAATGAGTAATCTCATCTGAACCCAGGTAAAGCAAAAGAGAGCCTGTGTTTCAAACACTTGGATATAATGGGAATGTCATGAAGCAAACCTGCGAGTGATCAGAGGTTTCTGAGATATAACTACCAAATACTTGAAGAGCTAAGGTGTCACGGCATGTGTTCGATCTTAGTGAGATGGTAATGTGTGAGATTTTTCAAGGCTCATTAAAGGAGTTTTTTTTGGACACAAATAAGGGACGCTCACACTAGACTTTAAACTGACAAAATGACTTTGGGCATTTAATATATGCAACTGCGTATTATGTCACACTCAATTGTTTCATTTATTTACATTTACTTGCAAAATATGAAGTAATATTGATATATAATAAACAATTAATACAAAAATATATAAGGATAATTTAAATATCAACATATTATAATCTAGTATATAGTATAAGCCTAAAATACCAGCTCTAAAATCCTAGAGCTTGGGATGAGATGCCTAAGAAATTGGTCCTACACACAGTAAGCAAAATAATTGGGATGGTGATATAATATATACATGATATATTTTAATATATGTATTAATGGACAATATATATATTTTAAAAAAAGTGTCTTTCTTACTGAGGCTGAAATTATTTGATCAAAGGTACAGTAAAAATACTGCAAAATATTATTATAAAATATAAAATACCAGTTTTCTAAAAATCCAGAAAAAAGGCAAAGCTGTTTTTCAGCAGTCATAACTCTAGTCTTCAGTGTCACATGATCCTTCAGAAATCATTTTAATTTACTGATTTGTTGCTCAAGAAAGATCTGTAATAATGAATGTACTCAAGTTATATTTTTCTCTTTTTGATTCAATTTAACAGCTTTCCAACCTCATTCTAATGCAAAGCAAAATGAGAATTGTCAATGTTCGATCATCAGTCAAGATGTTTATTATGAAGAATTTGTCAGGTCAGCATTGACCAAACTAGAATTTGTGTACGCAGCATAGGAAAATAATTCATCACATATCCTTTCATAGTCACTCTCTTGGCTTTATGTGCTTATGAATGGAGGTGAATGAAACACAAAAGTGTGGTGTGACCGCCCTTTTAAACTAATATCATGTTGCACCTCGGGTTTAAAACATGAGATACACATCACAGGTTTGGGATTCAGGGCCAGACGGCTCGATCACACTCACACACACAGAGAGACTGTAGCCTGACATTGGCATTGTGTCTGTTTGTAATCCATCCAAATGCTTGCCTAGGCTTCCTCTACTTTTCAGTTCAGTTGTGCTGGCAATTGGCTTCAGCACCTAGAGCGTCTGACTGTGGGTCAGTGTGGGCATAAGGCTCAACTCCCCTCACCCAGTGCTGGCGGACCAGGGGGCTTTTCAGGAGATTTGTTCCAGTTTATCTGCATATTTCAACTGGCTTTAGTGTGCTGCTAACTGATAAAATGCTGCCAGTCTCCCCGAGCTCTGCCAATGCTGAGGCTCACTGACCTTCCACTGAAGATTCCTTTTGAACGAGGGGGAAAGGGGAGGGGGGCAGACAAAAAATAAAGGGAAAAATCCAGGCGGGTGGGAAGAGGCTCCAAGTTTTATCACATGGGAACAAAAAAACAGAGACGTCAGAAGACCTTCCCTTTCCAAATACACATGTGCATATATCCACACACACGAGCATACAAAATACCAGCATGATAAGCCGGTACCAGCAAGGCTTCATAGATGATTAAGTGTAACAGACAAGCTTCTCTATGTCTTGCCTTCACCCACCTGCACAAGTTAAACCAGCATAGCTATCATGAAAACATCAAGCCACACACAGTTTAAAAAGGATTATGCGGGAATCACAAGTAAAACCTAAAATCAACTTTATTTCGCGGATCAGCCAGGGGTGTCTACAGGGAAACGGCTTAATAAACATACTAAATATTTCCTGCAAAAAGAAAAAAAAAAAAAAATGTGCTTAAAGAGAGGGAAACTGTATCTTAAACAAATATGTCATTTAGTTTGATCAGATGCCATACATTGAGATAATGCTAATGTCGTGGGTTTGCAGTTAAATTGTCTTAATGACTAATAATAAAATATGGCCAAAAAATGCGAAAATCAAATCGCTACTACCTCCAGCATCTAATCTATGTGGCAAGAAGCAACTTTAGCACTTTCACAACCCATAGTTCAGTTCCAAAAATGTGTTAATGAATGCATGAGTGTGTCCTCACAGGTGAACAGAATGTGCAACTAACATTATTTATTTTTCTTGTTTACAGTAAACACATTATAGTACATATAAACACATACAATTATTACTCACTTTATAATTTTGTAGCGCTTCATATTTGTATTGTCACTTGATATTTTACATATGCTACTACTTATTCTTTACATTACTTACACTACCAAAAGTCAGGATGTCTGAAGTTCTGTTTATGATGATCTTAAAAAGATCCAAGCGCAAATTGTCTCTACATAGGAAAACTATTTTTTGTTATAAATAAATAAATAAAATGTATTTAATGAAATAAATTAATTAAGATGTCATGAAGTTCTGCTGTTCTTCTCTCTCTCTCACACACATACACACACACACACACACACACACACACACACACAGTACATTCACAAATACTTCTGTGAATCTGGAGTTGTGAAAAATGCCAGTGTTCATTAAAAAAAAGCCTAATGGGCTTGAATGAGCAAAGGCAAATGGGTCAAAATATCTGTGATTGACACTTAAAAGTACAAGTGTACCTTTTCAATTTTACTTTAGTGAAATTACTAAAATGCTTGATTTTTAATGTACTTAAGTAAAAAAGTACTAATTTATAAATGCTTATTTTGTAATTTTATATAGGCGATTTATATAATTTAATTTTATATTATATATTTTATATAACCCTATTGCTGAAAATAATTACTATTGATTATGAATTGTCATATTGCCAGCACTAGTCAGTATGGATGGAAGATTAGTGGATGCATAATATGTAATGTGTGTTGACAAACAATAAAAAACAGAAACAAACATATAGGGCTAAGTACATACAATTTTAAGAAATTGCAACAGCAGCGGGGAAGATGAACGTACATGTGTTATTTTAGTTTGTGTTAGAGTTGCACGATTCTGGATAAAATGACAATCACGACTGTTTTTCTTCTTTCAAATAGAGATCATAAAATCTCCCACGATTCTGAACAGAGAACTAAACAAAATAATTATTTACTAGGGGACAAAATATTAATTGCTGCAGTCTATTTAAAAATATTTCATTTAATTTAATTATTTAAAAAATGGTTTTGAATGAATGATTCATTGACTTACTCATAACTACTTCAGTTGTTTCATTACTGGATGAATCAATGTTTTTGAACAAATCTTTTCAATGAATAATTCAATGTCAAATAATTTAACAGTCACTTTTTGCCACCTAGTGCCATGACGATGTAATCGATACAACCACTATTTGAAGCACCAAGTTAGTCTTAAAATTTGATTTACTCTGTTTGAATCGAGATCTGCACTAGAGTGGACGTTACAATAATTAACCCTAAAACTCAACGTTACTAATCTAACTTTTTGCCATCAGTAGCGCGCAATCAGAGGATCCCCCAATTCAGATTTGTAAATTCAGTTCACTGGTGACTTGCTCTGAACGGATCATTGAATCAGTGAGTTGGATGATTGAAAAGAATCAGTTCACGCATGAAACGGACACCACTTTCGCGTTTTTGATCATGTGACATGTTGTATGAAATGTGGTGCCGTAAAAAGTACAATCTGCTTTAGAATGTAGAGAAGTAAAAGTAAAAACTGCTCAAATAAAAAATACTCGAGTAAAGAACAGATACTTGAAAAATCTACTTAAGTACAGTAACAAAGTAAAAACACTTCCACCACTGGGAGTGAATGTACAGTGCTCTCTTCCACTCTCATTACACATGAGATTCCCTTGGGCAAGGCACCTAACCCCCCTAATCGCTCCCCGGGCGACGCAGCAAAAATGGCTGCCCACTGTTCCGGATGCGTGTTCACAGTGTGTGTATGTGTGTTCAATACTCACTGATGGCTGAAATGCAGAGCACAAATTCCGAGTATGCGACACCATACTTGGCTACACGTCATGTCACTCACTTAGAAAATTAAACCAACAATCTCCAGTTAATTGGTCTTGTTTATGATGACAAAACATTACTGTTGTTTTATGATGCTTTTATAGGGCACTTCTAAACAGCAAAACCATAACTGAGGCTGGCATATAATCTGGGGAAGAATAATAATTGCAACACTCAAGGGACACTCAAAACAAGATCCATAAAAGGTCTCCATATAACTGGAGGAGACAGGTAAAAAGCACACTCACTCAAACTTGGAACAAATGCCATGCACAGATACAAATGTTGACAGTTCAATGATGGTTCACTTGGATAATACCCAACCCAGCCTCTCCCCAAATCCAGATTACAGTAAAATCAGGGCAGCACGGTCCTCGCTACAAAAACACAACTGAAAATATCAAATGACATTTTATAATGCTGTCAGGCAGTATACCATCTCACGAAGCCAAGTCAAAGTATGGGCAGCTATTCATCTCTTTAGTGCAGGGGTGATGGCCAGGTCAACCTCATCATCTCCTTGCTCTGGATTATAGATTATAGCTGTAATCCGGAATTGAGGACACGCCTCGAAATACTAAAAACAACCAAGGCCAGAAGGACAAACTAAAGTATTTGAAAACATTGATGTATGATTAAAATGCACATTTAATTATAAAAAAAAACAAAAAAAAACAGAAAAACAGAAAAAAAAATCACAAGGATTTCAAAGGCTATGGCCTTTATAAATATAAATGAAAACCTACCCGTTCACATTTCCTATTGTTTAAAACAATATTGCATGCAATTCAACTAATCTGCTTCAAGGAAGCAATGAATAAGTAGACTAGTTCACCTGAGATAAATTGGACAAAATTGGATTGAGATAAATTGGACAAAGTTGCAACATTAAAAGAGAAACATAATAAACAAACAAAAAAATAGATAAACTAGACAACTCCTTAATCAACTAGTCAGTCATTTGAGTCAAAGATTGTGATCTGTCCCTATCCTTAAAACATCGAAAGGTACGGATAATGGCTTCAAAGCGAATAACAAATTCTACCGAATAACAGGAAAAACATTCAGCAGACACTTCTCGTGTTTGCTGGACAACAGCTAGGGGATAGCAAAGCATTATAGCTATATAAAACTCTAAAATCACTATGCTATAATGTGTGTGTGAAGTGAATGAGTGTAAACTCTATGAATGAAACGAGCACAATGATCGCAAATCAATAGCCACATTGCCGTCTCTTCACATCTCTAAGACATCAGAGCCTGCCATCAGAATTATCAATTAAAATAGTAAATCATGCACATTCATTTTCAAATATTTGATGTGTCTATTTAAATGTTTTAAACCTCGTAAGACATGACACAAATGAGTGTAAACTCTCAGAATGCAGTCGCAAATCAAACAGCCACATCTCTTAGGAATTAGAGCTTGAAAAGAGTGATATCATCTAAGATACTGGATGATTGTCCTGGCATAGCACAAAAAGTTAATCTGAAAAATAATAATTATAATAAGAAGAAGAAAAATAATGAATAAAGGGGATCTATAACACCCCTTTTTACAAGAGCAGGTACTAATATAAGTCTCAGGTGTCTCCAGAATGTGTCTGTGAAGTTTCAGCTCAAAATACCCCACAGATCATTTATTATACCATGTTGTAAATGCCCATTTTTGAGTGGAAGGAAAAAGATGCTGTTTTCATGCATGTATATTTAAATGTAAATGAGCTGCTGCTCCACACCCCATTTTCCCGAAGAGGGGGCGGAACCTTTACATTTTGTGCCTTGGATATTCTGGGAAAAAACTAAAACATCTGTTTGGTTTTGATTATCATCTCTATCGCAGTCACACTAACGTGACATTGCAGTTCTTCATCATCATGAAAGTTTTTGTGACATCATTCTTGAAATGGCTTGTTCTGCAAATGGCTTGTTATGAGACACTGCTTATGATTTATAGAGAGATTAAAAAAAAAAAAAAGAGTGCGTGGATTTTTACCATAATAGTGTGGTAAAAACACTGCCATCACATTTATGATCAAGGAAAAGTGAATTTTGCAAAATAGGTCCCGTTTAACCTTTAGAGTTATTGTTTTAATTAGAGGATATTTAAAGTAAATGAAAAAAAAAAAAAAAAAATCAAAAAAATTATATATATATATGACCATTTGAGTATTTCTGATGCAGCGTCCAAACCTAACAAACCATGGTACACACAGACACCAAGAAAACTGTATATAAGTTCACAAAATTTTGACCAATTCCATCCATAGGGGGCTATTAAAACTAGAGATTCGTTCGAGTTTGCAATATTTTCCTTTTAATGCAATGATGTCCTTAAGCAGGGGTGTTCAATCCTGCTCCTGGAGAGCCAACGTTCTACAAAGTTTGGCTCCAACCTGCACCAACACACTTGCCTGAAAATGCTGACCCGGAGGACTAGCTGGTTCAGGTGTGGATAGTGGCCCTCCAGAAGAAGCAGGTACCCAAAACAGATTTGGTTACCAACGGGAAAAGGCGAAAAGCTAATTATGATGCAGACACGGTTTCTTACCTGCTGAAACACGAGGGCAGTCGTTGAGCATGGGGTCCACCAGAGTATCCAGGGGCTCGGGACTCGACACCCAGTTACAGCAGTGCTGTGAGAAGAAATAAAGGGGGGGAGGGAGACAGGAGCAAGCAATTAGGTACCTTAGAGACATGCCACAATGACAGTTCGACTGTTTTTGCTGGGAAGGACTGGGCACATCGCTGGTGGCCCTCCAAGGGATGTTTGCTTGGCCTAGTGACCTCGCCAACCTCGAAATGCCATCAGCCCAGTTCCTGAGAGACCATCTCTCGACTTACTCTTCAATACAGAGCGTTTGTCTTCAACTAAAACAAGTTTAATTAGGCATGTTTGGTTGAGAAATCATCATACCCTTAAGCAAATACTGTACGATATCTTTTCGCTTGCTGGAAGAACGTACATTATGGAAACAATCGTATTGTTTAGATGGGCTGCAGAGTTGAAAAAAGTTACAAAGGCACGCATGGAAAAGCAGGGTCTGGAGATAAGATAAAACAAACTGAATTGAAGACAGAGAAATTCAAACAAGATTAGCGTATAGCAGCTGGCGTCCTTGTGAAGCGCTGCTTATCTAGGGTTGTTTACTTTCGCAGACATAGCACTGTCAGCCATTACCACTGCCAAGGGGACTGTGACCCACCCATCCACACAAATATGGACAGAAAGACAGACAGATCCCCACAAACACAATGCTATCTAACTCTCAACCAACTCCCTAGACAACCTCCCATGACAGAGCAGACGATTCAACCACCCCAGACACCCCACAAAAGACACTCGCATACATAAGCACACACATGACAGAACCCCAGGTCACATCACACCTCAGCCTGTCAACCTCCTTCACCTCTGAGCCTTGAGTCACCCCAGGGGTCACCACACTCCCACCCAACAGGGACCCTGTATGTGTGTGTGCTTTTGCTAACAGGGAGGGGTTTACATTGGAAAGCACAGGAATTTGATTTTTAGTTCAATCAAACTTTTGCTCATGGGATCCTTGGGAAACTCTTAAATTTAACGATAAATCAATTCAAGAAACAGCATGATTCTGAAGTCTGGTGTGGTAGTGGCTGTGGTCTAGAGTGCAGTTAAGACTCTGAGATCCAGTGGATGGCAAAAGTGTAAACATTAACAATAATGCAAATACTCCCAACAGGAAGTGGATGAAGAAAACACCCACATTAGACATAAACTGAGATGCACGGATAAAGATGCTCTTTAATACAGTAATAAGGCACAGCGGAGTGCCTAAAATCATTGGTAATTTTCACATACTACCGTTCAAAAGTTTCGGATAAGTAAGATTTGATCATGTTTTTGAAAGAAGCTACATTAACAGTATTTGATTAAACAAGCACGCATGAGTGATTCTCACAAATTTTGGTAAATTTAGGTGTCTTTCTGAAAAAGGGCACTTGGAGACTCCAAAAGGACAACAAATAACAAAATGATATTAGGAGTCCATAAAATGAATTCATAAGTTTATGCACAAAAAACTTTTCAGAATTCAGTGTACGGTATGTGTACAGTACAGCTTTTTAGATCTTGTTTCTTGATTTAGACATGTGAAGTCTAAAAACCAAAACAACAACAACCAAAAAAAAACTAAACCGGCCACCTTGATTCAGAATTACTAAACACAGCAACACACATGACAGATAAAAACATTATCCTGAATGTGTGTGGAAACAATGTACTGAAATGTGTCCGTGCATAAATACAATGTGCGATCGGAGTCGAGAACGCATATAGAGGGTTTGTTTGCACATCAACATAACAGACTAAGGCGAGCTTACTGTACGACTCCACCTTGATTACAATCCGCATCCATCAAAACTTTACTAGCTAGACGCTGGTTTACTTTATCCAGACGAGAAATGTAGTTTGCGCATTATCTGGCCAGCGGTGGGATGTTTTGACGTTCTGCTGTGATTCACACAGAAACAATGGCAGAATATGACAGAGCTCGTGTTTTAAAGCGAAACGCACTCTGGATGAATGGTTTTCTTTACATTAGCACTGTTTTAGATGGATTTTTGAAAGCATTCGCTTCCTGAATAATTGGACTGAAAACTTTTCCAGAGTTTAGCGGCTTAAAATGATCTGATGGCAAACCGAGACGAGGTTAGAATAAAAACAAACAAAATCAAAATTCTTTTTCTTGTCTTGTTTTTTTTTTTTTAGCATTCAACAGTTTCAAGCTCAATTACTGCCACAATATGTAGACGATAAGTCATCCATTTTTTTGGCATGTTCTCCTTACATACAGCACAACACAAAGTCAGAAAAAAAGCCCTGTGCCATGGCTCTGGAGTTCTCCTCTCATTTCTCTTGTCTTTATTCTCCTCTCTTAATCCTGTCAATCGCCTGCGTGCCTGGGTTGGGGGAGAAGACAACTGCCATTGGAATGAACAGGCGTGCATTGTGTATTTTTAGAATTCCTGCTGCCCTAGTTGTGCACCATGGAGCCGGGCCAGTGAGAGGAGCGCTCCCTGACTGCTGCATCAAGTGTCTTATTGTACAATCTTAATTCATGCCGTCTGGAGAAAGATGTCAGCTGGGCTGGAAGCAAGGGCAGGAATTTCAAAGACCGAAGTCCCAGCCAGAGTGAGTGGCAAAGAGGCGGGGGGTGGGAAGAGGCTTCAACAGATTTGTCAGGGCTGGCTGATGCACCAGGATGAGTTTTAGATGAAACAGAAGGCCAAGGCCACTATGTAAGAGGATGACATAGCTTTAAAAGAACAGATAAAACTGCAAGAATAGTGGAAGGATTTTTTGGGGATAGAGGAGCTGGGTCGAGTGCTTGGAAGTGCTTCAAAAATCTGATGGCTTGTGCATGTCTTGAATAGCCTAAAAAATGACAATTTAATCCCTATACATCCTCGTTATATGGCCCTTTAGCTAATAAAGCATTTAATAGAAGTGTCTGATAACACAAGTAAAAACCAAGAATTAATTAGACAAATTAATTAGACAAAAGTCTTTTGTTTGTAGTCAAGTAGAGGAAAACAGACTTTAAGTTAAGCATTCATCTATTCGCCCTTAAGGGTAAAAGCCTTCTCTATTTCTGGTGGTGCAGTTAAGGTGACTCCTACACAGTATCTGCCTTATTGTGAATGTAAGAGTAGGTGCAGCCATTTTTATGTTTTAAATGTGCAAGGATTCCATTGTCAGCTGCTTCTAGGTATCTTAGCCGTGCATCAAAAACAGAGTGTACATAGTTTTAGTGCACTTTGTTATTCTTCTAGTTATTTACCAATGAATCGAAAGTCTCGCACAGGAAATGGCTTACTTTAGCATTTTAAATTTGGATACTGGGAAAAAGAGCCAATAATAGAATTACAGATTGGTCAGAATCCGGTTCATCTATGCTTTTTTTTTCTGTTTTAGTTTTAAAGGGTTGGCTCATAAACAAAATTTCTATCATTATTTACTCATCTTCAAGTCATTACAAACCTGTATGACTTTCATTCATCTGTGGAACACAAAAGACCATACTTCTTTTGTTTTAATATGATGAAGTACAACAGACAACTAAATAAACTGTGCTGTGAATGATGTTTTTGAATGCTCTGCAATAGATGTGCACAGGAACAGCCATCACACAAACCATTTACGCAACACATCCAAATCCCATCCCAGCTGAAGCCGCACAAAATGAAAAACGACAAACGGACACAAATGAGCGATAATCGTCTACGGCAAGGCCCATCAGCATTAATCAGGGCCATATGGTTGTGGTATTCCCGGCTCCTTTGGGCTGGGAGATGGGGTGCTGGAGCATGGTGGGACTCTAAGCGGTCTCCTAATGGCCCAGTTAGAAAAGGTAAACGGAAGACAGGTGCTGGATCCCACTGAGAGCGCTCTCTCCTACCTGCATGCACTTATTAAGTATCCCTGTGCCCTGCCTCTTATCCTATAGCTGCCCTTTAACATGCGGCATCAGTTCTTGTCGCACTGTGGTGCTTCACACCCCAGCCACAGTATTATACACGACACACAAGGTGAGTGTCTTGAGCAACATGCTGCCCTATGTACTCGAAAGTACACTGTAAAAAGGAACTGTTGAGACATTTCAAATTCAACGTAATGCATTCAAAATTTTAGGTCCTTAAACATTAAAAACAAACAACAACAAAAACCTGTCACAGACTATCACTACTTTGATTTGTCAATTTGAATTATTTTGATAGCACAATGTATAATAATGATACTATGGTCTTTTTGTAGAGCTGCTTTTCAGCAGAATTTAATTCTGTTTGCATCATTGATCATTATCTTCATGTCTATCACTGTAAAGCTGCTTTGAAACAATCTGTATTGCATAGAGTGCACTCTCTGTAAACCCTAGAAACGGTTGTGCGTGAAAATCCCAGTAGTTCAGCAGTTTCTGAAATACTTAGATCAGTCGTCTGGCACAAACTACAATTTCCCATTCAAAGTCACTTAAATCACCTTTCGACCCCATTCTGATGCTCAGTTTGAACTTCAGCAGATAGTCTTAACTATGCCTAAATGCATTGAGTTGCTGCCATGTGATTGGCTGACTGGATGTATTAACGAGCAGTTGAACAGGCGTACCTAATAAAGCGGCCAGTGAGTATAAATAAAGGTGACTTGACACTTGACACGCATTCCTCAAGAACAGTGACAATCAACAAATGTAAAAAGATGAGCTCTTTAATCACAACAAAACCAGTGTTGGGAAGGTTGTAGACACTTCAATTACTTTATTAAAGTAATGTAACTGATTACATTTGATTACTTAATGATTACTTTTATAAATTTCTGACTAATGTTTTCAACTGTTAATCATTTTCAAACATTTAAACCATGCAAGGTTAAGCTTACAGTAGTGCTCGACACAAAAACCTTCATCACCTGAATTAAGATAATAATAATTTAATTTAATGCATAGGCACCACAAAATCAGACTTTAGCACCTCTTTTCACTTTGAGATTTTTCTGAGGTTAAATACAAATTTAAAACCATAAAATTGTTTAGTAGCTACGATACTTTTTGTTGAAATCAAATCTTTGCAATGACATGAAACACTGGCATCAAACAATGCTTGGGGAAAAAAAACTGTTAATCTTACCAAATAAAGCATAAACATAAACCCAAATAGGAAATAAAACAGTTTGGTATTAAATATAAGCATGTGTCCTATTCTATGTGCTAAACTCCTGAAACAATATATATTTTACAGCAGCCAATCCAATATGGGAAAGACATAAATGAAACAAATTAATAATTAATATTGTTCAACATATCCCAGCTTTGTAACCAGTTACTTCCCAAAACAACTAACTAACAATAATGACTATATATATATATATATATATATATATATATAAAGTCAGCAAACAGCAAAACAATCCTGTAACAGTAACCATTTAATTTATTCATGCTGCAATGGATTCTGGGAACATAAACATTGTGTAGTCATTATTCGCAAAATTGTCTATTGTGGGAAAACATTTGGGGAAATTCTGTTGGCCTAACATGGGTTTTTATGTAGTTTATTTTGTTTTTTCTTCTAATATTTGTGACCCGAAAGGTCCTGTAAACTGGAATATATGTAGTTGCTGTTTTTTACAGTGCAGACGAAACTAGGTATCTGCTGTTCTGCTGCTGTGCGAAGCCTATGTCTGTCTCTACTAGTGTGTAATAGCATGTTGTGTTTATATTTTTGCCTTTTTTGTCATTTCTCTTTCCATCACTAAAGCCTTTCAGATAGTGCAGGTATTCTCATGGACAATGGATATTTTTTTCACTCGGCTTCTCTCTTCTCTCACTCCTAGGAGATTTTCTCTCACTGTTTCTTCCCCTTCAGTATATATATACGACTGCTTCCCGAGGGACTCTCATCCTCCTTCAGGTTGCTCTGTTTATGTCTGTCTTTCCCATGTCTCCCCTTCCCCCTCTCTCTCCCTCACATGCCCTTAGTCTGACCCATTATCGCCACATCACCTGTCCTACTGCGCTCTCGTCCTGAAAATCCCTCCAATTCTCAGCTCTCATCCTTCCATCTCCACCTCCCTCAGGAGGAAAAGGGGAATTACCACCCCCTGCACGAAAGAGCTCACGATTGCGCAAAGAACGGAGCATCACCTTCGACAAACCCCTACAGAGATGCCTGCCTGGCCAGAAACAGTGATCTCAAAGCTGAATAATGTCCAAATCATGATTGCTATGGACGTTACAATGGTAGGGGATAGGGCCACGACCCTGATTAAAGACAGGTCTATGATGGAGACACAGGCAGTGGGAAAGTCGAATGCTTTTACACAACTTTGTCTCCCAATTCCTGCAGGAGTAAAAAAGGATTAGGGGGTTAACGGGTGACACGAAAGGACTGAAAGTGACTAGAACATTCCTAAAGTGAGAGTCCACCCTCTGGCTTCAATTAATGGGATGAATGAGATCTGAAAATCAATTAAATAAAATACTCGACCTCATCTGTGTTAATCAGGCCCTCTGACAAATTAATATTTTGGTGTCTTCAATGTATGTCAGTACTTGTGAGTGTGTACAAATGTACAGTATGAAGTCTTTTCTTCTGCCATTACAAATAGTCTTTGTAAGTCATGTTAAATGGAAAGTTAAACCATTAATTAAAATGAAAAAATTACCCAAATTAAAACCATGCCATTATTTAATCACCCTTGCGTTGTTTTAAACCTGTGTGACTTTCTTTCCTATGTGGAAATGTGAAAGATTACTTTATTTATTTTTTATCCATACAATGAGATAGTCAGTGAGGTCCGATGTTTGGATGGGCTTTTATTGTATGGGCAAAAAAAAAAAAAAAAAAAAAAAAAAAAAAAAATTATTCAACTCTTCTTCACAGAAGAAATAAAGTCATACAGGTTTGGAAAGACATGAGAGTGAGTGGCTAATTCCTCTACCTGAATGGGAGAAAGACTGAAATCTCCTGTTTTTCAAGATATTTCAATAAAACTTTTTCAATCAGCAATATTTTCTGACATCACTGGTATCATAAATGTTGATTTTTCATCTAAAACCATATCAAGCATTACCAATATTCTCATATTAATTATTCTGCGAGTGGTCTGTCTCCACGTCCTTATGTCTTTCGTGTAAGTCACACCACTAGAACCTATAAGAAAGAACAAACGAACGGCAATATATTCCTATTTTTGATTGACTTATATTATTTAGGGAAAAAAAAATCCCTTAATATTCTAATTATACAGTATTGAGGCTACTACACTCAGCAGAAAAACAAAGAGAGAAAGAAAGAGAAAGAAAGAAAGAAGACATCATTTGACAGGATGAAAAGGATGAAGAAAGAGCCCACGAACCAAAGACAAACTACAACAGTCCAAAAAAAAGAAATCACCAAGGCAAACAAAAGGCAAGCAAACATCTGACGGAGCAAAGCAGATCAGCAAAGACAAAGGAATGAAAGACATTTTTTTTTCTGGTGGGCTGGGTGGTCCGCTGTTCACGGGGAAAGCGGGCGAGAGGCGAGGGCGTGTGTTTGCGCTTGGCATTTGCATGGCTGGCTCCCCAGTAGCCCTGGCTTGGGATCCACTCTCTCATATTTATGTGCATATTGAGTGTTCCCAGGTGTTGTCTCTGGACTCGAGGTCATCGCTGAAAGGGCAGCAACTAAATAAAACTGACATACTAACAGAGCATCTGCCTGCGTGCGGCAGCGTTTGGCTTTGATTTCTTATTGACATCTGCCCAAACAGACAAACAAGAGTGTGGGATGAAAAACAAACTATTGGCTTTCCGTGACTCCTGCTTCGGGAGAGTATCTGCTCGCTGAATGAAATGCCAGGATGTTTGAGCTGAGCTGTGAGGCCACTATTGATGCTGTGATTGGGAACATCAAGGTTTTGGCATATTCGGCTGATGGAATATCCTACCTCTCTGAGCCAGTCCTGAATGGACTTGTTGGCCTCCTGGTGCCAGACGTTATGGACAGAGTCGGTCATGGCCACCGCACGAACACGATTCTTCACTTCTGCTTCTCGCTGAATCATCTGAGTGAAAGAGAGAGATATTAGCACACAGCATATGATGGCATTGGTTCAATAAAAAGCTACAGGATTAGCTTTAAAGTATCACGAACTGTCAAAGTCATCGTTCAATAACCGTGGTATATATTAGAAATATGCAAGGAAATACCATCACATATTTTCTGTCATCTATGTTGATGCACTAAACATTACAGCAGCTCTGCAACGAATTCTCGATGCTACAGTCTTTAATTTCAGAAGAACACTTGAACATAATAAACACATGTAAAGAGGCAGTTCTTTTCATCCTCGTATTTTAGATTGTGTTCAATCCAAAGGAGTTAGCCTGTCATGCTAACTATTCCATTCAAGATAAACGGCTAGAGAAAAAGGGCCGGTCTGACAACAATAGGTTAACAATCACTTTACGTGATCCATTTTACAGGAGCTACACCTGGCCTGGTGCTACATCAAAGTGTCCATAGTCATTTTAATACATTCCCCAAGCCCATTTAAATTAGAGGGACTGTATAGAGATAAATGGAATCTATTAAGGCACTAAGGACTAATACATCACACCGCTGATAAGCTTTTCTCAGGAGCATCCTCTTAAAGAAAAGGGGAGGAAGCACATGGCGCCTCGCACACACACATACATACACAGAGTGACTGAAACATGCGTGGCTAAAATGTCTTCCTGTTTCAACGATACCCAAGAGGCCAGCAAATTCAACCTTTTAAAAACTACTAAAAGTGTCAGTTAAGACAGCATTTGGACTTTGGAAAGCTAACTCTATACGTTCCAGATATACACGGTCCTATACACAGTTTGGAATTTAAAAAAACTAAGAGCATAGGTTTTTCTAACAATACTGTGCACTTTGCATAACTATTTTTTTAAAGTATTAATAAAACAAATCCTATAGTTGCTGTTGTGAAACTACAGATGTGTTAGTTAACTACTAAGAAACATAAAATTAATATAGTAAGTAGCTGTACAAGACCTTTCTTACAGCAGGATAAGAAAATAATTTTTCCCACATTATTATGTTGACTGTATTTTTCAAGTTCAAGCATTCAATGTTGTTATAGAAATACATTTTCCATATTAATTATTACACACACATTTTATTGTCCACTGAAAATGAATGAATTGTACTCTATTGGTGGAAAGAGATGTCTATCATTACAATGCTGCTGCTAATATGGAAATGATATGCAGTAATATGTAAATCACATAAAAAGGAAGTAATGGTTTTAATGACAGATTTACTCATTCTATGACAAACGGCCTGCCAAAATCATGTAAACAAAACCTCAAAGCAAGCATGGGCATTGGATATGATGAGGAAAATGATAGAGAGCAGCTTTGATGTGTGTGAATCTGTGATGTTTTCCTCTGGGAAAACTGAAACATGTGTATTAGATTTACACCATCACACTGCTCTGATTGATGTCCTTCAGTGACAGTCCATGTGCTCCACACACACTGCCTGCAACTGTCTTACACACACACACACACAGTGCCCATAAATGTAAACCTAAAATCCAAAATGCCCTGTGGGCAGAGCCAAGCAATGAAATTATTGAAAGAACATATGAACCAATGAAAAAATACATAATTTACTGTCAGGCCAATCAATGTAAGGGAGCGAGAAAGAATGGCGGCACGCACAGAACTAAAGCCTAAAAACACTCGTAATCTACATTCCTCCGTACATTAGCTTAAGCATTATAGCACCACGTGAGCCGCTCTCTCAGCTGGTCTGTACCCATAAAAGAAAGAAACCGGGCAGCTGTGCTCATCAACCTCCTGCCCAGAAACAGCGCAAAGAAAAAGCAAACATGTGGAAGTACTTGTTGCACTAAAATCAACAGAGACAGATGTTGAAACATTTGCTATCTCACTTCTGCCCTTTTCTTTGCACTTGAGCATCTGGCTTGAGGAGGAGAGGCAGGGGGAGAGGTGAAGGCGCGATGAAGGAGCAACGAGACGGAGATGACATCCAGCCTTCGAGATGGAACGAAAACATCACTCCCTAATTTTCAACACAAGTGCGTTAGCAGTGAAATTTGCATTTTCTGAAGAAAACAACAGTGATTGAATGGCAGCAAAAGATTAGTGTTAAAGTTTTAGGCTCTGTTGCATCAGTTGTTATGACTCTCAATACACGCCTTTTCTCAGTCGGCTGCTCACAAGAATCAACACTTAGATACTATGCAGCGTAAAAATAGCGGAAAATGGTTAAAAGACAAATCACAATTTAGTATGCAAATAGATGTAAGAAAGAATGCTAGCAATCTAAATGGGTATATATACATACACACACACACACACACACACATATATATATATATATATATGTATTAGTTTTTATGTTTTGAGGTGGTAAATGGTCAGCCGTGACATTCGGTCAAACAGTATCAAGGACTGCCAGCGGGAAACCTCTGAAGACAGCAGATTTCCTTTCCTTTTCTCCGGATAAGCTCCATTAAGACTGTTCCCTTCATCCGTCTTTTGCTACACAGCCCAGTTGCTATGAGACCCCAATCAGTAGAAACCCAATTAAAGACACAAGGATGATTTTGGACCAGCTAGCTGAAATGGTCCTTCCGATAGCAGCTAAATCCTGCTGCTGATGAGGACAAAATACCCCCGTTGTCATATATCCTTGCCCCCCTTCCCCCATTCTCACTCTCACTCTCTTCCTCTGCTTGACCTCTTCAGTGACCTCTACTGTAAAATACAGCATTTAGCACTTTAAGTGGCTTCACGTCACGTAGTGAGCTAATTGCTCGACTTCAGTTGTTCAAAATCGCATTTTCCTTAATGAAGCTGACCGCAATGGAAGAGCTTCTTTATTTGCCACTGCATTTTGAACACAGAATAGTGTGAAACACACACACACATGCGCGCACACACAAGCAAAGAGGAGAGTTAAACGATAAGAAAGGTGGGGAGGCGATTCTCGTGCAGCGATAAATACTCCGCCATTTCAGCCGTCCCGGCGACAAAAGCGAACACTCTCCATGAGACTTACATGCAAACACACAAGAAATAAGACAATTATTTAGGGCTTTGATAATTACGTGTCAAAGGCAGTGCAAGTCACCAGATAATTAGGTGAGAACTGAATGGTAATCCACAATGGCGTCCCTGGAGGCAGGGGAAAAAAAAACACTCAACACATTCCCAGAAGAATGAGGGAGGAATAAAGTAGCGAAGAGATAAATAAATAACATGGGCTTTTAAAAAGGAACGTGCTTACCAACAAATAGCACCATGAAAAAAGCGGCAATTACCATGGTGAGGGAAGAGTGCGGATGCACACACTCACACACACACACGTGCACGTGAATCCAGATGCAGGCTGATTCAGGAAGCCATGCTGTTAGCATCGGTGCTGAGTCCAGACTAATGCATCCAAACTGCTGCCATAATCTGGACATCCCACTGCGTGGTAAAATGAAGCTTAAATATTTGATTGATTAACTGTCCAATTACAACCGGTGAGAGAGGGCCAACACTGCACATAGATGCACAGCACGCACAGCCACATACATGCACATCCACACAACAGCGGTATGTCTTGGCAGAAGTATGCACTGGTCCTAAAAAAGTATTTAGACACTTAAAGTATAGCTGCACTTAAAAACATATGAATGTCAAAGGATTTTTTTAATACCTTTGGCATAGTATGCAGGATCTAACATTAGATAACAGGCTTTTGGCCCAAGCTTGATCTACAGACAAATGATGCAACCCTTTTTCTCCAAATTGACTATTACTTTTAACCAAGTGGGGGCAGTTATAAAGCTCTGAGTAAGTTACAACTTAGCCTAGTGTAAATGAATGCTAACTTGCACACTATTAAATATTAGTTTTTCACCATTAAACTTGGTTGAAACAAAACCTCACAGATTAAACAAATACTTACAGAAGCCTCCAACCTGGAGTAATGGCTTTTTCTGACATTTACAGACTTTAATGCTTTATACATATGAGGCAAAAAAAGTTGCCGCATTTTATATACATATTTATATAAAATGCGCCAACTTTTCTATATATATATATATATACCAGTCGGTACTGAAATAAAAAAAAAAAACACCTCTGATTGGCCTTTGTGTTCACACACTCGGTGTCTGTGATTGGCTACAATGAACAATGCACAGGAGCGTTTAAAAACAGAGAAGTGTTTTGAGAAGAATTTGAACACTCTGGTGTGTTTCTGTGTAAGTGCTTGGTGAAGAGCATCACTGCCGTCTATTTATGTTTTTGAAGCATTGATCACTGTAGCCAATCACAGTCATATCTGATGAGTGTGTGAACACAATAGCCAATCAGAGATGTTTAAGAATCCGCTAAACAATCAAAGTGTCACATTTTTTCAATTTCAGCACCGACTTGGTATCGCGCTCAGTGCTTTTGACAACACTACACCACGTACATAACAAACTATAACAAATCTTATGAACGTATGCATGATTATGCATTACAATTATACTGACATTCACAGCTATGCAACATTACTTGCGTTTACACACTGAATGGCTTCTTGTATCTATTGCATTTTCATAACATCACCACTAACTGTTCGTAAATCGTGATGATTGATAACACTTGCGCTGTCTTAATTCAAAATAAAAGCTCTTTGGTTTGATAGTTAAGTGGTGTCAACTTAACTAATCTCAGTGTCCTTAACTAGAGTTGTGCTGACCCCATTAATACCATATAACCCCTGGAGCCAAGAGGGGCTGCAAAGGAGGTGGAAAGTTTTGGCCTTTCTTCATTCTCCAGGTCCAAGAGGGCACAGGCCAGGCCTCATTCCTCCGGCCCCCCGCTTGGGGCTGAGAAAACAGCGGCAGCTGCCCTGGAGCTCTGACACCCTGCACAGGAAGAGACGACACTTGCACCTTCCCCTGCTTTGAAGCCTGGGCCTCAGCGCCTGCCCGTCTTTTGTCTTTGGAGCAGGAAGGAAACCCTAAGCACCAGGACACTATGAGGCCCTGGGGAGGCAGCGTGTGCGTCGGTGTGGATATATCTAACCCCTGCTAGCGTCCAGCCAGGAGTATACTCACTAGGTCCGTGTGCATTTATAGGGACTGCAGTGGAACCCGGCGGGCGATTTTGATTTATGCACGCTAGCAAGTGGAGAGCGAACGGCGATAACTTCCTCTTCTACTTCCTGTCGCTGAGTGGAACGCCACGTGTGAAGGATGACATCGTTCAGTGTGTTGTCCCGGAAAGGTTGGGCCAGAATGGGGTATCAGTGGACCTTGTGAGCGGAGATGGGGCGAGTAGGCGACGCTCCATGGACAGACACACACACATACACACGTCAGCAAAGGCGGCCGAGGAAAAGGAAGCCGGGTAAATATTTACTGACACAGCACAAGCGCTGAGCGTTTGACACCTACTGGAAACAAAAGCGAGAGGATAAGGAGCGGCGTGCCAGGAAAGGCAGCGGTGCTGTGTCGAGCTTGCACTCATGGAAAACAAGAGGAAAGAGGGAAGCATGGGGGCAGGATGAGTGAAAGAGCAAGTGAAGGGGGCACAGGGGTGGGGTGCGCTTGGGCATCAGTCACTGTCGAATAAAGGCCACACACAGGCGATTCCTGAAGCTTGCAGCTTTTGAGGCGTCTTTGACGGTTTATGCTTCAATTATCAAAAGGTAACGTCACTACCATGAAAATCAAAATATATTGCTTTAAAAATCATTCTAACATCACAACTGCAACAATAACAGAAGAACATTATCGTTATACAACTTTTTTTTTTTTTTTTTTTTTTTTTTTTTTTCCCCAGCTGATGAACAATAAAAACATTGACAGCCAATCAGAATCAGACTTTAACGAGCATGAGCATTTAACAAAACTGTGCAGCACTTACAATAAACAGACCCTTATCTTATTATGTTTTGGTGCGGACACTAATATAGTTATCATTATAAGCCTCAACTCCTAACCGATGTGATTTAACTTCAAATATCTAACATTCCGAAAACATATTGATAGAGAACTAAACACACAGATAGTGCACCAGCAGAGTGTGTGTGCATGCATTTTTGTGCTCATCAGAGAAAGAGGGGCCCCGGAGCAGCTGTGCCTGGCACAGGGCCCATGAAGAGAAATCTCAGTTTGGATGATAAAAGGCTGATGGGGCCCCTCATTTTGGACCCGTTCTGCATTGATCCTGCAACGCCTTGAACCCTGGTGAGAGAGCGGAGTCTGCACACTGTACCGACAAGTGTGGGAGTGCGTATCATCACGGCAAAACTCTCCTTTTGTGTCTTCACTCTTTGTTTGCATCATTACATGTAGTGCAGCTCATTCAGCTGGGTACAACTGTTGGTAGGCAGTTGTTGATTTTACATTTCAATTGGTCAGATGCCACTGATACATGACAATTTTCATGAAAAGGTGATTTTGAAAAATACAATTTTTCATCAACTACAAATTGATCTTTTTAAAATGTAATTTTAACAGTTTACTGATGTCAAACATTCTATATATATGTATATGTATATATATGTTTTTTTAATGTAAAAATCAAAAATACAGTAAAATTCAGCTTTGACGTCACAGCAGTAAATCGCGTTTTAAAATTCTTTAAAATAGAGTGTATTACACAGTATAATTGATTTACTGCTGTGATGTCAAAGCTGAATTTTAAGCAGTTATTATTACAGTCTTCAGTGTCACATGATCCCCCAAGAAATCTATAATACATTTTTTTTTTCTGGATTCTTTGATGAACTGAAATTTCAAAAGAAAATCATTTATTTCAAATATCTTTTTTGATCAATTTAAGGAATTCTTACTAATAAAAAAAAAAAGGAATAATTTGATGTTTACAAAAACATTTCACAAAAGACAAATTTGCAGCTTGTGAAATATTTTGATTTCAATAACATTTCCATGCCTTTTTATAAATTTTCATGACATTTCCAGGCCTGGAACATTTAAAACATTTCCAAGTTTCCCAATGACAATATAACATTATTTAATACAACTGTAAGTCTAAAACAAATTGTTTTTAAATTGTATACAATCAAAATTATCGACACCAATAGCATGGCTATGAAATTGCAGGACTTTTCCAGGACTATTACACAATTTTGTAGTATTGACTTGTCTTAAAAGATAGCACATATAAATATAAATCATTCATATCTGTATCATCGTATCGTATCTTCATGTCTATATCATGGTAGGATTAGGAATTCAGAGGATTGAAACACTTAAAAGTCATTACATTACTCCTCAGTGCTTCTAAACACACTGCAAAAAATGATACAAAATAAGTGACAAACGTTATTTTTGTGGAGCACAGATGTCTCACAAAGAGAGATGAAATCCCAGCAGCTAATTAAACTCGTGTGTTAATTAGGGGAGATTTTCCTTAAGAAAGAATACTAGGTGCGATCACAGCAACATCTTCATCACCTTCGAAACTGTTGAAACTGGCGTGGATATTGTGCTAGCGTTGAGGGAACGCTATATTTCAGAGTGCGCGTATCAACAGGGCAAAACCCAACTATGTGTCTCCCTCAGCCTTTCGGCAGTGCCATAAAATAGAAAGCTAACCTCAATATTTCCCCTCTCTGTGCTGGGACTTGCTGGCCCATTAAATTCTCCTTCCCATGTGTCATCCTGCACATTTCCACCATGAAATTTTTGTATAATTAAACTTTCTTAATGATTTATAAGCTATAATAATAGCCGTAAGTATTTTTGAGCAGGTTAAACTGACACCCTGTAAGTGCACATGTGGGGCTGACCCTGTTTTAACAGAGTTTTGGATCATTGACTTTCCCGGCTGGAAGAATGAGGGACGGAGAGGGATGGAGCGAAGAGGGAGACGCGGCTCTGTCATAACTCAGACGCCCACTGACACGTACAGGCTGGGCCTCGTCAGCCGGGGGAGGTGAGGGCCGGTTCAGGCAGACGGCGGGAGAGACAGGGGTCAGGCTGCCCGAGGTGTTTACAGGAAAGCCCAACTCGCCGTCAGCGCGCCGAGACAAACTAGCAGAGCAGAGTGCACGTCTGACAGAAATACAGCTGCGGAGAGTACACACGATGATAAAAGTACCATTATTTGGATGAATGTTAACTACAAACTGCTTCACAACGAATATGACATCCTTATAGGGTCACGCTGGAGAGAATATCAATTAAAGCTGCTTATGCCAGGGAATTAATGGTGAACGAGAAAATGCCACAAGATGCTAAAACACGAAAGTCATATTTACGTCTAAATACTTGCATATTTACACGTTATGTCTGCTTTAGACCACGGCCAGACAAAACACAAACGATATGTTCGTCTTCACGAGGAAAAACATAAAAGCAAGTGAAGTAATGAAACAAAAACATTTTAGAAACAAAGAAAAAGGTGTGCACTTTAGCCACTTGAGAAGAAAACAAAATACTAAGCCTCTTTGAAACCTCGAGGGAGTTTCCTCGCTTGTTTCAGAGTGTACCGGGAGGTCAGGTGTGTGTATGCTACAACTGCACATTGTCTGTATATGATTCTAAGTACGTGGGTGTGTACGAAAGAAGCTCTTGCTAATGTGTGTGTGTGTGTGTGTGTGTGTGCGTGTGCATGTGCACTTTCAAACGTCAGTGTCAGGCCAAACCTCCCCTTTTTTTAAACGTTGAGACTAGCTGCGGGGCTTTTCAGATGGGCTTTCAGCAGAGACGTTTTGTTTAAACTTTCTGAGGCACTCACCCCATCCTTTCAGTCACAACTCCAAGTTGGAGGAGAAAAAAAAAAGGGGACCAATGGCTAATGAACGTGACGAAACCGCTCGCCTATCAGCTATCTGTTTCTAAAGCTCCGTCTAGCCTGCCGAAGGGAAAGAACTCCTGAACCCCTCAAAAATGAGCCTCTGATACCCCAGTTCTCAAAGGCAGTCCAGCACCAGACGGACAAAATTAATGGAAATATATAACAATCTGAAATTAACTTCCCATAGCCACCAGCTACGTTTTAACCAGGAGTTGAGGAGAAGAGAGGGTGAGTGTGAAAGAGAGGCTGAACAGGGAGGGAAAAACTATTTCGGCTACACAACCTCCTCACACACTTTTATCGACACACACACACACACACACACACACACATTGAGTAGCTAAAAGAAAAGAAGAAAAAAATACTTGTTCACAAAATATTCAAATTCCTTTTAAATAGAAAGTTTCAATGAATTTGTTTATTTTTTCTTTAGTTGCTAAAACAATTGAGTGTTAAAACAATATTTTTTATTTCATTTATTTAAAACTTCATTTCAAAACAATCTAAGATAAATAAAATGGTCAAGCTTACTGTACAAAATAATAATAATAATAATAATAATAATTTTAGAAGTAACAAGTATCTATATGTCCTTCAAACAGTCGCAAAAAGAACATGGTAATGATTTTTCAATTGATATGAATCACACAAATACACATATAAGTCCAAAACGAACTACAATAATTAGCATTCAACTGAACAAAAATGTAGCATTGTCGTACAATCCGTTTATTGATGGTTGTCAGTTCGATGCTTATTAGTATACTTAGTTAGTAGTATACTTTCTGATTAGCACAATATATATTATTATGGCCCATTACTAGGGATGTTATTATAGAGAAAGCCCATGTCACTCAAGCACAAAGGGACAAAGTCTGGATTTCGCTAGGAAAGGGATTCAACGTTCTAAATAGACCAAGAATGACCTTTCCCCCTAATACACCACTTACAGCAGAATTATCTTTTTAACTATTTAACTGCTGTCAGCGATTTGTCAGAGTGTGGCAATTACCAACCACAGCTGAGGACATTCAAGAAAAAAAAAACACTTTATTTATTTAGTTTGCAGCCATGGAAGACATTTATGTGCTGATAAAGGTAAGTACGAATGCAGTGATTATCTTGTCATTTGTGAATTTTTCCTTCTGTGGTTATAATAGTGAGAAGCCAGTTTCTGCCGTTTCCTTTGTTCTTTGTCGTGTTTGACGCCTCTGGATGTGAAGAGCAATATTCATAGAGTTCGCAAACGGAGATGCATCAATTATAGGAATCATAAAGTATCTTTCATGTTGCTTTTAATTTTCTTTTCGTTTTGGACGTTTGGGTAATTCACAACTGTCACGTCAAAATGACTACATGCGTCTCAGTTTCCAAGTAACTGCAATCCGACATCCAAGGTGCTGACTAACTCGGAGTCTTGAGTTAAATGTCATCGATGAGTCAAATAAACTCGCTGGGCTATTGTTAGTATGTGTACGTGTGTGAAACGCATGCGACCTGACGATGAGACAGTTTGAAGTCCTCCGAGATGGATGTAATGAAAAATACAAGTTTTGCAAAAATAGCAAAAGAAAGCAACATAAGCATAAGACTAATTGTGCATCCTCAAGATTACATTAGTGAATTTTCTCTGGAATAAAATGTAATAGACACACACACACACACACACACACACACACACAAAAAAGGGTAAGACAACTAGTGAGAAAGACGAGGAAAATAGGCTATGGGGGTAAACTGTCCCGCTCAACTGTGAATGTAGATTGGAAAAGCAAGTGAAGAAATCTCCTTCTCCACACACACACCTACACTGCTCTCATCTACTTTAGTCTATGCAAAAGCAGTTACAAAGGATAAGCAGTGCCCCCTAGTGTTTTTATCAATGTGAAATGAGTCCAAATCAAGAATGTGTCCCCTAAGAGAGAAAAAGAGACAGTGATGAGGGGTAAATCGAGTTCTGGCATCACAGTGGAAAAGCCTGAGGAGGACGAGCTGGAGAGAAGGGGGAGGAAAATGAACTAGAAAAGGGGGAGAGAATAAGGTAAGAGGTTAAAGGAAAGGGGGATGGGGTAGCTGTGTAAGGGTATATAGTAGAATTCTGACACTGTCAAGATAAGAAGTAGACCGTAATGATGCTTTTTAAGGTGTGAGGGAGCAGGCCAAATAAAAGCAGACGTCAGGTATAGCTAAACATACACTGCAAGACTGAAGCTTCCTTTTATATATAAAGATGGCGACAAAAAGCCCCAGAGAGTAGCCAGAACGCAATGCATGCTTATCGCAACCCTTTTGCTGCAAGCGTGAAACAACAAAAAGCCTACATCTTCCCATAACTGTTGCAATCCCTTTCTCCAAGTTGTTTGCATGGTCACATGTTAAGAATCTACTCTCACTCTCTTAAGTGAAACTTCTAGCTTGTGGTTAATAGTATAAAGTGAGAAACATTGACACAGGAGGTCCAGCTTCAGTTGCGTAGTGTGTGTTTGGCTTTATTTGAGGAATTCCTCAGAGAAACTTCTAATAGTAATGCACTTTCAGCCTAACGCAGGCCGATTCAATAACATTGCTCATATTAACGTCCCATCTCTATGACACCGCAATCTGACTTCCGGTACGCGAGCGAATGTGACCACTTTTATGACCAGCAAAAACCTACAGGCATCCGCAGTGGGACGCAACCCCACACCACTGCCACAGTCGTATGTCTTAAGATGACATCAAAAGAACACCACAAGCTGTTGATGCTCCCTTTACCATCCCTCCAGTATTTCACACAACCCACCATAATTCACAGCACATAAAACCTTAAAACGGCACATAAAACAGTTCATCTCTTTTCAGTGTCGGCTTCCCGGGCTTAAAAATTAAATATGTTTTACCGCAGGTACATAACTAAAATATAGAGTAAAAAAAAAAGGGTCTCGTAAAAGATTCAAACAGGATTTGACTACGTGTTCAGAAGCGGGAAGCTCGCGCCTCTGCAGGAGCACTGCGGAGGCGAGCAGTCTTCCACGGTATAGGGCCAAATCTATAGAATAATCGGCACTGCACGGACATGTGTGATTTTATGAATACCTAGAATGCTCTCTTATGACATGTGTAGAGAGAGAATGTTTGACTCAAAGAGCACACGGTGCTATAAAACATGCTGACATTCAATCAGTTCTAAAATACATATGGAGGGAAAAGCAGAATGCTGAATGAGAGAGAGAGAAATGAGCAAAAAAAAGGAGTGAGGTAAATCTGAAGCTCATGGAGTAACCGATATTCAACATCCTCTGAAGGTGCAGAGTTCAGCGACATTTGTGAAGTGTGGTGATTCTCTTTCGGTAGAGCACTTTCACAGCTGTGTGTGTTTCTTTCTTTCTGGCCTCTTGTTTTCTCGAATAGGGAATATTGCTCTTCTGTTTCTTTTTTTTGATCTGTTTTGAATGTCGTTCCAAATCATCCAGTTCTAATTTAAACCTTTATCTTAAAAGACTTAGCCTTCATGACAAAAATAAAAGTTCTGTCATCATTTACTCGCCGTCATGTCTCTCCAAAAAGTGGATATTTCGTGTATTTGTGCATACAATGGAAGTCAATGGTACCAACACTGTTTGGTTATCAACTTTCTTATTTTTTTCCCCCCTTATGTATTGCAGAAGAGAAAGTCATAGAGATTTAAAATGGCATGTATTTATCTATCACAACAAAATATCCTTTTGTTCGCCGCTTGTTGTGCTTGGTCATAAAAAAAAAGATCTAGACTAACTAACAATAAATAGCTGCTTCATCTGTTATTGTTATTGCTTTATCGTGTCGCGTCTGGTTAGGACACAGTGTAAGGCTTCCAATTATGAAGAGGAGACAAAGCACAAGTGAAAAGAACAAAGGATGTGTGTATAAGAGTGAGAGACAGAGGCAGAAAATCAAATTTGAAAGATGGAAGGATGTTGTCCTCCTGGAGTAGCCTTAGTCCCATGTGCAGACCTTGCCGTAGGCTCGGAGGGAGAGAGACGGAAGGAAGGAAAAGCATGTGGAAAGGCAAAAGAGGGATTTGTTTGTTCCTGAGGTCATGTGCGGCACAAAATCAAGAGGAAGAGGGGTGTGTTGAACTGTGTTAAAGATGACATGCAAGAGTAGAAATGGAACAAAGTTTCTCTCCAGGACACACTCCATTTTACATCATTAAGGCCTTAAGTTCTTAATCTCTTAAAGGGATTATGAAAAATGTATATCTTTATCTTTTGAAATAAAATGTACTACATAAACATACTGAAACTTTCAAAAGTCAAAAATGTCCTGCCTAAGTACAGAAAGATTACACTATCCTTTAAAACTACTTGAGGTCAGTAAGATTTTATTTTATTTTTCTCCAAAGAAGTCTCTTATGCTCACCAAGGCTGCATTTATTTGATCAAATACAAAGTAAAAGCAGTGATATTATGAAATATTGTAATTTAAAATAACTTACAATTGAATAAAGTGCTATTTTATTCTTTTGATAGCAAACCTGGATTTTCAGCAGCAATCAGTCTTCAGCGTCATACAATCATTCAGAAATCATTCTAATATGCTGATTTGCTGCTCAAGAAGCATTTCGTATCATTATCATCAATGCTGAAAACAGTTGTGCTGCTTCATATTTTTATGGAAAGCGTGACACATTTTTCAGCAAATTTTGATTGATTGAAAATTTAAAAAACAGCATTTATTTGAACATTATAAATGCCTTTATTGTCAAGTTAAATATCAATTTAATACATCTTTGATGAATAAAAGTATTATTATTATTATTATTTTTTTTTTTTTTAAATCTTACTGACCCCAAACTTTGTGTTTACATTTATGGTGACGGCAATGGTGGATACATTAACACAACACTTGCTCACTTTATAGGTATCAACAACAAACCTGAAAGACTCATTTCAATGTTAGACAGTCAACAGAGTCTTTTATCTTTTATAGTACTGTATAAATACATAGGTAAAAAAATAAAGCATAGTAAAAGAGAACAATCTGAATAGAACGAATCAAGTGAACTGTCTGAACAATACAGTGTATGATTCCTGACTCTGGTGTTTGATTCGCAAATCAATTTGACTCAGTATATCATTTCTCCATAGCCAGTTGTTCTCTCCCATCACGCAAAATCCATCTGACATTATGTTATCAAAAACATATACATTTTTCCCCATGTTGCAGTGGAATCTGCAGCACAACTTCTTAATAGCAGTTTCAGAAGGAGGTGAAAATAAAAAATCAACTGTTTTTAGTGCAAGACAACCTTGACTAACATTATAAGTAGACCTCAGGGACAGAAAAAAATGAATAAAATATTAAAAAAATGTATGAGTATATGACTAAGCTGTAACTCGATGTACGTGTTCCATATACAGTATGTGTGTGCTGTATCTGCAGACCCTGTTCAATACCCACCCTCAACCGAGGCATGAATACACATCACATGACCCTTCCCTCGCTCTTGATTCCCCTCAGCGCAGCAACTATTAAGATATTGGTGGCAAAGTTTCTTTCCCTCCTCTCTCCCACTCCTCCTGCAGGTTGGGGAGGATGCGTTTGAGGTGAACTCTGTATAGCACTATCTCAGGGAAAAAAAGTGATCAATGTGGGGAGGCGATGCGAGGTTCCCTAGGACAAGCCAATCAATGCGTGAGAGGAACCTTGCCCAGGGCCCTTATGCAAATGGAGGCACGTCCGGTAACCCCGGGAGCCGACATGTGCGTCAGATCAATGGGGCGCTGCATTAAAAACCTTACAGCTATATCAGATGCCTGCCCACTAAATATGTAATGATGAACCCCTTAAGATTTCACTGTGAGCTCTTTAACTAGCGGCAGAGGCACATGTGTGAAAGCGAAAAGCTCGATCTGAACATCGAGATAGACGTATGGGATTAAATCGGACACTCGATTACTGTCGTCGGCTGCGGACAGCATCGGCAAACTGGTAAATTTACCGTTAATATAGCATCAGACTTCGAAATTAGGTGGAAATATTCAAAACGTTAGCGTGACATAAACGCAACAGAATGCTATAACAACTATATAAAGGCTATCTTACATTAGCATGGGACGAAATGAAGTGTCAAACAGACGTCTGAAATATGTCTGTCAAACCATGACAGGGCTCATCACGGATGTTCAATGGCTTATTGTAATACATAATTGCATATTCTATTAGGCGGTACTCATAGCGATATACATTCACATGCAAATGATTTCGTCCAGATGAACCACACAGAAGATGACAGACAATGAGCAGGCATAACAAACACGTCTATGTCAGCGCAGACGCATAAACACTGGCGCGCACGCCGCAATCTCGGAGTTACACATCAAATCAAAGTCTCTTCTCACTTCAAAGTGTGTTCTGGACACACAGACGCACACATTCCTGGAGCGTGTCTTATCGTCGGTGTGAAGATAGGCCACTCCGCACAGGCGTTTGCTGATAGTTTATTTATAGAAATAGCGGAGCGGGGTGATTTCTCTTATCGTGCGCTCATTTCGGCGTGAATTTATCCTTCCATCCATGTTTATGCGCTAAACTCTCTGAGCCTGTTAACAAGCAGCGGCTAATTAAGCTTGTGACAGAGAAAAGATGAAGTGGGGGAGGGAAAAATGAGAGAGGGAGGGAGAAAGACAGACGGAGAGAGAGAGAGAGAGAGAGAGTCCGAGTTAAATGCACAAGGTTGACCTCACATAACAGTGGTGGCCCAGGGATGCACAACGATACAAAAGTTGAAAATACAACCGTTTCAAGGCGCAATACGACACAAGTAAAACACAACACAAAAATAAAACGATAATGCATATAAGTGACATCACGCAAAAAAACGAGCATAACAAAACTACACCACACACAACACAAATAAACCGAAAACAGTAGAATTGAGACAACACAATACAATGGAAATAAGCCACAAAGAATTAAAATGAAATAGTTTCGCTACAATACGACGGCCTTTGAAAATAAAACAAATCCAAAAAAAACAGACCAAATTTACACCTCAATATAAATCAGCAGCAACATATTTGATAAAACAACAGAATTATTCCACAAACCAAATTTATGCCACAACACAACAGAATTACGACACAAAGGCAAATAAAAATCACAGCACAATGCATATTAGGGACAGTATAAAAAAGCACAACAGAATTACAACACAACCAACACAAATAAGCCTTAATACAATGGAAATGAGACACAAAACCAGCCTTCACTGGCCCTTAAGTTGTTCCTTTATGACCTTTATGAATGTCTTTCTTCACAAAAGAATATGGGAAACCAAACAGTTGATGGATTCCATTGACATGCATAGAATGGGGGAAATATATAATATATATATATATATATATCAACTGATCAACTGTTTGGTTAACGACATTCTACAAACTTTTCGACAAAACGACAAACGACATTCTTCTCTTTTGTGTTCAATAGAAGACAGAAATGCATACAGGTTTAGAACAATGTGAGGGTGAGTAAATGAAGATGGAATTTTCATTTTTGGGTGAACTATCTATCTCTTTAAGGCCAAAACAACATTACACTACAACATAAACAAATCATAGCAAATCAGATTAAAACAACAAAGGAACAGAATTACCAATGGAAACACAATGGATATAAACCCCAACCCAATGTATTTAAGTGTCAATACAACAGAATTGCACCACATTCGACACAAATAAGCCACAACAACACAATAAAAGACACAAAACAATGATAATAAACCATAACTCAATGGATATAAGTCAGAACATCATGAAAATAATCCACAACACAATGCAAATAAGCCACAACAATGGCAATAAGCCACAACACAACAGAATTAGCAAAGCCAACAAAACTTGAAAATTAAAGCCAAAATGGATATAAGCCAGATGATACCACAAAACAACAGAATTACTCCATAACACAATGTGTTATTGATGCCATAACACAACAGAATTAGAATAACACAAACAGCAAACATATGCTTCAACACAATGCAATTATGCTATGAACGAAACAAAAAAATACACATTGACAGCAATACAACTCAATATAATGAGGGCACGAAACAACATAATTGTTCTACAACACAACAGGAATAAGCTTCATTGATGTGCTTTTGGATTTGAAAAATTAAAGCAGTTGTGTGTGAAAATATTTGTAAGAAGATCCTGTCTGGAGATCTGTTCTTTGTAATATTTAGCAGATACATTGTCCATACTGTCTTTATATAGTCAATAAACGGCAGCTTCTATTTTCATTTTACCAAGGTACCATATGTTTAATATAGTGTTCTCTTGAGGTGGATCTGTAATGAACAGACATACTCATAAAAACGTCTCACAACATTTACTGAGCAGCATCAAAACTCGTTTAACCCAAAACAGCTGACACACACTTTTCCTTCCACACAAGCATCCACACTTTTAACAATTTAAATCCACATAACTATGTTTGGGTATACTGTACAAAAAAGCAGAAAAACACATCATTAGAAGTACAAAACAATGACACAAAGTAACTCATTATGGATTCGATTATTTTTACATTCTATTATTATTATTATTAGTAGTAGTAGTAGTAGTAATAGTATTACTGTCTGTAACATTTTGACTTTTGGAGAGTGAAAATAAAATTTAGTGTTTCTAAAAAAGTATATATAAAAAAGACTTACAAAAATAGTTAATGCACAATCGGTTGCATTTTAATTTACAGTACATGCACTTATAGTGTACTTACGTATGACAGTACTAGGTAATATAAGGTAACTATATGGGTTAGGGTTAGTACATAGTTATTACACAGTTATTGCAATTGCTATAACAAGTACACAACATGTGCATGGGGAACAGGACTGTAAAACAAAGTGCTACCGCACTACCATATTCATGTATGATGGTATTTACATGGTACTTTAAACAAATACCATGCAACAGATCTGGTGTGAATGTAGACTGAAAGCTAGAGCAATTACTCGAAGCACAAACAGAATTCCACCCCTTCTGTGACCCTGTTTCAATGTAACACACCTGGACAGCAAATTGATATCAATTAAAAGCCGCCAGCAGACGGGCTTCCATTCTCCAACAACAATCTGTGCATGCTAGATTGCTCATCATCTTCTAAAAACAAACAGAAATTAATGACAAAATGAGCCGGAAATACATTAATAAGCCACTGACGAGCTGTAGTCAAAGCTCTCTCTCTCTGGTGAATCCTTCACAACAGAAGTCCAGGAGGGAAAAAGCGGTATCAAGCGGCCTGTCATAAATCAAATAAATTAATTAATAAATAAATAACAGAAAATAGCACAAACAGGCAGATAAAGAAAACAATGCCAGGAAGGAGGTAAAGAGGAAAAGACAATCCACAATCTTTTACAATGTTGATTGTCAGGATCTCTTTTCAAGCTACAGAAATGAGCCACACACTAAGAGTGAAGGGTCTGGGAAGACTGTGTGCTGTTAATCAGGAGAATTCTCCAACAATGCAGAGGACCAAAGGAAGCCTTGGCCTTTGGCGTAAATCATCCAATCAAGACTTGAGCCCATTTCACCATCACACACTGATAGACCTGACAATCACCGTTCAAGCAAATATCAACAAGTCTGAGCTTTAAGCGATGGCATCCCATTAATGTCAGTTAACTGAAGTAATCTTAATCACATTTTTGATAAAATAAAATTAATGAATACTTTATGTACTGGTTTTATTAACTTATTTTCCACCATTCAAAAGTGTGTGTGTGTGTGTGTGTGTGTGTTTGGTAAGAAATGCATAATTTGATCAAAAGAGACAGTAAAGACATTTATAATGTTACAAATTATTTACAAAATATTTCCATTTCAAATAAATGCTGTTCTTTTTAACTTTCTATTCAAATAATCTTGAAAAAGCATGCATCAACAAAAATATTAAGCAGCACAACTGTTTTTAAAGGTAAGAGTTGTTTTTTGCCGTTTTGATGTTCCATGTAGTCATTTGTGTTCATGACAAAAATTACAATATTACTGTTGCTGGAGCATAGATATTGTAAAGGAGAGATTGTATATTGACACTAAACCAACAGACCTTTCAAAAGATGTATACTTTGTTTACATTTTTAATATTTTTAGACAGTAGTCTATAAAGTAAATGTAGGTAAACAAAGTGATGGGGGTCAATGCACTTTAAGAGTAAATGTTCTGCATATTAGAATAATTTTTGAAGGATCACGTGACACTGAAGACTGGAGTAATGGCTGCTAAAAATTCCAGCCTTGTTATACCAAGAATCAATTGCATTTAAAATATATATTAAAACAGAAATCAGTTATTTATATTTTATAATATTACCGTTTTTATTTCTTCAAATAAATGCAGCCTCGATGAGCATAAGAAACATATAATAATAAAAAAAATAAAAAAATAAAAACTTTTGAATGGTAGTGTATATATGTGACGGCAAAACCAGTCGTAAGGGTCAATTATTAAACTGAAATTGAGATTTATACATCATCTGAAAACTGGATAAATAATCTCTGCATTGATATTTGGCCGAGATAAACTATTTGGAAATCTGGAGGGTGCAAAAAAATCCAAATATTGAAAAAAAATTGCCTTTAAAGTTGACCAAATGAAGTTCTTACCAACACATATCCAATCGCAAAAATGTATTTTATATTTATTTATATATTTACGGTAAGAAATTTACAAAATATTTCCATGGAACATGATCTTTACTTAATATCCAAATAATTATAAATAATAATAATAATAAAAATTCTATCATTTTGACCCATACAATTGTATTGTTTGACTTATGACAGGTTTTGTGGTTCAGGGTCACATATTTAAATATACTGTTTGAAAGAAAAGTCTATTTTTTAGGGCTGTCGGTTATGTTAATTTTGTAAGGGTTTTACATGTAAAATTAATAGACTTTTCCTGCAGACAAATTTCCACTATTTAATAATAAAAAAGACACTCATAATATTAAATGCAGCGCTGGACAGAAATCTCTGCAATTGTCAATGTTTCATGTTTCATATCATTCTGCAAGTGCATCAGCAAGATATCAGACCGCAGTCTTAAACTATCAAGACAAACCAGCATAACACAAACGTTAGAAAAGAAAGACAGCATAAGAAAAGCTTGTAAAAAAGCTTTTATTCTGGAGTTCAACTGACTATGTTTTAGTGCTAGAGGCCAAGATTCATTATTCAGGTAAAGAGAAACCAAAACCTTGGTTTCTAGAATGCAGCACCTCAGAGTCAAGTGGATATCTAGAAACTGAGCTCTGATGCATCTCCATCAGGCCCAACAATACATTTTTCATCACACGTAAAATATATTATATATTCATAAAACGTAAAAATGTACAGTGATGCTCTTTAGCCATGACTATTATTTACATCGCAACAACATATAATACCTTATTACTTGTTACTTTAGTGTTTATTGTTTTATATATATATATATATATATATATATATATATATATATATATATATATATATATATTATATTATATATATAATATATATATAATATATTATATACATACATACACACACTACCGGTCAAAAGTTTTAGAACACCCAAATTTAAGCAGTTCAAGTCCAGTGAATAACCTGAAATGGTACAAAGGTAAGCGGTAAACTGCCAGAGGTTAAAAAAAAAAAAAAACGTTTAGGTTTACGTATTGTACCGCAGGAAGTAGTATATTGCTCTCATAATGGCGAGAAAAAGGCAATTAACAAAGGAAGACAGACAGACCATTATAACCCTTAAAAGTGTAGGTCTTTCCCTTAGAGAAATTGCAAAGAAAGCCAAGGTGTCAGTGAGTACAGTTTCCTATACCATCAAAAGGCATTTGGAAACTGGAGGAAACTCTGACAGGAAGAGGTCTGGCAGACCCAAAGCCACAACAGAATCAGAAGACAAGTTTCTGAGAGTCAACAGCTTATGTGATAGACGGCTCACAAGACAACAGCTTCAAGCACAGCTTAACAGTGGTCGAAGTAAGCAAGTCTCAGTTTCAAATGTGAAGAGAAGACTTAGAGCTGCAGGTTTGACAGGTCGAGTGGCAGTAAGAAAGCCATTGCTAAGATGGCAAAATAAGAAAAAGAGGCTTGCCTGGGCCATGAAGCACCACCAGTGGACTACAGAAGACTGGAAGAAGGTGTTATGGACTGATGAATCGAAGTTTGAAATCTTCGGTTCATCACGCAGGGTTTTTGTACACCGTCGAGTAGGCGAAAGGAAGGTTTCTCGGTGTGTGACACCAACTGTCAAACATGGAGGAGGAAGCGTGATGGTCTGGGGCTCTTTTGCTGGATCCAGAGTCGGCGACTTGCAGAGTGAGTGGCACCCTAAACCAAAACTGCAACCACAGCATTTTGCAGCGCCATGCAATACCCTCTGGTATACGCCTAGTTGGTCAGGGGTTCATCCTACAGCAAGATAATGACCCAAAACAAACCTCCAGGTTATGTCAGAACTACCTTAGAAGAAAAGAACAAGACGGTAGGCTTTAAATCATGGAATGGCCAGCACAGTCTCCAGACTTAAACCCCATCGAGCTGGTTTGGGATGATCTGGACAGAAGGGTGAAAGCAAAGCAACCTACAAGTGCAACACATTTGTGGGAAATTCTGCAACAGTGTTGGGAAGAACTTTCCGAACAATATTTGATTTCCATTGTAGAAAGAATGCCACGAGTGTGTTCGGCTGTTATATCTGCAAAAGGTGGCTACTTTGATGAGTCAAAAATTTAGATTAAATTTTGTAAAACAAAACTATTCCATGATTTCTTTTTGATCTCCAATTGTTTATTTGTTCTATGCTTTAATTTCAGAGTACATTGAGACATTAAGCTGCGTAAATTTCAATAAAAACCAGAAAAATGGAGGCGTTCTAAACATTTTGACCGGTAGTGTATATATACAGTACTGTGCAAAAGTTTTAGGCAGGTGTGAAAAAATGCTGTAAAGTAAGAATGCTTTCAAAAATAGACATGTTAATAGTTTATATTTATCAATTAACAAAATGCAAAGTGAGTGAACAGAAGAAAAATCTACATCAAATCAATATTTGGTGTGACAAAATCCCTGACTTTGTGCAAGTGATATAAGTGTTTTATTTAAAATACACTCAAACACACACAAACAGCATATGCGTGCATGCTCTCGATCTCTCTCACACACACAAATATGGTAGCAAATTTGTTCAGGCATGGTTTGAGGACCACAACAATGAATTTGAGGTGTTGACTTGGTCTCCAAATTTTCCAGATCTCAATCCAATGGAGCATCGGTGGGATGTGCTGAACAAACAAGTCCGATCCATGGAGGCCCCAACTTGCAACTTACAGGACTTAAAGGGTCTGCTGCTAACATCTTGATGCCAGATACCACAGCACACCTTCAGGGGTCTAGTGGAGCCCATGCCTCGACAGGTCAGGGCTGTTTCGGCAGCAAAAGGGGGACCAACACAATACAAGGAAGGTATATATATATATATATATATATATGTATGTATGCTATTTTTACCAGCTGAGAACTCACGAACAGCTTATAAAATGTGCAAAGGAGTTAAAACAACATCAGGAACTCCTCTGTCACAGACACAAATGAAGATCTGCTGCAAAGAGATGTCGTTTCCAATCCCTGTACTGAACTTTAAAGGCCAACATCGCTCCTATTATGAGAAGAACCAGGTGTTCGTGAGCATTCTATCCTTTTATGTGCCACATCTTGTCACATCACATTCTGTTTGGTTCGTTTAGATGTCTTTGGTCCATGTTGGAGTCTGGTCGCACCAGAGTTCATTTGGAAGTGGTGGGTCTCGGTCCCCTTGTTTGGTCCACAGCCGTGTTCAGATGGCAGCAGTCACACTTTTTCAATTGAACCACACTAACAGAGCAATCATAACAGACTTCACTATAATCAAACCAAACCTACCAAGTGTGAACACACACTTGGACTGTGATCCACACACACAGGTGTGTGAACAAAAAGTTCTTACCTATGCGACACGACACGTTTGATCATTTGATCCATTGATTTCATCAAAGCTGTGGGCAACCACACACTGGTGCAATGAGAGGCAGATGTACGTTTGCATAACTAGTTACATAATGCGCCCCATCTTCTTCAATCCGGCTGCTCTTTTCTCTGGCAGAGAGTCAGGAAGGTTATGCGGAGCTGAGCTCTGCCCTGATGGTTGCTCCCACAGGCCTCCAGCTAGACTTACAGATGAAAGCAACCACTGGAGCAGCCAATGCAGCAATCAAACAAGATCAGATGGAGAAAGAAGAGAAAATGGGACAGGTATGATCAGGTGAGATGACCCAGATTTCACACTAAACATCAAGTGGCAAGCCAACATGGTACCACAACTGTTTATTGAACCAAATTTTACGATCGCATTTTCTTCCCTATTGTGAATGAAATCGCTTTTCGAAAGAGAGAGGGAAAAATGTAGAGCGGGACTGGATTTTGTACATTGAGAATTAATTGGAAATGTTGTTGTTGTTTGCTCCTGCTGTGATCTCATATGAGTGACAGACTGTCCTGCCCTCGTGACAGTGAACACGTCATCAGAGAAGAGATGTCGTTGCAAGTGGGAAGGGAAGTTGCTTTGATTAAACACTAGAACAGACAAATTTAAAAAATAAATAATGACATGCAAAGATAAATCATTTATAATAAACATTTTAATTTCATGGTGACTTTAAACAGAAATGTCCTGAGATTCTGAAGTGTACATTTTGCTAAACCATGGGCACAGAGGACTGTCATGACTAAATCAGGTTTGGAAAAAATAAAAAGGGGGAGTAGAACAGTTAATGTTTCTTGTCGATGTGGAAGGAAAGGAATTATTTTTGCTGTCGTTGTTTAAACCAGCGCAGCACTGCTACTGAATATACAATGTGAAAATGACAGCCCAATCAGTGTAGTCCGATTCCCGAAAAAATGACGCTTAAGAGTCTGATCTCAAACACACACTTTAGATCTAGTGTAGTTCGACTGCAGATCAACAAATGATCAATAAGTCTGATCTTCTAAGCCAATAAAGCATTTTCAGTGCAACTACTGTAGTCCGATTCCTGAACAAATGATTCGAAGGAGTCGTTTCTTTTAGTGAATCAAACATGTTCAGGTTATAGCATGTGAGACTCAAATCAGTGTTTGTTTATGACAACATGTGGTTACATATGGACTTTATGAATTTTGTTTGTATAGTAATGTTGTGCAATACATAGTTTTGATAATGAAACTATTAAGTAACCAGAATCGTTAAGAGGAATCAGAACCAAAATCATTAAATTCTTTGTGGTTTCCATTACATAGATCAATGAACACCAGCCACAGGACAAGACCAACATGATAGTTAGTATATGTATAATCCGGAATGTATTCAAACTACAAACTTACAGCACATGCTTCATTAATGGTCGAGAAGTTCAATCACATTCGCAGCATACAATGAAGCTACAGGGATGCATAGCCAGAAAAAGGAGAGAAAAAAAAGAGAGTGGCAGACAGTTAGGAGGGAACTGTTTGTCTAACTCAGAATTCATGGCACAGATATGACAAGAAACAGAGACTGTTGAAACAGGAACACAGAGATGGAATAGTGAGCCCTGACATAAAGCTATCCAACCCTGACGCACCACTCTTACTTAAAGGCACACTTTGATGTATCTGTAATTACTACATACTGCCTTGGTAAAGAAATCGAATTTCAATGAAAAGAAAGAGAGGAGAGAGAGCCAACATGCTGAAGACATTAATCGGACTGTGTTTGATGTGCCTGATCAGAAACGTGTTTGTTAAGAGTTAAAGGGAGCATTAATTAAGCCACAGACCGTCTGTTTTCAGGCAATCTGTTATGATGAGCTATAAATATCTTAAATTTGTGTCCACCTTTTCCATCTTGGCCTCTGATTTCTTCACCTTGAGCCATTACTTAAGACATATTTACAAGTCACATGCACGGCCTCTCATTGAACAAGAGGTACTGGCAATGAAGGGGTGAATAGATAATCTGTTACAGTACGAGTCAGTATATTTAAAATGAAAATAAGTGATTAGAAATAAATAGATAACTACTTGAAAACATTATATATTTGATTCAAGTTTCACTTAAGTTACATTGTGTCATACGCAGAAGTGACAAGACGGCACCACGGGACAACATGTATCTTTTCCATGATAATCAGAGCTTTTGTGCAAAACCAGCCTGTGCTTTATTTAATGTTTAAAATAAATTATTGTGAGCTTGAATATCATTTTGCATGACCTTTATAGCCAAACTGAAAGTGACAATGGATAGTTCACCACAAATCTTGAAAATAAATTGAAAGAATTGAGAAAATTTGTCTTGCAGTGTGCTTGCAGACAGAGCCCGCCCACACGCTCTTCTGATTGGCTGTGATTTTTGATCGATTCGTCACATCTCGTAGTCGTGTCGCATATCACAGTCAGATTGTTTAGCCTCGTTCTGATAGTCAGTCCAAATCTGATTTTTATGCAAATCCGATTGGAGTCCGATCATTTTTAGCAAGTTTGAACGGCAAAAAATCACATGAAATCCAATTTTCTCAAATCTGTTTCAAGCTACATTCATATATGGTTTTAAATCCCATTTAAATCATATTTCTGAAAATCCGTCTCAGTCTGACCGCTCTGATAGACGCTGTAATCTAATCGCATTAAATCTGGTTAGGTTATTTAGTTAAAGGTGCATCTACCAAACTATGAAATCAGCTAAAATGATCAACTTTAACTTGAGATGTTATGCATGATCATTCATCAGCTCTTTAAAGATCATCTGTGTTTGATAACATTATTTTTATATCGTTAATCAGAATAGTCCTGCCACTCCATACCAGAGACAACCAAACCAATGAAAGGAATGAGCATGGTTTGCATGGGAAATAGTGTGTTTAAGTGAGTATTCCGCCTGTGTGTGTGTGTGTACTTGTTTTGACTATACTTGTGAGGACCAAATGTCCTCACTTATATTGTGAAATACTTTGACAACCCACTACTGAGGACATTTGACTGCTCCTCACTAGATAAAAAGGCTCATAAATCAACCAAAAGATGTTTTTATTTAAATCTAGTGATGCTCACATGTTTCTGTGATGGGTAGGTTTAGGAGTAAGGGTTGGTTTAGGTGATAGAAAATATCACTGACCTGAAATAAAAACAATGGAAGTCTATGCAACGTCCTCACTAAGATAGCAAAACAAACCTGTGTGTGTGTGTGTGTGTTTGAGAGCAAGTGAGGGGAAAAAATACAGGGATGCATCAGAGAAAGACGGCTAAACAGATCTCTGGAGGAAGACCGCCATGCCTCCACCAGCAAGGGGCTGTCACGGCCACAACGCCACATAAATATTTAACAGTTATATTCAAATTATGAAACACAGAACCCCCTGCCTCAGATAAAAACACATATTCCTGGAATTATCAGAGGAATGCTAAGTCGCGGCCATCCGCTTCACCCTCCCTTCTCGCTCTCAAAGAAAAGTGGAACGGGTTCATGAAAAGTGCTCTCATGTAGATGCAGGAGTTTGTGTGTGTGTGTGTGTGTGATAGAAAGCAAGAAAGTGTGCGCTTATGTTAGGTCAAAGGTTGGACAGAGGCTCTGTCCTTACAATGCTCACACCTAGACTAGTAGAGATTGTGACAAGCTACCTGACCCTTGACCCCGGAGGTGATGCACCACAGGGTACATAGTTGGAAACTTCACAATGTTGAGGTAAAACGTGGTCATCATTTACTTCCCCTTGTGTCTTTCGAAACATGTATGACTGACTTTCGTCCAGCTAATAGCTAATAAGACTATATTCCAAGTCTTCTGAAATCATAAAATGTATGAGAAACAGACCAAAACATTATCCTCGCGAAATCTTCACCTTCACTACAGTTCACAATAGTTGTTGCTGAGTTGAGATCGATCAGGTTAAACAACCAATTGATCTTAAAATAAAGTGTAACAGAACCCAGTGCCACCAAATTGGACTGAAAATCAACTCCAACCAGTCTCTTAAAGACACTTTCTTCAAACACCATATAACATTGCACCAGATAATGCATTGTGGGGCAATGAATGCTAATGTAGTTCAATGTTCTAACCTGATGATGAGATCCTCTCAAACGTAAGATTTACAGTGAGGGAAAACAATAACCATCTAAAGAAAATGGCATATTCAATTGATGGGAGGTTTGTGAAATGAACTAAAAGTAAGGACGTCTACATAGCCTACCAGATTTTTGGAAATGCCCAAAATGATTCCAATTATTATTTTTTTAATTAGTTATTTACTAAAACACACTTTTTTACCATTACATTTTGAGGTTAATGGAAAATCTAGTTGCCTTATAATTGCACAGACTAATATATATATACAAAAAACAAAACAAAACAAAAAACACTGCATGATAATTCCGCTCAGAACCATGAACCTCATTTTTTTTTTTTCTGATATGAAATATTTCAGGGTGCATTAACCCTTTAACCATTCACATAAAACAGACTGTATTTTTAAGTCCAATGACAGACTATGCAAGATTCAAACTTGTATCTTATGTCTGACTTCATCATGTACTCTGGGACTCAATGCCCTTCTATCATGATATCTTTCTTTTCTCTCAGGGTGTGAGAGAAAAGAAAGATATCATGATAGAAGGGTCAGGGTACTTGTCTACATGCCTTGACAGAGCCGTAGTTTTGCAGTTTCTCATTGTTCCTTCGTCCCTCCCTCCCACTCAAGGAAGTGGATAGTGCCTTAGGACAAGGATGAACTGGATTGTTTACAAAAGCAGCACTTTCTCAAAGAAACTAAGCGTTATTTATTTTTAATCATTTCACTCTGTCTTCTGCTGCTTTTCCCACTGGTGAAGACAACTGTGTGTGTTGAGGGGGTGGAGGGTGAGGGCTTTTCATAATAATAACCTCTAACAAATACTTACCAAATTCACGAATGACAAGCCGCCATAGCTGTGTGCCACGATGAAGACGTTTTTTGCGAGTGATTTAGAGATGAACTGGTCCCACACATAAAGTGTGTGTTCCTCAGGACTGTTGTTTTCCTGCAAAGTGAGAGTAAGAACAATTGAAGTCAAACGTGTTGTTTAATCGGAAACAATTTTCCATGATATTTCAAAATAGGAGCTCAATGTACCATTAAGACATACAGTAACTGAAACTTCTCTAGTCCAAACAAACAAACATTGAACTAAATTAAACTACTGAAATTAATGTGCACAAAAAAAAAACCCCAAACAAACAAAAAAGTTTGCTGCTTACTGACATCAGACAAATACATTAACACATGACCACCCACATTTACATGTTCATGGCACCTATTTCACAGTGAAAAACATGAGGACAGATTCATTATATTACAAAAACTATCTGGACACCCGCATTCCCCCATTTAATTAACTCGCTAAGGTTTTGTAAAAATATAGTAATAATATAAAATATTTAAAAGAAAAAAATATATATATATTATTAAAAATAGCAATAAAAATGTTTGACCTCTTTAAGTTAGAGACTGCCTGAAGACGTGCACCCCTAATCAATGTGTCTTGCATAGTGCAAATGCCTCCGATGCAAAACTCAATAGATTGTGTGACGTCAAGTTTATATCTTAATTTGTACCCCACTGACTGATCAATACGGCCTCTATAAGAGCGATAAACACATAATCGGCCTACATGGGAAGGTCACACACGCAGGGCACAAACACAACACTCGTAATTAACACTGGCCTGGGGTTATAACGCTCTACGAATGCGAGACGAGAGAGCGAGAGAGAGAGAGAGAGAGAGCGAGAGAGGGAGAAGAAAAAGGTATTCATTCACTGGCGCATGCAACATCGATCTGTATGTTTGTTTGCAAATGCGGCAATCGTTTAAATGCGGAATAACAACTAAATTAGAGAAAAATCGCTAGCAACAAGTGAGTAAACGTGGGTGTCGGTGACATAAAACGATGAATGCAGCTACACAGCTGCATGATATAAAGAACCTGGCCTTGTCACAATCAGCTTCTGAAAGTTTGCAGCCTTGCCCTGCATTTAGCCTTTTTTCTCATGATCTTGCATCAGCCCAACCACATTGATTAGCTTTTTGAAAAGCACAATAATAAGTGAATTAGAGCTGAAGGAGCTGGCAGGAGGGAAGAGATTTCCTGTCACCGAAATGGCTTGTGTTGACGAGGGGACACAAATATGAACGTAAATAAACAGGCTGGTGGGAGGGGGGTTACGGTGTGATGCAACTGGCGGAAAGCGCTGAGCCTAGATCTCCTTGGACGGCTGGGCGGTGGGTGCATGGTGGTGAAAACGGGGACGAGCTTGCATGTCTTTCTCTCACACTCTCAGACATCAAAGCTTTTTGAAGAACCAAAGCTGAGTCATCATCGCAGTGCAGCGCGTTTCATATTCATAAAGTTCTCTGTGTTCGCACGAGCGAGCATGGACACACGACCGCAAAGAGGTCTAGTGGCCAGTAAATCGTTTATGTAACGTCACTTAATTAACGCCCCTGGTCTTATTGTACATCAAGTCATCAATACATGATTTTCTAAAGAAAAAAATTTCATCAAAATGTACAAACTTTTCCTACCTCCCAAATAACGTTTTTATTCTGCTGATGTAACCAAGTCCATGCAGGTAGGCAAAAACAACAAGCTATGGTGTTTTTTGTTTGTTTTGATTTATTTTTGTTTTTGGCAAGAAAGTGCTGATTGCCCATGAAAACCAACCAACATACTGATTTGGATAGATATCAGTGCATGTTTTTGCTAGGACTAGGGTGTTCTGAGTGGCTGGCATAATTCAGAAGAGCCAACCCTCTCTATGATAACTAAAGAAAAGAATAGTATAAAAAATTACAAAGCCGTTCACGACAAAAAAGTAATGGGGGAAAAAAAGATATAAAAGATATTATACATATATATATATATATATATATATATATATATACACACACACACACACACACATAAATACATAGATACAGTGTATGCATAATTATTATACAAGTTGATTTTCTGATCATATTTTTTTCCAGTCATATTTTACATCGTATTTCAAACCACATCAATCTTAATACCTACTATTAATTTTGTATTTAATCATTTATAAGTGATATTTAATTCTTCATGACGGCTGGAAATGCCTTAAGTGGGCAGAATTATTAGGCCAGTTTTCTTTTACAGGCAAAATGAGCTAAAAAAGAGATTTCACTCAAACTGGAGAGTCAACAATTATTAAATGCTCATGAGAAGGATGCAATTCTAATGCAATACTAGAAATTGCAAAGTTAAGGCATGACCATTGGACAGCGAAATGCTCACTGGGCGAGACAAAAACAGGTGGAGAAGAAAAGACACAGTATAATAGTTATGTTTATGTGCACATAAAGAATTGATACATAAAACACACGTGTGTATCAGTTTATTGGATTCATGAGGCTATTGGATATGGATGACAGCAGCCTAATATTCCAGTGTTTTAATACTAATTAAAAAAATAAATAAGTAAATAAAATAACAAAAATTGCTCTCTGCTCTTAAACAACTAAATAACTTTTGTAATAAGGATGTATATACATTTAATTTATAAAGCAGTGTTATCTTACATTTAATTACTTCCATTTCTGTACCAGAAAAGCACTGCTTGTTTCATATGTATCTTTGTTTTGTTGTAATTATGTATTGACCTTTTAAATATATTAAACAGATCTAATACACGTTCAATAAACAGGAATCGATGTTGCAGCATTAAACTACCAAGTATATGGAGTTTGCCAATTTATAACATGATTAAAACAGTTTATCTATTACAAATCTATTTTAATGACAAAAGTTACATCAGTGTTGGAATCGGCCAATAGTCGTTTGTTAAAATCGGTACCGAAGTACCGAATTTATAAATCATAAAAAATTCAAGTTGTCATTATAGACTAATGTGCATCTTGGACAGTTATGTTATGCTGAAGTAAACAGAGGACTGACTGTTGTCTTGCTCTGTCTGTCCATAAGTGTGTGTATGTTTATTTCAATAAAAGAAATTTCCACGGTTGCAAAAGGGTGATGCCACATTAAACCAGGTAACATCCCCCTCCCCTTATCAACCCGGCACAGAGTCTGACACCTGGCCCAAACACATACACATGCGCAAGCACACACAGACCGCCGACTCCCTTCAACCCTTCCCCTATGATTGACTACCTCCTCTGATAGAGCCTACACTTATCTAAACAGCATTTGCATATTTGTGTAATTATTTCCTAGGGTTAATTAGCTCCTGCGAAACAATATGCCCATAGAGACCAGTTCCTGGTGACAGGTTCACCCTCTCTCTCTCTCTCTCTCTCTCTCTCTCGCTGTCAGCCCTCATCTCATCCATGCATGTGCAAGACCTGGAAGACTCCCGGAGTGAGCAGACCTGTTGCTCATGTCTCAGTGTTTCTATAATGTATGTATGGACATTAACTTTTCTTTATTAAAAAATAAGTGTGTAATCTCTGCATTGCCAAAATCATCAAATACAAAGTTCCCCAAATGCACGTCTCCCAATGGGTGGAAAACCTGAAAGCCAATGAATGCCTTACTTACAATAAATGACTGTTCATATTAAGCTAGAATTTTTAAATATATATATATATATATATATATATATATATATATATATAGTGTGTGTGTGTATGTATATAGGAAACAATTGTATTTTAATTAACTGATTAATTAATTAATTGTACTGTAATTGGTATCCACTATATTCTATTTTTTTTTTTTTTTAAATACTTTATTTAGCTTTTTCAATTAACTTAAATACGGCAGTCCTGTTGTATGACGAATGATTTTCAAAAGTTAAAGATGAAGTGAATGTCGCACTGTGAGACACTTCTGTTAGACACTATTTTAACACAAGCCACCATCATAATTTCCAGACAAATACATAAATCTTTTCATGTTTTTTTTTTTTAATTTTTTAAAAAAAGCTAAAATCTCTCTTTCTATTATGCAGAAGCATCACAGATCGAGACTGAGAAAATGAACATGGAAGTAGATCCACATAAACATTCAGTTTTCACTGGCTGTTTGGAACAGCAGACTACCATACTACTGTACTTTTATTAAATAGTATGAACACTGTGCATTGTAAACATTTATATTTCGATTTCACTGTTCACACACAGAAGTAACGTCTGCAACAATTTTTAGATTGCACTTTTTGACATTTTTACAATTTCTTGTGAAATATTTCGTTTAAACAGATTGTATTCCATTTCTTGCTCGTTTAAATATGTTTTGAATTTTAAATTGCTTACAAAAAAATAGATAATGTTAGACTATACACTCAAAATCCAAGTGAATAATGTTGATCCACTAAAACATGATTGGCCTTTATATATATATATATATATATATATATATATATTTTTTTTTTTTTTTTTTTTTTAAATACTGTTTGTATATCTATTCAGTACAGCTTCTTCAAACAAGTCTGGGTTTGAAACAGCTCTGGAGGTGGACTCTGATCTTTAAAGGTACAGTAAGCAATTTCTGAGAAATGCAGTTAAAAGTGGATTGGGCAGAGCACTGCAGCAATCAGCAGTAGGGGGCGCATACAGAGAGAGTGAACGAGGGAAATTTGAAGAAAGACTGTAGAAAGAGAGATGACTGAGAGACATTACAAAAGAGAAAAGGTCAGAGGAATATTACTGAAAAAAAAAGGGTTATGATCAGACAAGATCTTTAGGACCCCTGTTAATATTAGAAAAGCTTTTCAGCACTAGAGAGACCTAAGTGTGAAGGCCTGGAAATGGACACTGAGGTTCCATTGTTACTGCTCCAAGTACTGTAAGCATGATTGGTTTTGCTAAGTCTAAAAGTAGTTGATATTTTAGCTATGTTTGTCTGGAGTTGGTGTGCTTGCTTGTATATACTCTTGTGTTATGTATATTAATTTTGTTTGTTATCTTCGCTTTATTTTTTTGCTTCACTTCAGCTATGATAAAGAGACATCCCCTCTTGCATTGCGTGTTTGTGATTTTGGGGGCGGAGCAATGAAGAGAGGGCTGTGTTTGTTTGGACTGTTTTCAAATATCAACAGCGTTTCTCAGAAATTGCTTACTGCACCTTTAATGGGCATCTTTTGTTGTAATAGCACACTCTTTCTAAATACACTACACTTTTATTACACTGCTTTTTATACTCTCTTCTTGGAGATGCTCCACACAATCTGAGAAACGTCAAATGGAGGTGTCCCACATACTGCAAACCCCTTGAATTGGCAGACAGGATGTGAGCACAGCATCTGAGAGAGATTCTCACCTTTTCTGTAGTATGACAGATTCTTTCTCTACGTCTTTCTCTCCCTCACCTCCATTGTCAGCAATCAGAAGAAATAGAAAAAAGCCATTAAATGGAGATTCTAAACTCCATTTCAGATGTACTTCAATGAGCATCCTGTAACTCCAGCCCTATTAGAATCACTTCATGAGACAATTTCCATTTGTGCATTACACCTGTCAATCCATGTAGGCACTATACAACACAACTACAAAAACCCTGGAATGAATAGGCATTAAGGAAGAACAATGGCACTTGCCTAAAAAGAATTCATAACACCAACTTCTAAGCAATTACGCAGAAACAACTTTATTCCTATAAAAGCAACATTCATTGATGCATTGTGGACGTTATGCGGGCATAACAGATGTATTCCAAATATACTGTACATTTTGTATGTCTCCCTGATTATAGAGTGTATATCTTTTCATATCAGCGGTATCATCCATAATGACAGAATCAGGGCCAAACTATATCACTCTATTGTAATACCAAATACCACAATACCAAACACCAAATAGCGAAATTTCACGATTCTCGATTTTGCATTTTAATCCCGCAAGAAGTTATAAGTGCATACAAATATTTCAAATTTAATTTATAAAAATGGAATGTCCTCTTCAATTATTTCCAAACTAAGCACATAGAGCTTGAAGAAAGACCATGAAAATAAAATTCATGGTTTGGCCTTGAGTCCAAGGCTATGTTTTCATTGTCTTGCTCCTGGGAGCACGTGGACCCTCTACTCTTGGTCATGACTCTGACTCAAATGAGCTGGTCTCATCTATACAAATTGCAACTAACTTAAGTTGATGCCAAATCGCTCAACGCAGGTTCACAGATCACCTTTTAAAAAGCTCATCCAAACAGTCAGAATTAACCATGCTAAATCTTTCAAGAAACGCTGGGCAAACACAGTCCCCTCAGCTCAGTTCAATGACCAGACGTAACTCTTCAGCAGGGCATGGGGTTATTTTCATTTAGTTAAACGATTAAACATTAAACAACTCAAGGAGGTAATTACGTGTTTTGTATTATCACTGGAGCCATTAGAATGTGGACCTACTTTCCAGGTGTTTGCCGAGATTCACATTAAGTGCCTCAAACGTCCGTTAGCCTGTCGCTAGCTCCACATGGATAGCGTTTACAGAGACGGCAAACTGATAGTAAGAAATAGGAGTCTGGGAAAGCCGATAATGCAGAGGGATTTGAAAGTTGGCAGTGTGAGTGCTGGGTTTGTATGCTCGGATAAGGCTGAGACTGGGTTTCATGGCGGCGCGTGGACTTCCTGATAGCGCCGTTAGCATGCATGGAACACTAGACGCATTGGGCTGGCAAAACGAACACTGGCACTCACTTCCTGCAGATTTGCCGTCCACACCTGGCCAGTTCCAGACAAGGTGCTCCTTCAGAAAAGAGTGTGACCGCGGCGAGAGCCCTCATATCTAGCGGAGGGGAAAGGGGGGAGAGAACATGAACCGAGGAGATGACTCGAAAATCACAAGTAATTAACGACTAGCGAGCCCAGCGAAAGCCAGTAAGATGACAAACGAGGCCAACGGGGAAGATGTGGGCAGAATATCAACATGCTTAGGGAAAACAGGAAATTAAAAAGGCATGGTTACAGACCCCCTAAGAGGGCTCTTAAATAAAGGAGGTGGAGGTATGGTGCTGATAAACACGAGACTGTACCGTCACAGCGCTGTGACCTTGTTAGCATGGAGCTAATCTCGACAAAATTTGCTAGTGCATTGTTTCAAATCAATATCTCATTAACAAACTACAAAGGCCTAGGCAAAAGACAGCTCTTGGCTGCATGTGAGCAGAAAGGTCATCTCTGTGACATCTCAACCTGTCTCACTCAAAGCCTGTGATTGTCAGATTAAATTACTGCCTCGCTTTAATTGATGTTAGGGGGAAGAAGGCAGAGACAGTGGTTCGGGAGTCGTTTGGTGGTGAAGGCCTGCTGTGAAGGCCCTTGGTTTGGCTTCTGACAGCAGATTGGATGTGTTTCTTGGTTGACCTAACGGGAAGATTGGGAGCAGACATCTGAGCGGAGTTACAGCGGGATTCGCCCCGAGAGCGGTTACAATGCACAGCTTCAGAGAGAGGAGATCTCAGACGGTGGCAAGGGTTGACAAGCAGTTCATATGCAAAAAATAACAGAGGACAACGCACATACAGGCACACAGAGACAGCTGCCTCAGACACACAAATTCGCATTCTCTCTTTCTCTCTCTCTCTATCTATATATCTATATATATATATATACACGTACACACACATTAGACACACACACACACACAGAGACACTTGAATCCTCTTTGCCAGTAGTTGGATAACTGTATTTTTTTCCCCTTAGGCTTCTTAATATTCAATAAACACAGGTCCATATGAATCATGTGTTACCAGGTTCCAAAACTAACTCACTGCAAGTGCCAAATCTGAGTAAAAATTGGCTTTGCGGAGTAAATAAAACATAGTTACTGCAAGTAGGAACTGCAGCATGGTTTAAAACAAATTGTGTGGTTTGAGTTATGCAAGCAAGCAACATTAAAGAGATACAAAACATCTACTACTAAAGAAAACCACTGTCAACCATCTAACAATCTTACTGATACAGTATATTTACCATCCAATGTTTAAGCTTAAGTTTTATCTAGGATGCTTACTTATATATATATAACATTTCATTTGTGCTAACAGATGCGCCAGCTCAAAAGTCAGTGGAGCTAAAAATAAATAAATACACTCACGCATTCAGCAGACGCCCACACACACTTGAAAGAGCAAAGAACCTCATAACCTGTGATTCTGACCTCTGCTGCAGCCATATCACCAGTTCAGAAGTTTAATTAAGGCACGTCCGGTCACCACGCTTGTGTTGGCAATGTGGGTTATGTGGAAGGTCTTCAAGGCCAAAGTTCACATACACACAGAGGACCTCCAGAAGTGTCCCTGAACTACGGGAACACTGACTTGAGGGTGATACAACCCGAGCCAGAATACAAGTCTCCTGACAACTCCGAATCGGCTGGGCCATATCTAATAGACATGCAGGTTAGGGATGTACGAGCCAGGCATTGGGAAACAGTACATCTCCAAAACACGGATTCCTCTCGTCCCCGGGGGAACAGGAGAGAGAAGACGAGGGATAAATAATGGATGTCGTTCCTGTGGAGACGAAAGACGCAGTAGAGGTACACAAAGTAGGAACACCAGCGGTAACCCCTTGAACCGATGCTTATGTCCCATCAATGCCCCATCGGTGACACCTTTCTAGTTTTCTGGAGCGCCTTTTAGGGACAACACAATATGCTCTCATTTATAATCATATGCAAGATATTGGTGAAGCACTATAACATATATTTAGAATCTAAATATTCTAAAGTTAGAGGAATTTCTTTTGCATACTACTAAAAGTTGTAGTTGGTCACCCAAAAAGTAGTTCAAATTACAATGGGTCTCCTTCACTTACTATGCATGTACACATTTGTGCACAAATCCTGTGTACCAACACAATTTTTAATTCAGCATATTTGTTAAAATAAAAAAATAAAAAAATAAAAAAACTGGTGGCCTTTAAAACACAAATGTATTAATCTAACATGACATATGTACTTCTGTTCGAAAGTTTGGGCCCAATCTTTTTTTTTTTTAAAGAATTTAAAGGGTTAGTTCACACAAAAATGAAATTTCTGTCATTAATTACTCGCCCTGATGTCGTTCCAAATCCATAAGCTCTTCATTCATCTTCGGAACACAAACTGAAATATTTTTTTAGAAAGCAACATAATTACCACATTCAAGGTCCAGAAAGGTATTAAAAATATTTGTTAAAATAGTCAACGTGACTACAGCCTTAATGGTTTTGCCTTAATGTCATGAAGCAACTTATTGAAGAATACTTATTGTGAGCAAAAACGACTTTATTCAACAACTTCTTCTCTACCTGTCAGTCTCCCACGCTGTTGACACAGTGAATGCAGTGCATAACATAAAGGTTGAACCACTGTAATCACATTGACGATTTTAGTGATGTCTTTACCAGAGCATGTGAGCGAAGCGGAGCGATGCTCAATATTCCACTCAATTGCTCACGGCCAAGCGACTGCTCCCCTCATGTATCGCTCACGATCACGGGTAAAACGCTGTTCGCTCAAACCCTGCTGAGACATGAAATTTCTATGTACTGTACTATAGAACATCTGAACAATACCTTTGTTGTGATTACATCACAAAATTAATATTTGCAAACTCCTTCTTCATTCTTAAAGTTGATGTTCAGGGAATTCTGGGTTGAGCGAGTGGAGCGGAATCTTCAGAAAGGCGCTCACCGCTCTAGAAGAAATAATAGCCACTCGCGCTCCACTCCGCTCACATGCTCTGGTCTTTACTACTTTCCTGGGCTTTCAAAGGGAGATTTAAAAAAAAAAAAAATAACTGTTGGATTTCATCAAAAATATCTTAATTTGTGTTCTGAAGATGAGTGAAGGTCTTACAGGAATAACATGAGGGTGAATACTTAATGACAGAAGTTTCATTTTTGGCCCTTTAATACTTTTATTACGCAAGGATGCATTTAATTGAACAAAAGTTACAGTAAAAACATTTATGCAATGTTACAAAAGAGTTCTATTTCAAATAAGTAGTTTTTTTTAAGCTTTCTACTCATCAAAGACCCTGCTTCCCTGTATTATTGATAATAATAAGAAACGTTTCTTGAGCACCAAATCAGCATATCAGAGTGATTTCTGAAGGATCATGTGACACTGAAGAATACAATCACAGGAAGAAATTACAATTGACCTACAATAAGTCTTACTTATTATTTATTATATTATACTTAGGCTGTTTGAAAAGCCCTTGTTTGGAAATATTGTGGCTGTAAAAAAGTGCACGGAGAAAGAAAACTCATTCAATATAATTCATGAAACACGAGCAGAACAAATGTCTACGTAAACTCCACGTAAAACTGTTGCACAGTTATGTTCGCGTTTCATGAACAAGGCCCAATGTGATGTGCAGGATTACGTCAACCCAGTACATTTCAATCATAACTATAAAGGCCAGCCTTTTATTTTCCAGCATTATTTACCATCGAACAGATCTAGCACTTAAATGTTACTGCTTTGGAAATCATTTCACGGTAAATGCGACAAGAGGCAGAACAGTGTGTTGCAAAACAATGTAAAGCAGAAGCCTAGTGTCAATGGATGTTTTATTTTTCTCGTGTTAGGTCATAGCGTACATGGAGTATGAAAGCCATGGCGTTCTCGAGTGTTCAATAAACTCATGCCATCTCCACAAGGATCTGACACTTAAAGTTCTGCAGGCACTTAAGAAAAGAATAAACAGAGAGATGGAAAGAGCAAGAAATGAAAAGAAAAACACCTCCCACAAGCTGCTGCGTCTGAATGTTTGACGAAGTGCTCTCCCTTTCTCTCGCGCCCGGAACGTTTTACAAAAAAAAGCAACAATAAGAAATGTGAGAAAAAAAAAAGTGTTAGGAGAAGGATTCTAGTCATTTACAAAAATAAGTGGTGCTTTAGAGAAAGGCTGAGCGCACTGGGCTTTTTGTCCACTTGCTCTTTTCCCCTTGGGGCTGGGGCCCTAAGCCGGGACCGCTCAGGCCTGAATGAAATCTTTGGAAGCTTCTTAAGCTCTGAATGTGGGTTTTGTTCTTGCTATTCCTCCGCTTGGCTGACAGAAAATAGGTAACTGGATTAGGCCTCAAATTCAGAGTAAAGTGAACTCCCAAAAAAACTTTGTATGCCACCCCCACTTTTTCGGCCCCCCGGTTCTCATGTCCACCCCTCTTCTTCGGCGTCAGCAGACGTGGGCCGCCGAGGCTGTGATCTGTAAGATCGCGGGGAGATTAGGCAGGGCTGGGGGCTCGCAACCCGAGGGGTGCTAAAAAGTAAGAGTGCTAAAGGCAGTTAAGGGCTCCTTAATGGGGGTAAGGAAGTGTATTAATCAACTCAGCGCTACCAAAGCCTGGAGCTGCAGGGCTCGGCCGGAGCGACGTGCAGGTGGTCTAGTGCTCTACGGGGAGTCAAGGAGGGGAGGAGAGGAGGTTCAGTCGCGTACAATGCCTCTATAAAAGATTAAAAACTTTAGGAGAATGGGACTCGCTGTGACCCGCCTCCTACTCTAGGGCCTGAGAGGATGGGTGGAGAGGAGGAGAAAACACACACAAATACAGACACGCACACATGCTAATATACCTGGACATCAGATCCATCAAAACAGATTTGAGTGGCGATATAAAGCACTGCAAGCTGATTGGACACAATTCGCTTCCAAATAATGACGAATTTGCATACTAATATGAACTCATGGAGGGCTTCGGTGCTAGTTATCAAATATGTGTTTGATGCTGAAAGATTCGTGAGTGAAAGCAAGAGTGAGTCACAACCAGGTACTCAAGCAAATATTAGAGTTTCAAGTTAAAATAATTGAAATAATCTAGTTATTTTTGTGTAATTGGTGGCTTAACACAACACAAACACACATTCAAAAATAGTAAACATACTTTAGGAAATAAGGTTCAATTTGCTCGGCATTAGTTACTGTAACTACACTAGTAAACAAATTAACACTAAAAATGATTCTAAAGCATTTATTAATTTTAGTTCATGTAAATTTCAACATTTAGCAACATGTTATTTTAAGTTGCGTATGTTAATTATTATTTAATGGACCCGAGTTAACGTGAACAAACAATAAACAGTTGTATTTTTATTAAACCAGTTGAACTATTTGTTCTTCTCATAAATAAATAAATAGGAAACACTTTACGACAAGGTTCATAAATGAACTACATTAGTTAACACGAACTATTTACACTCTTACACAGCATGTATTAAGCTTTGTTAATGGTAATATCATCATTTACTGACACATTATTAAAATCTTGTTAACATTAGTTAATGCACCGTGAGCTAACATGAACAAACAATGTATTTTCATTCATTTTCATTAAGATAGGTAAATAAAGTAACAAATGTAATGCTCATGGTTAGTTCATGTTAGTCAATACATTAACTAATGTTTAACTAATGAGTAGCTTGTGAAGTCAGTTTGTGTCGATGTACATACAATGGTTCAAAAAATGTGTCATGGAAAACATATGAACACAACTATCATTACATTTCTAAATAAATGAATTGACATTCATGATCTGTTAAGCATATGATATGATATTATTTACATTTTACAAGAAAGGTCTTGAGCCTGCCTATGTTTAATACTTAGGGATAGGGGATTTGAAAAACATTAAAAAAAAAAAAAAGTTATATTTTAACATGCTACTCTAATAATGTTTATAAATGTCATGAAAGTATTTCCAATATATATCCTACACACATAACCCTTAACAAAATGTACAGGACCTCAAAGTATACAAAGAAAACATTTCAGCCACCGACAATGTGCTTCAGGATATTAGCGATATAAAAACTAAACAAGCCAGCAACACACACAAACGAAAGCCTGAAATCATCTCAACAGTGCCCTTTTAACATTTTCCTGCAGTGGTTCAAAACAAAACGGCTTTTCCACCTTGTGTGCATTTCCACTTGGCATCAGTACTTCAATGCTCCCTACAGGAATTCACAAGCACGCATATAAGTCAGAGACACACGTCCTTGTGCCGCCGCAGCTCGCGCCGGTCTGGAGCTGCATAATGCGGCCGCGAGGAAAGCAGGCAGGAGTCAGAGTGCAGGATACGGCAAGGCCATCCAGCAGAATTCATACTGCTGGACTAGAGTTCAGGACAAGAGAGAGATGCCAAGTCTTCTCATTATGTGAATCCCAAACTATCTCAGCTGAAATATTTATTAAGCCATTAATATGGGTTCTTCCCTGCCACCTCTTCAGGGTGATCCGGCTCCTCTTGGAGACGTACGCACTCTTTTTCTCATATTTACTCATGAACACACATTGCTGCATGTGCGCATTAAGATGTCAGCGGAGCCGGGCTCTTATGGATATTGACAGTGAGTTTTTCCATTATACACAGCAGCCTGCAGAGCTTCCTCTATTCACCACACCAACACTGATGAAACGCCTCAGAAATGGACGAGGTGTTGAAATCTCAGATTCACACTCACTGATGGCTATTTCATGGATTTTTTTTTCTTTTTACTGACTGTGTGTGTTAAAAAAACAACTTCATCTGGGCAACACCACAGAATTCTGCCCTCAGTGTGAATTTATTAAGGAATGATAGGTGTCAGGGTTAGTTTGTGGCAATAAAAAGAGAGTAATTAAGAGAATTTGTTTACAAAGCGAGGGAAAGTGAGAGGTATGACGGTTTTAAAGCTGACTTCATGCTAATAGTGCAGATAATTATACCTCAATGTGCCTCGTGTGTGTGTGTGTGTGTGAAGGTAGCCTCAGAAGTGTGTTGACAGCTCACACACCGCTACTGAGTCAACGACAGTAAATGACAGCACAAGGAGTGTGACGATATGTGACGTGGCCGTCAAATGGTGATAAAATAAAGCGCTAACTTTCAGGAGCCAATTTTTCCAATTGATGCTTCCTTCTTTTATCTGGTTCCCACATGGTTTTGCATTCGAAATTATTTCTTTCTTTGATTTTGCATGTATTATCTGTTGTGCGCATAATGTACGCTCAAAAATGTGTGCGTTTGAGAGAGAAATATCTTCTGTGCATGCTAACGGTTTGACCAAAGATGCCATGGAATTAAAATTGGAGATCTGTGGCTTGCAGTCCATGTCTGTCAGCTTTAAGGTCATTTGAATGCTAGTGTATTCAAAGTGGGCATGAAATGAACATTTTCTAAATGCATGTTACTGATCTCATTGTGAACGATTCATCATCACACCATAACTCAATGCTCTGTTAAAAACAAGAGACTTCATTCTGTTAACCTATGCCAGACTTTTCCAATCATTTTAGTCCACTTAGACCCCTTGTCTCCCTTCATTTTTTTATTTCGACCACATCTGAAAACACAATCAATCATCCTATTGTCTTTTTCGATAATCTGTTACACTCGGATGTGTGTCAAACTATGGAAGAAAAGATCTATCATACTTCAGTTTCATCACGACTTGAAACGTGCATCAAATCCACTACCAGCAGATATTCATATTTAAAATTTAAGCGATTTTTCTTGTGGGAAAACGGAGCAAATATATTGATGACTCATCCTGTACTGCACAGATTTTAGTCCAATCAGATGCTCTCAAGAATCAAAATGCCCTCCTCCTCATGGTTCATTGCTGTGATTTAACTACTGCCTATTCGAAATGAAATAATAAATAAAATCAAAGCACCCCCGCAGGAATTATATCAAGGAATACCAACGGCGCTTGCTTATCAAGCAATTTCTCTGGGTTTTTACAAACAGAGAAAGCGAGATGAAAAATCTGGACGGTATCCAAACCCTCCTGACCGCACATGTGTGGCCCACTCATTCAGCTGCCTAAAACCCCCTCTCACCCTCTATTTCACCCCATATTCCTTTCTCTCTCTCTCCATAGCCATCATCCTCCCTCAGCCACTCACTCGTATCGGGATGTGCTCCATCTCTCTTTCCTTCTGTGGGTTGCGATACTTCTCATAAAAGTCCTTCTTTTTCTTGCTCTCCCGCTCTTCCTTCCTCTCTCTCTTTTCAGCAGGCTCATCTGAGGTGTCCGGGGACGGTTTCTTGGCTGGATCTGGAACCTTCTCCACCTCCAGAGAGTTCTCGTTGGGGTTCAGCACAATCACCCCATAGCCCTCCTGAGAGACAAAACACATACAAATGAATAAACAAATAAACAGGCTCCAGTGCTCTTTCTGATTGTACTCGAGTTGCCAAAACAAACCGGCCCTTCATAATAAAGCAAGGTGTCCGGGGAGATGCATGTATGCCAGCGCTGTGAGTCACGGCATTGTGTGGCATGCAGTAGAGGAGTGAACTATTGGGAGAAGGATTAGAGCGGCTCTCAATGCGAACGGAGGTCAGTGTTGCTTTCATGTGAGCTCAAATTCAGCTTCAGCTTCAGTTATTGTGCTGACATTCAACATAAAAAGGAATACTGCTACTGAGTTGCATTTAGAAACAAATAAATCCAGCTTTCCTAATTGATTGTGGAATATAGAGACTGAAATGATGAGTTCTGTTACATTCTAACTGTACAAATGATTAAAGTTAAAATTGTAATCATTCCGATGCATGTATGAATGAAACGCATCATGAATTGAACATAGGACAGAGTAAAATCGACGGCTTAAAGTGAATTCCGATCCCCTGTGTGTGCTGAAAAATATGAATGGTGCTAACGAATACAAGTTCATGGACAATAGGAGGAGCAAATGCTTCAACAACTCAAAAAAAGAAATGTTCACAAAATATTATTTAAAAGTATAATTATCTGAATGATCTAAAAACTAAAACATTTAATCATAAAACACTCATATTAAAAGGCATCTAATCAACATCATTTTGAAGCAATGGAACAGAAATCTTCTACATATGACAAACTCCTTTTTACCCACCAACACGAGCGCTTCAAACGATTTGCATAGCTGCAACAACAAAGAATCAAAGGTGTAATTTTCAAAACAGCTAATTAAAAATTAAGCTTCTGTCAATAGCAAACAATTATAATTATTTCACATGATGGACTGCAAGGCAAGCATTTTCACATCTAATCAATACAAATAAGCTCACGCCAGCATTTTACTAATACAACTAATAACTAAACTAAAACACTAATATAAGATTATTATGTGCTCATTTACACTTTTAAATGCATTTTAAAAAAATAATTTAATTTACAGTTAAATATTCAACAAATTAAAACATATGCATATTAAACATTCAACACAAAATCCATGCGATCATTAAATTATAAAACTACAGCTAACAATTAATTTCTGCTGAACTCTCTTTCAGCTTCTCATTAAATAAATGTCTTTTTATAAATGTCTTTTTTTTTAATCCAGACAGACAGACTGTGGTGTGTAGAGGTAGAGGTGGCGTTTATCAGAGTTAGTCTGAACTGACCAGACGTACGGTTGAAATTTGTAGTTAGTTGTTTCTGTCTGGCAGGCTGTTGTCATATAAGTGATGTCAGCCGGCTCTTAGTGTGGTGTTGTGGTGAGGCAGTGTGGTGAGAGAGGCTGAGTGGAGCTCGGTGCCACTGCCCACTGGTGGCAGGTAGGATAAATGACCGAGAAACAGAAAGAGCGCCTTGATAAGACAAACAAACTCTCTGTTGTCAATTATTATCTTTTGTTTTAAAATAATAATGTCTTTAAAGCAGATGTTATAGAAAAAAAATGCATGAGTTGCCAACACTGAGTAAGCTTTGACCTTACGTTCATGCAATGCTACTGCTGGTCTCATATTTACCACTAACATCAATAAATCATTTTTCAGCAGTATAGCATGATTTTCGCCCCTATTATGGAATCTAAAGTGTTCATTTATACCAACATTGCCCAAATGAACCTAGAAGTACTCTATCTAACAACAGTAATAAAAAGAATTTGGTAGTTTTTTTGTTTGTTTGTTTTTTTTTTCAATAAAAAGTTTGAATGGAGTCTGAACACAGTTCAAGCTAAACTCATTAAAAAAAAAAAAGAAAGTGAAGAGAAAATACAACAAATACAACTTCTAATACTACTAATAAAAATATAAAACAAGCGGAATATATCAAATTATTTAGCAATACTGAAATAAATTATATAAAATAATCAATGGCAAAAATTATAATTACAAGCATATTAATACAACTTGATGATTAATTATAATCTTATCTGCACTAGTTACATACAAAAAAAAAAAAAAAAAAAGCACTTATGTTGCGTTTAGGATTGAAACTTTGTAATATTGTGTGTCGTGTTATCTGAAAGACTCTAGAGCCTCTCTTTCTCTGTCACGATGCATTTGCCGTATCCCGGACTCTTCCCATGCCCTCCTGCCCTGGCAAGCACCTCCTCGAGGGGCAAGTGGCGACAGGGTCTGGCCCCTGGGCCAGCGGTCAGCGCAGGTCACTGCAGCCCCTCACTGGGGCTCAGACCCCCTTAACCCGCCGCTGGACTGCCTCTTTAGTGCTCTTTTGTCCGGCTGTCTCAGACCAGCCGACTTCTTGCACATAACACAACAATGACTTGATCTCTCCGAGCTGTGACTGACACCGCCGTGACATTCTGGAGAATTCTCCGGGTTTTCTGTGTCAGTGTTGTTTTAATTATATGACAAAACAGCTCACCTTTTAAGGACCCGATTTAAGATGGGCTGAGGGAATGCATAGAGCTCGAGATTAAAGAACGGAGAGCGTTTTTAGCCTGCCAAACAAACGGTACAAAGGATCCATCACCATGAAAATGCTCATGCCACAGAGTATTTGCACATTTACTGATACAAACACAAATGGGACTGTTCGGTTTGATCCGGTTAGGAGCGTAATTGATAAGTACAGCAATAATGCTGTGTCCCCCAAATAAACCCTATTTTAACTCCGAATGGCCTAAATGAGATGTCGCTAATAATCCTACACCTCTGACGGACAGCTCGGTGTTTTATCTATTTGCGGCCCTTTGTTTGGCTTTGAAGTGAGAGTGTCTCTCTTTTTTGTCTCTTTTCGGTCTCTGATGAACTAAAGCTTGTATTGCTTTAGGCTCGGCAGTGAGAACAACACTTGACGGATACAAAGCACGCTTGATAGCAGTCAGGAGCGGACGTGTTTGTGCGTGTGTGAGATAAAAACAGCATGTGAAGGAGTATGCACAATATGCATCCATTTGCACAAGAGTCGCTGAATACTTGGCAGAACAACATGTATTTACAGTACATTCTACAACGAGAGCATGTTAACGTGGTAAAAAAGCGTGCGTGTGCGATCAAAGCGGGAGGAGGCGAGCTCTCTGTGTTAAAAACGACGGACAGACTCTCCATTACAGCGCGGCCTTGGCCTGGCCCCCCGTGTCTGCGCGTCCCGTCCTCTGATTGGTTATCATCTAAGGAGATGCCCACGGCTGAGGAGTATAGCCAATCGGAGAGGAAGAGGGATGGAGGACGCCGCATGATGATTGGTGGAGGGAACAGATGATCTGAGGAGGGTCGGCACATATTTACAAACACACACGCAAAAAAAACTCAAACGGAGATGGGGATTGAAAAAAAAAAAAAGATTTGATTACAAAAACTAAAAAATTACAGCCTTAAGCATATCGAGCAAATGTAATAACAATAATAACATTTGCATAACCCTTACGAATACAGAAATGTACCTACATGCAAGACAAACCGACTGACCGGCAACAGCGTGCCACTTTCTCTCCCTCCCACATACTGTGAGAGAATCGGTGAGCGGCACTCCGTATTGCAGTTTTTCATTACAAGCCGGTATGGTGTGCCCCCTCTAGGTGAATGTAAATCCAGGATACAGTATTATAAACTCGAGCCCTGTGAGGCTGAGATTGAGGCCTGCCTTTCAAGGCCACCTCTACTCCCCGCCCCACAGTTCTGGGTGACCTTGTCTGTCAGTGGCGCTACATGGGCTTCTTTTCTACCGTGCAAGAAGCCATTATCCTTTTCTCCGAGATACCACACACAAACCTCCTCTCTCTTTTTTTCTCTCCGTGAGATTAAGACCGTTTTCTCCCCCCCAGTTCCTTCTGTTCCTTTATACAAATATACCCAGCCTTGATTGGACGAGATGACACACACACACACACACACACACACACAGCACTGGAGCTGGGCAGTATGATGGTATATAATGTAAGCTCTCAGCAGGTAGAGTTTTTGCTGTACTGTTTATACAGCGGTATATATTTGCACAGCAAATACAATCTTTATTTGAATACAAAATGGCACGCACCCCAAACAAGTTAAGATGAGGAAGAACTCGTTAATTGTGTTGTATGGCATAACAAAAGAGTTTAGAATTAAGTATGTGAAATTAAATTGAAATTCTAATTTTATGAATTAAAATGAATCTGAAATTCATTTTAGAATTAAGGATGCAATGGTATTCAAATTCTGCCTAATACAGATAGGTTGATACGATTTTCCATGCTATAGACAATAACCGGTAAAATACACAGTATTAAAATTCTATTAAAATGATTAATCGCATCCAAAATAAAAGTTTGTTTACATAATATATGTGTGCGTACTGTATATATGTGTGTGTGTGTGTGTGTGTATATATATATATATATATATATATATATATATATATATATATATTTATTTATATACAGCATGAATATGCATATATATTCATTCTTCGATTTGGTAAAGTGTTCCATGCAAATATATATATATATATATATATATATATATATATATAAAATATATACACATATAAAATTCATTTATTTATTTGCATAGAACACTTTACCAAATCGAAGAATGAATATATATGCATACCTCCCATACACAGCAGGAAATATATGGACAGGGAATATATGAACTTGCGTTACATTCTTTGGATAGACTTTCAGGGCCTCGTAAAAGTCCATTAAATGACTGTGAAGCATAAGATCTTTGGCGATTTTAAAATCCATACAGTAAATTACTGCGTGTGGAAGTGCGGAAGAGGAAAGACATAAGCCAGGCTTTGAGCGGCACAGCTGACTGAGACGCATGGCTGTGATTAAGCTGTCCCGCTGTTTACAACACTGTAGTTACAGCTCGGGGCTTTGGCTTTATCAAAGAGATGTTGGGAAACCTCGCTCATGATCGAAGACACACGCACACACCCGCACACACACATATAAACACACACATCTGCTTTCAGTGAGCTGTGCAACCCCTTGAGGGCAAGAGAGACAGGGAAAGAAAGAGGGGAAAGAGAGAGAGACTAAACGAAACAGTGAGAGAGGGAGGGAGAGAGAAAGATAGCAAGCAGGGCTGGTGTAGCATTAATCATGGTGCAGGTGGAATTTGTCAGAGCTATCGATTGTGTAAGTAAATGTTACAGAAATCATTTGTCAACTTTTTACAGGAGGGCAACGTGTCAATCGCTCAGAAGGAAGTGACTGTGGCAGAAGGGAAACACTGTTTACTACTACAGAAACAATGCTGAACTAAAAAAAAAAACAGACAAACTACTAAATACCAACAATAGAGATACAAATAAATAACCTTTAACTGTATTGATCAGCTAAAGCATTACGGGATGAGCAATACAGTATATACAAACATATTATAGTTTGAACGCATAACTCATTTTTACTCTAATATGTAAACAGACAAGTCAGCATGAAATCACCGTGGATCATCTTTTCTTACTACATTCTTGATTATTATAATATATATATATATATATATATTGCCACGAGGACACCGAGCGCGAGTTTTGCGGAGAGATTTGTGCTGCACATTACATTGATGCGCTCTCGTGTTAATGTATTGCATTGATGTGCATTCTACAAGCATCCTTAAAAAAATGCCAAAATAACTGCCTCGAGTGAACTATATAAATGAAAAGAACATCGCGTCTGAAAGCTGCAGTCGTTTTTTATTGGTTAAATGAATGGAGAATGTCTAATATTTTCCCATGTAACCTATAGTTCATGATAGGCTATAGTTAAAAGAAAAAATGAAATTAAAAGTGATACAACTGTCACACATCGCTTCCCAGCCCTAATACTTACACATTATATACATTATATATACAGTATATTCACACATTTCAGTCACCTTGAACTCAAAATTCGCCATTCTTTTTTAACAGAATGTTGCAATGTTTATTATAAATGATTTATAAAGATCACAATTTTTTGATTCACACACCCTCGTAATCTTTAATCAAAAATGTTAAACTCTATCCCCGTTGAAACGTCATCTGCTCTCTTCATGACGCATGTGGCACCAACTGTCATTCGGATCTGCCTCAATTTAGTTAACAATGCCTAACTTCCACGATCCAACCAATTCCTGAGGATGAAATCCAGTCCTGCCCTAGATCGTCTCTCATTCCAGAAGCCGTTTCACTTGGATATACATCACAATAGAGAAGAAAAGACTATCACAACTTTAAATAAATTCTGATGGATTAAGGAAAGACCTTTTTTTGTCTATTTGTTTTGACTATAAAACTAAACCGGTTCTAAATGGCATGTCACATTCACAAATGTAAACAAATATTAATATGTATTATATGATTATAGGTTAAATAACCCATCATCTCCAGTTCCACATTTACAGTAATATTGATAGCAGGTGTGGCAATACTGAGGTGTGCTCATGCCGTGGGGGCGGAGGAATGAATAATTTAACAATACAATGGGCATGCCTTTAGCTTCATGATTTATATTTCTATATTGTTTCCACCCTGCACGCACGTACATTTCTAATGAGGGAGATGAGTGATATAGATCACTGAATGATAGCTGCCCCATGATATCTCGAACTGTTCCATATATAAATTACCATATATTGAAAAGGGAGGAGACAGTCGTGAAGTCCAAGAGAATGCGTAGCTGTGACTCTATTCTGTAGGGGGTGAGAAGGAAATGGCGATTGCTTTGACGGGTTAACGGTACTGTACGTGATTAGAGGTTTATTACAAGACTGCAGCCTAATGCACAGATGTCACAGATGCACAAACTGCGCCATTAAACATGTATACATTAAAGGTCACAATATAAAAGCTATGACGCTATTGTCTTGAATGAAGACACTTGTTGAGCGAAACTAGAGAGAACGAAACATACATAGAACACAAAATAAAACTTTAACGTGTGTCCAAATTATGGAGTTCTGTGGGTGAATATTCACTATCTTTGGAGACACTGGCCTGTTTACAGTCAGAATACACATGCTCAAAATCAAACTCCACTAGACCAAACTAACTTAAGTCTATGCTGATTCAAAGGAAGTTTAACACTGCAGGCCACATCAAGGCCATAAAAAGAGCATTAGCGCTAAACCAGACATTTAACAACTGACCAGAGGCTAAAGGCCTCTTGAGCGGAGCAGCGTTCTCAAACTTCATATTCCCGTGTAATCTATCTCTGGCTGAGTATGAATAATGAGTGTCCTACAGGGTATTAATCTTACTGACCACCACTGACTGTGGCCACCCCCTAGGGTCAAGGGTTAAAGTGGAATCCCTTGACCTCTACTTTGTTATTGTGGCCCTGGAGAAGGAGAGCTAAAAAGACGTACTGGTGGTCTCCAAGGTGACACTGATCATTGGATTAAATGAGAATATATTACAGTGAAATATTACTTCCCAACGTTGAACGATTTCACCTACAAACGAGGAGGATCACCATATCTACGTATTATCATCGAAAGGAAACATATCTGCTCTATTCCCAAAGCTAGTGAGCTGCATACAGGGGCTGAATTTTAAAACACCATACATGCTCCTGCTCAAAAGTTGCACCAAAAGGCAGCAGAAATTATGCTACATCCTAAGTTAAATGTTGAGGCGATATATATATATATATATATATATATATATATATATATATATAATATATATATATATATATATATTATATATATTATAATCAATATTGAAAATTGTTGTGCCGCTTAATATTATTGTGGAAACATGCTACTTTTTATTTTTTAAATTTCAAGTTAAGTCTCCCATGTGTTTTACAGCATTAGCCACGTTTACATGGACACTTTTTGCTTCAATCTGAATGAAATCATTTCGCTTGACGAATCCGAAAGTAGTGTTTACGTGATCACTAACTTAAGTGATCAGGTTGATGTGCACGTTTATGTCACAAGCTTCTGATCGCATTTAATCTTTTTAATCTCTTGCACACATTGCACGAATATACAGAGTTTTCCACTGTTGCATACAACTAAACATTCTCATTTTCTTTGTTTTAAAAAGCAGATGTAATACTTATTATTTCTTTCATATTTATTGTTTAACATTAGCTCCCCTTCCTGCACCCAAAACCAGTCATCTGTGGATGAGAGTCTGAAACAAGGACTGGTGGGACGTTGTCCTGCTCCACTTCACAGATGTTGAGTGGAAAGAGAATTTTAGAATGACATGACACTCATTTATGACACTTTATTCAATAGGAAGAACAGCTCGTTCCACACGTTATTATATTATTTCTACATCATTGCGCATGCACAGTACTCTCCAATTTCGGTTTTCGGGTTACCAAAGGCATAAACCACCACTTACAATTCAAATGAAATTTTAATCAGATCTGGCCAATTCCTGTCAACTGACGTGGTTACTTTTTTATTCTGATTGTGCTACTAGTCCTATTACAATCAGATTATGTAAACGTAGATATTGTTCCCTAAAAACATGGCTCCAAATCAGTCACTTATGAGATATTTTCAAAATAGTCATGATACTACTAGAAAAACACAGCTCCGTGAGTTTTGGAATGGAGCTTCTGAAACAAAAGATGCATATACAATTCACAACTGTCTGCACGACTTTGCAGAGAGAGCAGAAAGGCACAAAAAAAACAATATTAAAAACTCAAAGAAACTTTTTGAACTTCACCTGTTGGCTTTTCTTCTTTTCTTACATATTGCTTACTCATAAATCATAACACTGGGTAATTAATCAAGCTGTCAAAAGTAGACGAAGGAGAACATGTGGAGGTCGAAGGTCATCGCCAGACCAATGGAGGTCAGGGTCACACCACATTCCTCATTATCAAGTTGGGATGAGAGAAGGCCGGAGCAAACAAAAGCTAAGCAGATGGAGAAGGACGAAGAGCGAGAAAAGAAGTGAAAAAAAAGGGAGAAGAAAGGGGAAAATGACAAAGAAAAGTGAAAGAAGCTGTCAGCTGCCTGCAAATGAAGATGGGGAACTGATTCTGAAAGGGAAGGCTGCGGGGAGAGAGAGAGAGAGAGAGAGAGAGAAGAAACGAGAGAGCAAAAAAAAAGAATGAGAAAGAAAAAAGAAAACTACAAGATGTTTCTGCCATATAGACACAAAATAGGGTGGAGAGTGGAGGATTGCCAGCGGTCTCAGAAGCCCCCCATCACACACACATGCGGCTGACAGAGACGTGAGGAATCAGTAGTGGCAGATATGATTGTTATCTGCTTGTCTCTGGTCTTCTGAGAGAAAGGATAAAGCGAAGCGATACCTTTCTCTCCAGACAGCAGATCAAGCCTCTAAAGACAGTTAGCAGGTTCAAAAACACAGAGGTCAGTCTTGTTCAATATACAAACCCTACTGCCGCAGATAAGATGAGTGCTCGTGATAGCACCAACAAAAGGGGGAAAAAAAGATGTAAGGGAACATACAGATGACATTTTGTGGTGATGGCTGTGTACATTTCAGAATGAAATTGTGTATTATATGAATAGAGTACAGGGTCTTTAATAAAAATAACACATAAAATGGTACATCAGGTCTAAATCAGACCCTCATCAAAGCGTCTTGTGAGCAGCTGAATATGTCATTACCCACACATCTTCATTGATAAGCTTCACTGTGAATCAAAGTAGTACGTGATAGTGTACTTTACGGGGGGAAATATTTCGACATTTAAACCCAAAGCATACTTCGGTTTTTGCGTGTAAGCGGGGGTTGGCGTACAGTGCGCGTGGCAAATTTAGTCACCAGAATAGCCTGCGCATACTGCTCAGGTGGCACGTGATTTTTGTAAGCGTACTTTGCAGGCGCAGGTTGCACGCGCACTGAATTTGTTTTGCACTAATAAGTTGTTCCACAATAGAAAATGAAAGTGCACATTTTTTGCTGCACATTCTGCACTGAATTCATCAGAAAATGCTAAAACCATTCATGTAGCCTATACTGAAATACTCAAAACAAAACATACACTGTCTGCAGTCAGCCATGATTCATTTATTCCATGAGGGAAAGAGTCCTATAACAGCTATGAGATAAAGCGTATTAAAGAGTAGAACTCTCCTGGTCATGTGACCAACAACATGGCCGCCCCCATGAGGCAACCTGCGCCATGTAATAAAAAAGAAAAAAAGCTTTTATTAGGCTACTGATATGACTGGACAATGGAGGTTCATGTACAGTTCGCAACTTATATTAGACTACCGGTAGTCACAATTAAGTGTCCTAAACTAGCAGCAGATCGCCATCCTGCAAAAGAAACCATCACGTATCTATAAAAAAAAGCTACCTTCACATAGACTCTCTCTAACTTACACGACGCACATTCATTACTCTGACATCAGTACAAACACACAGAAGGACAAGAACGGCTACCTAGCAAAATGATGCATGGAACGTGAGCTAGTGGGGGGAAAAAAAATATCAGCAAAACAATTTAAAAAGTGCATATGCTACGCAACTCCTGATATTACCATCTAATCCCACTCCACCACACGAAAGCTGAATTCTCAGCCGGTTCTCTATCAAAACATCACTCCTGAATGAGACATGGACCACTGCGCAAAATTAGCTGTCACCCTTTCCTCAAAATCTTTGTTAATCTCGTTTCCAGTGTTTGTGGATTTATCAGCACATGCATCAATGTCAGCTCCTTGGTTACTGAGGCGCACTACACGGGAGAAGATATAATTAAAACTGTTTGGGTGCCGAGCGAGGGGAGGGGTGAGGGTGGGCGGGCGGGCGGCAATGCAACATTGACGTCTTGTTTGCTTCGTCTTCGTCTCCTTATACCCCTTGAGAGTCGCACATGCATACAGCCTGGCGATAACAAATACACCGGCAGGATGAATTCGCAAGCTCTGACATCTCAGGTCAGCATGTGGCAGCTGTTTAATGATGGACGTTTGCCCATCCCGTGCTTCGGTCCAACCTTTAAACATCTATTTAAAACAAAAACTTTCAGTACAGCCGTCATACTGACCATGAAATGTCTCATTATTACGCTAGAAGATGTAGGCGAACGAAAAACAACAACAAAAAAAAGCCAAATAAAAATAAATAAATAAATAAAAACCCCACACTAATAAACAAACATATTGACTACAGAACAGCACTCTTCAGACAAGTCCATATCTTAAAAAACAATAATAGTTGTGTAGTATTTGCAGCATTCCCAAATAAGCAGTCCGTAGGTACTTAAAAACTGCGCTTCCCACCCAGCATGCACTAACCAGCAACTGTCTCTTTTCTTTCTATTTCTAGTACCTGCCAAAGTGTGCACACATTAACAATTCAAAACCCCCAGTCTTCAGTTTCTACCGTTGGGACCAGGAGCATGAAATGTCCCAGAGAGTCCTTCCTGAATGTGGCCACAGCAGCACACAGACCGGGGTGGCTCGATGACACCTTGCCAGACAGTCTACATGATCACAAGAGACAGACACTAAAAAATACACTCGTATGTAAAATACATTCAGCTGTGGATGGGGGGAGAAAAAGTTCAGCACACACTGAGACAAGCTCTCCAGAGAAGAACGTGTGCAGGTGAAGGGACTGTTTGTGCGAGGGAACTAGATTTTAAGTCACACTTGTAGTCTCACAATCACATCCACGGAAACTCTGCATGTTTAGGTTGCATATATATAGAATGAAAAAAAAAAAAAAATATATATATATATATTCCATGTTATATATAACTTATTCTTACATTTTCTCATAGATATTTTCCAAAAGCATAGGATATAAAGCTTAAAAAATCTATAATTATCATATTCCTATATTCAAACTGTCACTACTCTGTCACTTTCCATCATTAAACTATCAATAAATCATTAATCGACCCTTCGCAAAGACCCGTCCCCATTTAGTTACTGTTGCTTTGTCCAGCAAGCCATGCGCTCTCAGACCACACATCATGTTCTCACAAAGTGAAAAATACATGCCGGAGCGAAGAGGACACGGACAACGAGTCGACAGACACATGAAACAGTTTCATATTTAGGATATGCTATTTTTTAAATAAGTTTAAACAATAAGTGTCTCTTTAACGTGTCGTGACAGATCGCTGTAGCAACCCCTCTCTTCAAACTAGTTCATTTACGGCATCAAATAAACACGAATGGACATCAGAAGGAAGATGTTTCAAGCGTGGAAAGACGTGAGTACACACAATTTCCGAAGTTCAAGTTCACCAACGTTAATCTCCTAACTCCCCTGACTGCTTTGTTAGACAAAAAGGCGGATTCGGGGTTATGATTGCTCCGATCGCCTGTCAGTCAATTCTGTTATGACAGCAACAAGTGAGTCTGAATGAATGAATGAATGAAGTTATTGGGAAGAATTGCTAGAGACTGTAAGTTTCTTGATGTTAACATAAAGGGTTCAGGACAAGCCCAAAATAGAGAAATCCTTGGAAATTTTACCTTTCAACACTCTTATAAATGAGTGAAAAAGTAATTAAAAAGGCAGAATTGTTTCTCTTTAAATCATACTAGGAAACTAGAAGAAGTCTCCCTAACTCAGGAAACACAGCAATGCATTTAACCAATGAAATGAGACATGCACTAATATCATTGTTATACATTGCCAAACACATCACATCCCTTCTGAGTTTCCTTCTGTTGATAGGGTTTAAAAAAACTGGATATAACTTCAAATTACACCAGTCTCAAGCGAACACATTGTCATTCTTTATTTTTCCTTTTCCCCCATTTTAGACAAGTCACATTCATTTTCTGTAGTAATAGAGAACATTGAGTCGCATCATTCCTTTAAGTGTGCGCCTACAACAAAGAACAGCGCCGTCCTCTGCGACGCTTAGCCAGTAAGTGAGTTAACAACGTGCACTTGAGGCATCTTTTTCATCCTCAACACTCCTCTTCCTCTTTCAGATCTGAACGCACAGACGCCTCTCTCTCAGTACGGCCAATAATCAATGGCATTTCAGGTCAACCCTCTGCCGAGCCTCTGACCAGACCTCTCGCTTTCATTCCCCGCCGGCTGGGTACGGGAAGGCTCATTAAAAGTTCAGAGTGGCTTACTTGCTGAAGCATTCATCAGCTCTAAATAAACAAGCTCTTTGGAGGGCAGGACAGCTTCTTTGGCTGCAGCAGCTAGACTCTGCGGAGCTTTAATTAAATTGGCAGGCCAGGCAGTGGCAGAGCGGGAGGCCACACAGAGGCCGTCGCGCGAGGGCAGGCGCTGCGATCTTTGGCCGGCAGAGGCCCTAAGATCTCTCGCTCGCCGACAGAGACACCGGGAATCTCTCTTTTCCTGTCTCCGTCCATCTCTCGGTGATGAAGGAGGACAGAGCTTTAAGTGTACGTCGCCGGCGTGGTGGGTCACTTATTCCCCTCTTCATTAGCGAGAAAATGGACTCTCGTAAACGCTTGTTAAAATCCCTACCTACACTCCCTCGGTTAATGCCGGCCATCCATTTGTGTCCGTTTTAGCTGCCTGACAACGCTTTACGAGAAGATTAATTGTCCTGTGTCAGGCGACGACCAGCCCCTGTCTCTCTCTCATTTCCTTTCTTCTCGACCACAGATGCAATAATGGAGCCCATCTTTGTCGTAACAGTGTGATTAGCTCCAAAGAAAAAAAAAATAAAAAGGAGGGTGAAAGAATAGGTGAAAAGAAGAGAGGGACAATTGGGGAAAAAAGAAAGAAACACTGCCCTTCACAACCTTATACAAATGTAGACTGGGACCCCTGAATCCAAAACACTTGGTGACAAAGTGGGGTTATTAATTAATTAAGGGGGGGGGGGGGGGGGTGCGAGAGAACCTAATGAATCGCTTTTTAATATAGCCATTTATTTATTTATTTTACTCAAACGACACATTATTTCCCCATTTGTCGAGAGAAGTGACGGACCCTCTGTGCGTTTCATCATCTCTGGCCCTCTGGCCATCCCTCTTGCTTATAGAAGTGACAATGTAAAGTGCCCGTCTCACTCCCTGAGCCGAAGATAATGGCTGCTCATTACCTGGCCATTCCCAGACACGGCCGCGCTTCGAAGCGATGAAACGCAAGCCTCGCATGGTCTTTCAGAAGCAGGGGAGTTGCCCATGAGAGTTTGATTGAGGACAAAATACCCCTCTTTTATTCTTGTCTATTTCTCCACTCTTTCTTTCCCAGCCTGATTACTCCGAGGGAAGCCCGACTCGCAGGCAATCCCCTTTTCCAGCACGTCCCCCCGCCACCCCCGAACAAAAAGAAAAAATGAGCGAGAGGGCCACTGAAGGAGGAAGGAGGGGGGCCGCTGGGTGACTGGGTGCTGTCTCATTAAAAGCTGGCGATTGTCTAATTGTCTCAAGCGGACCTCCGAGAGACTAGTATATTATACTCATCGCAATTAACCAAACAAAAGAGTTTAACCGCCCAAGCACTGAGGCCTAGGCAGAGACACGAAAGAGAAGAAGAAGGTATTCCGCCATGGCTGCGAAACCAGGGGAGGGGTCCAATTTGGGTCTTCGGATGGGAGGGGGACGTGGCCCCGATTGGCCAGATGTCTTGAGAAGACGGCTACGAGGAGCGGCCGGCCCGCAGAGAATGGGCGGGGGGTCGGTTCTCGCTCGGCCCGTGAGCATGTGCTCATTTGCGGCGCACCTTTGTGCCGGACCTGTCTGTTTACAGCTCAGGCATGGGCCTAAACACTCCCAGCCTCCATTCACACCACTCGCCTTTCAGCCCTCACAGAAGCAGCCCCTTAAACCCACTTCACTACCATTTTCCCTCTCTCTCCCATCTCCTTTTTGTCCTCTCTTCCATTACATCAAACGCAGGAACAAAGGGCGCAGAACAGAAACCTCGGCCGCAGAATAGACCCATCACAAATATTAATTTGAAAAGGTGTTGAAGTGCAGAATCTACTTTTATGCACAAGGACAACTTGGGATCTCTTTTTTCCCCTCGTACCCCCCACCCTCCTGCTCTCTTCTTCAGCGGGGGGATTCTTTATGAGCTGCAATGAGCTTGGTTTTCAGCTGCGAAAGAAGAGGCAAAGAGGCTGGGAGTGCAATTATCCATCAGCAAAGGCTTCGGATTCAGACGGGCTAAAGACTCCACACTGGCCATTATGAGAGAGGGAGCGGTGAGGCTGCATTCACTGCTGCACATCTATTAAAGAGCAGAGGACAGACGCACTCACACACACACGATCACACATACAAACTGACTATTGAGCGTGCAATCATTTGACAAAAAGCAGAGACAAATTACAACAATTTTAATGTCTAACCAAATATAAGCTGTTTTTTTTTTTTATTAAAAATATCTAAATGTCCTCATTACAAGACAAATTTACCTGAGAAGCGAGACTGGGTGAGACACTAAGACAAATATTTTCAAATATTGTATGTCAAGTTTTCTTACTCCATTGGAAAATTGGGGAATACTTTACAAGTCACATTTATTTATATAGTGTTTTTACACAACACAGATTGTTTTAAAGCAGCTTCACAGTAATAATTAATGTTGCAAAGTTCTTTGTTTATGAAACGAATACAATTTCAGCTATAAAGCAGATCTAAAAACACAGTGTCATTATTCAACACTTACAATTGGGTTCAATTAACAATATTACATCTCAATTTTTAGAAAATTAATTTGTACTCTATTTGTAAAGAAATCATCTTGACTAATAATTAATGTACAAGTCTCTTAGTTTTTAGCTGATGACACCTAATTTAACTTTTTTAGTATTTATCTTAAGTAAAAACCTCACAAAGATTAATTAGAATAAATAAATAAAAAACTAAAAAAAAAATCATCTTCCTATCCAATGGAGTTTTAAGGTTGTTTAGATATTTACTGACTACTGAAACACTAAAAAATAAATAATAAAAAAAATAGCGTTAAATTTAGGTTTTATGCTGCTTTTGCATGTCTTTTTGAAGCAGAAACGTATGGAACAGAGCAGTACATTTATTAAAACCTTTCCTTTAGTGTTGTAAAGTGTTGTAAACGGCAGATTAGGAATAGCATTAGGGTCAGGAAATGATAGCAAATGTATTTTTGGCGAACTACCCCTTAAAGAGTAAGACTTACCCATTTGCATTTCTATAATATTTATCTAGTCTTGTGCGATGGATAAGGGCAATACTGATGAACCTGTGGAGTGGATCTCTATCTTTGTGTCAGAGCGTGACTGTTTAAACTGGCAGAGTGCGAGAGAGACAGAGTTGAAAAGTTGAACTTTCCTGTGAGAACTGCCAGTTGCGTAGCTCATCCTCTCAGGGTCAGGCTAGCTTGTTACCCAAAGAGGATTTTCTCAAGGAAGGGAAAAGGCTGGTCAGTGTAATCCTCAATGTTGATTATAATTTAGTCAATGAATGAAATGTGTATATTAGGCAAGTCTCTTTTTTTGCCACCTCCTTAAAAGCATTACAAATCCAACAAATGAGTTTAGAACTATTATCCTTACATTCATCTGTTAAAGCACTATTTTGATGAATCTGACAACGAAAGCAAAAAAATCCAGCCCGGGTCAACCCGTTGAACTGCACTAGTGCTCAGAATCCATCTACACAGGCACTCCTTTTAGCTCAAAAACAAGACGATGCATCAAGAAACAGGCTAATTTTCGTATCATCTAGATCCCGCTCTCTAATGCTGTAAACGTGGAGTGCGTGGGGCTCCAGATTTCTGATCGAAAACAGAACTGCCACAGCTAAGATCAAACCATCTCTCAGCATGTTGGCGGCCCCAATGGCTGGGGCCCCTCCACAGGACCCAACCTCCAAGCACTGATCTCTGGGGCACGACAAAACAGCCAGCAGGGATCTCCGTCTTATTCAAAGCATTAACCATCCTCCTATCCCTCCCTCTCTTCTTTTCAAACACATATACACATACAATTACTGGTAATCTGCTTAGGCCGGTAGACAGGGGTGGGTTTGCTAACATTTGCGGCAAACAGTTCTTTTTGAAGAGAAGCGAAAAGAAGGAAAGGCGGTTGAGGTCTCCAGGTGTCCAGTAATAGTCCGTAGAATTGGTTATTTGCTTCAGCCGCACGCTAAGACTTAAATATTTCACACACTATTTTTTTTTTCAGTGTCCAGAGAGGCCGGAATAAGATGGAGAAAAAAGGAAAACACAGAAAGCAAAACTATCACTGCCTTCAGGATTTATTAAAGAGCAGAATGATGTGAGAGACAAAGGAGAAATGAAATATAGATTCTTTTTTTTTCTTCTAAAAGCTCATTCCGCTTCTCATTTCAGTGACTACACGTTACAAGTCTTGACTCGGTCTCAATTTTATATATAAAAAGTTACTTCCTTCAAGAAAGGATTATATTGCTAGATGGGGCATTCTGAATAGCACTGGTACAGTAGTGTCCAACTATATTCATCCAACACCACCTTTTCCAACATTCAAAGGTTTAAGAAGGGCAAGGTTTTTTCATTTTTTTCAGAGAAGTTGTTATTTTTGTTTTGTTTTTGCACGCAAAAAGTATTCCCGTCGCTTCATAACATTAAAGTTGAACTACTGTAGTCACGTTGACTAATGTTTTTACTACTTCTCTGGATCCTGAATGTGGTAAATCCATTGCTTTCTATGAGCAATCTCTCGGATTTCATAAAAAAATATCTTAATTTGTGTTCCGAAGATGAACGAAGGTCTTGCGGGTTTGGAATGACATGAAGGTGAGTACTTAATGACAGAAATTTCATATATTCTAAACATGACTTGACAGACCTAAACCATGAATGTAAACAAGCAGTGGTAGCCCAACTTATGTGCACACAAGCGTCAAAATGTTAGGGTACGAGCATGTGTGCTGTATAACTTTACCAATAACTGTATAGAGATGCTATTTATGATTGTAAAATACACTTGCATTTGCTGTAAATGTTCCACTGACTAGTAGCAGCCTGGTAATTTGAGAACCCCGGTTTAAAAACGTAAATGTGCCGTATGTAAAAAGAACATATTCAATCATACAAACACAAATGTGTGCTATAGCTGTGTAGTCTGTATAAATAATCCTTTTACCTATGGGACTAATGTTTTAGGTGGACAAACTTCCTGTGGGTGAAGTTTACTCCAGATAACCTGTACCTTGAGGAAAGTTCCATTGCGTTCCTTTCTGGCATCCCAGCACGTAACATATGGGAATTACAGCATTTAGATTTAAACGATCATGACAGAGTTGAGAAACCTGATACAATTGTCCACAAGATTTGTAAGTAATTTTATCAAACCAGTTTCTTATTAGTGTGTCTTATATTCCAGTCAGTGTGTATTTGAACATGTATTCAGGTGCAATGTCTCGCCCCAAGACTTCTACTCTAACTGTACATGCAATGAATTAAAATTAAACAAACAAAAAACAATATGTAAGTTTTGTTCATTTGTATGGATGAGATTTGCAGACAGACGGTGTTTTGATTGTATAAATTGGGCTTAGATGATAACTGCATGCAACTGATGAACGATTAACTCTTTATTTAAAATAAAAATAGACAAAATCCAGTGCACCATCTATCTGTTGTGTTCCAAAACAAGCCGACGTCATTTTATTTCAGAGGTCTTCCTTAAAAGACTAACGCTCCGCAATCTCCTTTAGATCTGTGCAAACATGGCCGAAGCGCTGCTTACTTATGCAGTCATTTATCTTTTCATCACAGTCAGCTTACCAGCTCTTTAGTACCTTAACATGGTCCTGCTCACAGGGACAGCCACACAGGGTGAAATCCTAACAAGGGCTAATGCCACCACACCAGCCACAGACAGGAGAAAAAAGGTGCAAAAACAGCAAAAGGAGAACACAGTGGAAGCAAATGACCACAGACACACTCAGGCCCAACCCAGTTCCTAATGAATAAAAATGAAGATCTTGTCAAATGATGAAGTGACAGGTTAATTTGCAGCCCTAAGATACAATGTGAACAAGCAGTAGGAGAGATAGTGTGTGAGGGAGGAAAAAAAAAAACAGAGGGAGGGAGGGCAGAAAAAAGAAATACAGAGATAGAGCAGTCCCTGTAAAAGAGAACACTGCCACCTATCTGTAGAGCTCGGCACATTACATGCTCTTTCACAATAACAGAGGCAATCCCGCTTTAGATGCAAACATGCAGGGAAAACAGAAAAAAAAAAAGAGAGAGATGGGGGGAAGGCCCACCAAAAATCAGACAAGTGGAACTGATGATAAAAGCAGGAAGAAGATTAGATGCAGACAGTTGCGTTTGAGCCGTAACCCCCCCCCCCCCCCCAAAAAAAAAAAAAATACAGGCAGGCTTACAAAGAGGCAGTGCTATCAAACGCTCGCGAGGTGCCTGGAGCTAGCGTCTGCTCTTCTGCCAGCTCTCTGTGCCTTGAATATGCTGACTGGCCCCTGGTACCCTTCGCTCTGACATTAAGATCTGCGCACAGACTGGCTCAGATAACAGCCCACATACCTTCTGGGCCAGCATGCGCTGCAGTTTTGATCAGAGAGATGGGCGAGCGGGAATTAGAGCTGGTTTCTTTTGTCCTTACGGTGTCTGTGTATTAAATTAATACAGAGGTTCTCACACTGGTTTTCACTTCACGTTTCTTATTGGGCATCAAATGGTGATAACACCAAAATTGTGTTGGGGTTACCATTGAAGTCCAATGAAAAAAAAAAAGTGATAAACAAACCAAAAACTTTTGATTGGATACACGACTTTTGACATCAGCACCAAAGAATATGGGACAAAGCAAGAATAAGATACCTAAGGGTTGATAGACCTACTTATATTACAATAATGTTTCAGAGATTCAAATGAATGCGGTTCTTTTGATTATTTTTTAATCATCAAAAAATCCTGAAATAAACAAATATCATGGTTTCCACCAAGATATTAAGCAGCACAGCCATTTAAATGTTTCCTGAGCAATGAATCAGCATATGATTTCTGAAGGATCGTGTGACACTGAAGTAATGATGCTGAAAATTCAGCGTTGCCATCAGGAGAAAAAAAATAGCTCATAAAGATATTACAATAGAAAACAGTTTTTTTTAAATAAATATGACTGTTTTTACTTATATCAGATTAAATCAGTCATGGTGACCATAAGAGACTTCTTTAAAAAAGTATTGGTCTATGGTTTTAATCAAACTTAAACATTACTGTACTGTGGAATTTGTGACAATATTTGTCCTTATACCGTCTGAGTGATTCAGTAAACCACGAAGTATGATCAAAATAACACAAACAACAAATAGGGAGGGTTAAGTATAGAAGTACTGCACTGTCCAGTATAATAGTACTGCACTCATAAATGTAGAAAATATCTTGTGTGCCTACATACTGAAACACAGAGCAAAGTGTATAAATAACACATATTAAAAAAAAAAAATACTCGCTATACCAGGAGAATAAAATCATAACCTAACTTTAAATAAGTCAACCAATTTAAGCTAGTCCCTTTCATCTGACAATAGCACAGTAGCTCCTAACTTATTCAAAAGGACCTTGATGTTTTTGGACCACGTCATTAACTTTATTTAAAGAACAGATGAGCTTAGACCAAAGGAAACAGATGCTTTTATATTCTAAGCAGGGCTCAGAAAACATCCGCCCAAACATCATCTCACAGTTACAGATATAAAACATGAAGGCAAACTCTAGGAAGGGAAAGGAAATGCTATTTCAAATCAACTGAGGAAGTGCTTTAAAAGTGTTTTTTTTTTTATTTTATTTTTTTTATGCACACTCCAAAATCAATAAGGTTTATGTATCCCTTCATCAAAACCAAACCAGAAATGTCATTGTTTTAATTATGTATATACTGGACATCATTTAGGATTAAAATTATTAGTTTTGATAGTCTACTTTAGACATTCTAACTATTACTAACTTTGCAACTGTGTCAAATACTTGCCATTAATTTGCAACTACATGTCAACTAACTCCATTAGAGTATTAGTAGGCTGTTAGGTTAGGGTTAGGAGTTAGGGTTTGAGTTAGAATATCTAACCCATAGTCGGTAGACTAGCTGCTGTGGAACCATCATCAAGTGTTAGCTGATATTAAGCAGACAGTCTACTAGTAATACTACTAATACTTTAAGGAGAGTTAGTTGGCATGTAGTTGTCTACTGCCAAATGTATGTCTAGTTGGACCCCCAAAATAATGTGTTACCAAATTATTAGTCACTTTAATGCCAAAAAGACTCACATATTTAATTATGACATCTGAACAAATTTATAAAACTTGCACACGTTTTTTTTAATTAAAAAGAAACTAAAAACAAAATCCTTTATGAATTCTGATTATTTACATTGCTTGTTGGTTCTATAGGCTTCACAAAGCAAAATGTCAAACTATAACTAAAATAATAGCAAATTTTCCACAGACCCCTAGTTTGTAATCTCCTTAAAACATTATTATTATTATTATTATTTTAACCTTCTTTTATGTAGATTTACCCCCAAACTCAGAACGGACAATTGAAAACTTTGCAGGTTTCATCTGAGGCTGTCGATAACTGATTGGTAAATGCATATAGATGCGACACTTGATGGATGGCATTTGAAAACAAAAGCGCTAACAGAAATGCCAAGGCAGTGGGGTTCATTTCTGGGAGACCATAGGGGCTTTAAAGAGGCTTTATGATTAAGCTGGCTGACAACACACAGAGAACGGACATTCTTTCAGCTAGCATCCGCGCTGAGATACCAGAGTAAACAGGTCTTAATCACCCCGCAAGCACTGAATTTAAACAGTACATCCACAGCAAGGAGCTCCATAAACCTGCCACTGCAATTTCAATCTCAATGTAACCAACAACTGAAACCCAATCCATACCAGAACAGGATTATATACACCCATGTCTATAATGAAGCTACATAATTTTAATAAGATTTCGCTTTGAACCTTACAAAAGTAGGCTACTTTAAGTATACTATCACTGTTAAAAAATGAATTGAGGAAATTAATAAAAAAAAAAAAAAAGCATTTTTTTAGGTTGTCTCCAACTATTGCGTTAGCGAGATAGTTAACCCTAGTTGCCCCCCCCCCCCCACACACACACACACAAACACACAAAAAAGATATTATTAATTATAACATCATGTCGTTCCAAACCCGTAAGACTTTTTCATCTTCGGAACACAAATTAAGACATTTTTGATGAAATCTGAGAGCTGTCTACACCTTTATAGACAGCTATGCAGCTGAAATGCTTCAAAAAGTTCATGGATTGAGTGATTTGTCCAAATTTTATGAAGAGACTCAATAACTTTATATGACGAACAGATTTAATGTAGGCTTTTATTTACATTTAAACAATGATAAGCAAACATAAACAGAAGCTTAACCGAAACAAGAACAAAGCTCTTCAAGAAGCTCAAATGTGCTGCGTAACAGAGAATGAACCTCATCGGTTCGCGCACATGCCAAGCAAACATGCTTGAGCTTTCGTTTACCACAACTCGATGACCACGAGTTGATGAATGTTTATATATGAAACAGTTTTTTTTTTTTAAATTGAAGTTGGGTTTTAATGATTTGTGGACTTTCCACAGACATAATGATTTTTATACTGAACAAACTGTATATTCCCGTATTCCCGTAACCCTAAACCTACCCATCACAGAAAACTTTCTGTATTTTCACATTTTCAAACAACGTCAACAAGAACACAAAAAAAAAAGGCGTCATGGGGAACGAACGAAGTGTCGATAGAGTGTAGAGTTTACCAGGACCACAAACACACACATAAACACTCTTTTGTCCATTCACTAAGTGTAAAATGTCTCATCTGAAGGCACATTCACCTTACAAAGCAAAGATATCTGAGATACACTGTCATTTTAGAAGGTTTTACAGACCTCCACAGAAGACAAACAAACTTCTAGAATGATGAAAATAAAAAAAACAACAACAAAAAAAAAACATCACAACATAGCAAATGAACAATAATGTCAAAACAAAAAAAGTAATTTAGTCATGCTGAAATGCATGATGGGAACTCACAAACCCTTAAAATTGCAGCAATACAGTACAGTTAGAAAATAATCTTCAGAAAACTCTGTGTTTGATTAGATGGGACAACATTTTTTTTTTTTTTACAGGTATGGTACTAGTGTAGATGATTATTGTATTCATATACCATGCTATTTACATGGTACTTAAAGGAACTTCAAAGAATCAGAAGGTAATGCCACTGAAAAAGTAGTGTTGTTCCTTTTGGTACTTTGCTGTATGTCCAATTTAAAACGGAAGCAAAGATAAAGAAAAGCAGTTATTTGAACATGTTTGGCTTTATTCTGAGAAGAAAAAGCTCGCAGGGCAGATGAGCCTGGACAGCGTTCGCTGATAAAAACAGGCCTCTTGCATCACAGGCCAAATCTGCTGAAGTCAGGAAAACAAAACTTTGGCTTTCTTCTCATTCATCCTCAAGTGCTCATGTTTCTTTCATCTGCAGATGAAAGCACCAGTCATCTTTATGTGGGCATCTTAATGTGCTGTTAAAAGCCTAAAGGTGGCAATGACTGAAATCACTGAACTGATCACTGAATCGGGATAGAAAAAGAGAGACACGCTGCAGGGTCACTGGTGGGCAGAATGCTACAGATGCAAGCCTAACGAAAGCGTTTACTAAAGGCGAGGGTGGGAATCAATACAGAATAGTGCTGTAACATTTCTTCACGAAATTAAATCAATACACTAATTAGCATTATTATTATAATTTCAATGTTATAGGAAATGCTTTGATATTTACCAAAAAAGTCAATGCCACAAAAGAGAGCAGAGCCGTACTGCTCCGTACTCAGTAGCAAAAACACAAAAATCTGCATTCAAAATGTTGTTTTGTTTTTTTAAGATCTTACTAAGAAATATGCAATGCAGTTTGTGAGCATATAATTAAAGGGGACCCTAATGACCCTTTTACTAGATGTAATACAAGTCTCTGGTGTCTCGAGAATGTGTCTATGAAGTTTCAGCTCAAAATACCCCACAGATCATTTATTACAGCTTGTCAAATTTGCCTCTATTTGGGTGTGAGCAAAAACACGCTTTTCTGTGTCCCTTTACATCCAAATGAGCTGCTGCTCCCGGCCCGCTATCCAAAAGAGGGCGGAGCTTTAACAGCAACACTTTGATTGGTCAAAAACAACAAAGCTGGAGAATCTCATGCAGCCAAATGACAATTGTCAGTAACGGTGTTCAGCCTTTCATTTTTCAAACCAGAGTCGGGCACTGAAGTTACAACTTTTATAATGCAACTGGACATTTCTGAATGGTTAGTGGACACATGTATGTAGTTGCTGTGGAGCTGATTCTACTCATTGACAAGGCTGTACCATCATGTTAATCTTTTGTGCAAATCCAGCGTTGAACTGACCCTCGCTTGTGAAGCAATACGGCATGGTAACAACAACCTACTACAACAACTCTTCCTCTTCTCTGAAGCAGCTCAACATGGCCTCACCCCCTTTGTCACATGCTCTTGGGGACAGGGTTAGTGATGTCACAAACTCGGGAGATAAGCTTATTGTAGTTCCTACCAGCCGTTTGTTGTAGTCCTAAAACAACGAATTCCTTAAAAGAAAATATCTCCTTTTGCATTGAACTTTGAGCGTCATAACTTTGCAGATATTGTTAATACACACTAACTAAAGTAAAAAAGTCAAATCATAATCAACCACCCCTTTAATATAATATAATGTATGTTGCAATAATTAACTGAAACATATCAACGCTTAAAAAGCATCGGAAAATGTATAACAATGGTAAAAGTATCACAATGATATTGTATTTATAGGAGACCTTGCAATTCCCACTCCTAATCTTTATGCATACGCATATAATAAACACAGGGGGTAGTATGTAGGTTATTGCAGGCTCTCTGCAACACTCTCTGCATTACAAATGCAATGCAAGGTTGTGCACAGAGAATGTAAATTCTTAACTAATGAGAAGCATGTTAAAAGACATTAATATATAACAGAGAGCAAGAGAGAAGATGAGCATACAACCACGAGCACTCACAGGGACAAAAACTGATCCATGAGAAAAATCCAAAGACTGGAAAATACAGCTGCAGCCTATGTTCTCCCTCCCTCTTCCCATGCACGAGGGATGTATAGGCTTTTTAACTGATGGAGTATTACTAGAGCTTGTGCTTTGATCTCAGGCTGTGGAGAGAAAGGCTGTGGTTCGTGGTGGTCTCCCATCATACCTCGGAATGATCACAGGCTGCTCTCTATCGGTTGCGTTCCTGGGATCCACCATCAGCTGTTTTCCTACAGCCAGCTGACAACTTTATTAGGCTCAGACAATCACATGCAAATAACACCCTGGCGCAACGCTCTGCGAACAGACACATTTGCAAAGCCGAGAGTCCAAACGTGCTGTTTTCAACGGCTGAAGAAAGGAAATGTTCCTCGGACTGCAGGATTTTAAAAACACACACGTGTTGCCCTTTATTTTTTTTAAATGTTCTGTCTTTTTCGCCCTTCAATGGTTTTGTCAATCCCATGGTGCAGACAAATATTTCCCAGCCGCTAGTGTAGATAGCTCAATAATGTGCTTGTGGAGGATGAGACATTTCATGTTACATTGAATCCAGGGCTCTGTTTTTCTGTGGGTCAGCAGCAGAAGTCAATCAAGCATTGATTTTTGGAGTGTATAGCTTTATTGTCAAAGGATTAATTGATGAATTTTTCACTTCCAATCCTTCAGGGTTACTTTTTTTTTTCCTTTCACCAGCTCTCACGCTTTATCATAATCTATTTGTTTTAGCACCTGCTGTAAAAGAATCCCAGAATCCCAAAAATACACACACTAAAGATCACAAAACAAACATACTCAGACAAACCGCCTGTGCCTCTCGTTTGCCAAAGGAGGATGTTAAGCGAGTATGCGCATGCGTCATGCTCTGCAACACTTTCCAGCCCAAACAAAAGCCACTGTACCACTGTTCAGAGCACTCGGCTTTAATTCCCCTGGATCAAAATGTTAATTAAATCTTAAGGACGGGGTTTAAGAGATTCAGAGACAAGTGAACAAAATGTGATACATGAAAGCATGAGAATGCATGTCAGAGAGCGATAGTAAGAAAAGTCAGTGAAATTCTATTAGAGTATACACAAGTGGTTAATGCACTGTGTGAACAATAACTGCAAATTATAAAAGGTACCAACTGTTGTCAGATGTCAAGGAACGTTAATTTATTCAGCCATCCAACTACAGTCCCACTTTTGTCTACTAAAATTTAAATGAATCATTTGACATGATGCACTTTTTGTGTACATATGTTCTTACATTGTACTTGTATTTAAAAAAGGTACCTTCAAACCCTAATCATAACTCTATAGCAAGTACATGTAGTTACTTTATATTAGTCATTACCTAAATGTGTAACTACAGTTGCAAAAGATGTCCAAGTTCAATTAAACCATCAAAATATGAGACAAATAGTTAATAAACTATTTAATAAATAAAAGGAAAAAACAAAATACTAAACTTGGTGAAGGTACTTATCTGAAAAAATTATTTGGCAAAAAAAGAAAAATCAACAGGTATAGATTTTATTTTACTATGCAAAAAAAAAGGCACTCAAATTCATTACAACATTCCCTTCCTTTGTCGCTGTGTTTTTGTGTCATGTCAAATAACTACAACTTAATGTTTTGTTGGGTCATGTTTTTGTATGCGTTCATAATTTCTTTGTATGACAGCGTGGCAAAAAAAAAAAAAAAAGGCCACATAATTTGGCATGTTATTATTGCATTATCAGAAATAAAACAATTGACTACAAGCACAACTACACACTATGCTTACAAAATTTTTAACAAATGTTTAATTATATTTGAATAAAGGATGAAGATGTAAATTTTCCAAAGTCCGACAACACTTTTGTCCACATGTATGCACAGAAGCACTAAAACTATATAACTCAATGTTGTAATAAATGTTCTAGAAAGGAAATGTTCTAGAAGTCTAAAGGAACTGTATTTATACAAAATGGAAATGCAATCAAATTAAAAATGACTGGATACGTCAATGTTAATTTACTATCTACAATGGCCTTTTCTTTTGATGCGACGTATCCAATAAAACTAGCGGGCTATGACAGTCCGGCTTCAGGCTCCGGTGTGGGACGGCAATGCGTAAGCAAATTCCTTGAATCCTCTCAGTCTTGCCATTTTCAGTTTGGCTAAAACAACGAAAACAGCTGTGGCTGCATGGCTGGTAGAAAAAATGTCTCTCGGAGGAGTAGAAAAAAAAATAAAAAAATAGGAAAAATATATAGGCTCGCACATTGAATTCAGGCTAGTTTGCCAAGCTCCTGTCAGATGGGCTCCCAGCAAACCGCAATAACACAGCTTAGAAAAACTCAACACAATTTCGTGCTGTGAGAGGTTTTCCAATTGACTGTGGGGCCACATGGATTGTGCGAATACACTTATTTGACAAGACACACAAAAACACAGAGACAAAGGAAGGGAATGTTGTAATGAATTTGAGAGTGCCTCAGAGTAAGGAAGAAAAGGGAAAGTGAGCAGCAATAGAACGGCAGCTAAAACAAACACAGCATGATGGCAGGCAGGAAGCCGAGGACTAGCAGAGATTGGCCCGCTTGTCAGTACAGTAGAGCAAATCGACAGAACACACTGAAGGAATTGCACAGAGGGAGGCACTGGAGAGCGAGCCCCACATCTCTCTATGTCAGGTTATCCTAGGGATCTCCTACATTGATGGACACCAAATGCCTTTAGCAGAGACAGCCTCAGTGAGCTCCCCTACTGTTTTTGGAGGAACTTTGTGACTGATAGGCAGACCAGGGCGCCCATATCTGCAAGTGTCAAAAGTGAGGGCGAGTAAGGAAACAGAAGAAGCCAGATGATCAAGTCAGAGAAGACCTGATGGAAGGTGCCATGCACTCTTAATGGCCAGAAGGTGTCAAGTTTTGCTGTCGAACTGAAGACCCTGGCAAGTGGGATGGTTGCCAAACCGAGACGCTGATTACCAGCAGGTCAAAAACTTGAGTGAACAGTGGCAAGGAAACGAAAAAAGTTGCCACAAAGTTCTGGCTTAAAATAATAGAACAGTGACTTTAATTACTTGCAAAGAACTGCAAACATTTTCAACGAGATGGATACCAATCGCAGCACAGTAAGTTCCTTGAAGTGAGAAAAGAAATAGTTATAGTTAAAGTTACAAAAGTTACAAAATATCACATTCCTTTGGCCTGCCGTGTCATCCCAAGGGGGAGTAACTTTGGAAAAGGGCTGAAGTTAATCATCTCCCAAGGACAGACTATGATCCCTGACAGATCATTCCCCGGTCTGCAATGACCCTCACCCCATCTCTGCACACTCAATACATACCTAGAAGCACACAAGCGTTCACACAAACGCACATTTCACTAGAACATCCAGCTTGCCCTTCACAACCAACTCTAATTTCCTCAGCTCCAAATGTACCATCCCCATGCCTGTAAGGTAAACGACTTTCCCAATTAAAGCTGGTTAATGTAAGTGCCCATCATGCCACTGGCCTTCATTTGTGAAACCCAAGATTTTTTTAACCTTAAGCCTGGAGCAACGGACAGCCAAATGGAACAGCACTTAGCCCCCAACCCCTGATGGGGTTATACACCTGTGCACATGGGTAAAAATGGGACTTTTCTTGTTAAAAAAAGACTAACAGTAGATGCCACAGGACTAATTGATGACAATCATATTATGATTCTTATCCATTTAAAAAACTAAACTAAAAATAGAGCATGTGTAACTTAAGTCTGTGACTCCAACGACCCTGACACGTGACACAAAGCTGCAAGCTTCGAAATACTTGTCCGTCTCATTCTCTTGTCTGCATTTAAAGAATAGGAGAATAGGACTTTGAGAAATTAATTTGAGAATGCCTTCTAAATTCCAATTCAGTTCCTGAATTTGAATTCATTTTAAATTAACAAGAACTAGAATTGAAATTCAGATTTAAGGATCTATGGATAAAATTAAATACAGCATTTTTTAACAAGAACAAAGAAAGTTTGTGAAAACAAATGATTTTAACGGCTTTCCAGACTTATGGACCAGGACAGACGAACACTTAATTTCCCTGAAAGTCATTACTCATTAAATTTCTTTGACTTAGTAAATTTCACTGTCATTCCAATTCAAGATCCCATGAAGCGTAGCCAATTCAAATTCACTCTAATTGAAAGTGAGCAAATTCTGGGAATCTTTATCAAAAAAGAGAACTCTATCCCTGGTCAAAACAGACCTAAAGAATGCATTTCTCGTCATTTCATTAATATAAGCATCTGCCCTGTGACTACACTTATGTTCAAATTTCAAAGAATTATTCAAAGTGGAGAGGTGTTACAATTAAAAATCATCAGTCATAAGATTTGGAAAAAGTACAAGATCAGAGAACAAATTCCTGGGAGAGAAAAGAGAGGGAAAAAAACATCATCCAACAAGTGAAGGTGATAAAGAACAATTCTATTCCACAAGGTAATAGACAGTGCTGGAGCATGACCCAGAAAGCCAATTCACGCACACCGAGTGCTCAAGTCACATGGTCTCAATCATTTTCTGCAGTGAATAAAGTGCTGCGCTATGTAAATCTTTCAGCCTATGCAGACAGAAACTAATTAAGCTATTTGAAATAACATTGCAGGTATGTGTGTGCAATCTAGCCAAGCACCACTGATGAGCTCTTCTAGGCCTGAGGCCAACTTAAAAAATGTAAAAGAAAAGAAGCTGCCAAATTCTAGCTGAAAACAGAAGCCTAAAGAGACTCTGTATCCTTCCTTCAACAACAGTGAAATGCATTCCCTATGAACACAAGATCCATCTTCAACTCGCTCCAAAGCAGAGATAAAGGTGTATATATTAGAGGAAAGTGATGGTGTAGCTAAATGAACTACAATGCTAAATAACTAGCCCATTACAGCAGAAACAGAGGAACTTGATACAAGATCTCAAGACAGACAGAGAAAAACCTTAAAGAAAACCCACCAAAGCTCATGGCGTTACTGTTGATTACATGGGAGACAAATGCATGTTTCATTGTTTAGGGAGAACAGTGCTTATTTTCCCATCTTCCAGAACCACAAAGCCATGCAGAGCAGCACTGCAGGGGCTTTATTCTGCTTGCCGCTATCTTGGGAATTAGAATGAACTATTTGCAGCCGAGGGTGGAAGAGCACGGAGCCATCATTCCCCGGCCCTGTTGTGTCTTCAGCAGAGAGGAGTCTTGCTTGCGATTGTTTTTGTCATACACAATTGTTCCCACGGTAGCTTCAAGCTCAGTTTCTGCACAACAGAAAGGACTGATATTCTAGTAACCCAAAGGTGTCAACAAACAGATGCTTGGACACTGAGGGTGAGGTAAAAGCTGGTTCACAGCATTAAATGATCCCTTAGAGAAATTTCAGTGGACCTCAAAAGTTAACCAAGCAAACTAGGTTTATGACCTCACCTGTCTTTCACAAGAGCATATCCCACAAGATATTACATTAAAAAATAAGCAATGAGCAGTCATGTAATAAGTGGGATAATGTAGAGTCAACCAGTCATTATTTCAAAATACTGTAAAACTGTTCAAAGTAACAGAAAATCCATCCCGTCTGCATCAGGTTCCTGATCCATCCAGGGTACTTGACCAACTGACTGTACATTATCCCTTACATGAAACATGCTTCCATGGAAACAGTAATGCTAACTCAATGGACTTCAAGTTTCCCCCAAAAAACTGATATCTGGAGCAAGCCTTCCCACCTTGGAAGATTAACTCTTAGCATGCTAGCGGTGCCCACAGTCCACCACATTTTTGTGCATGTCCCTGAAGTGGGTCACCCTCAGAGATACAAGCAATGCAATGCTCCCCTTTCTGCTGGAGATGACTAAGTCTCTGGCACCGTTGCACTCACAGGAGGAGGTTGAGGGCTTGACAGAGTGATTGGACCTTTCTAGGTCAGATCCCGTGACACTGCTCAGCTGGTAAAAAACAGAAAAGAGGATAAATAAACCAGTGGTGCCAGGGGAATGGAGCTACCTGCGGCACATTGCCTCTTCATGACACCATGAAGTGATAGTTGTACTGGTTTTTTTTTTTTCAATTCTTTCATTTTTCGCCCAGATTTAACAACCTTTCCATCCCATTATTATTATTATTATTTTTGCATTCTCTTCTGTTGAGGGAGATCAGCCTGTGGACTTCAAAGAGCGAGATGTGCCAGCACAAAGGATGGAAGCAGGGGGAAAAGAGAGAAAGACAGAGAGAAAAAGAGAGGGAGGGAAAAAGATAGAGCAAAAGAGGTTGGAACTGGGTCACAGGCACTGCAGTTGACTCATATCGGCCAGACTATGAGAGTGATCTCTCTCTTGTTCTGTCTCACTAAAACTAAATGCATGGCACAGAAACATGGGCGGTCACTTCTAGCCGAGCATGAGGGTACATCAGTCTGTCAGTTCAGTTTAATTGCTACAACCAAGCAAGTAAATGTGTTACTGGAAACATACTGTTCTTCTTACTTGGAACTAAAGTAAAATAACTTCTCAGCAGAAGCTAGCTGTTTTAACTCACGGCATGTGAGGATAACACAGGACCTTTGCTCAAAAAAGAGCACAATGAGGATAGGGAAGTGCAGGGCATGATGTAAATGTTAATGCACTGAGCACTTCCAGGGAGTCATTGACCCACTTCAGAACACCAGTTCACACAGGTTTGGAGAGTGCATAACCTTGGCAAATGCATGTTGGAATCATGTCCTTCCATGTTAACACAGAGAGTAAAGCCAATTGTATGGCTAAATCCTTGTGTAGTGTGATGAGGGCAGTTCTAAAAGTGTTGCAAAGTCCTGCGAGAAAACTGCAAGGACAGCAAACACAAACACTTAAAAGGGTGATACAAATTTGCACAATACGGCAAAAGAAAAATAAGGGTTGAGGCACTGAAAACCATCCTCTTGACTCCAGAAGCCGGTATAGCTGAAAAACAAACACCAAACAGCCCCAATAGAACAAAACGGTATTTGGGCTCCAAGGGTGTGAAGGGAGAGCAAGGTCAGCGAGCAGAAAAAGCCGCAGGGGCAATTTGTCTGTACACGTTGTAGAACATGACTTTGTGACTACTCAGCTTCAGTTTAAACACAACTCCGTTAAAAGGGAGACTGGACCAGGGGTTTCAAACTTGAATAGCAGCCAGTGAAGGACAAACAAAGCACAGGATCACTTCTCTGGCCCTCCACACACACAGGAGGCTTACAGGGACGTTGACTGTTTATCAGACTTGTAAGTTATCACCAGTTCTCTGCTAGAGCAGCTCAATAACATCAAAAGCAAGGCCAGACGTTATCACGGCCACTCGTCCTCCACCACAATGACCCTCGATAAAGAGGCATAGTCGGCGCTGGTCCTCTCAGCCCCCTGCCACCCAACACAACATAAGCACACGCACACACACACACACACAAAGACGCGCAGCTACACACATGCATACTGATAACAGACTCCAGTTGTGGTGGTATAGGGGGTTTGGAAGTTACATCTCTCCTTCTTACTGTGCTTTTGAGAGAGACAGGGTTGTTGCACTTCAAGGACCACCAGTGCAGCTTTCTCGCGACAGCAAAACAGCGCGATAGCATCTTCTCAGCCTCAGGAAACTCTTCTCCCCTTCACTGGCTCAGCTGATGACATGTCTGTGTTGATTTCCAAACGTGGGATTGAGGGGTTGCCGTTCCAATGACTGACTACCTTGGGAGGAAGAGGGTGACAGCACATGACAGTGTACGGTGCGCCTCGTAACCAAAAAACTTGACATAAGCGCAAACAAGTCAGCAGAGCTCACCAGAGTCCTGAGAGGGATAAGGGATACACTGTCAGCATATGCATGGGTAATGACACATAGCACTATGATGATGACACGGACGACTACAGTCTCTGGTGCTGTTGTCAGGTTTAAATAACAGTGGAGGATAAGACAGAGCTACGTGAGCTTATAAGAAACACAGGGTATGTCAACACAAAGAAAAGAAAGATGACATGTTTATGTGTGTGTTGTGCATCCCTACACAAATCAGGCCTGATGACCCAGGGGTGGCACCACATGAGACAAAAGTGACATGAGTTGAGTGAGACAGTAAATAACATTAGCGTTTCCCATTAGAGGCTCTGCCCTGCTTAAAGGGATAGTTCACCCAAACATGACAAGTCTGTCATGTACTCACCCAAATATCTTCTTTTCTGTTCCATACACATCTGAATTTCAGTTAATAAAGGTGGTTAACTAAAATAACAATATGCCCCTCACAAAGTCAGTAAGATTAAGGGCCTCATCATACACCCGGCGCAATGCGATGCCAGGCACTACGCAAGTGTTTTTTGCTAGTTTCAGCCAGACGCAACTATCATTTTCACATCCAGCGCCCACGTTGCTTAAATAGCAAATGCACTCGCGCCCACCTGTTCGCCCATGGGCACATTGTTGGCATGTTGCTATTTTGAGGCTACTGAATACAACTACGACATTGACCAACAAAAAAACTGGTCTAAAGTCAATGGCGCAGTGTTTTTTTTTTTTATTATTTAAAGGGCGCGTTAGTAATATGTGCCAATAGGCGGGTGCACAACGCACATACACTTGCTTGTTACAAACACAGGCATGCACAGCAGCATACAAACATGCTAAATATTAAAAAATAAAAGGATTACAATGTAAAAGATCAGTATTGTGTACATAAATGCCTAGATGTCATAACTGATAGTCACTGCATGTATCATAATTACCTTGCGGTTTTTATTTGCAGTAATGGCTAATAAAATTGGCTAATTATTGGATCAATCGTGGCAATACACATATGCATTTAAACTGACTCATCAGGTTGAGGGTGTCTATATTCCACCATGGCTTTTAAAGAGAATCGGAGATGACACTCTGATTGGTTTATGGCACATTATGCCTAAAACACACCCAAGTCTCATTAAGAGACTAGATACAACCCTTTTTGACCATTTTTTTCTCCATCGTTAAACCAGCAAAAGTGGATTCGGACATGCCCTAAGTGCACCTTCACCATGATCTTCAGACCAAGCACTTAGATCGTTAAAACAGGGTCCTTAAAGTAGGAGTGGGCGATATTACAGTAGATACGATTAACCGGTAGAGATTTTGGACTATCGCGGTAACGCTCATGTGACGTTGCTCTGCTGCATGGTCATGAAAACGTATCATTTACATACGTTTTTAAGCATTACAAAGTGTAATAAGCAGAAAACTGGAGTAAAAAGCAATCTACCAGCCTACCACTGGTTCCCAAATCACACAAGATGGATATTCATACCTGTACAATAAGATATTGAAACAGGTGTCTTTTGAAAATTATGTAAATAAGCTTCTCTTCAAATAGAAAAATATAACTATACTTGACTTAAAACCTAAAAAAGGCTGTGCAACAGAAATATTTCTGATATGTAAAGCTTAATAGTCTAAAAGGGTTCCAAAAATCCAAAAAAATTACTTTCCCTCGTGTCGTTCCAAATCCGTAACACCTTTGTTCATTTTTGGAACACATATTAAGATATTTTTGATGAATTATTTTACTTATACTTCACTATGCCGTTCACTACGTTAACTGCGTAAGAGATTGTTACAGGAGAGAAGAAATTGTTGAATAAAGTCGTTATTTTTGTTTTGTGCACAAAACATATTCTTGTCACTTCTTAAAATTAAGGTTGAGCCACTGTAACCACATCGACTATTTTCACAATGTCTTTTAGTACCTTTCTGTACGTTGACAGTGGTAGTTAAATTGCTGTCTATGAAGGAGTCAGAGAGTGAATAAAAATATCTTAATTTGTGTTCCGAATTAATGAATGAAGGAACGGCATGAGGGTGAGTAATTAATTACAGAATTTTCATTTTTGTAACATGTTTACACAATTGTCCACAATTTTTAAAGTGTGTAAACCATTATTCCGAGTCCTAAGTCCTAAGTCCGAGCTTAGGTTATCAACACCCTCCAACAGACAACAAGCACACAAATAATCAATATTAAGTGCATATATAACAGAACAGCCCCCAAAGCCCCCCAAAATAGGCCACAGCTCTCTAAATACAGCTACTCACATCTTTCAAGCATTTTCAGACATATCTCATAACTTCTTTAGCATACACCTTTGCAAACTTCTCACCAACTCTTTGCCAGTCGCACATAAAAACACACACCCACGACCACCATCACCACTAACTCCTGTTCACACACACACACACACAAACTTTTGAGCAAACACTCATGAGCTCTCACACATACACACACAAACAGGCGAAGGGGGAGCTTGAGGCAGTGAGGCACCTGGCAGTGGGAGGTGATTGAAAAGGCACTAGAAAGGTGTCAGTGCATCACTATAATTAGCCCTGTTGATCCTGCAGAAATCCAGGCCCAGGGTGCTGTTTCTGACACACATATACACACACTCACACACACATATTCCCTGGGCGGAGTGAGCACTTGTGTATGTGTAAATGTGTGTGTGTGTGTGTATACAGTTGACAGGAGGTGGCTTTGGGCCTCGCACTGGTGGAAATGTGTCTAAACAGACACACACGCACACACACACACACTTGAACGGAGCACTTTAACTCCCCTGGGGGTCCGCTTATCAGCCGCAGAGTCTCTTACGTGTATGTGTACTGACACTTGGCCTCATGTTAGTCTAAATCTAGTTCCAGAGCTACACTGCAAAGGGAAATATGTCTCTCAAAGAGAATTTTCTTATTGCCAATTTGATACTTCAAATAATGAATGTGTTTAGGTGTTGGTTGGGTTTGTAATGCATCTATTGGATCCATTTCTATTAGGAATTTTTAAAAAATTAAGTTAACGAATCCCTGTGTAATTAGCTTGGTTTAGGTTCATGTCCACAAAAGACTGATCTGAAGCTTTCCATTGCAATATGGATGCCAAGGTACAGTTCTACAGTAAATAGCTTAATCAACCATAACTATGGTGGCTGAGAGAGCTCAATGCGCTGCAACTGAAGAAAACACATGCAAATAGAAAAAGCACCTTCATCGGTTTCACAACACATGTGACGCAAATACTCACAACATCGCAGCCAAACACAGAATCGCGCTACAAATAATGGAAATGTTTCAAGAGAACAACAAGTGACGAACCTGGATATGCTTATTGTTCAATGTCAACTCGTCAGTTGTGTTGTCAATATGTGTTGTTGAAAGGTGAGTTTTTTTTGTTCATTTCAACATTCTGATCATATGTGCGCTGTGAGTATTTGCAGCACATGTGTCGTCAAACTGATGTTGTTGGTGTTTTCTTCAGTTGCGCTCTCTCGGCCACTGTAAATAACCTTGATATGCACAAAACTATTGTAGTTCTCATACAAAATAATGATAATGATAAAAAGATCAAATGACACATGATGGACATTAAAGGCTGTAACAATGAGATTTCAAAAAAGGTTTAAAACAAGGAAAAATTTGGGAAAATTATGTAAATAAAAATAAATATGTGGATCATTTCTGTTGGACTATTAGCATGTTCATTTAATCCATTTTAAAACACTTAGGCTTAAAATATTAAAGTTAAAAAAAAAGTTTGATTTGGTGTAAAATTAAAGTTTTATGCTCTCATCCTAATTGAGATCCTATTTTTGTCCCAAATAAATATTCTTTTGATTACAAAACGGTTATCTTTACATATTTATAATATTAAATCTTTATGCATTAAATATATTTAAGATGACACGATCCTTGTAGTTTCAATGTACTTAGCCATAGCTTCCAATGTAGCCGAATACTTTTTTTGAAAAAGTAGCTTAACAGTAGATTAACTACTTTAAATGTGTAGTTTCAGCGTGTCATAGGCTACATGACATTATAGCCAGATATGACAGCACTGCTGCAACACACATCGCTGCAGATGAGTATCATCTCTTCAGCAGGCCGACACACAAACTGCCACACAGGAAACTGAAAGTAACTCATAGATGCGCAACACACAAGTATTGAGACTAAATGATCTTAGCAGTGCTGATGCAGCTTTTTGTCCTACTGTGGTCTTGAAATCAGCTGACGATAAATAAAATTCAGCTCATATCTGTTGCTTTTGTTCTATTCGCGAATATTCATATAGCGTGGGAATTTAAGATCAAATTTATATTCATTTTGCAGAGACACATTTATGAATCGTTTTAACAAATCAGAACAGTAAAAACGCTAAACAGACCCTTACACAAAAGCTAAATCAATGCCCAAAATAATCATCCTAAAAAAAAATGTAAACTACGGATTAAATATGAGGAAATTTGTGGCCATCAATTCACATGGTACCTTCTGCCCATCCAATATTCACTGTTGACCTTGTGTTGGCATGAGAGTGAAGAGAAAGTATGAGCAGCTGCTTGAGGAAGTGACACATTGAGACCAGCCATGTGTCTGTCCACAGTAATCTCAACTCTTTAACCCTAGGGAGTGCCAAGAAGACACTGCTAAGAGAACTGTCCAGAAGTGCCAGTGACTGTCAAGTGAACGTGACTCGCCCTGTTCGAGTGGGACTTCCCCAAGTCAGATTTCCAATGGTGACACCTCAAAGCTCTGGGACTCCTCCAAAAGTCAATTAGACACTTTCAGACAGGTTTAATACCCTTTTCTTTGACTGTCCATAGCCAGGCAAAAAAAGCGCTTCAAACGCACACACACTTCCACCAAGGGACTGATCCTGGCAATGACAGAGTTTGGCTTCTTTATGCTCATGGAGAGGTTGTCAGTGACTCTCAAGGACACTTGGAGAGTGTGTGTGTATGTGTGTGCACGCATGTCTCGGAGGGGAAGCAGGTACGCCTGTCGGAGCGTCTGGCTGCTCCCGGTGCACAGGGGCTTGGTGACATCGCCCGAATGCTGATGTCTCCCCCACGCTTTCACCCGACGACGCCACGGCTCCCACTCTGACTTTCAGCCAAGAGAGCGAGTGACAGGTCTGCACACACACACACACGGGCGCTCTCTCTCTCTCTCTCTCTCTCTCTCACACACACACACAGTGATTTGTTTCAGAAGCTTGCTTTTTCCCAGGTCTCAGGAGCTCATTCACAGGTGGTGGTAATAGAGCTGAATATTTCCTAACAAAAGCCTCTCCTTCTCCAAGCGGATGTCTGACAGGTGTGTGTTAGCAGAAAAGAAGGTCAGTGGTGCCACTAGATTTAACCTTTGGATATATAATTAACACACCTATTTAGCCCCATTTGATGGAACTCTATACAATAGCAAAGACTAGATAAATAACATTTAAAGATGTTTTTTCTGTCTGAATATTTTGACCTACCCCAGCTTAACATGTTCAGTCAATCATAAGCAATAGGTAGACTGGAAAGTCTAAACACAATAACGATTGCAAAATACTGCTTTGCTCAATTGAGGCGGCTGAGCAGACTGTTCATTTCTATCCCAGCCAATGGCTTGAGTTTGAGGGTGGGGCCATCAAATCGTCAAGCAGTGTATCATAAACCCGAGGACAAAGTCAACAAGGAGACCCATGGAGGAAGAAAAAAAAAAGTTCAAAAAGAGTTTGTGAAGAGATGATAAAACCAATCCATATGAATGGAGAGGTTTACTGCACATTTTCTGAGGAAACTTGTTTATGATGAACAGATTTAATTAGGCGATTGATCAGCGAACATAAGCTCAACCAAACCTGAACGACGTGCGAGAACGAGCCTCATTTGGTTATGCAGCATGTTGAGCGCGTCTGGAGGGTTTTTTTTTCTTATACATCATTCAGGTTCAGTTGAGCTCTCTTCTTTTTTGAATTCATTTTCATTTGGTTTTTTTTTTTTGGTAACCCATTCATTTTTGCCACCATTAAACCACACCCCCCCCCGATTATATTAAGTGTGCTGCTGTACCTAGGAGCTGTCATTAAAATGACTTTTCTAACAGCATTTCTAACAAAACAAATTATGAAAGCGATTACTATTAATCATATCTGCAGTTATAATACGAACAAGACCTTTGTTTATATCTCTATTCAGAAAGTGTTCACATCATTCATACTGAAGATTTGGACCAGAGCAGCTGCTGAAACGCCAACATCTTCTGAACCAGTCGGTCTCCTAAAGAGCTGTGTTCATAAAAGAGTGGCGGCTATTCAAAACATTTGGACTGGGGCCACGCGGTCCATCTTCATTATCATGCACTAGCCTTATGGATTGAAGGTCTCTGGACATCTGAATGTTAGCCAAAGGTCCTTGAGAACAGCCATCCCTCTCCCATATTTATTTTCATCTTCCAGTAATGTGAGGTGAAAAAAAAAAAATACATACATTTGTTATTCTCTTTCATTGAACCACAGAATATGGCCAAGACCCAGTTAACCCCTATTTGCGCCAATGGTTCCTTCCCCATCGATCAAGCACTCGCAAAACGAGCCAATTTGCCCGGAGAGCAACTCTCGCATGTTTCTTTTCTTTTTTTCTTTTTTCTTTTTTTGCAGCTAAGCTGAACTTTGACCTTCTGAGCAGTCCTCCACGGATAGCCACATGGCTTCATTTCTGTTTCCCCCATAAACTCAATTTCCTGAGAAAACTTTGGCAAGTCGGTTACCCTGACCTCGACAAAGCGCAGTGGAGATAGGACGGCATGAAAAATTTTACAGATCCAGGACAACAGAAGAGCCCTTAAGACTGCCAAGAACACAGAGAAATTCTAATCGATATGTTCATACGGGCAGCGTTCGTTCTTGTCGAATTCCTGCTCGAGTATGTTGTTAAAGATTGATATACTGGACAATAAAAGGGACTCTATTAATAGTACTGAGTTATATTTTATATTGCTATCTTTTTCTTTTCCCTTCTGTCACACTCACACAAACACTTCATTCAACCTCAGAGAGTCGTCCCAGGGAGAGAGTGAGCGAAGACCTACCTCATACCGCCACGGGCGTTGTATGAGAGAATCTAAACAAGGCCATCCCATTGGGACACTCACACACTGCCCGCAGCGCAGAACGACCTACTACACACACCTCGCCGGCTGCCTCTGCCACCATATCATTAGTTCATTTTGCAGCAGAATCCAATTATCAACACTTTGCTAATAAGTGAACGATCTCCGATAATGTTTCATAATGGATTCTTGCTTTGGTCCATTTAATGTTTTTTTTTTCCATTTTACAAAAACTAAGTAAAACATTTAAAAAAAAATGGGTAGAAGTACAGTGGTATCAGATATTACTTTGGAATATGGGTCAATGACATGATGCTATTTTGGTCTGTATCTCTAATTCAATAAATATACAATACTTGAATACACTTCTATGAGTAGTATGAATTTCTGAATTAAATTCAATAAAAAGGTCACAGTGATAACACCGTCTAAACATTACAACAAAGCAAAAAGGTAAAAAACTGCTTCATTGCTTATCAAAAATTGAAAAACCATGTGTCTGGAAAAAAAAAACATTTTGAAAAAGTCATGTGGAGGTCTCTACAAAATTCATGTGGTTCAACCAACATGCTGTAAGAAAAACAAAAACAGGAAATATGACACAGAGGACAATAACCTCTCAAAAATGTGAACTTTTAATAATAAAACATTTTTTGATGTGGTGGTGAAATTACATTTATATAACACATGTAATTAGTTTTGAAGTTTTATTAAATGTTAACAATGATATTGTGGCTTTTAAAATCAATTAACATTGATTTTATCGACCAAAATTTCAGTTTTACCGAATGACGATATTTTCAAACAATGCTTAAAGGCTGATTTCTAGCTAGCTACCTTGCTAGGTAGTAAAGGAACAACAATGTATTTAAATATTTTTAAAAATATGAGAACATTTTCCATGTTTTATAGCAGTTGTACTGAATGACCTGATATTTCAGGACATGCAAATGAGCAAGTGACAACTATTTTTCAAATTGTTAAGAGAAAGTTATTTGCTTCACGACCATGTGGTCCCTTTGCAGGTGTCTGAATGATTTCACAACCTATCACAAGATATTGTGATATCACGTGATACTGACGGCACGACTTGACAAATGATCCCCTTATATTGATTACTCTGAATAACATCAATGAAATTCATTTTTCCGGACATTCTTTCTCATAACAAAGTAACGACGCCCACACATAATTTTAATACCATTTCGCAGTTGATATATGACGTTATAAAATCATGCCAGAATAAAAAATATATACATTTATTACATTTTAAGATATTTCAATCAGAAATGAAATGAAATTGCTGTATTGGCCTTTGGACGGTTAAACCGAATGACCTTTTGACACTTCAAAATCTTTAAAATACCTTTATATTATGTAGCAAAATACAATTAAACCTTTTGGATGCAATAAAAGAGATCTAGTTGTACTATCTTACATACTTTAGATGTCATATCCTTATTTTTTTATTATTATTAAGGCATTTGGACAAAAAGAATAACATTATATAATAACAGTTATATTTTCATATTAAAGCATATACAAAAGCATATTAAAGCTCATACAAAAAGCACTGCAATACTTGCATGGCACTTGATTAGTTCCCCCACCCCCTTTCCATGACATCATCCCAACACACAAGTGATGGCCATAAATCTTTGAGCAATGATGCGAGCAGCTTGTCTGATGGTCTAGACAGCATCAGAACAATCTCTGGTGGGATGAGCAAGTGACATTTGAATATGTTTATGTATGTGTGTATAATGAAAAACATCTTCCTCTTAGCCAAGATCTGTCCGTGTGAAAATAACATGACAGATACCTATACGGATGAACATCTGATACCTATCCTGACAGACAGATGAAGGTACGGCGGTGAGGAGAGTCAGACAAAATTAGGCGGTAATCAATAAATGCAGGGACCGCTCTCAATGCCCACGTCTGCATAGAGGAACGCCAACTCATAAACCCAGCCTCGTCTGCAACACACCTCCCCATCAGGACAATTAAATGCCAAATAAATCTTTTAACATCTAACGACATGGTAAATCGCTCATCGGAGAGCGAGAGAGTGGTGGAAATTGTAAAACGGGAAGCAGAATAAACTACAGCCAGTTCGCTGATGAGACTCAGCGTGGTAAAGATTGGGGAATAGGACCACAAAAATAATGTTTTCTCCTCTTTCTGATCAATTTTTAATTTAACCCAGCCTGCCTGCACTCTTCCCAGGCCGGGTGTGGTAATTATTGCATTTTATTGACAGCGGTGAATCCCGCAGGGGGCTATTTAAAAGAGTTTTAACCCCAGAGCAAGTCGCTCCCTCACATGGCCCTTTGAAGGCGTCAAGTTCATTGATTTTAACTGCAGGAAATGCTGCACCTTCCAGCAAGATGGAGAACACGTTACCCCCATGCTGGGCCGCAGTTACCCTCAGTGTCCCGACGCACGGCTCTATATCTAGTTAACGTCACTGTGGGGCACCCGTTTCCCCCCGTATACAGGAAGCGCAGCGTCTCTGATGCTAAAGGCTAGCCCTTAGCAAGTGTGTTATGGATCGACTGATAATCATAAATGGAGAAGAAGAAAAAAAAAACACAGGTCCCCAGTCAGTGAGGAGAGAAGGGGGAAAAAAGAAGCAGGAAACTTAAGGGATTTAAGGCAGAGAGGACAGAGATGGCATACAGTATCACACCACATCTGCAAATGACAGAGGGACAGAGAGAGAGAGAGAGAGAGAGAGATAGTGAGCCGATTTTGAAAAAGACATCAATCTGCTGAAAAAAAGAGCAACATGACAGAAATTAAACAAGATTCCTGTGTTTGAGTTTGCCCGCTTCCCGGCCCCCTTTCAGCCTCCCATTGAAATTCTGGGCAGATACAAACCCCTAGGCTTTTGACACACTTTTGAAAACACCACACCCCCTCTTTCTTTCTAGCAAGTCTCCAGAGTCGCTTCTAACTGACTAACAAGAACAGGGAGGGGGGGCGATGGGGGGATAGGGATCTTATTTTTTATTAAAGACTTTATTCTTAATGAAATGCAGTTGCCCTTTTTTATTCCTTTTTCTGACGTTTTCTTTTTTTTAAGCAGGGAACTGACTGTCAGCACTGAGGGGAGGTTTGGGATATGAGAGAACGAGCTATATGGGGGTCGATTTGGGTCAGGGAGGAAGGGGGTAGAGTTTACAGAGGGGGTGCAGGTCAAAGCAACAGCAAAAAAACCAACAAAAAACAAAACAAACAAACTCGCAGGCCGGAGACCTGAGCAGAGAAAACACTGAGAGGGAAAGAACAGGTGAAAGAAAAATAATAGAATTGTGACAAGAGGATGAGAGGGCAATGTTCAGAATAGCACATCACTCTTACTACATACATACTTACTTTGCAGTATGCACATTTTCAAACCTACTACCTTTGACAAAATGAGCATAAATATTTTTAGTTCCAATAAATGTTGTTCCTTTGCACTTTCTATTATTCAAAGAATCCTGAAAAAATGTATCACAATTTCCAAAACAACAAACAAACATCACAACCAGCACAACTGTGTGAATATTGATAACCATAATGAACATTTCTAGAGCAGCAAATCTGCATATTAGAATGATTTCACTATGATGCTAAAAATTCAGCTTTGTCATGACAGGAATAAGTACAATTTTATAATATATTAAATAAAAATCAATTTTAATAATATTTCTGTTTTTACTGTCTTTTTGAACAAACCAAAAACAAAAATATAAACATATCAGGCCCAAACTTTTAAATGATAGTTTATGTAGGTGGACAAGTTTTATCACACCCAGTAGCCTATTTATTCCCACGTAAGGAAATAATTTCACCTTGAATATGCACTTAAACGTCAATGTATTTATTTGACAAGGAACTTGGTCAAATAATTAAATAAATAATAATATTAATAATAATAATTGCAATCAGCTGGTCATCTTTGCAGAATAAACTTAAACAGGGGTTAAATATTACTTAAATATTGTGCATTGTTTAACAGAACAGAAAAAAAAAAGTTTTAGACAATATAAAATACAACAACAAAAATAAAAACAGAAAAAATAAAAACGGGTTAGAGAAGTGATAGGGGGAAAATCCTGCAACTGTATATTACATATACGTAAAATAGGATTGGATGGGAAAACAGGTGTGAGGAAAACTGAATAAAGCATGGAACAAGTGAGTGGACATACAAGGAGGGGAGGGAGGGAGACAGAGGTGTTGGAAGAGTTGCAGTATATTTATTGCCTCTGTCAAGAGCTCGTTTTCACTCATGCTTCCTGAAAGCCACTAGAGGGAAAAAGATCTCAAGCTTCCTGCATCAGAGAGACCGAGAGAGAAAAATCCTCTCACCTTTCCAGTCACGTCCTCACGTTAGCCTCAGCTACATTTTGGCTGGGTCAATGTCAGAGTAACTGCAGGCTTAAACAAGATGCTCTGAGTGAGCAATCAATCCGGCTCTGTCAGAGAGAGGCTGGCCGAGACGAGATGAGAGCAGAGGGGGGGGTTGGTCGTAAGAGGTTAAATCAGCCATTTGAAATATTGCCACACAAAACACATACCAGGCACATGTAATCGTACTTGCATAGACACTGAGCTAGTTCAGGCCAATGGTTCTAAACAGGCTTCGCTATCCTAATCACCCGTTTTAGGGGTTGCATCTCACCATAACTTTTACGGTACTCAAAATCGGACCCTGCAAAACAAGTGAATTCCAAATCTCGAAGTTTCTCGTTCCTCCAGTTTTTTCCTGCTCTTTTCTGCTGCAAACTCTCCTGCTTTTGACAGGTCACAAGGTAATGATTCTGCTACCATGATGCAACAGGCAGAGCTGTCGGCTGTCAGGAGTTAAACTCATGAAGGAATAAGCTGTCATTAAGCAAGCTTGCTTTCTTTCTCAAACACACACACACACACACACACACACACACGAGTTCTTACGCATTCACTCTCTCGGCAGCCCAGCTGTCAGACTCCGGCCCTGTTTCCCAGCGCTGCCACTGCGGCCTTCTGTGGACGCCCATAGTCTGTCACACGCTCGCAGATGTGGGAATAATGCGCAGTCTTTTCTTACATACTGGCACATAGTCAGTGGTACGTGACCAGCTAAACTACTACACGCAAGCAGCAGCAGGATCAGCAGTTACTGTGTTTATAAGACATCTTGAAAAGTTAAATTAATAGTCATGTTAATTTTGCCTTTTTTCCCCAAATAATACGAAATACAACATTGCAATAAAAATATAGAAAACAATTAGGGCTGCCATTTATTTCAATTTGCCCCTTCGCCAAGACCCGCCCCGACAAGCCATGCGCTCTCACGCCACACATCGTGTTCTCACAAAGTGAAAAATACATCCCGGAGCAAAGAGGACACTGACAACACGTCAACAGACAAGACAGAGCAGGTTACTTTTGATATGAAACAAACTATTTTAAAGAAGTTACCATAAAATGGCTCTTTAATGTGTCGTGACAGATCGCTGTAGCGCCTCAGTTCAAATGGCGTGTGAACAGAGTATCCTGGGGTCAGTAAGTGTTTTTTTTGTTGGAGTTTTGGTTCCTTGCCGCTGTTGCCTTTGGCTTGCTTAAGTTTGGGACACTTGCTTGATATTCAGCAGTGTTTTTGATATGCCTGCATTGGCGCCGTTGTATACAAACTGAGCTGAGCCGGACGATTACGTCGCTGTTTTCTGCAGTGCTGATATACATAAATTAACTAGACTAATAACTACTGATATTTGCAACGGAATGAATCAATAATATATAGAATAAGCTGCACAATGACACCATTTTCTTATTAATGTAAAGCTGCTTTGCCACAATTTGCATTGTAAAAAGCGCTATATAAATAAAGATGACTTGACTTTTTAAGCAATCTCTTATGCTCACTGAGGCTTATTTGACCAGGAATACAAAAAAATAGTAAATATGAGAAACAAATATTATTACAACTTAAATATATATTTATGAGTGTATTTTAAAATGTAATTTATTCCTGTGATGGCAAAGCTGAATTTTCAGCATCATTACTCCAGTCTTCAGTGTCACGTGAAAATAGTCCATGTGACCACATTGGTTCAACCTTAAAGTTATGATGCAATGAGAATCCTTGAACAAAAATAACGACTTTAGTCAACAATTTCTTCTTTTTCCTTTCCATCTCATATGCAGTTTACGTTGTACACACAGTGCAGTACATCGGAACGCCGGCTCATTATTGGCCAGCTCCTGCATCAGCATCACACACATGCGTCGTGATGCTCACGTGAACAGGGGCCTCATTTACAACCGTTGCGAACACATAAAACATGCACAAAACAAGAAGTGGTGTACGCCACATCTTACGCAAACGATGGAATTTATAAAAACAAACTTGACGGGAAAATGTGCGCACCTTCACGCAAACTCTGACCCATCCGTACGAACACTTTTACTAGAGTGAGAAAAGTAATGAAGTAAACAGAAGGATTTTAAACTCTGACGTTAAGCCCTAAAATTACATAGTCATTACGCAGAAGATAAACCAAAATGATATGGATTTAGAGGTGTTTCTTCTGATCACTTTTCCTGTGGCACGCTGTTTTAGTAACAGTGAGGAGTGATAGGAGCACAATACGTCCTCTTTAAACTAATGACAAAATATTTTTAGCAAGAACGATGATCAGTGATGCACACTTACTTCGAGATTATGAAAGACACTGCTGGATTCAATGATAATATCTTACTGTACAACCGCAGATGCACTGAGGTGTTCATGTCGTGTACAGGCATCTTCAATCAATTATGAAAAATACCACTGTATTTGAAGGTTACAACTTGAAGAAAACGGTAAGATTTATACGTTTCCTTTTTAAAATGCTTTGTCAGTGAAGCACCGCGTCAGACAATTGTGTTTACACTTCAATAAATAAGTAGACCTATATCTGTATCCACTAAAATAGCCTAAACATACTAAAAGATGTTCATCTTATCAGCAAAACTGCATAAAGTCGATTTCATTCCAATTGTTTAAAACAATTAAACTACTATTTGGATAGTGGGAATTAATGAATCAACTCTATTCGAAAAACTTTATCTGAGAAGTAAGCTATTTTATAGCTACAATGTATTTTTTGATGGATATTTTGATATATTTACTCTAAAACAACAAGGATATTAGATGATTTTTAGCAATAAGTATGGCACAAAAGGGCATTTATAGTCCATATGTGACATTTCCCAATGTCTTGTAGCTTTGACGGTGTTAACAATGGTGTCACGTGGATGGGAATATGCAAGGAAATGATATACAGTTGAGGTTATGCATCGTAAAACTAGGCGTTGTAAGCTCCATATATGGTGATTTCGGGGAGGAGACAGGGTGGAGATGCACGTACGGACAATCTTCCGCCAACTGGGATTTATAAAGGGATTTTTGCGCAGGTTCTGGTTCACCATTTTCAGATTTGTTGTCGTACGTTCACTTTTAGTAAGGTATATACGCAAAGTTTTATAAATGAGGCCCCTGGTCATTAATCACGGGCTTGGAGCGAATAATTGATGACAGAATTTTCATTTTTGGGTGAACTAACCCTTTAAAATAGCATGAATGTAACTCTACACACTTGCTTCATTTAGTATATGCAAATTAGCCCCACCTCCACTCTGTTAACTTTAATGCAGTAAACGCTGCACAATGGCAAGTGGAAACACGGCTTGAATTCCATCATATATACGTTTGAACCAGAAACTGATTATACAGGCTCACCTACAAGTCAATGTACCAGAATGGTGACGCATTTTATGTATCGCTCTCTACAACGTCCGGCGGTAATTAATATGATCAGCCTTTTGCTTGACTGCATTATCAAACAGCTAATAATGTGTTGCTAATGTTACACAAACCATGTTCCTGTTCGCCATCTCAGTCTGTCTTCTAAAAATCAGCATCCTTAGAAACGCTTTGAACAACTTTGAACGTCAGTGAAGAAAGGCATATAGTTCATCATAACATCATGAACAACCCGCTATATTACTAAAACTAGCCGAAAAATATACCGGGATAACCTGGTTTCTCTTGAGGCTCCCCTGCTTCACAGCATAGATAATGATATGCTAAAGCCCACCGAAAAGTTGACATGATTGGTTACAATGTCAATAGTGATGTAAGAAATTTAAAACCGCGTCTCTTTTTCACGGCAGTTTTAAGGAGAAAATATTCAGCAATGGTGTAGACTTATGAATTTGCACGTTTTGTCTTAAGGCATGTTAACAACCACATTGACATATAAACATCATTAAACACTTGATTTTCACCAAAGGCGGTCTTCCAAAAGCATTACATATGTTTTTTTTTTTAAATAATATCTTAAAAACAATAGAAAAGTTCCCACTTGTCCTTGAACTGAACTCTGAAGAGATGGTTTGATTACAGTAGTCTTGTCCTCAGCTGACTGTCAGTGGTGTTTTCTCTCTCTTTTTATTTGATTTCCAAAATGGGTTGATTATTTCTGGTCAGTCTTCAAAAACTGCTGCAGTACCCGGCTGTGTTTTTTCTGGAAATTGTGCTAATGAAGGCAATGTTCTACTCCTGGCCATATCAAATTTACAGTATGAGCAACTCCGAATCAACCTGCTTTATTTTACAATCCTATTTCTCCACCATAATCTTTAATAAAGCTTCACAATACAGATCAGGGAGCAATGAGATCATTTTTGTGAGCACGTTACCAATTCCCATCAGAATAACACATCTCACAGGCTAAAAAAACAGACTGATCTCGGATCAGAGCGTATTCGGCACATGGCCTCAGGTGGCCTTGTTTATCACAGAGGAAATCACAAACACGAGCCGTCACATGAAGAATCAGACAGCGCATCCGCACCCCTTCAGCAATACAAGTATTGCAAAGTGACAGCCACATTCCCTCTGTCATACTGATATACACGCAACAACCTCTGGAATCTCTCTTCCTGTAAATGCTATTATGATGATGTCACAACAAAGCAGGGGTCATTATTTAGCATGATAAATGGTCGGCACGGCACGGCACGGCGTGCATTCTTTCCGTCTAACCCGTCGCAGTACGCCCCCAGAACGTACCTCTTCACAAATGCAATAAGCCACCTTACTGTCTCCCGCACACATGTACACACAAACTCACCGTCCCTGTCCGTCTTTTCCCGGCGCTGTGCGAAAAGTGACTTTGCCTGCAGACATCAGTGTGGGAGTGAGTGTGTGTGTGTGTGTATGTGTGTTTTATGACATTTAGATGGAAGAGCGAGGGAGATCTCCCTTAAGTCAATTTGAACGCACGGGCCGATGAAATTACACAGGTAGCGGCGGGCGGCGTGACAAACGACTAGCCGCGATGGACGGAAATAACTCCACTCGGGGATACGTCCTCCGACAGAGAAAAGAAATGAAAATCTAAATTACAGTTTACAGTACAGACGTAACAGCAAAACAGTTCCTTTTGCTGGGTAAATAAATATCTATGGATTGGAGAGAGTAAAGAGGGATACAGAGGAGAAAATAGAGACAGATACAGCAGTCGCTCAGACTACACATATATGATATCACTTTCATTGATAGATAAACAATCTATCAGGATTCAGTCAGGCCAGTGGTTCACATGTTTACTCACCCTGCCAATATCATACAGGCCAAACCATAAAAGAAATAAAAAATAATAATAATAATATTAATTAATATTAACAATTAAACTCATCTTCAATAAAAATAGCAAAATACAAATACATACTACAGATTGAAAGTTTGGAATAATTAAAGCCCCCTGTATTCAATAATTATATCCCTTAAAACTCATATTTGATGACCAAAATGACATTTACATGTTTCTTTCCTGTGAAAAAAATTCTTAATTTAATGCACACGAATCGATGCATATGCAAATTAGCCCCGCCTCCACTCGCTCGCACCAGCTCAGAGGCCCACTAGGTCAGCGCTGAACAATGGTATCACTCTTTTACAGCATCGGACACATAACGGTAATTAATATGATTAGACTTTTGCTTGACTATCTTATCAAACAGCTAAAGATTGCTAATGTTTCACAAACCATGTTTGTCAGACAGCTGCCCTCTTACATACATATATATATATAATTAAACTGATTGTTTTAGTATTCATCCATTTACAAAGAATCTTGGAAAAAAAGTTTTTGATTTTTTTATTAAATGTTTTTCATAAAAAAAATAAATGCAGAATAAGGGGCCGTTCACATTTCGCGCCTAAAAAAGCGTGGAAAGCGCGGCCGCGTCGCCTCTTTCTTTGCTTTGCGTTTTCGGCGCTTGCGTTGCTTCTGTAGCGTCTGTCGTTGTTGCAACAATGAACAGTTTTCTCCGAGACTACGCGGAAGTTTCAATGGATTTCCATCACCGAAAAGCCTTTGCAGAAGCTCTAGTACAAGATTTATTTATGGAGAAGAAAAAACAAACTCCCGCGGTGTTTGCGCGCACCACGGAGGATTTCACAAACTCTTCCAAGAGCTCCGTCTGGACGATGACAGATTCAAAGTCTATTTCAGAGTTGACCAGGACCAGTTTGAAAATCTTTTAAGAAAAATTGGCCCAAGCATCAGCAAACAGAGCTCTGTATTTGTCTGAGGTGATTAGGCTACCGTTAGGATAAGGGAAAGGGTTGATTGGATGGTTCTTGTCACATGACCTGCGGTGCGCTTGCGGCAAAATTTGAAAATTTGAGATGTTTTCATTTCGCCGCGGCACATGCGCGCCTGGAAAAAACGAGCGCTTATCGCGTGCCTACATAGGTAACAATGAATATGCAATGGATATGAACTTAGTGTTCATAAGAGACTTCTTAAATTATTTGAATAGTATAGTGAAAACATTGGTATTGTATAAGATGGTAGTGTAAGTCCTACAAATTCATAATTCATAAACACATAATTAATAAACAGACTTGTTGGAACTGGAATAAAGTGTATGAAATATTCCCAACACAACCCATTCTAAAATTATTTTAGCACAAAAAACTGAAAGAAACATTGTAAAATCATGTTTGCATAGTTCCTTTGCTAAAGCAAAAAAAATGAATGAATAATAATGAAGACAAAATAAAACCCACCTCTTTGGCACGGTTAATGAAGGGGATCTGCGTCCCACTGTTGAGGTCTTCATTAATGATGAGGCGTCGAGCCCACTGGCCTGCCCTTACCACTCCACTGCCCTGGATGAGAACCATGATCTTCTCCGGGTTAGTGAGGGCATCCTCGCTCACGTAAATAAAGCTTTTCGGTTCATCCTCAGTTGCATCAACCTGAAGGAATATAAATATTATAATCAGTATCAAACGGTCGCCAATTATGGCAGGGCACAAGATTAGAGCCAATGAAATGTGCAGTTTGGAAATTCTGAAATGTCTGCGTTCTATTATTGAACATACTTAGGGCACTTCAAAACTAGAGTTCACAATGCTGAAGTACAAGAAAGCAAGTATCCATCATCATTTAGTCAAACTTGCCGAACTCTGTGAACCTCGATTCGATTATAAAAGGTGTTTTCGTGTTGTCTGCCACCCGATGTGTGTCAACAACTATATTTACTCTTATTAAAGTGGGGCAGGACACTCAGAAACAGCGGAGTGAGTCAGAGCCCGAAATCATTTCTAATGAACGGCGGTCAATGCTGAGCTACACTGCTAGCTGCTGAGAAGTCAACACTGTCTGTCTGCGTCTGATGAATTCATTACACTGCAACAAATCCGTCTTGACTTCTACATGCGTATGCTTCCAGTGTGGTGAGCAGTTATGTGGCAAACTCTGAGACGAGCATAAAATCATGCAGTTTGCGTGCTGTCCTCTTTAAAATGGACTTGAACAAATGGATTAAGAACTAAATGCAGTTGGTCACAGGTAGCTGGATGTGCCCATGAAACTCACTGAAAGACAATACAGACTCCAAGAACATCATTTGGTAAATACTCTCCACAAATAAAACAGCTCATAAAAGTCTGTGCCAGCATTGTTCAGGTGATTTATGGAGAGTAATTTACAGTGCTTTTAAAAGGACATAAATTCTGTTTCTACCAAGTGCAAACACCCGCTATCAAAAATGATGTGCAGTTTAATGATACGCCTCTTAAAAAGCACACTAGAAATCAAAACATTATTGCTCATGTGAATGCAGTGACCACACCTTAGGAATCTCCTTGAGCGTACACAATCCCACCATTAGAACAAATGTAATTTTCTCTTGGAGAGTCGAGAAGTATTGAAGAATATCATTCTAAAACTTAGTTTTCACACGATTTAGACCGCTGTAATCTAATGGGATGGTAAGCACAACTGCATCAGTTTCACAATAACTCTGTTTAGATTTAAACTGTGCATCTAAAGTTTTTAAGGAGAAAAAAAAGACATTACTTACGGGAAGGATCTCCTTCTTCAGGTTGCAGTCTTTCTCCAAGAGTTCATAAACATACTTTGTAATGATCTACAGGAGACAAGAGGGATTTTTATAAGGATTTCAAACTAATGTTCAAGTTAGTTGGAACAAGACAAACTCGTACACAAAACATAACTTTGGTTGGAACATTAAGGGGGGGAAAGTTATTAAAGAACCTTTTGAACAATATTAGATGGACCCTTTTCTGGGGCTCTCAGATGCAGAAGTGGCCTTAGTTGGGTAAAATATAGTGAGTAAACCTGTAGCGGTGAACGGAAACTGCAACAAATATAGCTTTTTGCATTACTGTTTCCGACAACAGCAAAATAAAACATCCACTGTATCATTTCTACGACTTCCCAAAAGATGAAAGAATTAGATTGATGGATCACGATGGTCAGAAGAGAGAAAGATGTCAAATACTGTCACTCCCTCAGCTGTTGTATTAGAAACACACAGGATTAAGTAAAATTTCCTAATAATTTACTCATCCTCATCTCATCCAAGATGTAAATTAAGGTTTTTGAGGAATACATTCCAGGACTTTTCTCCATATAGTGGACTTCAACGGCTTTCAACGGGCTCTACACAATCCAAGCCAAGGAATAAGAGTCTTATCTAGTGAATCTGTCATGTTCTATATATATATACTTTCTAACCACAAATTCTCCTCCAACTTCAAAATTGTCTGACATTGTTGTTTTACCTTTTCTTATAAAGGCCATTTGGCTTTGTCTTTGCACGTTGGCTTTGCAAACACTTGCTCGGTACTTGCGCCTACATTACGCGTGACCAACGAGATTACATAATGCGTGGCGTAGTTAATTATCAGGAAATTTTAATTGTGAAGGGAACTAATCCTTTACATTTTTCTGAAATTTAATGTTAAGGTAATATAACACAAAGTACAGTGTTATAAACTGACATTTAAAAAATGGAAACAAAACTGTAGAAACGCATCCCCAAAGTCTGTGAAAAAGGTCCATAGTGTGGTTTGATTTATTTATTTGGTATAATCATACAACTGCACATTGTAAAACACTAACGTAACTCAAACTGAACACATGCAGGCCTAAAACAAACAACAACAACAAAAAACACACAATATTTCTATTTATGACAATCAGAATCAATCACACTTCTTTGCATGTATGCAAAGTGCATGCAGTTGCACTCTCAACAGCCTCAGTGAATGAGATAATTGGAACTGTCTGGATTTCACTTGTTCTGCATAGAGAGCAGAGTGTACGGGCGCTGTCAGCCTAAAGCGGGGCAAATCTAGAGTACAAACAACGTGTTGATGTAAGGTATGTTTATCCCTGCAGCTAAATTGCTAAAGAACGTGTACACAGTGCAATTTCAACCCCGGGTCAAAAGTTTCATGGTTCAGTGGCATCAACAACTTTGAGCGTTTCATTCTGGTTTTGCTTTTGCTCACGATCTGCAACAGCTGAAACTATAGTGTTTTAAGAGGTGGATAGCAAATGCACTAATTAGGACAAAATGTTTTATGGTGGTTGTGATTTGGCAACAGTCAGCAGAAAAGCCCTGGTGTGACAGGGCTTATTTTCCAGGGCATGATGATCCTGTTATGCCAATTCTGGGAGGACTTTATGGCCCACCCGGGTTGAGGCACTAACACATGCCCCACTGGAATGAGGCGTGAAGGTGGTGGAGACGTATCCGTGTCTGACTGCTGAGACTGTCAGCTGTTCTGGTGTCACTGGATGTGTGAGGTCTTGATCTGCAGTCAAACTGAACTGCTGGGTGAAGTCAGTGTGATGTGCACGGTCTAGACCAGTGGTCCTCAACTGACTCAAGGCCCCAAAAAAATCCTGTTCTGATAGAGCGGCAGGCAACAGCGAAACAAACAATGGCAAATGCAAATAATGAAGTGTGACTAGCCATTTAATTTTGCCTAGTAACACTTTACAGTAAGGTTCATTAGTTAATGTATTAACTAACATGATCTAATCATGATCAATACATCCGTTACTGAATTTACTAATGTTTGTTAACTATAGTTAATGAAAATACAGTTGTTCATTGTTAGTTCACGGTGCATTAACTAATGTTAACAAGATCTTAATAATGTATTTGCTAATATTAATTTCAGCATTTACTAAAATAAGATAAATAAATGCTGTATAAGTGCAGTTCATTAACAGTTCATGTTAACTAATATAGTTAGATTAAAACCTTTAAAAAAAACCTTAAATAAAACCTTATTGTAAAGTGTTACCAGATAATCTTTTGGGGAGGAGAAAACTATTCTCATGTCTTTTGTTGTTGACATCAAAGTTTGTGCTCCAACCTGCAGAAAGAAACTAGTCAAATTAGGCAGATGCCAACATGGAAATGATGCACGTTTAAAAAAAAAAATTGGAAAGGAAAAAGAAACTCAGAGTAGATTAAAAATGAGATAATTTACAACTAATAGACTGAAGGATGTTTTGATCAGGCTGTTTAACTGGGTGATATTTGGCCATTTTGAGATTAATCGCATTGGCACTGGCACTGACTGACTGACTGAGTATAAAATGCAATTTAATAGTAAAAAAAAAAAAAAAAAAAAAAAAAAAGTGAAGATTCTTTCTAAATATATTATAAATCTACGTCTTTGTTTCGTTCTTTGAATTGTTGGCTGCCAACAGCATGACACTGACTACAAGGACATTTACAAACAAAACACTCAAAATATAAAGACATGCCAAGTTTGTCAAAAGAAAGCAACAGCATCTAACCACTTCACAACTAATCATCAAATTATGGCTTTGTTCACTTTCGTACAACCAAATTTTGGATAGTGTGTTGGGTCAAGAGCAGCAAAACAAAACAAGAAAAACCATTTGAGAACCACTGGTTTAAACTAGATCAAAATTAATACATTAATGGGATACTAAAAAACCCAATCAAACTATGATCTGTGACTGCATATACAACAAAACAAATGTGCATATGAATTCAGAGCCACAATCATAGGGGACAAAAAAAAAAAGCAAAATCTTTAGATAGCGTAATAATGTAATCGTAATGGTTGTGTACTCATTTAAAGCCATAAGGCATAGCCTCAGCGATTGCTTATTTGATTACAAACACAAAAAGTACATTAGGCTCAAATGAGCTAATGCAAAGGGATATTAGTGCTCGTCAGTGGTCACCAGGCCTAAATGAGCTGACGGATATCTCTACAGACCGTGGTGGTGGAGGCGGCGACGCCAGTGACGGTGGGAAGACACAGGCAGCTCAACAGTACCTAATTCACTAAATGTCAAGCTCTCTGATGAAGACTAAAATGGTTGTGAAGTGCAATATGCTTGTGTTTAATGACATCAATAAGCCTTGCAGGAAATTTCATTTATACTACATTATTGCTTCAGTGCCTCAGGTGCTTCTCTTTTGATATATGAGAGAAGAGAACGAGGGGGTCTTGAAAGGGTGTGTGGGTTCTGTTTGAGATGGTCTACAGATGATCGAGTGTATGTGACCAACAAGTTGGTGAGGGGTCTTGTAGATAAGACATGTAAGTGCGTGAAACATCACAGGGTGGAAAAACGATATACGCTAATTATACAGTCTACCTTCCATATAGAGGTAGCCGAAAGTGTATATAGTAGTGTTTGAAGTAGATCATTCAGGTTAAGCATCAAATTCAGCTTCATAAGAATTTGTGATTTTGCTAATATTGTACAAAGATAACAGGGTGGTTCATTTCTAGGAAATGATCTAGTCATTGATCTCAACGTCACAACACCTTTAATATGAAAATGCCGTTAACAATGCATTATAGACAACAATCTGTACTATTATTTATGTATTAGTACAATAATATAATATAATATAATATATCAAAAGTTTGGGGTCAGTAAGATGTTTTAATGTTAAAGGAAAAAAACAACGGTGCATTTATTTGATAAAACAGTAATAAGCAGTAACACTATGAAATATCTACAATTTAAAATAACTTTTCTATTTTGATATTGATATATTTTAAAGTGTAATTTATTCCTGTGATGGCAGAGTTGAATTTTCAGAATCATTAGTCCAGTTTTAAGTGTTACATAATCTTTCAGAAATCATTATAAATCAAAGAAAATCCTTTCAATTTACTTAACACAGAAACAGAAATTACTTAAAGCATATAAATGAAATATCTACATATTAAAATTGCTTCAAAATGAAAAACTAGAGGACGAAAAGACATGATGATATGGTTAAACCCATATTAATCAAAATAACTGGTCTGTGAGAACCAAAAGACAAATCAGGACTAAGAGTGACTTCATGGAATCTTTAGGAAATTAATTTTTAGTTGCAGGAAATACAAAATTGCTTTGTCTGGGGATCAAATTAAAGATTAGCTGAGGTCAAGCATTTGTTAATCACTGTATGGGAAAGATTGTCCATCGGAATGGATGAAACATCCATCTGTAACACCCAATACCCTCTTCATGCTCATTCTCTAAACAACTGTTTGAATGGAAACAGCGGTCTGTTACTAATATCTTTTTACAAAGACATCATTTCTTATAAAAAAGAAGACAAGGAAATGTGACTCTTTTGGAGCTCACGCAGAGTTTGCACAGTTCACATCACCGAGAGTTTGAGAAATGCCCCAAACAATCCCTGAGAAGCTCTGGGCTATTTTTCTGCCTTCACAAAACAACTTGGAATAGTTCATACATTATTTGTGCAGTATTCAGACAAGATTATTTTCACAGGTTTAACTTCTTGCCCCCAGACTCACAGAACACCCCGTGAGCGGAATTCATACAAAGCGCATGTTCGGTGGTGAGAACATTGAGGTTGTATAGTTCGTTCATTCCTTCATACATCCTTCACAGGTGATGCAATCAAAACTGCTGAACCTCGACAATTCAAACAATCTGCATGTCACTGCCGGTCTCTGAGGGAGTTCCCCCAGGCATATATTCCGAGAAACAGAGAATCAATTCTCACAGTTAATATCCTAAATAATCATATGGAATATTAGTGTTTGCCTTCGCTGCCCTCCTATAGATAAATTGACATGGAAAGGAGAGCACAATCGACTGTCATTGTAATTAGAGCACAGTGCTGTCGCATAATTAATATTGTCTTATTAGTCTGATAATGAAAACCCTGCAGGTAAGAACGGTAAGTGCTCCTCACCTCCCCCTCTAAACGTGACGAGGGTGGTGATCAGAGACCTGCTGGAGAGGAGTGTTGTCTTGTAAAGAAGACCAAGAATGGGTCTTTTTTTTCATGTTTAATTGGAATGAAGAAATGAATTTTGGAGGGACAAAGCTGATGGTGGGTTACAATCCACAGTTGGCACAGAAATCAAACACCCGTCATTGACAAAATTCTTGCCCCTTGGCTTGTCCTTACTGTAGCGGAAACTGAAAGAGTTACATTGATTTCAGCTAGCAAAAAAAAAAAAAAAAAAAAAAAAAAACGGAAAATATCACAAATTTTTGAAATTATTTTGACTTTTTAAAAACGTTTTTCCTCTAAGGTCTACTTAAGACTTATACACTAAAAATCACTGGTAGACCACAATCAATCAGTCAAATCAATCAATCCAATGAATAAATGACCTTTTATTTCTAGGAATACACTTATATAATTGCTAGAAAGATATTTTTTCATTTGTGAAATATTCAATCTTTTCTTCAGATTTTTTTCCTTTACAAAGTACATCGTACAACAAGCTTATAGAGTGTTCATTATTTAAAAACATTAGTTAACATGAACTAATAGTGAACTGCACATATACAACATTTATTAATCTTTGTTAATGTTAATTTTAATACATTATTAAGATCTTGTTAACATTAGGTAATGCATTGTGAACTAACATGAACAACTGTATTTTCATTAACTAACATTAACGAAGATTAGTAAATACAGAAAGAAATGTATTGCTCATGATTAGTTCATGTTAATTAATACATTAACTGATGTTTAACTAATGAACCTTACTGTAAAGTGTTACCTTATATCAGTGTCACATGATCCTTCAGAAATCATTGTAATATGCTAGTTTGCTGCTCAAGAAACTTTTCTTATCAATTCTGAAAATTGTTGTGCTGCTTAATATTTCCTGGAAATATGGGTTGTTTTCAGTATTCTTTGATGAATAGTTGAGTTAAAAAAAACCTTATTTTAAATAGAAGACTTTTGTAACACTATACATGTCTTTACTGTCACCTTTGATCAAATTATTGTGTCCTTGCTGAACAAAAGTATCATTAAAAATAAAAAAAAATAAAAAAATCTTACTGACCACAAACTTTCGCACGGTAGTGTATAATATTGAACTATATTATGACTTCCCAATTCATAACAGAATTTATTTTTTCTGGAAAATGATACAATTCAAAACAATGGTTCATGGTTTTCAACAAATTGTTTCAAGACATTATTACACTTTCAAGACAGAAAAAAATAGCTAGCTAGACAAAAAATTTGTACTAGCAACACATCACTCAACCAAAAGGTCCCACATCTGCCCCCTAGGACCCCTTTGTCATGCGCTGTTTTAATAGTACAACAAAATTTAATTAATCATAATATAACCCTTTTAAAACTATTCTGTAGACTTCCACATATTTGCTAGTTTGCTGCTCAAGAAACATTTCTGATCAATTCTGAAAATTGTTGTGCTGCTTAATATTTCGTGGTCGACATCAATGGGTTTATAAGAGCATAATTTCACTGTTATTTGACCATTCTATCACACACAATCTTCTTAGCCAGAAAAAAAAACAAAAACGTCGCACTGCTGGAGCCCCCATATAAGATACATAAACACAGCCAAGTCTCATGTGCCAATGATATGGGTCTCAGACTGGACAATGGGTGACCACACAGGGTCAACTCCAGGCTCTGACTCCAGGGGGGGGGGTTTGTTTACAAGCTGCTGATGTGGCGGCAGTGATCTGGAGGATCAGGAAGGAAGGAAGAGCCTTAGCAGGGGGATCTGCAGGGGAGCAGTGAGGAGACATAACCCATGAGAGGAGGGGGGTCACGCTAATCCCCCCGCAGACACCGTCCTCTGCCAGCTCACGCACAACGCCACAGCTGAGAAAAGAGGGAGCGTGGGAGGAATGGACGGAAAGAGACATGAGAAAGGCAGAGACGCCATGGTGGCCTTGACCAGAGCGTGTCGTCTGGGTGGGCAAGAGATAAGGTGGACACACACAGCTGAGGGTCTTAATGAAGTGCACTGTTGTCTTAGAAAGTTGATCTGTTTGTAAACTCCCATGCGGGAGAAATCCTCTTCAAACAACGAGGAGGGGGTCCGCGGGCCCCCAGATGAGCAGAATAAGTCAAGGGAAGCGATAAAGCGAGAGAAAAGAGGGAAAAAAATCCACAGACCTCCCACAACGGAGGTATTACGACTCAATCTCCCCCGTCCGGCTGACCTTAGCGCTCGGGTGATAAGACATTTGTGTTCTACGTTGGATAAAAAAGAGGAACGTCATATGAAACTCTGACCTCTAGCATGACAGGAATCTCAGAGGGAATTGAAAAATGAGGACAGGTGCTTATCAGGTGGTCCCACTCTGACCCGGACTAATGAGCCGACTGGACTCCGGACAGTGAAGGGTAATCAATACTGCAAGATGTGTTTGTCTTGGCCGCCGCACGCTGACTTCAGATCAGTCGACTGACAGGGTCTTGTAGAGCTACTCGGGCAGGACAGAATGAATGAATGACTTAAAAGATGTTTGGATAATGACAGTGACAGAGTGACAGCAGGGAATTACCAGTAGATTAAAAGGCAAGAATAAAGAATACATGAAGACCAGACAAACCCCCAAAACAGAAACACACAAACACAAGGTCAAGAAGAGAGGGAGATATGAACGCTGATTCATGACAAGAGAGAGGGTTGAGAAATAAAACGGCTCGGTTGGACACCCCTGTTCCTCTTTTAAATATTTAACTTTTAGCTGTTGTCAGAGGAAGAAAGTGGGCACACTTCATGTGACGGTCCCATAGGGCTTCTATGTGATTTCTTTCTCTGTTGTGTCATTCCAACCATTAAAGACAACATGAAGCATTCGCAAGCATTGAAATTCAACTTTCATTCATTCAGGTCCCTCTACATTCTGATATGTAAGATCAGCATTTTAACATTCACTCAATTCTCAGTTGTTAAAATTGAATCCCAACCTTACCTTTTTTTCCTCGTTTCAGTCAGAAAATAAATAAATACGGAATAAAATGAGTGTACAGGAACAGACTACATATAGAAAACATGGGGGAACAGGGGATTCAGACTCAATTTCAGCAAGTGTGATTTGATTGGATAATGAAAATGAACAACCAGGTAATAAAATTTAAAAAAAAAAACATTATTTTAGAATACCAATGAGACCAGTGTCATATCACGAATGTGAAAAGGTCTATTACGATGAGCGACATTCATTCGTTAATTCATTTTGGGCTTCTTTTGAATTTGTTTAAATGATAGTAATTTTGTTTTTATATATTAATATTAAGCTTGAATTCATTTTTCCGTTTAGCTTTAGTAGTTTTAATACAACTTTTTTTTTATTTCAGTTGTAAGAATGTTTCATATATTTAGTTTTTCATTGAATAAATATATTTTATTTTATTTCAGCTTTATTTCAATTACCAAAACAGTACAACAGTGCCGATTTTAACTTCACATTGTCTCGGCAAACACAAAGTCATGCTATATTTCTTGAAGCTGGTAAAGGAACATCAACTACACAAACCTTTGAGGAAGCAACAGTTCTTCCTATCAACAGCAGCCATTTTGTTTTACCTATATGGGAAGCTGTTCTTAACATAAAAACAAAACAAGCACGACCGATGCCATTGCGTGGGCTTGCAGTCGCTCTAAAAACTGCTATGATCTTGCATGTGTGTGTGCGTGTGTGTGTGAGAGAGACTGTCTACAGGACGGGGCCTATTTGTTTTTCCACACGCAATGAAAACACAAACATTTACAGTGACATCGCTCATTTTTAACTTAAGTGTCGCAGTACAAAGTATGAAATTCGGTTAAGAGGTTTGTTCAAATCTAGGGACAGTCCAGCCTACATCACTTCCTGATCCAGCTCAACTTCTCTTATGTAACTGTCCAATTTCCAATCAATTAAAAGCAAAGGATAAGCAAAATACTCCCTCTGAGTCAATGTTTCTGTCACACACTCACAGTATAAAGCCAATCAGTAAAAAATGTGAAAAAAGGGGAGTTATCTATGAAATCAAGCCATCTGGACAGCTATTCTTCATTAGAATACTGTGTCTGTCATTCCACAGATGCAGAGAAAGATCCTCATTTATTAACAGCTTAATGCTCTCCCATCTGGAGTCGAGCCCACACTGTGTCACCTAGCGCTGAGAACAGTCACTTACAGCCCTCCACACGCACTCTCTCCGTGTGTGTGTGTGTGTGTGTGTGTGTGTGAGGTAACGTTCATGACCCTCCGCCCACTGCAAACATACCAACATGGACCCACACAGTACCTGCCACCCACACAGAAACTCACACGCCGTCAGACACAAAGTATGAATGCATAAACAGTGTTGTACTGGCAGGGAGGTCAACAAAATGGCCAGGTAAACACAGAAAACAAAACACTCGCATATATTGAGGGAGAGACACAAACTTGTAAAAAGCAACAGACACCTGATATTATGGTTGGAAAGACACAATATGAAATGCTTGTATATAATCTCAGAAAAAAAAAACTTAATTACACGCAAGCAGAACATCTAAAGACCAGCGATCCCCCCCTCCCCCGCGAACCCTCACTCCGTGCGCCCTCTCTCCCCAGCTAACACGGTGATACACACACACACCCCTCTAAGGCAAAGCACTTGCCAGTGTTCAGTGATGCAAACCAGCCAATGATCTCACACTTTTGCATGCATGTGTGTCTGCATACCCCCTAATGATGATCCCACCGCGATATGAAGAGAGACAGGGAGAAAATGGAGAAGTTGCCTATAGAAATAGATAATGGAGTGATCGTGAATGACCCTGAGATTCAGTTTGCCTCCGGCTCCTGTGTGCAGATTGCATTCAAAGACGCTGTAGATTCGCCGGCGCGCATTTGAAAGCGAACTGCAGCACGCAGGTGTACCAGTCAGGGAGCGTTCAGATCAAACCCTCTTAAAAACAACGCTTTTTTTCTGTCTTGCACTCTTTTTTATTTATTTATAATTCTAATTTAATTCACTTTAATGATTTACGTGCTGTTTGTTTAGAAGTACATCGTTTGTCCATCATCTCGTTGGGTATGGAAACACCCAATTTAAATGTATAAATAAATCATGAATAAATAAGGGAGAAAGGGGGGGGGGGGGGAGACAAATAAATAAATAACTGACTATTTTATTCAAAGTGTCCATTGATTTTTTTTTTTTCTTCTGCAAAGATAACATGATCATAAATAACAACATGAGGGTGAGTAAATTAAGACAGAATTTTAATTTGTGTCTTGTAAAATGACTATGACTAATTGTAAGTTCATGTGTCTCCTATGAAGTTAAAATTCTTGATGAGAAATGTGAAATGTAAAAAAAAAAATCCTTTATTGGACTGAATAAACTAAGTCATTATTATTCCACACTTCAACCATCAAGGTTGCAGGGAAATATGAAATGTTACTCCTCGTACTTCAACTTTTTTTGAAAGGTAACGTCTTCAATAACTTTGTGGGGAAAATCCTTGATCCTTTGCTTGGGAAGGCGGGTTTGTCTTTGCCAGAACTTCCACACATTCTTTGAAGAAATCTGGCTTCTGTTTCATATTCTTCAACAAGACCTATGCAATAATACTTTTTGGATTTAGACATTAAACGCAGTATTTAACAATTACTTGGTCACTATAATTTAATTATGTAATAAATTTGGAATTATTCAATTTAATTTGTCAACTGCTTCTGCACTATTGTTATTTTATTTTCTTAAATTTGCAATGCATTGGCAATAGTCATGCCAATAACAGACAATACACTAAAATTGGAATTGATAAAAAGATAAAGAGGTACAGAACACACACAGAGAACACACCGACAGTACTTCTGCTTCATCAATCCAAAAATCTCCATCATGCCTTATCAGCAGTGATGCCTTTGACTGAGCTGAGTCTTTTCTCTCTCTCTCTCTGAACCTGACAGGGTAAACCTGCGGTCCAGCAGCTCATTCAGGCCCGGCTGAAGTGCAAATTGGACATCTGGTGCTGCCTCCAGTCTCACAAAGACTCTCGCCCACTTCTGTACCCCACATTCACACTCTCGAATCTGAGAACGCTGGAACACAGGGACACTCACCACCACCAGTGGCATTCACAGACACAAGACATAGACAGTTAGAGGAAGAAATCAAGTTTTCAGCTGAATCTGGCGTTCGTATGCATTATGGTTAGAACCGCACCGAATTCACACACTTTTGTCACATTCTGTGTTGATTGCAGGAAAAAAGACAAAAAATTGCATTCCCTTGTAGCTGAATGCAGTGAAAAGTAATCAAAAACATTACATTTTCACTTTTTAACATGTTTTTTCCGTTTACTCATTTTCACTGCATTTAATTACATGTAAAAGAAACTAAGTAAATAAACATCCAAGGAGAGAAACAGGTTCTAATTATTATAATTATATACAACATCATGTTTATCATTATTATTACAACATCATTCACATTACCCACCATTTAACCATGCTATTTAAATGATGGTACCAACAAACTACCATACAAAAATGTATTATTAGTTTAAATGGTCAAAAAAAAAAACAACATCAATATTTAATTCTTCAATATAGAATTTTGTGGGTAAAAGTCTTAATCATTTTGTTCGAAAGGTGAGTTTGACTATGCCAGAGCTTCCTCGCATGAAAGCCTCCAATTCATCCCGTTCAACAAAACCAGTGTTATAGTACGACACATCTGGATTATTAGTTGACTTGAATCACTGTAAATACAATAAATAAATGATTAAAATAAAATGGCATTGTTAAAGTAAATGTTCGAGAAAACATGGTATTACTATGGTAGCATATACAAAGAGTTCTTTTGGTGTAAATATAGGGTCATGGCCACTATAACCGTTATCAGAACTATACAAGACTGACTGAGAAAGTGTCATACTGCCGATGTCTGCGCTGAACGTTAGAGCAATGATAAGCATCATTGGCACAGGTTGTACAGACAATCTATTTATGTAGGGTCGATAGACACGACTTAAGGGCTAAGATATTACTATTTTCTTTCTAGACTGTTTAATGAATGTAGGCTACCACAAACAATACTTTAATATCAGGTGCCACAACAGCGATTTGATATTGCATGCATCTATATTGCACACATACATCAAAAGAATCTAACTTTGCTCAACCGAATCCTTTAACATTCAAAACAATATCACAAAAACCAACCTGCCTCCCCTTCCATTCTATTTTGAATTCACTCAACAGAAGTTCATGAAATCTGGTCACCCGCTGTTCTGCTCCGAAACTTTAGCTTTATGTTTTTAGCCACGTACACAGATTTGCAATGATAATGGGAGAGAAGTGTTTTTTGTTTTGTTCTTAAAGGGACATTTCTCATAGGATCATACCTGGACCAGAAATAAAACACTCACATAATCCTAAAAGAGTCAATTTCTTTCCTTTGAACATCAAACGAGTACACACTACAAATAAAGCCAAAGAACACATGTAAATGAACAAAGATAATTAAGTGCATGTATACACAAATTAACTTAAGACTCTGTGAACTGCATTTGAACTTTGAAAGCCACGTACACGCAGGCTACTGTAGGAAGAGAAACTTCCGAAAAATCCTGAAGGCACACACAAGTACACACACATATTCTAATAAGCCAACATGCGATACACATCAGAATATGAACAATCAACGCTCTTAAACCCTGTAACATGCACACAGCCCTGGAGCGTGACGGTAGAATGAGGCTGGGGAAAGTAATGGTTGCTAAAGCGTGAAGGTGTGAACAGTGAGAGTGCTGTAAATCAGAGCACAGCGGAGTTTGCTCTGACAAAAAAAGAAAACATGATGAAAGATGGACTATACTGTATCAGAGAGACCCCAGTCACACTTATTCACCGGGTCTAAAATGTCCTGTGTTCAAATCACTGAAATCACACTCAAAATCCATGCGACCCATGTGAACATGATTGATGGCCTACACAAATATCCATACACCACTGCTCTAAAACAATGGTTTTAAACTTTGGTGGTGGTGTGTAACTTTGAAAAAAGTCACCTGTCTGACATATCTGGCATAACTTCAGTGAAGTCTTGTGCATGTATATAAATTTACAAGGTTTGTTGTTGTTGTTTTTCCGAATGTGGTGTTTTTCTTTTTTTTTTAATGCTGCAAGCTGCACATAACCATCAAACAACAAAATTCAAGATATATAAACTGGAAATGCATTCACTCTTCACTAACTAACTAAGTAAATACTGCATTTATTTGATCTAATATAGATTAAAAACAGAATTATTATGAAATAAAATAAAATGTGCCTGTAATGGCAAACCAGAAATCCTTCTAATATGCTGAAAAAAAAGTTGTTTTTAAAGTTAATGTTTTTCTGGAAAGCAACCAATAATACACATATATACAACATAAGAACATCATTTATTTGAAACAGAAATCTTATGTAACCTACAATGCATGACTGTTTTTACTGTCACTTTTGATTAATTTATTGCACCCTTGCTGAACTAAAATATTAATTTCTTTCAGATTAAAAAAAAACACTTGACCCAATCATTTGAGTGGTAGTGTAAATAAATACATACTTTTAAGTAACAGTTAAATCAATATTCAGTTAGATCATATTTAATCAACGAAAAACATATAAACATTATAAACATTACCTCTCCCAGTGCTTCATATCTTTTCTGGTTCCATCTATGCAGGTCCTCCTTGTAGTTGAAGACAAACGGGTCTCCTGTGGTTATGTGTCTTAACTGACCATCTACAGAAAATAAAAATACATCATTTTAACATTTTTGACAAAACCTTAAAAAGTGGCGTTTTTAAAAGCCTAAGACTAACTGAATTATTAGTAATTCTTCCATAAACAAACTGGCTGTTACTCATTAAGAAAGTTGCCCCACCAATATTCACTCATCCATCCATCCATCCATCCATCTTCTACTGCTTATCCGGGGCCGGGTCGCGGGGGCAGCAGTCTAGGCAGAGATGCCCAGACTTGCCTCTCCCCAGACACTTCCTCCAGCTCTTCCAGGAGGACACTGAGGCGTTCCCAGGCCAACCGAGAGACATAGTCTTTCCAGCGTGTCCTCGGTCTTCCCGGGGGCCTTCTCCCAGGTGGGACACGCCCGGAACACCGCCCTACGGAGGCGTCCAGGAGGCATCCGAAACAGATGCCCGAGCCACCTCAGCTGACTCCTCTCGATGTGAAGGAGCAACGGCTCTACTTTGAGCTCCTCCCGAGTGACCGAGCTCCTCACCCTATCTCTAAGGGAGCGCCCTGCCACCCTGCGGAGAAAGCTCATTTCGGCCACCTGTATCCGGGATCTCCTTCTTTCGGTCATGACCCAAAGCTCATGACCATAGGTGAGAGTAGGAACGTAGATTGACCGGTAAATCGAGAGCGTCGCCTTGCAGCTCAGCTCCTTCTTCAACATGACAGACAGGTACATCGAAGCTGCACCGATCCGTCTGTCAACCTCACGCTCGTGAACAAGACCCCAAGATACTTGACCTCCTCCACTTGACGCAGGAGCTCTCCACCAACCTGAAGAGGGCAAGCCACCCTTTTCCGACTGAGAACCATGGTCTCAGACTTGGAGGTACTGATTGATCCTCATCCCATATTCACCTATATCCATATCTATTCCCAATAAAGTCACAATGCCCACTTTGATGTCCTGTTTGTGCCTGAGGCTGGATGCATTTGACTTTATTACCTTTTGCTTCCCTATAACATTTCTCCCACAGTTCCATTTTAACTGCAGATGAAGGCAATATTAAGGCCAATATTAGTACAGAGTATCTTGAAGTGGAGTGTGAGGGAAGGCATGAAGCCAAAGCTTTTGTGAGCCAACAAGAAAAGAATGTTTTCCAACATAAAAGACGTCTCTCATTGGCCATCACACACTTGAAAGCCTTGTTGTTTTCTCAGCAAGGGCACATCATTGGCAGGCTTGAACTAATATGAATCACTCTTTACCTTTACATTCAACAACCATTTGCACCTGCAGTTTGAGGGGCATCAAACAACTCAGCCAACCTAATTCTAATCTAGTAGTCTGGATCCAATGAAACGCTTTTGAATAGACTGAAAGCTTTAGTACCGAGGGCTGTCCATAAACGGCCTGCAGAAGTCTTTCTACGTATCAGGAGAAGCATATCGGCTGTGACCTTCAGTTCAGAACCTCAGGACTGCTCAATGTGCATCGTTCCCCTTCATGCAATTAAATACGTTTGGCTGGCATCCCCCCATCTGGCAGGTACAAGGCCTGTGAACGGCTAACGCCTCTCCTGTCCCCCTTACTTCGTCCTTCTGGGACGTCTGGCAGGCCTTCCTCAGACAGCTGGTGCAGCAATAGCGGTCTCTCCGCCACTGCACCTCAAGCCACAAGAGATCCGAGAGCGTGCGTGAATGTAACTGGACCACTGCAACTGTTCCATCCTATGAGCATCCTTTGAGGGGCTCGTTTGAGAGCGGGCCAGCCGACTTCATTCAAAGTGACCCACTTGAATGCCACTGTTCTGCCAAGGCTGGACAATGAGGCCTGGCCTTTGCCAAGTACCGATGCTGCTAAACAGCTGCTGAGGTGGATGAGGTAAACAACAACAACAACAAGCTGGGTTAGGACTAATGGTGTTTCCGAAGAGGAGACTGAATGACTGAATCCACTCTTTGGACAAAAGATTTTTTTTTTTTTATACCTAGATAAATGTATACTAGATTATATTATAGTGCTGACTGCACTCATCGAGTTCAGCCATTCAACCGTTACCCAAGATATTGTCCGAAAAAAAAAGTTTCTTTCAAAAACCATAAACTGACATTTGGTCCCAAATGTGCGACCTTGTTAAGCATAGCTACTTTTTAATATCCATAATTAATATCCATAATTCATAAAATATCCAAAATAATCCAAATTATTTTGGATATTATTTATATTACAGCACAACTTAAGTGGTGTTTGGGTACCATAACAATAACAAATTTTTACCTACTACCTTGCAAATACCATTTATATACACTACTGTCCAAAAGTTTAAGGTCAGTAAGATTTTTTTTAATGTTTTTGAAATCTCTAAAAGTTCACCAAGGCTGCAATTATTATTATTATTATTACAATCTTTATTTAATGAGTAGCAAATCCATTAGCATTTATTTGGCATATCTTTTATAACTGCATAATTGTCTTTTACGACACTTCTGATCAATTTAATAATTTATTAAAAAATAAAACTCATTCCAAAATATTGAACTGTAATGTATGTTATATGTTATATACAGTGATGTGAAAAAGGACACCCTTTTGAATTCTATGGTTTTACAAATCAGGACATAATAAAAATAATTTAAAAAAATCCTTGACAGGTCTTAAAATGAGTTAAATACAACCCCATATGAATATCAGCACATGACGTATAACACCGTGCCATGGTTTATTTAGCAAAAACTAGGCAAAAATGGAGAAGCCATATGTGACAAACTAAGTACACCCTTACTGCTTCCACAGGAATTAAGAGTGTAAGTAGCAGTCATGCACTGCTAATCAAATGCCTTTGATTAATTGATTATCAGCAAGTGTGACCACCTCTATTAAAGTAGAAGTGGCAGTTTGCTGGTCTGGAGCATTCGGTTAACACAATGCCAAGGAGGAAAGATATCAGCAATGATCTTAGAGAAGCAATTGTTGCTGGCCATCAATCTAGGAAGAGTTACAAGGCCATTTCGAAACAATTTGAACTCCATCATTCAACAGTGAGGAAGATTATTCACAAGTGCAAAACATTTAAAACGTTCAAAACCAATCTTCCCAGTTAGCATGTTAAATGCTAAAGTTCATGACCGTTGGGAAAGGTTACCAAGAGAAATCCTCTTCTCTCTTAAGAGAACATGGCAGCACAGCTTAGGCTTAGTTGCATCTGAAAAAACCACAAGACTTCTGAAACAATGTCCTTTGGATAAAAGAGACCAAAGCGGAGATATTTCGCCATAATGCACAGCGCCAAGTTTTACGAAAACCAAACACCCCATACCAACTGTGGTGGAGGGGTGATGACTTGGGCTAGATTTGCAGCCACAGGACCAGGGCAAACTGCAGTCATTGAGTCGACCGTGAACTCCTCTGCATACCAAAGTATTCTAGAGTCAAATGTGAGGCAATCTGTCAGACCGCTAAAGCTTGGCCAAAAAGTGGCTCATGCAACAGGACTGTGGCTTTGCTTACATGAACAACTTTTGTTTCAATCAGAATTCATTCAGTCCGATTGATGAATCTGAACGTAGTGTTTACATGGACGCTAAATAAAGTGATCAGGTTGTGCGCGTTTATGTCACAAGCCTCAAATCGTTACTGGGTGTTTGTCATGCACACACTGCACGAACAGAGATCCCTGATGTTTGTACATTCTATTCTCGTACATTTTCCTCATTCTAAAGAGCAGACTAATATTTATCTAATTTAGGATCTGATTAGGAGATGACAAGCACATATGTGCTATATTATATTTATCAATCAGTATAAAAACACCCCTTCCCGCACCCAAAATAGAGTGACTGCAGATGAGAGTACGAAGTGAGGCCTGACGGGACGTTGTCCTGCTTCACTTCTCAGATTTTAGAATAACACATAACCGTCATTTATGACATTATATTGAACAACAACTGCAGTTCGTTCTGTGCGTCATATATCATTACGCCATTGCACATGTGCTCTCCTTTCCAGTTTCGCCTTTCAATCCGATCAAGCGTTTACATGTCCTCTCGACTGGATTAGAAAAGGAATAAACCACCTCTTCCAATCTGATCGAAATTTCATTTGGATCGAGCTCAGTCGGATCTATGTAAGTGTTCACATGAAGGCTTTTCAGTCATATTGAATCAAAGATGATATGGTTGCAAGTAAACATAGCCAATGATTCTAAGCATACCAGCAAATCTACAACAGAATGGCTGAAAAAGAAAATATTAAAATTGTTGCAATATCCCAGTCTAAGTCCAGACCTCAAACTGATTGACCTTAAGAGAGCTGTGCATAAACAGATGCCCACAAACCTCAATGAACTGAAGCAATGTTGTAAAGAATAGTGGTCCAAAATTCCTCCACAACGATGTGAGAAACTGATAAATTCATATAGAAAATTATTACTTCAACTTATTGCTGCTAAGTGTTTCTACAAGCAATTCAATCTTAGGGTGTACTTAGTTTCTCACACATGGCCTCTACATTTTGGCATACTTTTTGTCAAATAAATAATGAAAGTATAATATGTCATGGGTTGTTGTTCATTTGAGGTTGTAATTTACCTTATTTTAAGACCTGCTAAAGACCAGAGATGATTTTATTTATTATTATGTCCTGATATGTAAAACCATAGAATTCAAAACGGTGTGTGTACTTCCTTTTTCACATGACCGTCGAGCCAAAACATTATGACCGCCTGCCTAATATGTTGTTGGGCCTCTGTGTCCTGCCAAAAATAGTGCCAATCCACCGAGGCACGGACTCTGCAAGAACCCTGCCGGTGTCCCGTGGAATCTGGCACCAAGACGTCAGCAGCAGATTCCTCTAAGTCCTGCAGGTTGCGAGGTGGATCAAATTTGTTTGTTCCGCACATCCCACAGATGCTCAATTGGATTGAGATCTGGAGAATTTGGAGGCCAAGGCAACACCTTGAACTCTTCATCATCTTCCTCAAACCATTCCTGAGCAATCTGTGCAGAGTGGGAAGATGCATTATCCTGCTGAAGGAGGTCACTTCCACCAGGAAACACCATTGTCATGAAGGGGTGTACCTGGTCTGCAACAATGTTTAGGAAGATGGCACGTGTCAAATTTACTTCCAGCAGATCATTGCCCACAGCATCACACTCCCTCCACCGGCTGGTGCCATGACTTCGCCAGGTAAACAGCACACACGTACATAGCCGTCCTCGTGATGTAAAAGAAAGCGTGACTCATCAAACCAGGTGATCTTCTTCCACTGCTCCAAGGTCCAGCTCCGACGCTCGCATGCCCATTGTAAGCACTTTCGACGGCGGACAGAGGTCATGATAGGCACTTTGATTGGGCCACGCAGCAGTGTGATGCAATGTGTTGCCTCCCATAAAAATTCCCATTAACACATTGTTTATAAGAACTGATTGTTTGCTTACCATCTAATCTGCCCATGCTGTAATATGTTACCATGTTACGAGATGATCAATGACATTTGCTTCACCTGTGACTGGTCACACATTACCACCTCTTCCACAAAACGTTTTGTAAGGGATCAGAGGACACCGTAAATTCCTAGAAATGCAATTCTAATCCACAAAACAATACAACCCAGAAAAACATGCAGTGCCTGCGAGCAGTTCTAAAAAATGATGCTTTAGAAAGATAGGCTGTTGACACAGAGGCATAATGAAGCCTAAAACCAGTGTTAAATCTAATTGTGACCTCTCTGATTGCCAATGTGTGAAGTCAAAATACTCAAAGCATACACACTTAACCCAAATAGCCTGGGGGCCTCGTACTTTTGCAATTACCCCTAGCGCATGGCTCTGCAAAAAAGAAAAACTGCTTTGAAGATAAAAGATTGCATAAGCACTTTCATTCCCCACATTCTCAAAGCTCCAGCACTTTTTGCACAGTTAGCAGGTGATAAATCCAACATGGCTAACTTAAGAGAGTATTACACCATTCGCTTTCATCGTTAGCTGTTCAACAACATGTAGAGCTAAAAGGCTGTTGATCAACACTGAACTCTGAAAGCACGGTCGCTACTCTGAGATAGGACGGGGAAAAGAGCATTTAGAAAAAGAATGAGAGATGCTGTGGGATGGGAGAGCGCTAGTACAAAAAAGTACCTTTAAAAATCAATTATGCATTCAGAAAGGGGTGAAGAGAAACACTACTGCCAGAAGTGCCTAACAGAAGGAAGAGAGGATCTAATGAAACCAACATGCAGTGGAAGTTCAGCTCCCTCGTCTTCATAACACAGGCTCTCTGAGGAATACCCCCCTTCAACTTATTCTCCCTGCTTTAACCTGGCATAATTAGCATGCTTTCTCGATTTTTAACTTAATGAGGTATACATAACCTTGGATTTCCAATAATGAACGAGCTGAAGGCGGACTGGGATGAAGTCATCATGCCACATGAATTGAAAAAAAACATTCATCTCAAATGCATACACATTTCTTGTGGGGTTATCTCATTAGATCACAGATTTATTTAAAAAAAATATATATATATTTTTTTTTTTAATTTTAATTCTTAATTTCCACAAATAGGGTACACTGTGGTGTCCCCTTTTTAAAGCATTAAATGTTTTTTTCTAAAACAATACATCTATTAGAGATACTGTATTAGGAAAAACTAAAAGTAGGTGATTTTAAACACAACAAATGACATTCTGCCCCTTAAAATGATAACTGTCCGGTCTTGACCTTCTCAACTGTATCAAAAAACAAGAAAAAAAAGTCAGCATTTGGGTATAATCATAACATTTTTGAAGGTTAACTACAAAACTATAACCAAAGCTATTGAAATTATTATTATTATTTTATTTGTTTGTTTATTTGTGTGTGTGTGAATGACAACTTAATTTAGGCTAAAACTGCAAGTACCCCTGTACTTTTAAAGCTGATTTTTTTATACATTTACTTTCTTAGTATAATTTATAAACTGTAATTTCTTTGCTGATTTCTGTTACAACATCGCGGCACTCAAATAAAGCTATATTTGCCATTTGGCTCATATAATATTTTGTTTACCGGTCAACTTTTTCACTGGTGGAATTTTAGGCCCCATTTTGCAACAAAAATCTTGCATCAAAAAGTTAATATTAAGGACCATACTTTGGCTCAATGGTCACTTTTACATTCATCTCAGAGAGTGAGAAAAGAAGTTACAAAGTGAAACTTTCTTATGAAATCAAGTAAAAGTGATACTCTTCACTTAGAGACTGATATAAGGTATTCCAGACGCTAACAGGAGGCATTTTAGAGAGAGGAGCAAGGTTATGCAAATCTAGCCGTCAAGCAGAGCGCAAGGCTGAGTAAGCCACTGACAGCCCATAGCGTGCACAACTTGTCCATTCAGCTGCCACAGACTCCAGAGACTCTGAAACAGACAGCGCTATCACAGCCTGCTGCCTGCTGTCAATATCCAATGAAACCAACGGCACACTTCTAATGCATTCAAACCTTCAGAACCGCAGACAAGGTACAAAATGATGTTATTAAAGTACAAGCTGAAATGCTATTTGATGGTCTATCTGGCATGAATGGCACAGTGAAAAATAATTTACTGTATCTAAAAAAGTTAAGAGCAAAGACAAGCTAAAGGTCTTACGTTCATTGAAGGCATATTCGAACCCATCCAGAGTTTCAGGAAAGTCCAGTGGAGGTTCGTCTTTTTTCATCAGCTCGTCTAAATCTATCCTGGACAGTAAATCTATGAAACACAGAAATATACAAACAAGGAAGTAATCATAGTTGTGAAATCACCAGTTTCAATGTATACATTCATCCATTCAAATTGCTGGCTAGTAACTGATTACATGTACGGAATTATATTCCAAAAATTGTAATTATATGACATTTTAAAATATTAGCAATCAGACTACTTCAGTAAATCAGTTACTTTTTTTATTGATTACATTTTATTTATACAATGGCAGTGAATCATTCAGAATTCTTTGATTATATTTGTAACTCTTTTTTTGTTTGCTTATATACATTCAGAAAGTCTTCTGCACACACCGACCAGCCACTAGTCAAGTGGTAATAATTAAAGTTTTTTATAATTTATTTAATGATTAGCTTTTCATTACACTCACAAAAGTTCCTTCTAGACCCTGACGTAACATAATGTTTAATGCACTTCATGTTGTTGATAAAAAAAATGGAATATATTCTCTTTCTCTTTGTATTTTTGTATCAGTATGATATAATATCCTATTCAAAGTGATAAACTTGTTAGGTCAAAAACAAATGGACTATGTTGATAACTCCAATTTATGTCATGTAATTTGGAATCGCTGACAGACCACAGTTCGTAAGTTATATACACAGCGCTGCTTATGTTTATATACCGCGTGTGTGTCTTTACCTTTTAGCGCAGTAGTTTTTTCTTTTTCTTCTTGTGCCAAGAGCTGGGCCATAGTTATCCAAAGCCAACAGAAGAGGAAGCTGCAGTCTCTAATAGGCATGGACACACCACTAAAGAAATATCACAACACGTCAGCCTGACTGAGAAGAATAACAAATAAATACGTTCGTTTACTAACATTAAATTAAATGACAAAACAACACACTTCCACAACCACGTATACTTCAAACCAAGTCTGGCTGTTATCACACTGTACATGCAGAACTTTATTTCACCATGACGCAAACTTACATCAATATTAAAACATCACATTAGATTTATTGTCAAACTGCTATAGATATGCGTTACAAATAATAATAATAATAATAATAATAACAATCCCGGAAATGCTACATGAACTTTAGTCATTCAATCTTCATATTTTTGAGAAAGTGAAAGTAAAAGTGAATTGTCTATCACCACGTCATACTTATTTAACATATGCTTAAAAATATTTATTAAATCATTGATGTTTTGGATAACGTACATTTAAAAGCTAAAAAAAAAAACAAAGCCAGCATATATACATATACATAGACTTTTTTTTTTTAATAATAAAAACGCCTAAATTCTGACAGGAAATGTGTTTACTTGTCGAGCAATGAAGCTTTTAGAGCCAAACTAATGCTAGTGTTGTGATTTTAATGCTGAACTCTGTTCATGTGCAAGCAGTCGCATGTAAAAGTCATTTTATTCAACTGAATCCTACTTTGATTGTGTGCTGAGTGTGTTGTGATGATACCTAGCCTTAAGCTAACAGTTTGTTGTGACCGAGCGGGCTGGCGTGAGACCCTCACACACACACACACACACACACTTCAATCTCACACACACATGAGTTTCTCACATGACCGGAGCATGTAAACGGGTTAAAGACTCATCTGCATGGACTGCATGGACACCAGCCAATGTTTATAAACAACTACTCATTCCACAAATGGGACAATAACTTCACGAAGCGGCGATATTGAAAGCAGCGCTACGGATCACCCTTCTGAAGAGCTAAATGAAGACGGTGGGAAAGGTAAATATGTATTTGCATGCATGTCGCTCCGCTCACGTACCATAACAACAAGCACATGTGAGATTTCACACATCCTGCTTCCTCCTTCTGCCAAACAGGAAGAAACGCTTTCGTCTCCTCGGAAACGGAAGCGTTCTACACACGTTCCAGCTGATTGGCGGGATTTAAACAGACAGCGCCGCTTTTCACGCGGACACATAAGCGCGTGTGCGATACACAAACGTTTCCATTACAATAATAGGGAATAAGCTTCAGCTAACATCGTTTTGGTATTGTGTATTAAATAGCTTAAATCTCCTGAAAGAAAACATGGCATGTCTTTGTGAATGAATCGGTAATGTTATGCCAAATTAATCACTGCACTTCAGACATTTAAATAAATAAATAAATAAAATGACAAATAAATACATGCGCACGAAGCATTTTCCTCGTTTTTTAATAATTGATATTTGCATCAGTGACTTATCCATAATGTGTAAGTCAAATATTCATAAAACTAAACGTTTAAAGACCGCAATTCTTATTTGTGCATTCAAAATCACTACTGGACTTCTCATTTAAACTCTTTCTTGGATTAAATTGATAGTTGTTGGCTCAGTTTCAGAAAGAATCTCTTTCCAATGATCATATTATGCAGATTTTTTATCCACTGTTTTATCTTTATTCTTTAGAGGACCTCGATTTCCCACAACAGGACAGCCCTTCCAGCAAACAATGCCCCAAACTCTATTTCCTCATAACTGTTTTATCATTTGTACAACCGATCAATGGTTTTCAGTTGAGCATGCATTCAATACAAAGTGGAGTCATATTTCATCTAAAGCCTTGTTGTGATTACAGATCACAATGTTCTGTTTTTCTTTGTGTTTGTTTATTGCTCGTCTAAAAAAAAAATAATTATTTCGTAGTTTCACAACCACTGTACATCAGTGCCAACAATCTTTGTCAACAACACTTTTTTTGCATTTCAATAAATCGGTCATTTGATGCTGAGAGTTCATGTTTCATGGCTTTTGTTGAAGTATGTTTTCTTCAAATGATCCACTAAAATCTTCTCTTCGTCCTCTAACGGGGCAGCATCTTGCATCTCCCACCTGCAATTCACAAACAGAATTGTGTGTTAGGCCAACTCCTAGAAACACAGGTAAAACACCTTGAGAATTTCGCTTCACTTCTCTTGTGGGCGATAGAGAGTACACAAAGACCATTAAACTAGTACTGCATCAGCTTCCGTCTGCACAGCCAACAACCATTTACATATTGCACTGAAAAGCGCAAGAGTGGATGAAATCACCGGTTACAATTTGTTTATGCAACTTGTGGGAGTCAAGGTTTATGGGTTTCCTCATTCATTTACTTGGATGACTTACACCAATGCACTTGCTCAGATTTTTGGATGAGTCGACACTAGTTGCTGAAAGTCAGAAACACAGAGCAGATTTTGGGCAATGGGAGTTGACAGATTTCATATAAAAACACATAGTGTATGATGGACACAGACTCCGATTTTATTAGCTTCAGCATATGATATGTTGAGGCGATTTTAGAACATCTGCTGTTTTCAAATGTAACTTTGCAAAACAGACAATGCTTAACTTAAATGTTGCTAGTTGCCTAACATTAAAGGGCTTATGAACTGAAATTCCCTTGATCTTTTGACAAGAGGTCATTGTACTACAAAAACATCCGGTAAGTTTCAGACCTCAAAACTTTCTTGTTAGTCTAAAAACAGCTTATATTGAAGCCAAAATGACAGGTTCTGGAATGCGGTTCTAGTGTGGCTAAACACCGTATCCGCAGAATAAGATCAACGCCTGCTTCTACATCACTGCCTGTTTAGCCCCGCTCACCGATTCGCGCATGTAGGTAAATAACGATAAAGATGGCTGTGCCAAGTTGTGTGTTTGGAGGGGGAATTGCCTTCCTTCTGATCCCAGCATTAGGAAAGAGTGGATGAACTTTAATTTTTAATTAAGTTCCAGGCCACGTCAGTAAGAACTTGGTGCTTTGTTCACTTAATTTTACAGCGGATTCGTATAAAAACAAGGCACAATTCGACGCAGGATTTTCAGAAAGATTGAAACTAAAAGACGATGCTGCGCTGACTATATTGGATCCGAAAGTAATGTCGCACCACACGAGTGTGAGTTACATTTTTTATTACATTTATGTACTAGGGCTGCACGATATATTGTGATTTATTGCAAATTTTATCGCACGCAATTTGGTAAAGTCTGCGATTATTTCATGTGCAGCTTGTCAGAGCTGTACGACTCTGTGATCAGTAGTAAATACTTCTCAATAAGAAAGCCAGAGGGCGCTCTCGCGCAGAAACTCTGGCCTGCAGCAGAAAAAGACAAAGCTGTCATTCCAGGAAATCCCTTTGGGCATCATACTATTGCTGCAGCAGAATAAACAAAGGATTGAAACGCTTTGATTGATTAAACATAACTAATAAACACACGACTGCCTTATTCGGTGTAAGAAATCACATCATCTCACAGAAGGATGCTCAACTGTTGTTATGAAGTGAGTTTGGAGTAAAATATGTTATTAAATGTTGTCTTTTGATGGACAGGATTTTAATAAATGCTTCTCATGTCTGGAAAGATGTTTGACGCATGTTGATTTTTCAATTGTACATTATAAGCGACTCAAACTTGCAGTGCTTTCAGATGGATTAGCATTTGGAGCCAGACTTCACTGACAAGCTGCGCTTAAAAAAAAAAAATCCCAGCCTTTGAGATTTCATAATCGCATTTAAGCAATGCTATTTTTCGTGGTACGACTTTATCTGGACACTTGCAGTCGTCATATCATGATACTGGTACTCTGCACAATGAACCACTTCATGTTTGCATTGTTAGTAATGGTGAAAGCATCTGTGAGACTGCGGAACCTGCAAAGAAATTACGCTGATATCTCTCCATTCGCGGCTACAATGCTCATCACTGCAACATTCCATATGATGGGATTAGATCTAAATATAATGCAATAATCAACACTTTTCATGATTAGTTAATCTTGTCAGCTGTAATAGTAAAAAGTAGTAAAAGTATTCTAGAGGGTTCAACATGTAATACTTATTCAATATGCAAAGACGTCAGCCAATCACAGCAGTGGGCGTTTTCACTGAAGTCTCACAGAAGACACGCCCCTTCAAACAGAGCGTTCAAACCAGAGTAGGAAATTGTATTAACATTGTAAGTGCACCTCAAGAAACATTACTTGGCAACTATGATGTTCTATATCATCATTAAAAAAAAAAAAAAAATCACATTCATCTTGACTGAGGAGTCAGTATTGTCCGGATGGCATTTTATGGTTATGGAAACAACATTACCATTACTATGTAATTACCATAAATACACAGCAACATGAACTGTTAATGAAACTGCTCCTGATGAACAATAAACGTCATACCTGAATGCAAATCCTTCCTAGCTATCACACAATGTACCAGTTATGTAATTTATCAGTACTTTTTGGTAATAGAATGACTTACCAACTGACAACATAACTTTGACATCACACACTCCTATTTTGTTTTGCGCTTCATTTAAAATGAAGTTATATAGTGTGTGTGCCGTCGCATTAGCACAGTATAACGCTACGAGCACAGTATAACATCTGACAGGATGTTACTTCCTGTATTACACCCCTTTCTGAGGTGAGACACTTTGTATATCGTAAAAATAACGTTAGAATAGTGATACTGACATGCAGCCTGACTAGAGCTTTCAAGCACATCTTTCACTCGGAAACACTGGTGTAACACACCGTTTTAGCAACATTTATTCTTAGACCACACAAGGCAAGTCGTAACACATATTCTGCTATTTCAGTACAAAACCAAGGTTGAAAAATGGTGCAAAGGGATGAAAAATGTATATAATAAGAGAAGATAATCTATACACTATCAAATCACAGTCATCATCTGTTTATTTCTTCACCTCAAACATCATCTTTTAACGCTACACAATTGTGTTTGTAACAAAGTGTGTGCAGCCCTCCTTTTGTCTTTCTCACGGCACCATTTAAGGTAATGATGTATGGTGTCCATATATTCAGCAATGGCACAAAAGCCTATCAAAGGACTCGACCTGTGCGCATAAAGCATCTCACAACGCGGCCGAATTGATTGAGCTTGCACCTCAGTCATTGTGAACGTGTCGCTATCAGACAAGCTCTTTTCTCCTCTATGGATGGCGGTGTCACTGTGGTAATTACAGTCTATATGGGGAGGATTTGTTTATGTAAATATGTGCGTTTGATGCATGGGGGCCTCTCGGGCATGTCTCCTATCAGAGCGGCGTCTCTTTCCTCCTGTCAGAGTCACCTTAACATAACCACTGGGCCTGAACCTGACAGCAACAGCTCGACAGATGAGTGTGTGTGGGTTTGCACATTTATTTTCCGTCGTCTCTCACTTTCTTTTTTCTCCTGCACTGGTGGCGTAGAAGGATTGCGGTCCTCGAGCGAGGCCTCGGGGTACCAGCCTCTTCGGAGACCCAGTTGTGAGATATAATGTCCAAATAACAAGAACTTACACCGCAAATATGAGAAATCAAGTTGCATTTAGGAAAATTAACACACCATGGGCGTACAACAGGCACTTTATAACTAGTGCACAATATCAAATCTTCAATGGGATGTTTCGAAGGGAATAATATTTGTAAGTTTTCTTTCTTTATTTAACAGCGCATATCTATCTATGTCAATTTTACATCTGCAGCAGCATATTTTCAGGTGTCTTGTACCCCTTTTCCATGAGATTGGTTTGAGTGCTGGAGCCAGAGCCAGTTCTTGGCCAGGCGAATTAGAGCCTGTTGTGAACCGGCCGTGTATTTCAACGGAAACAATGATATAACCACTAAAATCAAACAAAATTCTGGAGTGTGCGCAAGCAGTCCGGCACTTCTGTTTTGCTGTTCACAGTATTGAGAGTGAGTCCGTCAGCTTCCACAAACTCTTATATGTCCTTTTTGGAGATATATAGAGTTGTGGAACTATGACGCATTTTTGTAGGCCAAAACCCGGAAGCGAGTTAGCATTTAGCACTTCAGGTTCTTTCTTACCTAGGTTAATGGGTTTTGGTTAAATGGTTTAAGGTCTGTGCTTAACACAAGCTCAAGTTACTTTTTGCTTTATTTTAAAACATCTCTTTAAAACATTTTCCTGCCGGAATCGATCGGCAACCTTCAGGTTACATGCCCGACTACCGCACCATTAGACCACATTACTTTTCAACGCTGTCATGCTTATTATTTCAAACTTTATGGTAAATGTTTTTAAAAACAATAATAAAGAATTTAAGAATAAAAGGAGTTGTCAGAGGCTCAGTGGTGGTGATGTTGAAATTGTGGGACTTAATAATAAGCTTTTTACTAATGGTGACTGTATTTAGGCTTCAAAAAATGTGTTCATCTCTAATCACAGCGCTTATTTTTTTTAAATAATCCAAAAGCCTATGGGAAAATCCTATTGGGTTTTTGTCAAGGGAACCAGCGAGAGGCTAACTGCCGACTGGCCTACAAAGAGACGTCATAGTTCCACCACTCTGATGAAACTGAAACCGTTGAATCACTCGCTCTCTCGCATGTTGGGTCTCTCTCGTGCACAGTTTTATAAATTTACAGCATTTCTATACAGCATTTCATGGAATTATAGATTTAATTCAGCCGAAACGGAATTCATTGATTGTTGTTAACAGGTGACAAACCACAACGATTTCACCAAGTACAACTTGTTCCAGGATCAACATCTTTTCCAACAATATTCCATCCACCTGTTGTAGCTCATCCACATTTTTAATACATGACTTGGATGCTGAAAAAAATCATTGTTTTCTGAAACTGATATTTTTCTTTTTCTTTTGTGGTTTCGATCAAATATTTACAGTTGCAGAAATTTCAGTGCATCGCTATTATAAAGTCCATAATGTTACACAATTGAAAATAGTCAAGAGACCTTTTTTGCCAGTGAAATTTCACCAAAATTCTGCTAATGTGACCGCACCATGAGACTGTACAGGAAACATGTGCAGAGCGCCAAAAGGAAAACAACACAGGAAAATGTCAAACGGCCTCAGTCTCTCATCTCTGGTCAGTCATTACTTGGATGCTACAAACAAATAACAAATAATGGAGAACACATGGAAAACACAATATTTACAAATGTCAGGGACGTGCCGAAATGAACAGGGAAGGCGAGGGTCTGGGAGGAAGTGAAGACGCTAAAGGTTTTTTCAATGTTTAATTTTCAAATAGGATTAAGCAGAATGACATTTAGCTGAAGGTTACTCGCCCGATGCTTGCCGTCGTTGTCTTAGCTGATATTGATATTCAAGGCGGTGGTCTGCAGCTTGTCAGTTGGACAAACATGCTTGATGAATGAGAACACGAGGCACAGGGAAGTGTTAAGTGCAAATTTGAAACTGGGTCGAGGTTTTTTTTTGGTTTTGTTTTTGTTTTTTCAGCAGAGAATGTGTAGATGCATGGTAAAATTACCTAGCAAACACCCCAATAACTTCCGTTTGTGTCCAACTATGATGTTAAAAGCATATTTTTAACTACCTCCGTTTATCAATGTCAGTGTAGCATCTCTAACTTTTTTGCGTACAGTGTAGATGCCGACCTGCAAAGAACAGTAGAAAATCAAAATTTGTCAATAAAGTAAAATTTCTCATTCAAGTCATCAATCAAAAAGTACAGGTGTAATACCGTCGAGCCTCGTCTCAGCGTTTCACTATGTGACAAGACATGGTAATAAGTCAAACCTGAGCTTCTTTTTCATAGTAGTGAATATCTAATGTGTCTTCACAGAGTTTCCAGTCTTTTAATGTTTCCTGACAAATACTAAGTGTCAGGCAGGTAATTCAGCTGGCTTCTCTATCTTAATAAGCCCGGTGTGATGTGGTCTTTCAGTCTTATTGTGCAGCTCATTTTTCATGCATTAACACCACTCTTGCTGACTCGGCTCTTCCTCTGCATAGAGAACAGAATACACACATTATAAGCCATATATTTACAGATCCCATACAGTCCAGCCGAAATCGGCGCACTGACACCCTCCAGTCGTGTTTGCCTGCATGTTGTGCTTGTTTGCTAATGTCTGTGTGTATTCAATGTGTAGAGTTACTATTCACAAACTTCAACTAGAGAGTAAGTGTGCGTTTCACTGAGGAAGTAGGCTATATATATATATATTTTTAGAGATTATCGGCCAGTATCGGGACGTACTATTGCGTCATAGAAAAACCCATTCAAGCATTAAGATGAATCTACTGTAAATTTGCTTTAAAACAGTTATTTAGGACGGATGCATTACATTGATCCAAAGAGAAAGTAAGAACTTTTATGAAGTTTTTCTGTTTCAAATAAATGCTGCTTTTTGAATTTCTTTACATCAAATATTCTTGAAATCAGTTTCTCCAGAAAATAAATAAATAAATAAAATTTGAACAGTAGTGTCCATGCAAATATTCACATATAAAACAGTAATGCCCTGCTCACTTCAAGTGTTCTGCCCTCTAAACTTAGTAAATGATGCTCTCTTTCAAATGGAATTCACCACTAGTTTTGAACATTTGCCGTGTAGGCGGTTCGTTAACAGAAATGTTGTGATTTGTTCCATTGTTTAGTGGCAGTGGAGACACAAAACTGCAGTCTGTAAAAGTGAATTGTGGTGGTGGGCCACTGATAACCTCGCAGGCTGGTTTTGACCCTTAAATGTGCTTGATCTATGGATTCCCTCAAGCGAACAGACGTGGTTGACACTCCCAAAAACTTTGCGATGTGCTCATTGTCATTGTGTTTCACAGCCATGGGCAAGTTTTAACATTCAGACTGTGCCTATGAAAGTCATTTAATGTTGAAGCTATCTATCTTCACAGAAAGATCCGCACCAGTGGTCTCTCACAGGTCAAGCCTGAAGAACAAGCCGAGTAACAGTCTCTGGCACTTCTATACACTGTTCCTATCACATTAAAGTGCGGCCCACTCTGGGCTATCTTAACACCCTGCCTTGTACTGCATGAGCAGCCCCATTTAGGAGAAGAGAGAAGGGAGAAGAACAGCAGAGGCTATTAGATTAACTGTCAGCCAGCGGAGTGGTTTTCCTCTCCTCTACGTGTTTTTCGGGCGAGCAGACTACCAGCACAGTCGCCGACAGGTACCCGTGTTTGTTTAAATGTGCGTCTGTCAAACAAAGAGCAATGTGACGCTCAACACGGGCGAAGAAATGGCGAGCTGACAAGTCGTGCTAATCAGAGGCTTTGCACATGCTTAGCACTTCAAGGATCCATCATAACCCAAACCTAAATATTTAAAGTGCTCAACTTTCTGAAAAGGTCAGGGCTTTCCATGCATGCCACGGAGGAGAGATGTTCTGAGGGGAGAGAGTGCTCAGAATAGGGCCGGTGGTTGTGGCCTTGCCCTGGGATGTGAGGAATTTAGTTCATTTCATGCTTATGGCTTTGCCCTTTGGAAATCGCAGAGGTGCTACGCAGAGAAAAGGTTGTTCAAATACCTACAGTTCGGAAACAGTACTGTTGAATACAGAAAGACGCTTGAGCCAGAGAGGTATGACTGCAGTAATCCCATTCTATCAAAACACTTTTTGTGGATTTCAGTCCATGTCGGATGTTATCTACTCGCTGGTGTACGCCAAACATTTCACAAATCTCTCTCTCTCTACAGTGCAAGACATGTTTATCATACAACAAAAATAACCCTTCACAGCAACGTTCTAATTTGTTAACATCAGTTAGCAATTGGGTATCATGAAATACCAATGAACAACATTTTTAATCTAGGTTAAAGTTAATTTATTTAAAGGTACAGTTCACCCAAAAATTCTGTCATTATTTACTCATTCTCAAGGTATGATTTTTTTTCTTCTGCTGAACTTTTAAGTATTACTATATTTAGAAATGAACAAACATGCTGTAAAACTAATGTTCACAAATTGAACCTTCTTGTAAAGTGTTACCAAAATGTATCCTCAGCTGCATATGGCCAAAATGCAAAATTATACAGGAGTTTTGTTTGTTTGTTTAATTTTGTAAAGGCATTAAAAAACTGCAGAAATGTGAATTACAAGCTTTCTTTTTTTCTTCTTGTTGAGTATTTGGTGACTAACTAATTCAATTTTTCTTTATCTTGTGTAATTCTGTTCATGCTTTTATCAACTGACACTTAAATTTGCACTAAAATATCATTTAGATGTATATTATGATATTACGACATTATATTTTATTATTAGTTATTATTAAAAAGCAAAATAAAGTAAAATAAAATAAATAATGCATTAAGGAATATTCTATGAAATGAACATAACGCATCTCTAACCGGGTCTGTTGCCAGCACAATCCACCAACACCCACAGTGCAGCACATATTCCATCCGCGACTGTTTCTCTCCATCACCTCGCTCCAGGCCTTCTCATCCATCATCTCTCCTCCCCACCTTCTTCTTCCACTCTGATCTCCAGAGCGCAAAAGCCACCACAGCAGCACTGGCGGGCCAGCAGGCAGGCCAGACCCGGTACCTCAGGAGAGCGGGGGAGCGTGAAAGAGAAGCCAAGCGATGGAGCAAGTGATCAAAGGACCGCAGACAGCTCTTCCAGCAGCTGCCCTTGAAATGGCGAGCACAAAGGTCTAACATGCATGCCACGGCTTTAAACTCTCAATCCCCCCCCACCTCTGATTAGTCCTGAAACATCAGAGGATACGGTCAGGACCAATGTGCCTTCTTTAGACAAAAAAACTGGCAGAGATCACTTCACCATGCCATGCTGCGTACTGGAGGACAATTGAGCTGTCACACTTTGTGTTGTAGCAGGATTTAGGTCCGCATTTCAAAATGCCTTCAGCCCTTGCATACCTGATGGATAGATGAGTTGCATAAAATATGGAGGCACTAGTGCAGAACTGCAAAAGGGGGCGCTCATGAGATCCCTTCTGGCTCATTAAATGAGAAACTGGGTTTGGGTAAAGAACAGATACCTAAATAAAATATATTACTTCACAAAAATTGTTAGTATTTCCTTTGAATTTTACTTGAGTAAATTTCAAAGCAATCTTCGTCTACACTGCAAGTCCGGAAACGCATGTCGCATGAGCGTTCATGCACACTGGGCATATGCGTACAAGTGTAAACAGTTGACAACAGAGCCAGCAAAGATTGCGGTCTCCATGTTATTATTTACATGTTCGTCAAGGATATCCAGAATGAAAGTGAGCAACCACGCCATTGTTTTCAAAATGATCCGTTTTGGTCATTCCCAGGTGTTTTCAAAGTAAAATAGGCTCTGCAAGGTTTTCAAAAGTCTCCGTTATCGAGAGTTGAAAACGCCGGAGTAATGTAAATGATAGGAAAAGTTATGCATTTTAAAATGAAAACGAACTAGTGTAAACGGGGCCTAAATGTAGTTTAATCAAATTAAACAAGCTAATTGTTCATGACGTGACACTAAGAGCAGCTCTACAGGTGAAGTTTATGTGTCCATGTATAGGAAGCCAGCAGACGCTGAAATCATGTGTAGAAGACGAAACTTCAGAGTTCATTATCATTATTACAGAGATGTAACAAAGTCTAGGGAATGAAATAAACATAAAAAAAATAAGAATCCAACGGGGAAGACAAGGGATAAACAAAAACAACACGTTGGAGAAAATGGTGGAGAAATCTCTGGAGAATGGTGTTGGGCAGATCAACCAAACATTTATACTTCCCACCAACTAATTATCCAATTAACAAGGGCAGATTCAAACATTATACTGCCATCACCTGGTAAGGAAGAGACATGGTCGTAACAATAGACACGGCAGAACATACAGATGCAAGATTTCAACAGCAGTCTTTTTGAGCTTTAATCTTTTCAGATACTAGTCCGGATCAATATATGATTCATTGTACAGCCCTTTTTTTTGATTTATTCATGCAAATATTGCCAAATTCTGTGACATTCTGCTGTCTACAGCAAGTTCCATTTGTGACAGGACTGTGTTTTCCACATCACGGAAATCATATGGCTATAGATGGTATTTTCAGTATTAAAGAGAGTTAGATTTGTGAGTTATTTATTGTTGTGTTATAAAGTTGTTACCAGTAGTAATGGTACCGTCCACTCTCAATACACTCCACATATTGCTCTTCATGGCCACTGAATAGATACAGCAGCTGTTTCAGCTACGCACTGGTATGGCGGTGGCGAAATTAAAACTGCAGCGCTGCCTAAATGTTAGCATTAAAGGTAGTGGCCAGAAACATGCCATTGCCATAACTTTCCATAAAGTATTTTCATGCTTATTCCGTAAGAGCAGCTAGAGCTAAGTATTTATAATCAAAGTTTCCATGGAGCTAAACTTCCATCATGAATGGCACTGAAACATGTTTGCTAACCGTTCACGTCCTTATTTTGAGCAAACAGAGCCGGCAACAGTGCAGCCTTTATCAGATTGGCATTGCATTAATGAGAGCCAACCCTGTTCCAAAGCCTGGCAGACGATTCCCTGAGAGTGTATGCACTCTTGTTAAGAGGCCAACAGACATTGATCATGCATGGTCGCCCTCCAAGTGGCGAGTTCGTTCAAACACACCCAGTTCTTAACCTCCACTGGAGTTTGTCAAATAAAGCAGCAGCAGTGCTCTGTTTGCCCTTGACTCTGTCTCTTGTCAAGAGTGCACTCTCCTTGTCTGGATGACACCTCTCACAGAAATAGCAGCCAGTGAGCTGGTGCTCAGGACCCCCATCACTTGAGCTAAATCATTAGCCCTCTTAGTCACAGCGTTGCTGGCTTGGCCCCTGACAAGTCTGAAGCGCCTCCGTCTGGTTTTTATTTCGCTACTTCGGGCTCGTACTCGCAACGCCAATTAGAGGTAACTTACGCTAAGCTAAATTGTTAGTAAACAAGGTAAGCCATCGCATTCTGTGTTGTTCGGCGAGACAGACAGCGATGGTCTTCCTGTCATAACACTCACAAAAGCAGTAACAAGCAGCAGCACTAGACACCTGCTGATGGCTCCAGCGAGCCTCCGGGTCCCAGGGATCAAGCAGCTCCGCGGAGGCAATCAGTCTTCCCTGACAGGCCCTCGCTGCACCCCGAGAGCAGTATGACAGCTCTTATTTTACCACAGAGGGACCTGCCGACACATCGCCTCACCCTGTACTAGCAAACCCCCAGCGCCCGCAGCTCCCCAAAGCAACCCCAACCTCGGCAAGCCGCGGCCTTATAAATGAATGAACAAAGCTCCGTATTTATAAACACACACGCACACACACGTACACGCAACCCGAGTTGTTTCTCGCCGCTCCCAGCTGAGCACGGCAACAAAAAGAGATCCATCCTGATTTCACCTAGATACGCCTCTAAGATGTAGACTATCATTTATTCAACAGACTCCCTTTGTAAGCGATGCATATTTTAAGTGTAAAACACACCCAGACACGCGCGCGCTTACACTCACAGGGGACGACCGCAGTCATGAGTGACGCGAGCAGTGCAGAAACATAAATATGTTGATACGGGGGAAACTTTTCTCAGGCTTTTTTTGGGAGAAGTAATTCATCTTATTCCCTGTGTTTTGAATTTGCATCGGGTTCAACCTTTACAGCATAATAACCGAAGAGGAAGAGGGAAATAACCAGCACTGTGGGAGCCCGAGCCGGATATAAAAGCGACTCAAGGCTCAATCGACGTTTGCGTGCGTCTTTCTGTTTTCTACTTCAACAACATTCCCGTATCTGCTCTCCGCTCGGAGTGGCTGGCGGTCAAGGGAAGTCAGAGTACAGAGGCATGGGTGCTGGTGGTCACCATAATGACATGATTAGTTAATAGTCTTGGTGCTTGGGTGTTTCGACCGTCAGGCCTGGAGTGAACTGATTACTCAGTAAATCCATTGATCTGCAATTCCCTTCCCAATCTCCCAGCGGGGCGCGGTGATCTCTGAGCAAAAAGCGAGTCTTTTAACTTCACGAAGGGGGCTTAGTCAAATCTGATCACAGCTCCGGAGCTCTTACCATTTCAAACGGCTCATTTTTCCCCATGCTAATAGAACTTTTGGGGTGTTTGGGAGATAAATAAGTCAATCCTATTACCTCATTTAATATCAAATGCCACCTAATTATGGCTGTGTATGTTTTCAAACACTGCATAATTTATTGTTATGCTTGCCCCCTAATCTGCAGATGCCTATCGGCCTGCAATTTCTTTTCCCCTCTTATAATGAAATACTTGCCTCTACATCAGGTGACAGAGCCGTGGAATAGATAAGCAATGAATGTATTATAACTTTCATGGCACTCCACTCACCTTAAGGGGATTTGCATCAATGGCTTGGAAGCCTTCAATGCCTTTTCAACAGACAAATGCCATTCTGGAGGATGCTAAGAGGGGAGAAACCTCTCTTTACCCATCACTCTTACCTTATATGATTTGCAAAGTTACTGTTATTTACATACATATTACAAAAAGTGTACGTTTGCAATTAATCATTTAGCAAAGGCTTTTATCCAAATTGGGCATGAGAGAAGTCTTTTAAAAAACACAAAAAATTTGGATTGGTGCTGTATTTTGTTATAACTTTGTTATTTGTGACCCGTGCTGGCAAAATGAGTCGCAATCTCTATTAAAAACCCTTCAAAATTATGTGTAGTTTGTTGGAATAAAGACAAAAAATGACTGAGCTACACTTGTTTGAAGTCGATAGAATCAAGTCAATTTGGAGAAAAATCGAGTTAAAGTTTTCTAAAGGTTCCAAAACAAAATCACCTAGCATCCATACCTTAAAATCTGTTAATAATCCCAAATTTGGCACACACCTCGTTAAATATATTGAAGTACTGTAATGCTGTTTATATGCGTATATCGGGATCGTCAGAGGCGTCTTTGTGCGAGTGCTCTGTTAGTCAGCGCGAGTAAGATCGATTTGTTTACATCAGCATGAGTTTGAAAATCGCATTTCATTGGTTCAGACTCATGCCATCAAAACTTTGCTATGAATATTCACAAAGTTGTAATGCTGCGCTTTAAAGCGATACCAAACTTGTGCTGAGGGGTGAAGCCAGCAGAGAAAAATGACATTCAAATGGACAAAGGAAAGGTACTCCTCTTAGAAAACATACAAATAAAGATACTTTTAGATGTTTCATTGCTATTTGAAGCATTTGGATCGCTAGATAAGGGCTTAATCGTGGCGGGCGGCAGTGGTTGAGTGGTTCAAGTAGGTTGTCTACAAACCGGATGGTTGGTGGTTCCACCTGACCAAGTGTCGAGGTGTCCATGAGCTAGACACCTAACCCCAGCTGCTCCCGACGAGATGGATGGCTAACACCGCCATTGGTGTATGTATGAATGAGTGAGTGAATGAATGGGTGAATGTGAGGCAAATCAGCAAACTGCAAAAGCGCTTTTGTGGCCATAGGTCAGTGAAAGTGCTATATAAATGCAATCCATTTACCATTTTAATGAACTCATTTTTGTGAACACCTCAAATTTTGGCTCTTGCTCGTAATTAGCCCATGCTCATTCCGACTCATTTTACCATCGCGGGTCACATTTTTAAAATAAATAACTAAAATTTAAAACACAATTTGGTGTAAAGTTTAAAAATAAAGGATCATACATGTCTAATCAAGAAACAAGCACAACAAAGATATTAAAGAGTCAAATATGGTGAGTAACAGACATGGCTACAACAGTAAGGATAGGCTAAACCATAACACTGGTAAAGCAGCTATGGCTGAGAGTGAAATTAACACATCTTCTCAAATTGAACTTGAATGAACAAGGTTTTCCAGCATGGCTGGTCTTGCCACAGAGTAAAGGTGTGAAAACCCTGGGGATAGAGGCCAGTATAATGAGTGAATATGACCACTGCTTAATAACATTCCGCAGGGGTCACAATGGCAGCACTGAAACCTTCATTTATGCTACAGCCACGCATAAGGGACTGAACTCAGATCAGTCTAATTGGACCAGTGAGAAAATAAGACCACCGCATAGATCTGACACTTATTCATTAGAAACATATTCTTGTTCTCTTTATTTGGCTTAGGGTTGCCCTTAAACACAGTGCAGATAAAACTGATTTAAGATTATTACATCCAGTATATAATAGCAGACAACTGGGAATTAATTAGCAGTTATAAGGCAATTTCTTAATCGTATGGCCACAGCCAACGGGGAAATATTACACTAATGTTAGTTAGTTAGCCAGTGCCACTAGCCACTATGTTGTCTCATTGGTGGAACTCTCCGAGGTCTAGCGTTTATCAAAGCACACAAGGCAGAACAAGTGCGAGACCATTATAGTTTAATCAGTTTAATAGAAGACTTTATTTATGTGTTATAGTCGTTCTTGATAAAAATAGCTGTCACCCCATCATGCCTAACAGATACAGTATGAGATTTCATACTGTGAGAGAGTTTGGGTCGTGTTCAGTCGTTTTCATTAATGAGTGCTGATGAATGAGCCAGATGGTTTCTGCATACCTAAACAGGTGCCTACCTCTGACACTCACCATGCACATTCTGGAAAATAAATGGATGGAGGAGAAGCGATTGAGCAGCAGAGAAAGAAAGACATAAACACTGAGCTGCCAGAAGGAGCTCGCCGCTTGGAGACTCTGAATATTTGCCTGTATAATGGAACCCTGTTAAAGAGATAATTCAGTAATTAATGGAAATTTTGTCAACAGGATTTTCAAGCAACTATATGGTTTCAGAAGACTTTGGTTATAGCATGTGGGTTGTCTGGGTCAGGATTTTCAAACTTTTTAATATATGAAAGAAAGTTTCCAGACTATTGACTGGAAAAAATATGGTTCCACTTTATGTTAATAGCCCACTTTAGACATTCAACTAACTACTGTATAAATAACTTTGCAACTACACGTCAGCTAACATTATTTTTTAGGGGTAGGGGTGCGGTTACTAGAATAAGTTGACATGCACTTGCGAAGTTACTTATAGTCGGTAGAATGTCTGTTGGAAGACCATCGAAATAAAACAGATTTTAAAACGTGATTTCATGAGATTTTTACTCAAAGTGTGAGTGTGTGTGTACACACGAAAACGTTCAATATTGACATATTCATAGCACTAAAACGTAAAAATACTTGCATATTAACAGCAATAAAACATAAATAATTTATGCATCTAAGAATGCGTATGAATTCATGTATTGATGCATTTCATGGATTAATATTAAAATCGTAGCATTAATGTTTTAAATCTGTTGTATTCAATTGGCATATCAATAATTGTTTTTAGTTGAATTTATTGAATGCAGTTCACTCATCTAACTTACTTGATATGAATGAACATTTCTGTTCATCACTTGTTCTGCAAACTTGTTTCGGAGGATTATTGTTAAACAAGGCTACACTTTGAAACCTTAAAATGAATAAAATTTCTGTAATTGTTTAACCGTTTTGTAACATTTAGTTTGATTGCTGTGCGACACTGAAGGTGTTTCCTATTATGCAGCGGAAACCTTATTGTAAAGTGTTGCTGATGTTTTAAACATATTTTAAACATACAATAAATACATATAAATCTCTCTAAATTTCCCTGAACCTGGTCTACTTTTATCACATGATTTTGGTGTGCTTTTTGAGTTTGACAGTATAAATCGGGTTACACATTTTAAGTGTTACAGTGTCATTATAGGTACTGAGTAATATTAACTAACTACATTTACTAGGGTTTGGTTTGTTTAGGGCTAGTTGCATGTAGTTATGCATAATTTAAAGTTATTACTATAGTAACTACATGTAACAAGGACACTAAAAAAGTTTTATAAATCATCATTTACTTTCTGACAAGCTTTCTCAAACACTGAGACCAAGCAGGTGCTTTTCCAAAAGATTTTCAGAATGCTTGGTCAGTTTGATGTTTTCACATGTTTATACCTAAATCTTTACAAAACTCATGTCAGATGGAGTGAGGCATTGTGGGACATCTGCGGATATGTGTGTGTTCGTTCTACACTGACTGCAGCTTAGGTAATCATTCCATTAAGCATATTTTGCGTGAACTAGTCTCCCTCATACGGGTTGCATTCCCTCAGGAAAGCATTACAGTATTGCTATCGAGTCTCCCAAATGTCAAAGCAATACTAATCTGGATATGCTCAATGAAAGCATGCCACAAACTTCCCCTATTGTTGCAGATAATAAAACAAGGAGCATGGCCATGGGGGCCGATTTAAAAAGCGGCCCCACGTTTTTGTGTTGACGTTTTTGATTTCACCCACATTCTGCTTTAATTTGATTTGCTCGGGATCTGAATGGAATAGATGGAAAGCCACCTGAGGCATGGGATTAGCCAAGCAGCAGTGCTGTTGCCGATGCACACACCTATTTAGCTATGTGCTGTTTCTTTAACCCTGATGGTGTGTGGTAATTGAAGTATCAAAACATAGTAATATAGGGGTCATTCTATTTTATACCATGGTCTGTCTGAATACTCGATTCTGATCGGCTGGAAGGTGTGCAGTACGACCGTTTAAAGTCCAAGTCAGTTTAACCACAGTTCTATGTTAATGCACTGATTTCGCTGAAGCACACACATACATCACTCGCACACAGAGATCACAGATTGTGCTGCGCACACAGAAACATTGTCAACGCTGCTCTCTAAAATTTATTAATATATTAGCTTCACTCCTGAATCGCTGCATAATATTACTCAACAAGGAGGTTGTAAAATCGCTGTTTTTGAAGTAATTAAACTTACAGCTTCATTGCTAGGAGAGAGATGCTGCACAGACGCAGGTAATTCACACGCATCTCTCTCTCTCTCTCTCTCTCTCTCTCGATCGATCGATAGGCTAATCACTCATCTGTAACCACATTCTGTACGTAATGGCTATAGAACATTTAACACAGCATAAGATAAGTGTAGTCCAATATATGATCTGTTATAAATCTGTTAATTTTGCTAAGACAAAGTCAGGCATTTCTAAAGCATTTACACAATTTAAAAAAAAAACACACTATGGCCATGTACACACTGCAGCTATACTTTAATCCTGTTCTGTACAAACAGAGATCAGTAATTCACGGGAACGACAACCACATTCTATAAGTGAATTGCTTAAATATTCAGGTGGTGACAACCGAATTAACCATAATTCTATGCAGTGTGTACAGAACTGAACTGAACTACTTGTTAATGATGTATTTAAACACACATCAGAGATGTGTCTCTTTTATACGGGCAGGAAACCCAGATGACTAGAAGTATGAGCATTGACTCATTTGGGTTGCCAGATCTTGCTAGAAAAAGAAAAACAGCAAACAAAATCTGGTCTATATTAAACAGATATATAGAAATGGTTTATATTGAAAACAAGACCAAAATATTGTGACCCACTTCGCTCACACGTTAATAACTCTGTTAACTTAAATGATTTTTGAGCCAAGCTCAAACAAAATCCCCACAGTGCAAGAGGGTGCTCTGTCCTTCCAATACAAAACACAACACCTCCATTGACGGTTTTTTAATTAAAATTGCCAAACATAGCAAGTCTTTGGTCGTCGTAATATCAATTTGGTCAAAAATAGCAGATACCAAACACACAGTGTAAATCATCACAGCTTTGGGAGTAAGTAGTGTTCTGGACACACACAGAATGAAAATTTAGGGGATCAATTCTTTATTTAAATGTGGCTGTCACTACAGAAACTTTAGTCTGTATGTGGCCTAATTTGAAAACAGTTGAACTGTTGTCTCACTCCTGGATCATATATATACAAGGTACAAGTTGCTTCGTCTCTTCAAATAAGTAAAGCTGTGTCCTTTCTTCTAAATCTGAGTTGCTCTCACTCTCTTTCAGGTCCGTGCTGGTGGCAGGTGATTTCTCAGGATGTTTGTGTTGATTAATCTGCCACTGGAGCCCCTATATTGGGCCGCAGTGCTGTCAGCTGGCAGGGGGAGAACCAGGAGTGGCTCGACTGAGGCGGACCACCACCCAGGTGGCTACATTTGAGCTAAATGAGCTGTGCAGAGTTTCATATATGCACACACGCATGCTCCTGCTCATCCCGCATGATTTGGCATAGCACATCAAGGAACAATAAGTAATGGCCGCTTTGGCCTGTCAGCATTTCTGTTGTCAACTCTGTATCACCTCCATCCAAACAGAGACACAGTAACATGAGCCAGCCTGTACGTACAGTCATGACAGTGGGGCATAACCCAACTATTGCTTCACTAAGAGGGTAAAGAATTGTTAAACTAAAAAAAGAAAAGAAAAAAATAAAGGTTATTTATATGTGCATGACAAAAGCCTTTAGATTCAGAAGTTGCTCTTGCATAGCTCATTTCATAATAGAGTCCCTCAATTGGGAAAATATAATAAAATGGGACAATAAGTTGACAAGCGTTATGAAACCATTCAAGCGCGATAAGAAAGACATTGAGTTCTCTTTTGTTCTTGAACGGACAAAAACAAACAAAATGTCAAAATTCACATTTTGTCGAGTATCCTCGTACAAAGTGTTAAATGAGCTACTGACTTAAATGAAATGTAAAGAGCTGTGAGAAGATGTGCGTCAGTCATTTATGTTAAAGAACAAAAGACAAACAGATAATCATTCAATGTAATGTTACAGAATTACTTTTGTACCTTTAATAAGGATTAATCTATTTATTCAGTCTATAATTTATGCAGCGAAGACTGTGCTGAGTTTCTTTATGTTTAGGCCTAACTGAAAGTCTTAAAGCACTGTTCACAAGTTTACATGGATAATATATATATATATATATATATATATATATATATATATATACACACACACACACATATATATATTAAAGGCACAGCAAAATACGACATTTATTACAATGGGAAGATTGTTTTAAGTTCACTTAAATTAAAAGTTGCGATAGGCTTAATGGCTGAAATTAAGAAAAAATGCATTTAATGGAGACATCAGTGCTAGTTTTAGTGATAATGGCCTTCATTCATAGTGCTTAGTAAAAAGATGGCATTAAAAAAATATTTAAAATGTACTATCTTAATGTTGTTTCAACATTATTTTGAAGCTTCAATTGCATTAACTAATGTTTATAAATGAGACCTCACTGTAAAGTGTTGCTCATACAGCTGGATTTGATAAAGAGATCGGTTGTATGAATTTGCATCACACAGTGCCACAATGCCAATAGTAAACATCAAATTAAATAAGTCACTGTACAAATATTTACTGTAACGTTTCATGTAATCACTTTTTGGTTTTTGGTTTTTGAATTTAAATAAACTGAAATAAATATAACATAAAGAAACTTGCAGTAAATTCACAAGTGCATATTATAGTGAAATACTGAGAAATAAGGATTAGCTATTTAATTAGTGAACTCCTCAGTTTAAAGCAAAAACAATATGGCAGTTTGGCTAGTTGAGTGTGAGTCATTAACAAACATCCTGAACAAGTCCCACCATGAAACAAGTGCATTGAAAAGGCCTTTTAAAATATCCATTGACTATAAATCTCACTGGACCAGGGATAGTACATTTACTCTGCCTGCCCAATCTCATCTATTTAGTCTAATTACAAACACTACACCTCTCATAAAAGTCTGAGAGGCTGTTAATCCTCACAGCTCATACTCACAAACCTTTAGGAATGCCTGTTAGGAAACATAAATTCAGGAAATGCTGAGGGAAGGAAGGAAGGAAGGAAGGAAAGAAAGAAAGAAAGAAAGAAAGAAAGAAAAGAAAGAAAGAAAGAAAGAAAGAAAGAAAGAAAGAAAGAAAGAAAGAAAGAAAGAAAGAAAGAAAGAAAGAAAGAAAGAAAGAAAGAAAGAAAGAAAGAAAGAAAGAAAGAAAGAAAGAAAGAAAGAAAAGAAAGAAAGAAAGAAAGAAAGAAAGAAAGAAAGAAAAGAAAGAAAGAAAGAAAGAAAGAAAAAAAAAATATTTTTTTTTTACACTGAAGCATGTCTCAGTGTTTTTGTCCATATTGTTTCGATAAAGAAAGTCATACAGGTTTGAACAACATGAGGGTGAGAGAATGATGACAGAATTTTCAATATTTCTTTAAGGAGGTTTATGTATTTTTCATGGGGAAAAAACAAAGAAGATGATAAAGAATAACACTTGATGAAAGAAAGAAATCACAAGGGGAAAAAAAATGAGCAAGATTGGTGATCAGTCATTGGCTGACCCTTCTTTCACTCAACGATCTCCTCCTGCCCGTCCACAGGTGAGGTAGACAGGCAGAATGTTTAACCTTTCCTTTGTTCCGCCACGATGCCTGTGAAAGAGAGTCTCCCGTGGCTTCACTTTCACTGCAGCCTCCGCTCCACGCTACATGGCTCAACGCAAACCAAAAGTCTCAGTCACACTGAACGCTTGAGGTGGCAAAACAGACCAACCATGAAATAAAGGAAGACTCTGTGATTAATCCACCAGCCTTAATTCAACACGCCCTCATCCCAGCCTACAACCCACACAGATGAAAAACAAATGGCTGTAGTTAAACAAACATGTTCTTTGTGTGGCAGAGAGCACACCTGCTAGTACTCCATCATTCTGGGACTCTGGGACAATTTGAACTTCAATTGAGGTTACAGGAAGATCTAAAGACACAAAACATGAGCTGATTATTATTGCGCAAGCTCCTATGAATTAATTATAGAGTTGAAAAACGAAAAAGTTTTCTAAAGACAGAAAAGTTGAAGTACAACAGTTGTGGAGCAACTATAAACACTTATTTACTTACTTAACACTTCCTATGTCCAGTACAGGTCATGATGAAGACTAGAACAAGACAACAACACTGTCTAACTACCCATTCATTCAGTAACGGAAAGTGTTTTTTTTTTTTTTTAGTAGTAAGGAACTTCCACTGAAAGAACATCACTATTACTATTGTTCGCTATCATTATCCATAGCTCTTAAGCATTCATTTTCAGTTTATAACTTGAACCACACCATTTGTGCCATGGACACGAATGATACTTCAAATGCAGTAGGAGAAGTAACTTTATGAAGATACAATAGAAGTGGTGAAAGATCCCTTACAGTTATATTAAGCAGGGTTCATAGCTAGATTTATGGACCATAACCGGAATATCGCAGAGACTTGGCAAATACCTTGCAACCACACAGAACACCTGACACCATGTCTGTGCCGCAACACTCCACAACACCTTAAGGCTACGCTGGACACGGCAAAGCGACCGTTGCAAATCAGTTTGTTCTTCGTGTCAGATTACACAGTAGTGACTTGGAACTTTTTGGGCCGAAAATGGCATATATGTATACATATCTGAGAGCAACTCTCTAGTAACCACCAAGAACACCCTATGTCCTAACAACCAGACAAAACATTCTAGCAACCACCTAGCTCTACCCACCTAGAACACTGTAGCAAATATGTAGAACACCCTAGCAATGAACAAGTTACCACTCAGAACCCCTCGATCAGACAACATTTGGCATCTCAAAGGCTGTAAAGTACATCTATCCTACCTTCAAAAACCAGCCAGATGGAGGCTTCATAGTAGACTAGATGTTATGCACACATGCCTTCCTACTATACCTCCAGTTGTGGCTTGAAAAGGCACAGACTCGCTCACACTTAAACACACACAAAATTGGTTGTTCAGCAGTTCTTTGGGGTGGTTGCTATATAGAACTATATGTCAGAAAAACACAATTGACCCTTCGCAAACAGTTTGATTGACAGGCGATCTGACCAATCAGTACCCCGAATTCGAGATTTTATCCGACAAAGCAGACTTGAAAAATTGTGCCGTCTTTCCGCGGTTGAAACAACATTCCTTCTGATGTCCATTCATGTTTATTTGATGCCGTAAATGAACTAGTAAGAAGAGACGGTTGGTTCACGAGCTACAGCGATCTGTCACGACACGTTAAAGAGACACTAGACGGCATTTATTGTTTAAACTTCTTTAAAAACGTACAATATTTTAAATATGAAACTGTTCCACACGTTGTCAGTGTCCTCTTTGCTCCGCGATGTACTTTCCACTGCGTGAGAACATGATGTGTGGAGTGAGAGCGCATGGCTTGTCAGGCATTGCGACGGGGGCAGGTTTTGTGAAGGGTCAATTGGGGGATGAGAGGAAGACATTGTGATTGGCTGTAGTCTTCGAATGAATGTAAAGTGATAAGAGTCAGTTATGTCACAAACTTCAATAAAAAAGGCTATATTTAACTGCTTTGTGTTATTTATGTAGTAAAATTTTTAGGCTGCATCTTGATGTTTTGTGATTGAAGCGTTCTGTGTGTAAAGTTCTCAATCAACTCTTATGGTTTTACATGGCACCATTTGACAAAGGTGCTGTCTCGCACCTTTAAAGGTAGGTGCTATACAGCACTTAAAGTGGTTGCAGTATGATTACAAGCCAATGAACCACTTTTAGTGTTATTTAGCACAATTTTTGTTTAGAGTACGCATAGAGAGGAACAAAAGGCAGCTAACCATTCTTTAACAACATTACAGTCATTGTTTATATGATGAAGCCAGCAAGTTAGACCGTACTTAGTTAAAATGCTTACTTTGGATTTCAAAGAAGAAAAGAGGTATTGTGAAAATCTACCAGTTTTCAATAAAGCTTGTTTATTTAAGTGAAGAGATTAGCAGACAGTAAGCTCACGGGTATAAGCCGCTTTCAATGTATATAAGCAGAAAATGCATTCATTATCCCCAGAGTCATTGCTTTAATAACACAATATGTGAATAAACAAACCCTTTATGATTAAAAAAAGAGAGAAGGAAAACAAAGATTGTGTCAGTACATAAACAGCTCTTTGGTAAAGACGCATCAGACCGATTCAATTGCTCGACGTTTGTAATGTTTGATTAAGTTTTAACGCTCTTGGAATATTACACATTCAAAACGCTAAGAATGGCACCACATACGACTGTCTTTGATGTGCTTATAAATAATAAATTTATTAGATAACTACCCATATTACAAAGTAAAATGATGCTGGTTTCTGAGGATCTCTTTTCGTCAGGTTTTGAGAGCCGTCCAATCCTCTTCAAAGCAACTCTAGCGCAATGACTGTCTTAGTCACCTATTGTAAACAAAGCGCTGTGATAAAGAGAATGGGAGAGCGAATGTAATTGTGGGAAAGCGTTGAGCGGAAGGCTTTGTGCTGATACTGTAGGGGCTTTCTGCCCTGTAGCCTGTGCAGCAGCCATGAAAGAAATGAAGCATTGAAGTTTGCCTTTCATCCGGCATAAAAAGCCACACAATTGACTGAGTCACATCCCAAGCAGCTAGCAAGCACTTCTGCTCTAAACCGCATAAGCGCTGGATCACAATGCAGAGGCTAAACTCTGCATTTCAAGTCATGGATTTCAAGCCAATCCCAGCCTGGATCCTGGTGACAAAGTTACGCACACTCTCTCCTTCTCCTGTCATGTCTTTCTTTTTAGACCACAGAATAATCTGCACTTCTGCGCACTATGATATTCACATATATGTGGAATTTTAAAGGGAGGGTTCACTCAAAAAAAAAAAAGGCATTTACTAAACTTGAATATTTATTCATGGCAGTGTTATGTTGTTAACAAAATCTAAACAGAACATGTTTTTGTTTACTGAAATAAAATAAAAGCTAACGTAACTGGGAAAAAAAAAAAAACTAAAATGAAAAATAATTAAAAAAAATAAATAAATCCATTACTCCTACACACATTTTAACACAATATATCCTAAAAATGTAATCCTTTACAAAATAACTGGTAAAAACGAAGACTAAAGAAACTATTTGACGCTATCATGTCAATATGGATCATGTTTCCAGCACCTTTTTGAATCTATGTGAATTAGATTTGATGTGAATCAAAGCATTTCTGAAGGCAAAAAGCAGTCCAACCCGGCACAAGCTAAAATAACTAAAATAATAGAAATTGTTTTTATATTTTGACACAATATATTCTAAAGCTCGAAACCTTTACAACATTACTGAAAACGATTGATTGAATGATTGATTGATTGATTGACTGATTGATTGATTGAATGATTGAATGATCGATTTATTTAGGTAGGGGTTTTTTTCAGTTATTTTGTAAACATTTAACGTTTTAGAATATATTGTGTCAAAAAATAAATACAATTTCCGCACATTATAATACTCTTACACTGTGTAGGAAAGAACGTTCTTCAAAATATCTCTATTGGTTTCCACGCAGGTCATATTGTTTGAAACATAATGCGAATGAATATGATCAACATTTTATAGACTGTACTAAATTTAGCAGCTAAAAACAGAAAATGGCTGTGAGAATACATTACTCAATTTAAATAAACAATGAAATACTATATACACTACATACATCTGTCATTTAGTGTGTGAACACAGTATGGTGCGTGCGAGTCTGTCAGGTTTGTGCGTCTCTATCCATATGTGTGACTGGCCATTGGGAAATCACACAGCACTTCCCCTTGCATCCTTAAAGACCTCACGCCGTTTTTGTCCCAGGGGATGGCGTCTGATTGGTCTGCCAAGTTGTCAGGCGTGATAGCTGAATGACAGGTAGGAAACGGCAAACGTCACCCTAACCTCTAACTTTGTGATCAGTAAAGTGGGTAATGAAGAGAACTGGACCGTCTAAACATACAATAGCAAATAATCAACTACATAAAATACTAACAAAGTTCATCAATCGAGTCAACAATAAAAGTATAATTTTATTAAAGACCATCAGTCAAATATGAACTCCAAAAATAATGCACTACCGTGAATAATGTTTCAATCTTTGTTAAAAGGCAGTATAAAAATGACGTATTAGAGGTGCTAACTAAAAATCTCCCTGACTCAACAGCATCTAAATGCTTCCTAAGACACCTTGGGAGCATATTTCAGGTTTAGACACAATACAGCCACTAAGTGTCCGATACGGCCCTCATACAGTATTTACAGCACTCTAATTAGTTTTATGCTACACTGAGACACCGTGGTTTGTACGCATTTCATTCACACTGTATCCAGGCATGAAGTGTCTCGTCTTAATGGATGCACACAGGCAGCCATTTCTCTTTTTCACACACTCACACACACGCGCATGCATCATACACACAGGAACGCATGGATTTACGCTTGCCGTGCATTTTTTTGGTGGCCAATTAATAGATTGCCAGTGTGTTGCATATTTTGCATGATAAAGGAGGGTAATATTAAAGTGCCATTCGTAATGAAAATGCACTTTGCAAATTAAAATATGCCGAAACCCAATTTTTCTAGCTCTTTAGGAAGTAAACAGTCCTTAACCAATTAAAGCTCATTGTAATAATTCTGTGATTTATGGCGGGTACTTTAACTTTCAAAAACTCGGCTAACCCGTATTAAGGTCACCATCCATCATGTCTGTGAAACTGAGAGAGGGAGTAATGGCTGTTGTATTTGCCGCTTTTGATGATAGTATGAAAGAAGTATTAGCACTTGTCAACAAAACTGCTTACAACATAACATTAGCATGCATGAGCTGCAGGGACGATTTGTTATTCTGGCAGCCCCCCTACACATTGTTACATTCTTACGAAGGAGTCTATGTGTGTGTGTGTGTGTGTCTGCGAGAGAGATACAGGGGGAGAGAGGCATCAGGAAAATGGCATGTTTGGTTTTGTGACAGAGTGGCAAAGCCAACGTGAAGGTCTTATTTGCAGTAGGTTGCAATTCAAACAAACAACGGGATCGGCCATTAGTCAAAAGAAAAGTGTAAGAAAGATGGATTAATTATCCAGCTCACCCACATATTTACAACCCACTGATTGCAACTCAAAGGTGTCAAACTTCTGTAAAATATTTATTCAATAAATGAATTAATAAAGATTTGCATTACTTGTGTATAAAATACTATGTATAGTTATATGCACTTATAGTTTACTATAATTTTTATTTACAGTTTTTGAAAAAAAATATAACATATTATATATATATATATATATATATATATATATATATATATATACACACATTTCAATAACTTTAATTTCCAAAATGTTTCAAATACATTTTTTAATTAAATGGTCTGCAAAAGTTAGGAATACGTGAATATGATTTCCTTTCTTTTAGACAAAAGGAATAATCATACAACTCTCAAAAATTCTGGGTTAAAAACAATCCAAGTTTGATTGAAAATGGACAAACCCAGCGGTAGGGTTAAATATTTTTCCCAACTTGCTGGGTAGTTGTATTTAACTCAACTATTGTTTAAAAATTACTGTATTGCCCAAATTATGTTGGAAATAAACATTTACTAATACGTTTAATAAATGAAAATGTATTAATAAGTTTCATGAATAATAATTAAACAATAAACGTTTATTTTATATTACTTTAAATTGTTTATTAATAAATGTTCCCCTTTTGAATATTATTGTTGCCCGATTTTTAATTTCCAACGTATTTTTCGGTTCATTTTAAGCCAGGCACATTTTTAAACAATAGTGCGGTTAAATACGACTGCCCTGCATGTTGGGTAACATTTAACCCAACCACTGGGTTCAAACAAATCAGTCGCTGGGTTAGTCCATTTTCAACCCAACTTGGGTTGCTTTTAACCCAGGATTTATTTTTAGAGTGTAGGTAAATAAACAAATCTCAAAAAGGCTCAAATTTCAAGAACTCTCTGTTTGACCACGCATGGCCGATGCATTAAAAAGCGAACAGGAGAGCAAAAGAGAGTGTAAATAAAAGCACTCAATGGCAGAGGTGTAGAGTTGCCAGGCTCTCACACTAAGACACGGGGCAGTAACATTCGGCCATTACAAATGGGCTCCTTGGCTTGAGTTGCACATACACAACTCCGCCTCTTCCCGAGCCAAGAATGCACTTAGCCCCATGCTGGTAAATGAGTCCAACCATTTTGACTTCTAATATTACACACCACGCAGATAGCGACCAGCCTTGGAAAAGTGCACCTTTTGTTGAGACACGAGCATTGCCTTAATCGTGCTTAAACATCAGGGTTTGTGCCAGGTACTAATTAGAGAGTTGGGAGTCGGGGACAGATAATCAAGCGAAGAGCTTAACGGCGTCTCTGATAGGATGACAAAGGCTATTTACTTAGCTTGTCATACAGTAGGACTGCCACTATGGACCTGTCTCAACACAAGCCCCTACGTCTCTCAGAGAGGATAATCTAGCTCTGGATGCTGCCTGATTAATAAGACTGCCCGAGTTGTCAGGGTTGCTGAAATGATCCCACTGACCTAAAGTGGGTCGTCATTTGTGTGGCCAGTGTTTACCAAAATGAATTGGGGAAGGTGGCGTTCCATAAGCATCGATGTGCATCCATAAGCTCTGCGTTCAGAATGTCGGCAGAGTTCAGCTAAACATGAACATGCTGTCATCATAAACTCGCCCCTAAAGGATTAGTTCACTTTAAAATGAAAATTACCCCAAGATGCACTCACCCTCAAGCCATCCTAGGTGTATATGACTTTCTTCTTTCTGATGAATAAGGAAGGCAGTATATTTTACTTTATCACTTGTTAAATATGGATGCCTTTCTTGAATAAACTCATTGCTTCACTTCAGAAGGCCTTTATTAACCCCCAGAGCCGAGTGGAGTATGTTTATGATGGATGGATGCACTTTCTTCAGCTTCATACTCGTTGGTCCCGTTCACTGCCATTATAAAGCTTGGCTGAATGTGGATATTTATTAATATAACGTTGATTGCGTGCATCAGAAAGAAGAAAGTCGAATGCACCTTGGATGGCTTGAGAGTGAGTAAATCTTGGGGTAATTTTCTTTTTAAAGTAAACCAATCCTTTCATTTGTTTCAAACGTAGATGGCTTTCATTTTACAGCGGAAGACAAAGGCAAAATTTTGAAGAGGAATTGGCTTTTAAGCTTCGAAAGTATACAAGTGGTCTTCTGTATGCTAGCTGTGAGAGAGGAACACATAGCTGCCTTAGTTTTAATCAAATCTTTCCAAATGAATCGGCCGATCTGGTTTCACAAACTTTATATGATTGAGCCAGTTCTCACTGACTGTCGCAGAAGTTAACAGATCACTGGAGAGGAAGACTTTCAGTGAATAATAAGCTAAATTTAATTTGGTTTCTCACACAAAGCTATCAAATGCCTTCAAATGTCATTTTTGGATACTTTGGTGCTTTCACATACTTTTGAAATTTGAGAGCTACACTTCACATTCATTCTAAATACACTGACCCAGTCTTCGAAAAGTCTACTTTTGTGTTGCATTGAACACATAAATTTGAATTTGACACAACATGAGGTTGAGTAAATGGTGACAAAATATTTACTTTTTGGATGAGCCTACATGGCCGGACGTTCACTCTCTGTTCAGACTGAGTCTAGGCCCAAATTCTTTCCTCCCTCAATTATAGGTGCCACAATAATTCTAGTGTATTTCCCTCTCTGACAGGCTCTCATTAGCTACGGCTCTCTGGGCTATACATTGGACTAATTTGTGGCGCTTTGACATACACAACCAGCAGGGGAGGGAGGACTGGGGATAAAAGCATCATTTCAATTAATAAAGGCTCTAGTGGCTGATAAGGGCCTTTAGGATGGTGGATGAAGGGGGAGGTCATGACAATAACTACTCAGCGCTGATCCTCGTTTATGGCCTGTTCTTATGAGTTAACGCAGGGTAAACCATCTATTTAGAGCTACAGGGGGAGGGAAAGCGCAATTGAGGAAATTCATTTGATCAAAAATACAGTACTATTGTGAAATAGTATTACAATTTAAAATAACTTTTCTACTTGAATATACTTTTGCGATATCATTAATCTTCAGTGACACGTGATCCTTCAGAAGCCCTGCTATTAAGCACATTTCTTATTATTATCCAAGTGGTCTTCCTAATCATTTTTTCTAATATTAAAAATATACTTAAAAATGAAACGAGTACTATAATTTGATGTTAGCTCTGTGGCACTTTTATTTATTAATTCTTTTAAATTCTGACTCAACCAATGGTGTGAATTTGGGGCGGAAGATGGGGGGAGTGTTCGGGAAACCTGTTTAGAAACAAAATCTAGTACCTTGTACAATGTAAAATGTTGTATGAATGTCCCAGTGCTTAAATTGAATTCAGTACTTCACATGGCTGTAATGACATTTGCAAAGTAATGCAGAGAGCACTATTAGAAATACTCAAGACTGATCGTAACGAGGAACAGCTTTCTCTTGCTGTGTAAGAGGTGAGGTAAACGGCTGCCTTTATAGCGGCATGTAATTGTGGTAATCAGTGCTAAATGCTGCTGTTGTGTAATAATGCTTGGCAATAGAGAAATTCTCTGGAACGCTAATTTTGAACAGCAAAGAGGTGATTATTTCACCCCTTCCCAAATGGATTCTAATAGCTCTGCCACACACATGCTCATACAGGTAGACACTCCCACAAACGTAGCATATTAGTATAGTCAACTTGACACACACACACAGCTGCATACAGTGCATACAGAAATGACAACACAAGTCTCCGCACTAAAATCACTGCCGTAGTGTTGATATGTGTTTGCTAGGGTGGTTTCTTTCTGGTTAAAAGCCCACTCGCTATAGATACAATATGGCCTTGTTCAATACAACCTTCATCTGTGTTATCATTCATTAGGCAGAAGTCATGATTATGAAGCATTATGAAAAGTAATAGTACAACTGTCCTCAACAAACCACATGATTTGAAGCATAGTTGTCTATTTACCAGTTCACTTAACGAGGCTTGCAAAATACTACACTACTACTACACTAATAACTACTACTACTACAGTGCCACTGCGGATCTCTCTCTCTCTCTCTCTCTCTCCTGTCCTTCTTCAGAGTGCCATCAAATTGACAGTAAAGCAGACACATCATTTTTAAACCTCTCTCCAGTTCTCCCCCACTTTCTTACACACCTCACTTACTGTATGTATCTTCTCCCAGGCTAAATTCTCCAGGGGATTTGACTTAGTTTACACTGCCATCTTGTTGTCATGACTGCAATGACACGCCTCTCTTTCCCCATGGGTGTAGATCTGACAGCTGCTTTTGAACCCAAAAAAGGGAAGGCAAATTTCATTAGAATATAAATTTCATGCAATGAGCACTGAAAGGAGAATTGAATCAGATATTGAGGTGGCATGACCGTACAGGGCTCATACATGTGTGAACGTTCCTCGGGGATGTAAGTTTGACTTGTTTGCATGTGTACATGAAACTTTAGACTCTACATAACAAAACACATTAACAGCTATGATGTAAACCACCTACATTTTTGCAAAACTCCTAACGTACCCACATAAAATTAACTGCAGTTTCCAGCTGAAATGAACACTAGTGGCAGTAAAACACCAACAACTTTCACACAAGTGATGATTAAAGAGGTAGAATATCAATTAGTAAGGACTTTTTTTCACACGGTTTCTAGCACAATGCAATGTTATGACCTCAAAAAACAATTTTTACCATAGTACATGATTTGGGAAATAATATATTGAGACATTGGCGTCACATAAACAGCTCCGTATGTATCACATGTAAATCTGCTCGATAGCTCACTTGGTACCAGTGTTGTCAAGTCCACAGTTTTCCTGCGAAATTGGGCTACTTTTAAGTTGTTGCCATGGAGAATTTGGCACCCGAGGTAGAAAATCCCATTGCGTTATTTTTGGGCAACTTTTGACTAGCCATTGGACTACTTTTGTTGCACAGATTTGGCAACCCTGCTTGGTATGGAATTTTTTTGCGATGCCGAGTGCCCTGTGAAACAAAAGTCACGATAGTAGAGGCAAGCTAACATTCAGCAAATGTGTTTTCTCTCACATTTTCTTTTGTTAACACTATTGATCAGGTTCAGGGTTGGATTTAATAGGTGGTATGTTATTTTATAATGCGATAGAGCATTACGTTTTAGAGCCACTCACCAGACATTTAATTTCCAAACTGCCACATACAAAAGAAAAAAAAAAACAAAGTAACAAAAAGTTGCCAGATTCATCTGCTTGGGATAAAATTTAATGCGCTTTTAGCGCCTCTCACTGGACATCTCATATTTTTCGCAAGCGATGCGAAAGAACCAAAATAATATTTTGCGGAAAAACCGCACAAACACAACGAGTCAGGGTAGAAAAAAACAATCGAAACTACGCAAAAAGCTAAGCTAGTCTGCGTAAGGCACTGTGTTAAATTAGCCTGATTGGCTAATTACTCGTTTTTATTTGAATCTGTATTCAATCAAAGCACGGCCATTAGTGAACATTTCAAACGTCAGACAAGTAATGGACCCCCTCTTCACGGGGCTAAGTAGTTTGGAAGTGAAAATATGAGTTGTCAGTAAAAGTGGCTCTTAAACTAAGCAGTGGCCAGTAAAAAACAGATGAGGAAATGTCCTGTGTGACTTAAACGCGTTCCTTAATGTTAGCATAATCACCATGTAGCGAAAGACTTCCTTTTTAAGACCTTTACTGGACGTGGCGCGTAATTAAACAAGGAAAAGTCATATAAATGGACGTTGTCACGCTTCTGCATGGTTAGTGCTTGGTTGTTAAAGTCACATCTGGTGGAGGTTATTTCCTGAGGCAGTCTTTTAAGGGGGGCTTTTGGAGCTGGGTACTGTACAGCTGTGGGTGGGCATCAAACTGGCAAGAAATTTTGTGTCAGGCAGGAAGGACTTCTCTGCGCAGGCCCTCTAAATCCAGCTCTCCAACTATCCTTGATCTTGAAGTCATTTAAACCATGAACGGTGTCTCTCCCCAGTATATTGGTGTAAATAAATCCCTGTGTGCTCACATACAGGCAGAGCCTGAAGCCGTTGATTAGATGTCCGCGGCAGATCAGGGACGGGCTGATCCAAGACCAGCTGTTGAACTTGAGGTGAAGCCACAACCCTCTGAAGAGCTGATCTTTGATCACAGCACCGCTCAGGGAACTCTGGAGCGTAAATGATGTCTCATCCAGCGCCTGCCCATACCCAGGGAAATCACCGTGAAATTCAGAGTACCGTAAGCTGATATTATGCATATCCAGTCCATCTCCTCACCCCCTGACCAGCACACCGGTCTTCGGCTACACTCCCCAGAGCCTTTGCACCGTGAACCCAGCACTCCATGTGCGCCCTGAGCTCCTGATGATGGCTAAAATGGCATGACTAATGTTACTGCTGCTGCCTTTCCAATGAAGGGCTAATATATGGATTTGTTGCAGGAAATCCCAGGCAGTGTATCCCTGGCTACTCTCACATTCAAACGCACAGAGCAGCTGCAGATGGGTGATGCCATTAGTTGTGGTGATTAGGGGAAGACTACATGCGTGGTGTGGAGAGACTGACTGAGCCAGCCAGCAGAGTAATACACTGCTGCAAGATGGGATGGATGGAACAAGAGTTCTGGATAGTGTGTGTGTGTGTGTGTGTGTGTGTGTGTGTGTGTGTGTGTGTGTGTGTGTGTGAGAGAGAGAGAGAGAGAGAGAGAGAAGGAGGTCTGGCCACCAATAGCTATGAAATGTGTTATTATCACTAATTTCTATATAGATATGGGGGGGGGGGGTAATTTAAAGTTGTTTTTTTCCCAATTATTCAGAAAATGTTTATCTTAAAACTGTAAATCTGAAATTTAGCTATCTGTATTAATTTACCATCACAAATGAAATAAGTAGAAAACAAACTAACAAAGCACTGCATTGTATAATGTTTGCATCTCTCAGTTTAGCCTCTTCAGCATTTTCTACTGCACACCCTCTTTTAATTTTTTTTGCAGTGTTTTCTCTTGCAGGTGGAGCTGATTAAGACCTCTAAGTTTGGCACCTCATATTCCTTTATCCGTTAGGAGAGAGGAGGGGGGAGTTGCGTTGTGATGATAGCATATGTGCTGTCTCTGTATCTGACCTGATTGTAAATCAGCAGCGAAATCTCTATAGCCCTAAAGTACTTTTTCATACAGGTATTTTCGCTCCTTTTGAAAGTTATTACGGTATGGAATTACATTTATCAATGAATAAGGCAAGTATAGCAGGATATAAGCTTCTTACTAGGAACAAAATTGTACCCAAATGACAGCTAATTCTGATAATAATAATACATAATAATACTAAATCACGCATAAATAATAATGAATAATGAATAATCACGATAATAATGAATAAGATAATATTGATGATGATGAATAATTAATTACTTGAACTACTTGACCCACCGAAGTGCACACAAATGTATGCACTTGTGTGGTGTGTGTGTGTTGGGAGGGAAGAAACACATGTAAACATGTAGAAAGTTTTCTGTGATGAGTAGGTTTAGGGGTACAGTTAGGGTTGGGGGATAGAATATACTGATTGTACAGTACAAAAATGATTATGCCAGAGGAATATCTGCATAGAACACGAAAAACCAATGTGTGTGTATGTGGTGTTACTCCATTCCGCAAAGACCACAACGTGTGACACTGTATGTGTATATTTCGGGGTGCCACCCTCAGAGGGGGGTGAAGATGGTGTGTTGAGAGGCGAGGGGGTTGTAGTCGGGTTCTTGGGCTCCATTTGCAATTGAAAGCAGGGGGTTGTGGCATAATGAAAATGTAAAGCAGTGGTTTCATTTTATTCACTGTGGCAGATCCAGATTCCCAGAGAAACCTCACTCCAGCAATCAGTCTATTAATAATTGAATCTGGTTCAGGAAGTGAGTGAGGCGAGCCGATGCCACGATGCTACGCCTCACCAGCTGCTGACCCTCATACACACCAGCCAATTACACATCGTCAGTTAATTGTCGGGTGATATGATTGCGCCGCTGTGGGGGAGCATGTGGCGTCACTTGGGGTGGAGGGGGGTTCGTAGACCCCAGGGTGGCAGAAAGAGAGGGCAGAGATGATGAGGGACAGGGAGGAATGAATGACACTGAGAGAACGCCTGCTATTAATTGTGCTCGACAAGGATTCGAACAAACTAACACTATGTACTAAACTTTGGCATGTAGCTTGTCTCGCAACAGTTTGTGTACAGACATGAATGATATCTCAAAATTGTGTGGTATTTTGAGCCATTAATTTTCTAAGCAATTAAGACGATCCACATCTAGAGGAAAAAAAAGAAGAAAAAAAAGACCTGACACATTTAGAAACCTGAATAATAAAGACTTGTATGAGCTCTTTTAATTTGGGCCACTAAGCAACCAGGAGTACAAATCTAAGTATTGCAGACGTTCTATATTATTATTATCATTATTATTATTATTTTGATCAGAATAGCAACTGAGCCTGTATTCAATGAAGCTGACAGAGAAAAGAGATGTCAAACAGTACCAAAGATTTGATCCACAGAGATCATGAAAGAGCTGTAAACATCAGCCAACCCTCATACCTCGCAGTACTCAGAATAGTGTGTGATCAGTTTGTGTTAATGTCCAAGTCTTACACATTTACATCTGATCACCATAGTGATGAATATTTGGTTACATTCTTTTTTGTACACAATAATGAGAGCATGATGTGCTCCAGATGATGTGCTCTTTAGCAGATGTATGCTTAATGCTTCTACATTAACATAACCCACTGAGAGGTTCATTTAAATGCTTCGCCTAACACTTGAAATTAAACACATTGCTAAAAAAGACTTTTGTCTTGTTTTCCAATGAAAACATGAACATCCTTAAAGCAAGATACATTTACTCAAGAAGCAAATTTTCAGAGAATAATTTGTGTGTGTGTATATATATATATATTCAAGATACATTCTTTGAAAACCAGTTGCATTTACATGAAAAACAAAATACATATTTTATAGAATATTGCAGTATTTATTATAAATTATGTATCATTGCACGTAATGTTTTTATTCATTTGCCCTCATAATCATTCATTTAAAAAAATCAAAAAAAAAATCCCCTCCCTCTTCTCTTATCTGATGGCGTATTTACTGGCATGAGGCAACTTGTCACGCACATGAGATCGACCAATAGCACAATAACCATAACCACAATCATCCAATCAATTTCTGATGGACAAAAGGAAGTCCCGCCCTGAACTTTTTTTTGTCTAGTTTAAGAAGCTGTTTCACTCCGATATACCTTACAAAGAAAATACGGTGACACTTTACAGTAAGTTAATGTATTAGTTAATGAATTAATCATGAGCAATACATTTGTTACTGTATTTACTAATCTTCGTTAACGTTAGTTAATGAAAATACAGTTGTCCGTTGTTCATGTTAGTTCACAGTGCATTAACTAATGTTAACAAGATCTTAATAATGTATTGAAATTCACATTAACAAAGATTAATAAATGCTGTAGAAGTGCAGTTCATTATTAGTTCATGTTAACTAATGAACTTTATTGTAAAGTGTTACTGAAAAGACTAACACAATTTTCATGGTGACTTTAAGCAATTAAGCAATTTTGTTTCTCTAAATGCACCGTTTTGATGGTATTTTAATGTTTTAATTGGAAAACAAGACAAAGACACTTTTTTTTGTCAGTGCAGCAGAAGAGAAGACAACAGTGAAGTAGATGCAGCAGTCAAGTTCTTGTAGTGATTTCAAAAATAACCTGTCAAACGGACTTTTATGTTTCGCATCTTTCGTATTGTCTCCGCTAAGACAGAAATACAATGCGAGAGAACTACTTTGGAGAGAGTAACACTTGATAATTGTAGCTACAATCACTGCACACATTGTGACTCAGCAAGAAACACTGTCCCTTCCATTCAAGAAAAAAAACCTTATACATTTCTTGTCTTCTCCTCTGCAGTTCTCTCTCTTCACCCAACCAACATTCAAATCTCCAGCAACACAGACCCAAAATCGAATGCTTGCTGAAGGCCCTGGGGAGGTGGTTCATTCTCTGTATGGCTTCACCAGAGACAGGATGACACTTGTTGCCTAGGGCAGTTATGCTGTGTTACATTCAAAGTAGGGTGTGGGATATTCCTACTTGATATCTCTTGCTTCTTACCATGTAGCATTCTATTGAAGAATAGCTTTTGACAATGAACACTTGCTAATGGCTTCTATTGTGTAAAGCAAGCCATTAACATTTACTAATTTGGGAGATGTCTTTTCCAAAGAGACTCGGGGTCATTTTTTCGTGTTTTTATGTGATCAACAGTATAGTAAAAACAGAAATATTGGGAAATACTAATACAATACAACGTTTTTCTATTTTTTTCCTCTGATCAAAGGTGAATTTTCAGCATCATTACTCCAGTCTTCAGAAATCATTCTAATAGGATGATTTGCCGCTCAAGAAACATTTATTGTAATGACCATCATCAATGTTGAAAAAAGTTGTGCTGCTTCATATTTTTGTGGACACAGATTCTTTGGTGAATAGAAAGTTCAAAAGAACAGCATTTATGTTAAACAGAAATGATCAACATCTCATTACAGGCCCTTTTGATCAATTGAATACATAATTTCTGAATAAAATATTATATCATTTTAATATTATAATTTATTTCATATTAATATTGATTTATTTCAATAATAACAATCTTACTGACCTAAAACCATTTTGAATGGTGGTTTACGTACATATAATTGTAATTCAATGGGACCAAACCTTGGTTTTTCTAAGCAGGTTAGTCAGAGTTTTCCATTACATTTTTCAAGTAGAAAGTTGGTAATGTTACAGTTGAATGGAATGCAACACACACACACACACACACACACACGTGTAACTGTGCGTTCAGAGCACCGCCGGCAAGAGTGTCAAGTTTCTATCTGGAAACTAGTTGCTCATTCTCAATAGGAAAGCGACCAAGGAACATTGCTCAAAAAGTTGCCCCGTGTATCATCACCTTGAGAATCTCGCCAGAGGAAGTAGGTAACCCTAGTACTTTTTGCCTACTCCTTTATTAGTACTGTGAATTCAGACATTTTTTGCCAATTATATAGTAGGGAAGTACGTGATTTCGGATGCAGCCTCCGAGAATGAATGGCAATCTATCAATATACCAATACTAATCATTAACAGCACAGCAGCTTGGTGATGTCCAGAAGTTTTAATCGCTATCAGTGTCTCGTAAAGGCAGGAAATGCCCAAAAATGAGCATCTACAAAGGGGTGGGAAAGGTGCACATATACTGCATGCGTGTGTGAATATGAGGTTACAAACAATAACAACAGAAAAAACACTAATCTGAGGCCAGCAAAGAAAGACCATAGTGATATTTACATCATGAAGGTCTCATTGCCTCACCTCCCTCACCCCCCGCACTCTCTTTCTCTCTCTCCTTGATTTGCTCGCTGCAACCTTGTTCTAGATAGAGATATTCAGACTGTCAGTATAAACTGCCTCTGTTTTCATTTTGCATTTATTTCAATGCCAGACTCGAGGCATAAATTTTTCATCACCTGCTAGTCCATGAATAAAAGATTAAAAAGAACTGAGAGGGGAGGGGACACAGGGAGGCAGAGAGAAAGAGAGAGAGAAAACACAAGGCAATGTATTGTAGAGACACTGTGTGCATAGGGAAAGTCTCTCTCTCTCTCTCTCTCTCTCTCTCTCTCTCTCTCTCCATAATTTTTACATCAGGAGCAGTGCGGCAAGGTAAAGATACAATAATGAGGGGTGAAGCCGAGAATCGCCTCACCTTGGCGTTTTATAGGATTACCTGCTGGGGAGAATTCAGATTTCTGTGTGCCTCTCAGCTCTTACTTATTTATTCATTTCTATATTTATTTATTTTATTTATTTCTCTATCTGTCTCTCTATCTGTTTTTCTCTTTCCCCCTTGAGCAGAGCTTTGACAGGCAGGGCTGGAGTGAGATGTTGGAGGGTGAAGGGGCTCATGGAAAATTTCATGATGCACATGCTGGAAAGTTCAGGTGTGAGCCAGAGGGGAAGACAGATGGAGGGATGGAAGGATGGATGGAGAGACAGGATTGTCATTCGCCTCCTGGAGCCGTGCGCAAACTTTCATCCCGAGGACTCGGTTCATTCAGAATACTGCAGTGAGCGATTTGCCCAGGAAAGACTTCTCCATATTCACATGTGTCATGATGTTATATAACATCCTTATATTCTACAAGCTGTCAGAGCACATAATATCAGTGTTTACTAACATGTGAACTCATGAACACATTCCCTCACACACTCACTGCTTGGCATATGTAATGTATTGGTATTAGGATTGTCAATTTAATATGATAATCTAGTGTGATTAATTATTCAAATACAGAAATAAAGCAAGGAAAAATAGCACAATTATTTGGAAACGGACGGAAATATATTTATATAAACAGAAAATGTTATCGTTCAGGAATTCAAACTTCACACACTCTTAAAAACGTGACACTAAAAGAATGAATAGCAACTATAAGCAATTATTGCTAAAATAACACTGACACAGATGGAATACAAGATGGCAACCTGTGCTAACAAAACCCACAACTTTCATTTCAACCAAAATGAAAAACTCAATTGTAAAATAGATTGCTGTGGAGGGGTTACAGTGTGTTCAATAAAATAGAAATAAACAATGTACTGACTTTTAAAGCCCCATTTTGTAAAAGTGATTCAATGTTTTCATGCTGTAAATTAGTACGTGTTTGGGTCTTTAGCAAATATTGAAATATGTGATTAATTGCTGTTAAGTCATTTAATAATTATTTGCCATATGTAATTAACTTGATTTTTTGAAGTTGCCATGATAAGCATTGTGCTTCGACGCTAAATGAATGAATGAAGGAATGTAAGTAAATAAATAAAAGCAGCATATCAGCCAATTTCCTGTCACTAAACTGTATGTGCCTGTGGATTATGCCACAGTGGCAATTTGGGGCAAAGACATAATGTGACAACAGCCATCAAGATTCGGAGCCCTTTAGTGTACACACACAACCTGCATCCATCTACTGTATAATTCATGACTTGCTACCTTTATCAAACCTCCTCAGATCAACACATCAAGTATAAATATACAGATGTAATAATATGCCCCGTCAATATGATATGTCCCATCAGTGTTAATCTCTGTCCAAAAAACTCCCAAAATTCATTAATCAAACAACACATGAGAGAATATGAACATTTGGTCTTCATTCGCCCTGATGTAATTTAATAGCCATTTTAAAAATGTTCTTTTCCATTCAATGAAAGCAGCGTATCATGACATGAGGGTGTCACGCTTCAAAAAAAGCACCATAAAGGTATCACAAAAGTAGTCCAAAAAAGTCATACACAGCTCTGAAAGAGAAACATACAGAAGCAAAGTTTTGTGTGGGAAAATATTATTTATTTATTTTAAATTTTTTAAAATTCCTCCCATGCCAAATTTTCCCACCACCACGTCCCTTTAGGGGCTCCGTAGGAACAAGCCCTATGGATGACTAATGTTATTTTGTCCTTGACAGTGTTGATTATGGTTCATTTTCCTCATATGGAAACAAGCATCATTCTGCTAAACATCTCATTTTGTGCTTGACTAAGTAATGAAATGCATACATATTTGAAATGACATAAAGATGAGTATATAATGAAAGAATAACCATGTTTGGATGAACTAACCCTTTAAAGAGTTAAAAGCAAAATGTGTCTCATTTCGAATCCAGACAACAGTGTCCGCCATTCATTTCTGCTCTAAAAAAGGTTAAGCAGGTACATTTTTTTCATCATGTACCTCCGGTTCTGGGACAGAGTTAAAATAGACACTGGGACTGTAAAGCTGAGGAAAGGTGAACAGGTGGGCCAATCAATCTGTAGAACAAGGCTGGCTGCCAACACTGTGTGTGTGTGTGTGTGTGTGTATGTGTGTGTGTCATAGTATAAAGCTGTGGGAGAATGAGAAAAGGACTTTCACAAGAGAGAGAGAGAGAGAAAGAGATAGAGACAGAGAGAGAGAGAGAGAGAGAGACCCCACTGTTCCTAATGAGCTATGAGAAAGTGCCCTCTCAGCAGAGTGACACAGACAAAATCTGTGTGTGCACAGAGTTCGGGAATGGCATGTGGGGAGTTGATATTATTTCTCTGTTGGAGAGATGCACCAATTCTCAGTAAAGTCGACATAGTTCTCACTTTCCAATGTCGCTGTATTATTATACTTTTCTACGCTCATGTACACACACCCACACAATAGTTAGAGAATCGTCGCTTAGATCACATATCAACCGGGAGCCCAATTCCAGTAGGATGCGGGCACACGGACTGGCATCTGTGCCAGCGTGTCACACATTTGCCAGGCTATGATGGGTTCCCAGAGGCCGGGCACGTATCCAGTCTATGCTAAGCTATGAGTACCAATGTGCCATTCATCCCCAAAAACTTTCAGTGATGATACAGTACACAGTGGTGTCACTTTTTCAAGCATTTTTCAAAGCTCTCTTATGAAACCAAAATTCTTGAAACTCTTATTTTTAAAGAGTTCGAAAATGTGGCATATTTCTAAGTGAAATTAAAGATTGGTATTATCCATCCAAAAGTGATTGGATCATTGGACCAGAATGGAATCAAACCGATATAAATTTGGGGATTGTGGATGACTATTCCCTTCTGAAAGACCACTTTTGAGAAGATGTTTTGAGTGAGACATGTCAAGTTCTTTATTCGTCTCAACAAACATTCAAATCTATTTTTGACATTATTTTTGTAACCTTTCATTAAATTACCATTAACCTGTATTCAATAATTCAGTGCTAACCAGTGGCAAGATTTCAGTCTACGATATTATGAACAGTAGACTGAAACAGCTTGTGCTGCCAAGATAACAGATCAACAACAAGTTAGTTATTACATTTTGATGGAAGATTAGAAAGACTTTTTTATTTACATGAAGTGTAACTATGTTAAAACTGTAATGAACAATTTCTAGGACCATCAAAACAGTTCACTCGTAGTACTATGAAAGGGAGAATGTAAAATGCACAATATGGCAGAATAAGCCTCACCTTCTGAAAAAAGATCCAATGGGAGATTGGCAAAGTCATCACATTTCATTGAAAGGGACAGGTTTCCTGAACACTGGCTTTAATTGGTCAGATAAACACATAAGTCCGCCCTAAACTCACCCCATTGGTTGTGCCTTGTTGATGGTCAGACACTCAAACGAACAGAGCAATGTTTTAAAAACAACACAATTCTACCAATGACTTACTTATTGTCTTCTACACATTAAACTGAAATTGGAGAAAATATTCAACAATTTCTCCTCGAATGTGAACGAAACAAGAGAAAAAGAAATGTTTTACAATGCTGCTGAGACAATTAAATCATTTTGTTTGTTGTTTTGACCTGAATACTCCAAAAAAGGAGATATAGAACTTGAACTGTTGGTTCAGCAGCCAGAAGAGATTAGCATCAAATCTCTCTCTCTCTCTCTCTCTCTCTCTCTCTCTCACACACACACACACACAGGCAAAAGGAGAGAAAGAGCCTGCAAGGCACTCATCCTCACCATCCTTTCAGCACATGCACGGACACATGCACACACACACACACCATCTCACACTGCTCCAAATGAGATCTCTTACACCAGCCCTCTGCTTGCCATCCATTTTTAATGGGCTGATTAAAAGCATGGCTTCCCTGATGAATCACACCATGCCTGAGAGAGAGCGAGGGAGAGAGGGAAAGACAGAGAGAGAGAGAGAGAGAGAGTCAAATGGGTTCACGGTCTGAGGCGAGAGAGGAGAGGAGGTGGGGGAGAGGAAGGAGGGCTGGCACAGGCAGCAGTGATGTCTCTTTTGAAGCCCCTCACAAGGCCATGAAGAGCTGAGGGCACGGCTGGAGAGCGTTAAAATAACTAGCTGCACACAAGCTGCGGAAAAAGAGAGCGAGGGAGGCAGAGAACGTGAAAAAGTGTGCGTGAGGGATAGAGACGATACCACTCTCAGTGCATGTCTACTGGCTAGTCAAGCATTCTCTTCAGCCGAGAAACAAGATCATCATTATGTAAACGAGGCTTCCCTCTCATGTGAACGGTAGATTGTCTCTGCGCAGACAACTGTGGGCGTGTGACTGTGTGTCAAACGGGACAAGGATCGTATGAAAGTGTGGGTGTGTTTGTGAGATTGATTTGAGAGTACATGTATGTATGTGTTTGTAATCTCTGTGGTTTGGCATAATGGTCTGCTAAACGCTGCACGCTGAAGCTCTCAGACTAGAGTGGATTCCTGATGCCTCATAAACGCCGACTTCTTCCTTCCTGAGCATCATTACAGGTGGAGCTCTTAGACAAATAACTGAACATCAAAGCTGGAGTGTGTCATTTCCACGCAACTAATGTCACTCAATTATAATATAAAAAAACAGGAACTTTTTCAGAAAAAGTTTCCTGAACACTCCCCCAGTCCGCTATAGGTAGGACAAACAGACAGTCCCCCCACAAAACTGATGCACATCATTGGTTGAGCCGCTGCCGCTTTGCCGGTCTGGCTGGGATGTTTTGGCACAAAAAAAAAAAAAATATATATATATATTAAGCAGCACAAGTGTGTCTTGAGCAGCAAATCAGCATATTAGGCTGATTTCTGAAGGATCATGTGAAGACGGGAGTACTGATGCTAAAAATTGGGCTTTACCATCACAGGAATAAATGACATTTTAAAATACATTAAATTAGAAAAAATATTTCACTTATATTACTGATTTAACTCTATTTTATATAAAAAATAAATAAATTTTAAAAAATCCAGCATATAAAATATATAAAAAAAGAAAAATTCATATTATGTAGTTATGATATATAATAATATATTAAGTAATGCATGTTTTAAAATGTATTAAAACTGTGTTTCATTGTGTTTTATACAAGGAAGCTTCAGTTCACTAACTTGAATTGACAGTCATGAGCCACTGGGGCTGGTGACACAGCAGGTTCCTGTCCTACAATCTAAAACAAACACTCACTTTGAACTTCTAACACAGAAAGTGTCAGAACCAATAATGTGACTGACAAATAGATATTTTTGTCTTTTTTGTACATTTTTCGCATTTTCTTGTGATAGGTACAGTTGAGATCCAAAAAAGTTACACTGGCAACATGAGCACCACGGTTCAATGTGTATAAGGGGTAGCTGCAAAGCCAAGGCTCAATTTTTTTTTATTTTACTTTAAATCAAACTATTGGTTCTAGAAACAATATAAGCCTTTCAATAATTCTATATTGATTTACAACAGTGAAAATGGTTAGTTCACCCAAAAATGAAAATTCTGTCATTAATTCCTCACCCTCATGTTGATCCAGCTTTCTGTCCCTCCACAGACAGCTTCGCAACAACCACTTTCAGAAAGTTCGTAAAGAGATCGTAAAACTAATCCTCATGAATTGAGTGCTTTAGTCTAAATTTTCTGAAGAGGCTTGGTCACTTTATACTATGAACAGATTGAATTTAGGCTTATATTCGGTTGAGTTTCTCTTTATGTTCAATGTTTAAATGTGAATAAAAGCCTAAATTAAATCAGTTCATCATATAAAGCGATCGTGTCTCATCAGAAAATTTAGTCTAAACCACTTAATTCACAGAATTAAGAATTGACAGAATTTTCATTTTTGGCTGAACTAAACCTTTAAAAATTTGCCTTAAATGCCTAAAAAAGGTATTGCCAAAGTAAATTGCAATTGTTTTATTTCAAGTAACAATTTATTTTGTAATGGTTTTAGTTTTAGTTAATAGCAATAACCCTGTATTGATATCAGCGTCTTTTCACTTGAATAGTTTCTCATTGGGGATGACAGAGTGTTTGAGTGCCAAATCTATTCTTGGCTCCAGCGTGTTCTTAAACAGGCCCGTTCAGGACCAGAGGATTTCCGACCAGCTCTCTGATGTAAAGCTAACGCTAAACACAAGCGCCAGAGCCTCGGTCAACATATGCTCCATTCACTACAGTGTCACTCTTCATTTGTAATTATTTTTCCTGGTTGGCTCACTCTCCTTCTCTTTGAGATAAATAGTGTTGGGACAGAGGGGAGCTCAGAGGACTGATGACCTGTTCCAGAGCGTTAAACCTGAGCTCATGGCTGGAAGAGAGTGAATGAAGATGACAACCATCATAGGGCTCAACTCCACTGTGATGTATTGGCAGTAAGCTATATAAATGATCTTCCTCTCAATCTCTCTCACTAACACGGTTGAAAAGTTTAGCAGATGCTTCTTTTCATATTTCAAAAGAGTATTTTTGTTCTTTGTAGGAGAAAGCCTGACACCTGTTTAATACATTAAATTACATTAGATTGCATTACATTAAATTGTAGCAATTATTATCAACACACAAATACATTAATAGTAATAAAGTGAATAGTTAGGGGTGTGAAAACACATCAATGAAAATTCAACGCAGCGATTGGGGAATTTAATCAGTTATGATTAATTAATAATAAACCATTCCTGATTTAGTTGTAAAAATCAAAATCCAGATGCCCAATTTACTCCCAACACAGACACATTTGATTCTCCTTTTAATTGCACTTGTCTTCAGCATGTTTTAGAAAATAGGTATTTAATGAATATTTTGTTATGAATCATGTGTTACGATGCATTACATAATTTCAAAAAATAAATCATATTTACTGTCAAAGCAAATTTACACTCCTAAACAAACTTAG